>JACSVZ010000030.1:6673547-6825078 GCA_014706295.1 Lycocorax pyrrhopterus obiensis
TATAGCATCTATTTATCACAACAGAAAGCCCAAATCACAAGAAAGCAAGTGATGTATCTAAGATATGCGATTTCAGGAGGGCAATGAGAGCTGGGACAAGACCAAAAAAAACCATTTGTTGAACTCCTCAACCACAGACGGTGAAGGGACTTCAAACCTTTTTAGGTATAACAAGATGGTGTCAGCTGTAGATTTATAACTTTGGACTGCTGGTAAGACCTTTATATAATATGCTAAAAACTGAAAGTAAACATTTGGTCTGGACTGGAGAGGCCAAGAGAGCATTTACTCATCTTAAATATGAACTAATGAGGGCACCAGCTTGTGCCGGTTTGGCCAAAATTTAGCAATATATTCTCTGAGAGGAAACCAGGTTACAACCACCCTTCTCCCCACAGGGTTCGGGGAAAAAGAAGATATTTTCCTCGAAGGAAAGTGAATGAGATAAGAACTATTTATTTAACAAACACACAGGAAAAGGATTATAATGCTAAATAATGAAATGAAATCTCTCGCTATAGAGAGAAACCTGGGAAGATTTCAGAGTCCTTCTGTAGGTGTGGTCTCTCTCCTCCTCGGAGCTGGGTCGGCGAGGGCCCACCCCCGGGCCTCGGGGAAAAATTCTCCCAATGTGTTCTGATGTTGTTGAACAGTCCAGAAGAGAAGAAGGGAAAAAACTAAAGTCCTCAGAAACAAAGTTCAGCTTTCCGTCTCATGCCGGGAAGAGAAGAAAAAAAAAACCCGAAACCGCTGGCTGAAGAAAGCAAGCAGGGTACTTCCTCCTGCTCCTGCAGCCGGAGAATGCAGATGAGTGTATCTCTGTGTTCTGGAGAAACTGTTTTGAAAAGTTCGTTTGTTTTTTTTTTTTTTTCCCAAGCTCAGTTTAAAGGCACAGAAAAGGCACAATATTACTTTTTGGGCATAGAGCATGATAGGGGATACACATAATAGAGTCACCCCAAGACATTCTACCCCTTATCACATATCATCGGTTCAATGCCTAAATTAATATATTTTAACTTTACACACACACACATTAATACATATATACAGCTATGTACAAACAGTGACAGTGACACTCAGCAAGCAGTGTTATATAGGTATTTCACATTACATGTGGTTTTCACTTAACAATCTGATCTCCCTGCGGTACACAATGTGTTGTTCTATCTCTCTGCATTACTCACCATGTGCAACCAGGTCCCTGAGCATAGACAACCCCACGAATGGGTTTGTCTGTACTCGAGGCAGAATTAACCTAAACAGTCTTTCTTAACAGTCCCCTGGCATGCACTACTTAAACTTTATCTCTATCTACTGTATGCAGGGATTCAGATTGGGCTGGACTAGCTCTATTGGTGGAACCCCGAGTGTTCACTAACCAGGTATCCTTTGCTAAATGCTGTTCTCAATTTTTGAAAGTTCCCCCACCTAGGGCCTTCAAGGTGGTTTTCAACAATCTATTGTGTTGTGCTTTTGATGGGAAGCCCTTCCTTCACGGACCAGAGCAAAAGAGAGCAGAGGAGGCTGCTGTTCTGCTAAGTTCTTTATTTCATAGTCGCATAGCTTCTTGAAGGCAGAGTTCGAAGGGGGTTACATTGTAAAGCCAAACAGCAACAGCAGCAGCAGCAAAACAGCAGGCAGCAAACAGTTTCTTCTTCTAATTTCTTCTAACTAACTAACTACTAACTAACTCTTACAGAAGTGTGGATTATTTTTGTTAATTAACCAATGAAATTAACACACGATTCTAGTTTTTCTTTTCTTAACCTATCCTGGTCCAATTCTAACAATCGTAAGCATTACATAGGTATTACACAGATTTGCGTATACAGTTTCTATCAGCTCCTATTGTTTATGTGAACACTATATCTAAAAAATGTGAACAATTTAATTCTATCTATATTTTGTCTAAAATAATATATCTAAAAAATGTGAGCAATATAGTTCTATCCATATTTTGTCTAAAATAAAGAACTCTATGAAAGAATAACACTGCTACAGCAAAAGGAACTATGCTCAAGGTCTCTGCTGCAGCTTTTTAATGTTTAAGGCACTTAGCATGTATTTCTACTGGAAGTTAAAGAATCTATATTTCTCTTTCATTTTGGTATGACTTCATGTATCTCAGCTTGTCCAAAGGCTTCAATTCAACTCCTGTGTTTTGGCTTTCCTCTGGGCCTGGGTCCAGAGAAGCTTTCACTCCAACACTATTGCATCGCTCTACTTTTTCAGCTGCTGGTGCATGGTAAGGGGTATGGTACACCCACTCAGTGCCATGTTCTCTAGCTCAGGTGTTGATAAGGCTGTTTTTGAAATGAGTCCCATTGTCGGATTCAGTTCTCTCGGGGGTACCATGCCTCCACAGGACTTGCTTTTCAAGACCCAGACTGGTGTTCTGGGCAGTAGCATGAGGCACAGGGTAGGTCTCCAGCCATCCAGTGGTGGCTTTTACTATTGTGAGCACGTAGCCTTGCCTTGGCATGTTTGAGGCAGTGTGATGTAATCAATCTGCCAGGCTTCCCCATACTTGTATTGGGACTATCGCCCACCATACCATAGGGGTTTCACTCGCTTGACCTGCTTGATTGCAGTGCATGTCTCACAATCATGGATCACTTGGGAGATATTGTCTATGGTTAGATCCACCCCTCGGTCTCGTGCCCACTTATAGGTGGCATCTCTGCCTTGATGGCCTGAGGCATCATGGGCCCATCGAGCTAGGAACAACTTTTTCTTGTGTTTCCAGTCTAAGTCTATCTGCGACACCTCTATCTTTGCAGCCTGATCTACCTGTTCGTTGTTTCAGTGTTCTTCGTTAGCCTTGCTCTTGGGGACATGAGTATCTACATGGCGAACTTTCACAAGTAGCTCTTTCACTCGGGCAGCAACGTCTTTCTACTCTTTAGCAGCCTAGATGGGTTTTCCCCTACGCTGCCAATTAGCCTTTTCTCACTTTTCCAGCCATCTTTACAGAGCATTGGCTACTATCCACGAATCAGTGTAGAGGTAGAGCTTTGGCCACTTTTCTCTTTTAGCAATGTCCAGGGCTAGCTGAACAGCTTTGAGTTCGGCAAGTTGGCTTGATCTACTTTCTCTTTCAATAGCTTCTGCAACCCGTCGTGTGGGACTCTATACGGCTGCTTTCTGCTTTCGTTTTATCCTTACAATGCGACAAGAACCATCCGTGAAAAGAGCGTAGCATGTGTTTTTTCCTCGTGACAGGAGCAACTGTCAATGGCTTAGTTTCTCCCTCTGGTTTGGCTGCCGCCTGAGTGACGGGGGTGTCAGCTGATTTATCTTCCTGCCCCTCTGCCTCTGTCTGCTGGTCTACAGTACCTAGCAATGTGCGATAGGCATATGCCAAGGCCCAGCATATTGCAATGACCTTTTCCTGCTTCGGATTGTCATTGAATTTCTCTCTCAGATATTTCCCCACCTCAGCTGGGTTCTGAATTTGTTCAGGGGGGAAATTCCAAGCTATTGGGTCAGAGAATTCCTTCAGGGTTTGGCCCATATCCTCCCATTCTCCACCCCACTCAGGCCTTTCCACCTCTGGGTCAGGTATCTCATCAGTCACCCTGGAAATCTGAATGCTTATTCTAGACAATCTGCAAACTACATAAAGGAAGCTTACTAGATAAACTACCAGGAAGATGGTCTCTTTAACATCCAGGAGAAACTGAACCTTCTCAAAAGATGATGTATCAAATTTAAAGGGGAGGGAGATGAAAGTCTGGGAAACCCTGTCTCCTCCTCTTCTAACAAACTGAGTGCAATTACCAATGAACTCCCAAAACAGGCCACTGAAACTAGGACTGGGGTTAGGATGGAGAAATGACTTATCATACACACTTTGAAGAACTGCCTGTACCTCTGTTGACTTCTTATAAATCACTATCACCCAGCACAGCAAAATGGAAATCCAGATTCGTGCCCCTGCTCTGTAAAAGTGTCTTATCAGCCATGGGATCAGGCCAAGTTGTGGATAGGCAAACAGGCCTAGGGCCCAAAAAACCACCAGTACCTCAAGCAAGCCTAGGGACCAAAAAAATGTGAGCATATCCAGCCAGAGAGACATTATGAACTCAACTAACATGGTAACTACTTTACCCCAACACAAATTAGTTAAATTCAAACCAAGATGTAATTAGTACAGGTTTTTTTCACTTTCCTTCGAATCCTGCTGACTGTGCCAATAAGTATTTGTGCCAGTTTGGCCAAAATTTAGCAATAGATCCTCTGAGAGGAAACCAGGTTACAACCACCCTTCCCCCCGCAGGGTTCGGGGAAAAAAAGATATTTTCCTCGAAGGAAAGTGAATGAGATAAGAACTATTTATTTAACAAACACACAGGAAAAGGATAATAATGCTAAATAATGAAATGAAATCTCTCCCTATAGAGAAAAACCTGGGAAGATTTCAGAGTCCTTCTGTAGGTGTGGTCTCTCTCCTCCTCGGAGCTGGGTCGGCGAGGGCCCACCCCCGGGCCTCGGGGAAAAATTCTCCCGATGTGTTCTGATGTTGTTGAACAGTCCAGAAGAGAAGAAGGGAAAAAACAAAGTCCTCAGAAACAAAGTTCAGCTTTCCGTCTCACGCCGGGAAGAGAAGAAAAAAAACCCCGAAACCGCTGGCTGAAGCAAGCAAGCAGGGTGCTCCCTCCTGCTCCTGCAGCCAGAGAACGCAGAGAGGAGTGTATCTCTGTGTTCTTGAGAAACTGTTTTGAAAAGTTCGTTTGGTTTTTTTTTTTCCCAAGCTCAGTTTAAAGGCACAGAAAAGGCACAATATTACTTTTTGGGCATAGAGCATGATAGGGGATACACATAATAGAGTCACCCCAAGACACAGCTTTAGGCCTTCCAGATGTGACAAAGCCTTTCTGGTTGTTCTCCCATGAATGCCAAGGCATAGCTCTAGGGGTATTGGCCTAACAAATAGGGCCATAACAGAGAGCAGTAGCCTATTTCTCAAAACAACTGGGTGAGGTGAGGTGAGCAAGGGTTGACCAGGGTGCCTCAGGGCGGTTGCTGCTGTAGTACTCAACATACTGGAAGCCTGAAAATTCACGATGGGTCAAAAGATAACCATCTTAGTCTCACATACAGTATCGGTGGTGCTGAAGCAGAAAGGGGGACACTGGTTGTCTCCTTCTCGGTTCCTTAAGTACCAAGCCTTACTTGTGGAACAAGATGATGTGAACGTCATCACAACTAACATTGTGAACACAGCTTCTTTTCTTAGCAAAACATCAGCAACCTGGAACCCAGTGGTTCATTAACCATTTATTCCAGCCGACCAGACCTGAAAGAAACACCTCTGGAAGATGCTGAGGAAACATGGTATACAGATGGAAGCAGTTTCGTTAAAAATGGGACCCAGAGGGCCGGATATGCAATCAGTGCTACTAAAAAGGTAATTGAAGTTCAGCCCCACCCAGCAGGAACCTCAGCTCAGAAAGCAGAAATCATAGCTTTGAGCTGAGTGTTAGAACTGGCAAAAGGGAAGATTATCAATATTTGGACTGATTTGAAATATGCATTCAGTGTGGTGCACACTCACGGAGCTGTGTGGAAAGAAAGAGGACTTCTGACAACACACAGAAAACAAATCAAACACTCAGAAGAAATTCTATGAATACTGGAGGCCATCAATCTACCCTTATGTGTGGCGATCATGCATTGTAAAGGGCATCAAAAGGGCAACATGGAACAGGAGATGGGAAACAGATTGGCAGATTCAGAAGCCAAAAAGGCGGCAGAAAAGGGACAGGTACAGACATTGGCTCTGATACCAGATGGTAAGCCCATAACTTGGGATGAACTTATCTAAATGCTCAGTTGAAAAACAACTTTTACACTTTTTCTAGTAGGCAAACTGTAGTAGCGTTGAAGGTTAGGTTTTTTCCTCTTTTTCTTTCTCTCAGCGAATTTTTCTCCCATTTGTTGCCTAAGAGATGGTGAATGACCGTACTTAAGAGACAGAAGATGTGGCCGGGATGGGGAGGAAGGGGGAAGGGGTGCAGTTTGCTGCAGTCTCTTAGCTGGGGAGTGAGCTCGCTGGCTGAGGGGTTTTCTCTTGGGAAGTGCAGAGATACCACGATAGGTGGGGAGGTGGGGGCTGACCAAGACTTGGCTGGAGGTCAGGGGCTGGGCTCAGCCCTCTCTCTCTCTCTCTCGATGAATGGAGAGGAGACAGTTGTGGTTTTGGTTTTGGACTGCTGGTGCAGAGAGGATTCGCTGCTACTGTGGAGTTTTGTGCTTCACTGCTTCTCCTTACTGTGGGTGAGCCTCTGCTCACAAGAGCAGCTGTTGAACTGGGACCTTTCAACACCTGACCTCACTGGGAGGGTGTCCTGTTCCACTATAAAAGGGGGACCCAGGAAGGATTCTTTTGATAGCTTTTTCTGATGAAAAATCAAGCACAAACATGGCAATATTATATCTGAGAACCGTTTATTGAAATAAAAAAAAAAAGAGACAAACAAAAACCCAAACAAGTAAGTGTTCTTATTAAAAAGGGGAGGAGGGGAACAGGAAAAAGGAGCAGAGAGAGAGAAAAGAGCGAGAGTGGGAAAGAAACAGAAGACGGGGACAGCGTTACCACAGAACCCCGGCTATCTGTCAGCATCGGTTTGGCAGACAGAGCGTGCATTTGCGTAGCTTCTGTGGCAGGCTGGGCGCGATTTCCAAGTGGCGGCGGCAGCGTGCCTCCGACAATGGCTGTGGACCGCGGCTAGAAGCTGGGTGCGGACGGCGGCTGCGGACGGAGGGTGAAAACCACAATGGTGACAGCAATCGCAGTCAAATGCCGAATGCAGGCGGCGGAGACTGCAGAGCACGAGATCCTCACGGCGACAAGCTAGTTCCCGGAATTGGCACAGCAGGGCGAAGCAGGCACGGGCAGGGAAACAGGACTACAGGGAAGAGGGTGCGAAGGCGGGAGCAGAAGGGGCCAAACTGACCCTCCAAGCGACCCAAAGCAAAAAGACCTCATGGTGTTGCAGCTAGCTGCTTTTATGTGCCCCCAAACTCCTCCCCCAACTTGGCTTCGTGGGCCCATTTTTGGAGGGCATTTTTTGCGGGCATCTGGGTACTTGCCTTCACCAGCAAGTGTGGGGCGGGGGGGCAGGGAGCTGCTCGCAGTCTAATCATGGAAGTTTTCTCTGCCCTGATTGGCTCCCAGGTGAAGCCTCTCCGGGGACAGGGCAACACAGGTTTTTTTATAGGAATTTTCTTCACCTCATTTGTGACATATGTTGAGGCATATATATTGGTCCCTTTCAGAGGGACCCTCACCATCTGCTTGAGTGCCTCAGGGGAAACCTGGGACCCTGATCTCCTCCCTCTCTCCAGAGGGAGTACATCCCAGCTGCTTGTAGGAGCCTGGCTGCCGCTGCCATCACCAGGACATCACACAGGACACATGAGAGCAAGGGGAAAACCCGAAACCACCACCCCCTCCACTTTCTCTGTCCTCCCGGGGCCGCCCAGCCCCCGCTGTTTTCTGCTGCTGTTTTGGGGGTTTTTGCTACACTGTAACCCGACACCTTGGGTCCGCCCAGACCCCCTGCTGCTCCTGCCACCACTTTGGGGTTTTTGCTACACTTTTTTTGCTACCCTGGCTGTGCTTGCCTCTGCTGTTCCAGCCTACCACTCTGAGGTTCCTGCTACAGTCCAGCTGGCCACCCAGAGTGGCAGTGAGACCTGCTGCTCCCTGTGAGTTTTGGAAGGAGAGTCATCTCCTCTCTCTTCTCCGTGGCCTGAGCCACCATTGTCATGTGTCAAGGCTGCTGAGCTTACGCCCCAGCCTCCCCTGCAGCCGCAGGGGAATCATTGCACCTGCCCTGCCTGGTCAGGAGCCAACAGGGCCCTCTGCCAGCTGTGGTCATAACTACACCTAAGGGGAGGTTGCTTGACGGCTGAGAGAAGGCTGTCATTGGGTTTCTGGTTTTGTTTGTTGTTGATGCTGTCATTGTTTGTTTGTCTTGTTATATATATATTCTAGTAAAGAACTGTTATTCCTTTCCCTATATCTTTGCCTGAAAGCCCCGTAATTTCAAAGTTATAATAACTTGGAGAGAAGGGGGTCATATTTTCCATTCCAGGAAGGTTCCCACATTCCTTGGCAGATACCTGTCTTTTAAACCAAGACAAGTACCAAGTAGAATATTGTGGAAAATTGTACAAGGGAAACACAACAAAACTCACTGGAGGTCAAATGCCTTATATAGTGACCTAACAAAAAGTGACAACAACAAAAAAATAGTAGGAAGATATTTATACACTACAGTACAACAGGTCACTAAGCAGTACAAAGTGTGTTTGCGAAACAACATGCAGACCACTAATAAGGTACAGTTAGGAGCTATAGGAAAAGGTACACCCCCAAGACAACAGTGGCAAATTGATTTTTCAGAATTGCCTAGAAAAGGGGGGTACTGATACCTTTTGATACTGACACTCTCTGGTTGGCCAGAAGCTTTTCTGTGTTGAACCAATAAAGCAAGGGAAGTTACTAAAGTTTTACTAGACCAAATCATTCCTCAATTTGGAGTGCCTGCGACCATATCCTCTGATAGAGGATCACACTTTTGTGCGGTCATCGTAAAAGAAATCAGTAATGTGCTTGGCATTGATTGGCAACTACACACCCCTTATAGACCACAAGCGAGTGGACAGTGTTACGAATGGAGACGAGAGCTTAGACAAGTCCTGCCTTTGACTCAGATTTATGGCAGTAGCTCTGTTTGAGGTGGCCTGCACCCCAAATGTCTCCTCATTCGCAAGTTCTTAACAATGGCCAATCAGTCTATTACAACATGAATTATTTATTGAACAGACACAAGGAAAAAGCAGACATAAGACTTTAACAGACTTCTTACTACACAGGATAAACAAAAGAAACACTACTAGTAGGTTCATAAGACAGTGCATGATAATAAGGGTACCTATATTACAGCTAGGGAAGAAATAATATAAATTAGGAGCCAGTGTAACTTACCAATGAATGATAGTGGTGTACAGCAGTCTCCTTTCACTCAGCTTCCAGAAGAGTAACTCGAGTCCGACGTCTCGACTTCGAGAACTCCTCCCACACACAGAATGTGAAAAAGATTTCTGATTTTATGAAAATTATAGTGGTCTTTTATAGTTTGTAAAAGTGCTGTGTCTGTCAGTCACGAATTTTTGCTTATCCTTTCCCATGCATTCAGGGCAGGATGTTTATTGCTGGCTAAGGATGTTTTTCAGCAGAGATAATTCACCACAAGGCAAGCTTATTCCAGCTTGACTGAGCCATGGGGGGAAACTGATAAGCTTCTGCTGTATCAGGGGTGAAAGGTCCTGTCACAGACAGGTAGAAAAGATGAATCATTTAATCAAACAACAACTGTATAAAATATGCCAAGAAACCAATTTATATTGGTACCAAGCTCTACCCCTTGCTGTATTGAGAAAAATAACTAAACCACGACAGAAAGAAGGATTCAGTCCCCTTACAATTCTGTACAGAAGGTCCTATTAAACTCAGTATTATGGTAAGGACCTTCACCAAATAGGGGAAAATCACCTAATAAATTATTTAGAGCAACAACTTTAGGAGTAGGTCAAAATAATATATCTGTAGCTTTAGGATGCATCCAAGCACAGCAGTAAGTACAAACAGCAGTATCTGGCGTTATTGGAGAAGGAAGATTGGGAGTTTTACCATATGAACTATGAGAAATAATTGCTAAAAATGTTACTAAATTTGAAAAACAATACCAGTTGTGGTGGAAACTAGTCAATTTTACCCATGAAGCACGTAGTGAAAACATTACAGCTTACATACTAGCCATACAAAATGCTTCTGTCACCAGCATTTTCCCAGTTGCTGCTCTGAGAGCTGAACATAACAAAACCATAATTAGGCCTATAGGCCACAATGTCTGGGGAAAAGATAACAACAAAACTAGAAAATGGCAGACCATAAGCCCCAAAGGATGCATTCCTCATAATCACCTGGGATTTATTTGCAAAAATGCAGTGCTAGAAAGAGAAAACATATCTAGATATACAAGGTAGCACATGTACCTTTGAAGTGTTCCCTTCTGGGAAAAATAAATCCCAGGCGTATTATGCAGGAAATGTGTGTGCATGTGTTCGAACTAGTTGCCCTAATGTAACCATAGATAATTGTGTTGAACCTACTAACCATACCAATTTTTATGTTTACAATTTCACAAAAATAGTAGAATGCAACTTTATCAACTGGTGCAAGATAAATATATATCCTATCACGAAATCCCAACTTTGAAAATTGGAATGGACAATAGTGTCTTGAAACAAATGCTGCAACATCCAGACCTGCATCTCATGGCAACATGTGTTAAAGAAACCAGTCAATGAGCAATATTGACTGTTAAACACGATCTGGAACATATCAAAGAAATAATTGACTCAATCAGAAAAGCAGGAGAACACCATTGATGGGATATTTTTCTTGGATGGTCACCCATAGCCACTCAACTCTTCAGCCTTTTAATCCACCCAGTTTTGATTTTACAGCTGTAAATTTATGGATGTAGTATAAAACACAGACCTTAACAAAACAAGTATGGATGACATCACAATTGCAAAAGAACTTGCAAAAGCAAAAGGGGGGACTTGAAACACAGACCTCACTTGGCATAAGCACCTTAGCATACATTAATGATGCCTTAGTGCCATGTGATGGTGTTTGGGTGGAGGGGAGTTCACTGCGTTTTCCCCTGAAGTGTCCCTGGCAAGACATCGCTTAGGGTGCGGCTGTGTAGCACACTAGCTAGCTTACTCCCTTCCCCCCTGCGCAGCTGTTTAGGCACAGATCTCACACACACACTCAAGCCAGATAGCTCAATATTACCAGAGATAAGGAGTCAAGGAGGGCTGTCCCGCATGGTAATTCCATGGACTGGGTTTATTTCAGTCTCACCATGAAGGGTGACCGGATACGAAAGAGAAAGTAGCCCGCTCAGAAGCAGGCTTACATAGTGTTACAGAGCCAATGATCTGAGGGCACGGGGGAGGTACAAAGGTGGGACTAGGGAAGGGAGCCAATGAGGAGAAGGAAGGGGTGGAGTCGGGGATCAGGCCAAGCATACACAGGCAACTGGGAGATGTAGTTTTCCTTATATTCAGTGTCTGGGGAGATATTTACACTTCGCTATCCCACCAGTGAGTGGTCTCACCAGAACTCTCTGGTTCTTCGATCTTCACTACAATGTGACCGATAGGTAAAGCTTTGTAAAGAGAAGGCCTGGTAAGATCATGGCTCCGGCCTGTTACTTAGCCTAAGTAGAAATGGACTGTGGGAGAATGACTCAGCTAGAATAGAGGAAGTAAGGCATGCTGCGTGAATGCCTCATGCCCGCATCGTGGTGTATGGTGGTTGGTTCAATTTGGTTTGTTGTGCCTTAAAACTATGTAAACTAACAACCAACTAACGGCATAAAAAGGCCAGGTTTTTTGTAAATAAAGTTTCTTCTTTGCACCTGCCTGGGGACTCCTTGCTGCTCCATATTGCTACATCACAACACCTTAGGTTTTAACTTTTATATTTTTCAAATCCTGTACTGCCTAGTGTGTAACTCTGAAGTTTCGTGTGGCCTGTTAATTACTGTTCTCTCATGCTGGTTAGACATAACAAGCCTCTCTAGGTTTGCTCTTCAAGGACACCAGGCCCCAAATTGTGTAACCTAAAGCCTAGAGGGGGGAAACTTGGGGTAATTACATAATTAACTGAGGTTATAATTGGAGAATTAACCCTGATATGCAAATGGACCAAACTTATAAAAGTGTGAAGAACCTGTGACCCAGCGTCCATCTTGGGTGTAGCTTTTTGACTGCCCAGGGTGTACCTTTGAAGGCCCGTCGAATAATTACCTACTTTTATGATAGGAGCCAGAGAGTGACGAAAGCTGATAGCTGTGCAGACCTTCTAGCCTTGGTGCCGCGGAAGCCATGGGACAGATAAAAACTCAAGGCAAGAAGAAGAAGCAGAGACGAAACAAAGCCCAAGGCAAGAACAAGAGGCAAAACACGGGACGAACAGGACGCCAGGACCTGAGCCTCTGGCGCAAAAAGGATGATTAGCCAGGACACCGCTGTCGCAAGAGGGAATTGGCAAGGACTTGATAGTTTTGCTATGGGAATGGGGCAGGGGGGTTTGAGCCTATGGATCTACCCAGTAGTAAACTATAAAATGCTGGTAACTTGTACAATAAACTGGCTTTGCTTGCAACACCCAGCAGAGTCCGTGCCTCTTCAATCTCCACACTTTTATTCTCTTATTTTTGTCTAGCCTCTGTTTTTAGGTGGCCACCTCAAGGCATCAGTGTTTGGCACCCCCAGAAGGGACAACGAGGCTTCTGGAAATCTTCTGGACTGAGAAGGATACAGCTCAGCTCCCCCCGCCTCCGCCTGCGCTTCAGGGAGGGGCAGTTGCCACAGTCCAGGAGGCAGCAGAGCCCAAAAATTCCCCAGATTCAGCACAGAGGCACGTGAGTAAGCGAATAAAGGTGGTGTTTTGTTATTAGCACCTGGGTTGGGTGTTAAGAGATCTCTTATAGGTTTTTTTGGGGGACTCGAGAGGGTCCAAGGGGGTTTTAGTTCGTTTGTGGATTCCCCCCTTTGTTTGCTGTCAGCTCGTGAGAACTTAGCACTGCAGTGACTGTTTTGCTGTTAGCTCGTGAGAGCTTAGTGCTGCAGTAACCACATTTTAGCCTGGAGCCAGCGGTGGCGCAGTGGTTTCAGCCACCGCAAGCCCACGTCTAGTAAATCCCAGCTCGAGGGTTCGAGGCCTACCTCCTTGTTCTCTCTCTCGGCTTCTTAGTGTGTTAGTAGATTGCTTTGCTTTATTTCTGTGAACTTTTCTGTTTATAAGCATAAACAATGGGCTGTAATTTTTCTAGTACCAGTGGGACTCAAGTACCGGATAACATACCTTTGAGCTTAGTATTAGAAAACTGGCAAAAATTGACTGGCCAATATCGATTTCTTACAAAACCGGAATTGATTCAGTTCTCCAGACTAATCTGGCCATCTTATAAATTAGAAAACAATCAGAGGTGGCCTGAGTTTGGTAGCCTAGATGAAGAATTAATATTGAATTTGATATCTCGCCTTCGTAAAGACCGCTGTTTCTTAGAACTTGATTATGTGAGGCTTTTTATGGTTATATCACAGAATAAGCAGCTACAATGGTCTAAAGGGCATATACTGCTTTTAAAGAAAAAAGAGAAAAAGGATGGGAAGAGAGATCCATTGTGGGAGGGCAGGGAAGAGGTGGAGGCAGACCTAGTGGCCCCCACTCTGAGGCCTGGGCCGCCCACTGCGCAGGCCCCTCCTCTGCTGCCTGCAGCCCCGGCCCCTCCCCCGCCACCTGGGGCCCTGGCAGTGGTTCCGGTCCCGGCTCTGGTGTCTCTGCTGCTGGCTTCGGCTCTGGCCCCTACCCCACAGCTGCTGCGGCAGATGGGGGCAGGGGCGGCTGGGGGGGAGGGCTCAACTTGAGTAGGGCCCCAGCCCATAAAAGAGGGGGGGGGGTGGCCCTGGCAACCGTGGATGGTGCAGGCGTCCCCCTCGGCTTCCGGCTGGACGCCCCCCTTGTCTCTTCTTCCTTTCCTCCGGTCTCTCCTGGGTGGGAGGGACCGAGGGGAAGAGACAGCCAGAGTGTGCAGCCCACAGCACCGCCCCTAGGGGTGGAGCCAGAGGGCAGAACCTTCCACCAAGGGGGCAGGGAGGGGACCTCCCACAAAGGGAGTGTCACCCCTCCTGCTCTCAGGCCCTTGAGTCTCCATGACAACACTGCACGCCAGGGGGCTGGCTATGGAGATGACGTCATCGAAGCGAGCAGGGCCAAGGACACTGTCCGGCTCCTACGATGAAGCAAGTCCTGGTCAGTGATTCCTAGTACCAGGACTGGCCGAGGCAGATCTAACACAGCAGATTCAACAGAATCGGATAGCTCTCGCTCAGGTAGCTCTTCTGAAGGGGAAGATGAAATAATAGCTGCTTTAAGCAGGCGAAAGAGGAGAAAGATAGCTAGAAGGGCCATAAGAGAACGTAGTCCAATAGCCAAATGTACTAGGTCAAAAAGGGAAGAACCAGTGCTACAAGCCCCTTCGAGGCAAGCAGTCGGCAATCAAGGAACTATCTATATAAAAGTTCCGTACTCTCTTGTAGAGTCAGAACAATGGAAGGCCACCATCGGAAAATATAAAGAAAATCCAGATAAAGTAGCTAATTTGGTAGATAGGGCAATTAACACACAAAACCCTGACTGGAGTGATTTGAAATCTATGATGGACACATTGCTTGATCCCACTGAGAGACAGATGGTTAACAAAGCTATTATAGATTCTGTGGAAGCAAATATAGCAAGCTACGGTTGTGGAAATTTTTCCAACAGATAATCCAGGGTGGGACCCAAATGTGCCAGAACACATGGCAGGACTAAAACGATATCAAAATCTCATCGTATATGGGTTAAAACATGGTGTCCCTAAAGCTCTTAATTGGTCAAAACTCTATGAAGTAAAGCAAAATTATGATGAATCTCCCACTGATTTTTTAAATAGGTTAAGAGAAGCTGCTATCAAATATACAAACCTAGATCCTGACTCAGCTGAGGGGAAAACAAACCTAGTTCTCTTGTTTATGGGTCAAGACACAAATGATATAAGAAGAAAACTGCAAAAGTTTGATGGGGTTCAGGACATAAGTAAATTGTTAGAAGTAGCCTGGAAGGTGTATCAGGACAGAGACCCAAGTGACAGAGTTAGACACCATCCTAGCAAGGGAGTTAGTCAGGAGAAGCCACCCAAGAGAGCTTCTTCCCCTCTGGACAAAGATGAGTGTGCATATTGCAAAAAAAAGGGACATTGGAAAACTGACTGTCCGATGTTGAAGAAGAAACCCCCAGTTCCCCAACTCACAGTGGGACAAGACTCATACACAGAGTGATGGGGACTGAAGGCTTCCCCCCCAGCAGAGCCTTCAGTTATAGCTAAGCTGGGGAAAGATGAGATCGAATTTGTGGTAGATACCAGACCGGCGTATTCTCTGTTAAATACTTTAGAATGGAAACTGAGTCAAGATACTGTTCATGTTGTTGGGGCAACAGGGGTAACTGAAACATGGCCTTTCTTCCAACCTTTAAAATTTAAACTGGGGAAGCACTGGGTAACTCATCAATTCCTTTATATGCCTAACTCCCTAAACCATTGCTGGGGAGGGATTTACTGGAGAAATTGGAAGCTGAAATTAAATTCAAAAAAGGAAAGGGTGTACGAGTTATAATTCCAGAAACTAAATTTGTCAAAGTTGCCGCACTTTTTATAAAGGACAGATGTGGTGAAATCCCCATTGAAGTTGAAAATGCTGTCAATCCAATTGTGTGGGCCAGTGATGTCCCAGGAAGATCCAAACAGGCAGAACCAGTGAGTATTGCACTCAAACCAGGAGCCACACTGGTAAGGCAAAAACAATATCCTTTAAAATTAGAAAGTTGTAAAGGACTGGCACTTATAATTGAAAAATTCCTCCACCATGGGTTACTAGTGCAATGTGAGTCCAGGTATAACAGGCCAATCCTTTCAGTGAAGAAAGCTGACAGTAAGAGTTACTGGTTAGTCCAAGATTTGAGGGCAATTAACAAAATTACAGAGGACATACACCCAGTGGTAGCCAATCCATACACACTTTTGACCACACTGACAGATGAATTAGGGTGGTTTACTGTTGTGGATCTGAAAGATGCCCTTTTCTGCATTCCTATATGTAAAAACAGCCAGGAGCTTTTTGCTTTTAAGTGGGAAAATCCTGAAAGAGGGAGGAAAAGTCAGCTTACTTGGACAGTCCTACCCCAGGGTTTCAAGAATAGCCCAACAATATTTGGAAACCAGCTAGCAAAGGAATTAGAAGATTGGAGGAGACAAGAGCCAGGAGGGGTTATCCTTCAGTATGTTGATGACATCTTGATTGCAGCTAAGACCAGAGATGACTGCATCCAATTCACTGTAAGCTTGTTAAACTTTTTGGGACAGAGTGGATACAGAGTTTCCAAAGACAAAGCACAGATCGCCAAGGAAGCAGTAGTTTACTTGGGACTTGAGATCTTCCGTGGACACTGACAGCTCAGCAAGGAACGAAAAGAAGCCATCTGCCAACTTCCAGAGCCCCACTCCATGAGAGAGATGCAAGCTTTTCTGGGAATGGTAGGTTGGTGTCATTTGTGGATAGCAAATTACGGATTGTTGGTGAAACCCTTGTATGGAGCAATAAAAGCAGCTGAAAATGGCATTAAAATTTGGACTGAAAGCACAAGGGCTGCATTTAAAGAGCTGAAACACTCTTTAATGTCAGTTCCAGCACTGGGCTTAGCAGACTTGACTAAGCCTTTTGAACGTTTTACAGGAGAGACTTAATGTGGCACTGGGCATATTAGCACAGAGCCTTGGAAGTCAACGGAGGGCTGTGGCCTACTTTTCCAAACAGCTAGACAATGTTAGCCAAGGGTGGCCAGGGTGCTCGAAGGCCGTGGCGGCTACTGTCATCCTGATTCAAGAGGCCCGGAAACTCACCCTTGGACAACACATTGTAGCATATGTGCCACATGCAGTAGCAGCAGTACTGGAACAGAAAGGAGGACATTGGCTGTCCAGCAACCAAATGCTTAGATATCAGTCACTGCTGTTAGAACAGGATGATGTTACCCTGAAAACAACTTCTGTTGTTAACCCTGCCATGTTTCTGTCCTCTACCTTAACTGACGATGTGCCTGAGCATGACTGCAGACAATCGAGGAGGTCTATTCCAGCAGACCAGACCTGAAGGACATGCCCCTAGAAAATCCAGACTGGGAGCTGTTTACAGATGGGAACAGCTTCATGACAAATGGTAAACGAATGACAGGTTATGCAGTAACAACCCAGGACAAGGTGATCAAGGCGAAGGCCCTGCCAGCAGATGTGTCATCGCAAAAGGCTGAACTGATTGCACTGACGAGGGCCCTAGACCTGAGCAAAGGAAAGAAGGTAAATATATGGACGGACTCTAAATATGCATTTAGTGTTGTCCACGCCCATGGAGCCATCTGGAAGGAGAGAGGACTGTTGAATGCTCAAGGTAACCAGATCAAACACGCTGAACAAATCCTTGCCCTCTTAGAGAGCATCAAAAAACCCACAGAAGTAGCTATCATACATTGTAGGGGTCACCAGAAAGGGAAAACCACTCCAGAATTGGGAAATCACTTTGCTGATGAAACAGCAAGAAGGGCTGCAGAAAAAGGTATTCTTGCAGTAATTCCACAAAAAGAGATTGATTTGTCAGGGTTCACCCCAAAATATGATCAGGCAGACCACAAGTTAATTAAGTTTCTTAAGGCTGAGATCACAGAAAATGGATGGGCTGTTACACCTGCAAATCAGGTTGTAGTTCCACCTCTAATTCTTCGAGAGCTAGCTCGAATAGAACATGAAAGCACACATGTTGGGGTTGAAAATCTTCTGAAACATCTGAAAAAAGGTAGTAATAGGAAAGGCAATGACAGATATTGTACAATCAGTAGTGATCAAGTGTGAAATCTGCTGTAAAAACAATTCTGATACAAGGAAAAGAGTTGTGTTAGGAGTAACAAAGGCAGGGGATCTTCCTGGAGACTACTGGCAAACAGACTTTGCTGAGTTACCACGCAAAGAAGGATACAGGTACATACTGGTATTGGTTGACACCTTCAGTGGATGGCCTGAAGCTTACCCCTGTCGCACTAACACAGCCAAAGAGGTGGTGAAAGTTTTGCTTAATCATATAATACCAAGGTTTGGGGTTCCTTTGGGTATGTCATCAGATAGGGGACCACATTTTGTTGCAAATGTGATTCAAGAAGTTAGCCGGATTTTGGGAATTTCTTGGGCCCTGCACACACCTTACAGACCCCAAGCAAGCGGTAAAGTGGAACGCATGAATGGGACCCTTAAGGCACAAATTAGCAAAATTTGTCAAGAGATCCATGACGTGGGTTCAGGCCTTTGCCCATAGCTTTACTGAGGATCTGCATACAACCTAGGCGGAGGGATAACATCAGTCCCTATGAAATATTGTATGGCAGGCCATATCAAATTCCACATGTTCCAGGTGAAATTCACATGAGGGGAAAACTTGATTTGCAGAAATATCTAATGGCTTTAGGTTCTACTTTGCAGAAGCTCCAGAATTACATCGTGTTATCCAGACTCATAGGACTGGACACACCTGCACATCCGTTCCAGCCTGGAGACTGGGTCTGTGTCAAGTGGTGGGACAGTGATCCTCTACAGGCCAAGTGGAGAGGACCATTCCAGATTTTGTTGACCATCCTCACAGCAGTCAAAGTCGCTGGCAAATGACCCTGGATTCACTACTCCAGAATTAAGAAAGCTTCTGCTCCTGAAACAACTGAGAAAACAGAGACTGATACATATGAAGATGATGCAGTTTAAATGATTTTTCCTGTGCTTATTATCTACACAGTTGGTAACCCTGACTCAGGTTTGGAACCAAATTTTGCATATGATTCTAGTCCAAAATGTATCCAAAGACATTCATTTGGATACAAACCTAATAATTGACATGTAAATTGAAGTGGAAAGATCAGCAAAATCTGTTTACATTTTGAGAACTAACTTAGATCTTACATTGGATAACACTCAAAGCTGATTGTATCTTCCACACCCTGGTTTCATGGTTACCAAACTGACCCTGGATTAAAGATTGTTTATAGATATATACTGCTGTTAGATTCATATTATTAGTAGATATTTAGAATATTTAGAATAGAGTCTCGACAAGGTAGAGGCCTTGTCAAGCCTCTAAAGGGGGGAAATGATGCCTTAGGTTTTAACTTCTATGTTGGAGTCCAAAGTGCAGGGAATATTTCTCTGCCTGTTTTGTAGAGTTTTACCCCCCTGGACAACCCTGTCTTTGACCTTTGTCCATGGAGAAAATTACCTACCCTCTGGGAAGAAGTAGAATCTACACTGGTGTGAACTAGGTGATAGAACATTATATAAGATTGTCACAGGGTGAAAATTTAGAGGTGTTGGGTTTGTTAATATAGCAAAATAGATAAGAAACAAAACCTTCAAAATGGAGGATTGTTGTTGTTTTAGGCCTTCTTCTTCTTTCTCTACTCCATTTTCTGCGGCAAAAGTGGATTGAGATGATTGGGTGAAAAATGCCGCAGTTCCTTTCATGTGACAGAACGATTTATTGAACATTGGTAGAAAAGTAAAAATATCTTTCGTTTTGGGATTTCATTGGGTAATTTACCTTTAAAAGAACAGTGTTATCTTGATAACTCGGCTTCTCCTTCACGCTTCCTAAGGGGAGTCATGTCTCTCTGGCTGAGCTCCTCTGATAAGACTTAATAAACAACTATCTGAGACCAAAAGCGTGGAAAAGTCCCGTTCGTCTGCAGAGCCCAGGCAAGGGCTCTGGAAACTCCTCCATCCGTGGAGACATAATTAAGGCGCGGTAAAATGTCACTTCTATATTTTTCAAATCCTGTACTGCTTAGTGTGTAACTCTGAAGTTTCTTGTAGCCTGTTAACTTCTGCTCTCTCATGCTATGTAGACATAACAAAGCCTCTCTGGGCCTGCTCTTCAAGGACATCCAGACCGTCCTAGGCCCAAAAAGTATAAACCGAAGAGCCTCTAAAGGGGAGCAAGCTGAGGGGAATTACATCATTAAACTGAAGCTTTAATTGGAGAATGAACCCTGATATGCAAATGAACCAAACCTATAAAAGTGTGAAGGACTTATGACCTGTCGTCCATCTTGGGGTCCGTCTTGGCAATAGCCTCTGGCTCCCCAGGGTGTACCTTTGAAGGCCTTTCAAATAAATACCTTCTTTATTCCCTTACTCCTGTCTAGTCTCTGTTTTTAGGTGGCCTCTCAAGGCATCACTTCCTGCCTCTTTGCTGTCGACTTATATTACTGAAGCTATCCATGCGTTTGTGTGTGCACGCATGTGTGAGTGTATATAGCTGATCCTGCTGAGTGGCTTCACTTTGGAGACGCCTTTTAGAGATCGCTACACCTCGCACTCCAGCACAGAAGCTACAGAGCCAGAGAGATAGCGATACGTGGCGCCCAAATGTGGAATTCTTCAGACTCTCCCTGGGAGCGTCTCCAGCAGCTTTCGCAGCTGGAACCAAGCCTCCTTTCGGAGCAGCCATTTCCCTGAAGAAAATTCTGAGTTTTATCAGGGGTGTCTGAGGGGGAGACCGATAATCTTCTCGGAAAAAGAGGAGACCGGTCTGGAGTCGGCGGACCACCCCGAGATTTTCATTTGACCCTCTGGTGAGGTAATACGGGTCACTTTTTATCCTTTTCGTTTTTCTCTTTTGTCTCGAGTGTTGGGAAGAGACGGAGATGGAGGCTGAGCTAGCCTGTCTCCTACAGGAAGCATTTCCCCAAGTTCTAAAAGCCTATATTTGTGGGAATTTTCGCTTTTCAAAGGAAGATTTAATGCGTTTTCTTACTTGGTTGCTTAAGCACTTTAGGGGAAATTCAAAACGGCTTGTTCCTTGGCTGTTTGTGTTGGGAAAAATTTATTTGTTTTACCAGCTTGTTAGAAAGCTGTTGAGAATGTTGGGAACAGTTTGGAAAAAAAATCCCTTGCCTGCTTCCCTCTCCCTGCATCCCTGATCCCTCTTCCCTGCCTCAAGAGAAACCAGGAGATGGATTCTGCCCAAGCACACAGGGCTGCTACCACCTCCCCGATGTCTCCAGGTCTCTTTTGTTCCCTGCCCAGGATGGCGCTGGCCAGGCTGTCCTGGGTTCTTCCCCAAACCTCTTCCCTGTACCCACTTTCCCAGTTCTCTCTACTTCGAATTTGCCCCAAGATGGTGCCGGCAGCATGATCACCCCCGCCATCCCATCTGCTCCCTTTGTTTTAAATTCTCCCGCCTCCACTCTAGCTACACAAGATGGCGGCGCCCACATGGCAGCCGTGGCGGAGGCGGCCATTTTGCAATTGCACGGCCCCCCCCCGGCCTGCTCCCGATTACATTATTGCACCCGGCCCCTCCTCTGTCCCTGGCCCCTCCCACACGTCTATGGGCGTGTTTGCGTCAGGTCCCTTCCCCTCTGTCGGGAGTCCCCTCCCAGCGGCAGACCCTGCCTCTCCCTCCTGTGTCCCCGCCCCCTCCATCCGTGGCTCCCCCTGTGGGAACCAACCTACCTCAGGTTCCCACGCTGCCAAAACCGGAAGTGGGGGGGTGGATGCCAGAAGTGATAGCATAGGGTTAAAATGTTTCTAAAATCGTGGTAGCTGAAGGAGGCCTTGGGAACGGGAGTGGGCATTGTCTTTGCTAAAATCATGTGAACCTGCACCTGCGTATTCACCTGTATGGTAGATGATGAAGTTAAATGCAATGATTGGCTAGTAATTAAATATAATTAAAAATAATTGTCTAATCGCAACAAGAATCATGAGAAAGGAACAACAATCATGAGAAATGTTGTGGGAAGGGGGCTTAAAACTCATGCTCGGGTGAACTCAATATACACAATAGAACAATATTAAGATAATGATTAACATATGATTATACAACAGTTATGTAAGGAAAGGGTATAAAAATGTATCCATCTCGAATCCATGTTGGAGTCAGATTTGGGTCTGTACCCCTGATTCCCAGAGCTCTTCAATAAAAGCACCTGCATATAATCATACCGTGATTATGTGTTTCTACGCTAACAGAAGGACGCCATCTTGGACGCATCACATCGGGCGGCCCTGGCTTGCCAGACACTCTCTCTCCAATTCAGAAGAGGAGAGCAGTGACTTCTCAGATTCCGATGCCGAGTCTGAGGATTACTGGGCTAGGGTGAGAAAGCAGGCAGCCAAAGATGGTAACTGGGAACTGGCAAATAAGGTCATGCCATATGCCGCCCCAGTCACTTTTATGAGAGGAGGAATGCCCACTGGGAACCCATATCATATCAGCAATTAAAGGAACTATGTAAAGCCAGCAAGGACTATGGGCGGGGGTCACCCTATTTTAAAAACCTGCTCCAGGTTTCTCTCTCCACTGTCACCCTAGTGCCCCATGATATTAAAAACATTGTGTCGTGCCTGCTCTCTGTGCTGTGAGAAAGAACATGGAAAAAACAATTAAGAGGGCTCTTACTAACATATCAAGGAGACTGTACTAAGGCTCATTTAACTATCAAACATTTATGCAGAGAGGGTAACTTTGAGTGCCCCCAGGACCAGGCCCAAGACATCCCCGAGGCTGTCCTAGGAGACATTAAAAAGGCGGCGAAGGCAGCCCTACTCCAAACCCCCGATGATGCCACTCCTACTTTGAACTTTTTGGATGTTAGACAAGGCACAGAGGAGTCTTTTATTAAATTTATTGATCATTTAAAGAGTTCTATTGAGAGGCAGGTCGAGAATGCAGAAGCCCGCAAAGAGATTTTATGTAGTTTGGCAATGGCCAACTCAAATACAGGGTGTAAGAAAATTTTAAAGGCCCTACCTCTCGACCCTGAGCCCACAATAGATCAAATGATTGAAGCCTGTGCCAAACTAACATCCACAGAACACACAATAGCAATAGCAGTTTCAAAAGGGGTGACTGAAGCCTTGGTAGCATCATCCAAGGAAGAACAAAGATGCTTTAATTGTGGGGAGTTTGGACACTTTATTAAGGGCTGCCAGGAATATCGGATGGCAAAAGACTTTCATCAACCTGTGGGATGCCCACTATTAGACTGTCGGACTTGTCAGCAGCACCACCACCAGCGCCATTCGGGGAAACGGCCAGCAAAGCGCAATACGGCTCCGCGCTACGACATCAAATGCCAAGCCGGCTTGCCCTGCCCTGCCTGCTGTCCCGAGGTTTCAGAAATAATTCCCGATTACACCTATGTGGACCAGGAGCTACGGGTCTCCAAGGCATCCCAACAGGTCCAGGTGGGAACCCGACAACAGCTGGTGAGTGCCCTTTCTATTCAGTTTGATAATGAGGGCATGTATAAAATCCCCACGGGACAATTTGGGCCCCCGGCTGGCCCAAGAGACATTTTAATTCCAGGAAATGGACTTTATGGGCCGGACGAACTTTATGTTACTCCAGAAGTCCAAACCGTCGGCCCTCAAGACGAAGTTTTTGTAACTGCTTCATGCAATAAGTCCCCTTGGTTTTATATAAAGGAATAGCTATTGCACAATTCTTTCTACTACCACATCATAGAGACTGGATCCCGGAGAACCCGATGGCATGCTGGGTTGAAGTTGTGGGCCCAGATAAACCTATGATAGAGTGTGGTCTGCTTAACAGAGGTTCTAAGTTAAATATTCCAGGAATGGCAGATACAGAAGCCGATTTCACCATTATAGCTCGCTCCGAGTGGCCACGGGACTGGAAGTTGACTCCGGCCGACGGAGTCATCTCGGAGATTGGAGGTGCTGCAGTCTCCATGCTCAGCAAAGATAATGTCATCGTGGAGGGACCCGAAGGTCAGGTTGCCACAATCAGGCCCTTTGTGGTCAGGTCAGGTATTACTTTGTGGGGCAAGGACCTATTATCTCAATGGGGGGCTAGACTAGAAATCCCCAAGCCACCTCAGGATTTTTAGTTGGGGCCACTGGAGAGCGCGCCACCCCACCGCTGCCATGGAAGACCAATAGTCCGGTGTGGACAGACCAGTGGTCCCTCTCAGCTGAAAAGCTGCACGCTTTAGAGTTCCTCGTGGAAGAGCAGCTTTCCAAGGGCCATATAGTACCTACCAACAGCCCTTGGAACCCTCCTGTCTTTGTTATTAAGAAACCTGGCAAAGCTAGGTGGAGACTTCTCCACGATCTTTGCAAGATAAATGAGGTCATTGAAGACATAGGTCCCCTGCAGCCCGGCCTGTCCTCACCCTCCATGCTGCCATGCGAATGGAGACTCGCAGTCATAGATATCAAAGACTGCTTTTTTAACATCCCCCTCCATCCTTGAGATGCACCCCAGTTTGCCTTCTCAGTCCCATCCCTAAACAGGCAGGCCCCTCTGAAAAGGTACCACTGGTGAGTCCTCCCTCAGGGGATGAAAAACTCGCCTTCCATCTGCCAGTGGTACGTAGCCCACATCCTCTCACCTATCAGAAAGACTTTTCCAGATGCCATCATCCTGCACTTCATGGATGCCATACTAATCTGTTCTCGAGATCAGACCTATTTGGACACTGTTTTAACTAAGACAATAAAAGCTATCAAAGATGCCGGATTTGAAATCCGAGAAGACAGGACCCAGCAAGCCTGCCCCTGGACCTACCTGGGACTCCGAATCAGCGAGCGGACCATCGTACCCCAGCATGTCACCATCAAAGATAACCCAAAGACCCTCCGCCACCTCCACCAGCTCTGCGGGTCCATCAACTGGGTGCGTCCACTGCTGGGGATCACGACAGAGGACCTCGCACCACTCTTCAATCTTCTCCTAGACAGCGAGGACCTCGATTCGCCCTGTGCCATCACTCCTGAGGCCCAGGAATCCATCACGAAAGTCCAGGAAGCGTTGTCTTCCTGGCAGGCACACAGGACTGACCCCACTCTCCCGTTCCAGCTCATCATCCTGGGTAAGTCGCCCAGGTTCAGTGCGTTAATTTTTCAGTGGGACGCTATGCAGAAAGATCCACTCTTTATCATCGAGTGAGTCTTCTTACACCATCAGCCTATTAAGACTATTACAACACCTCAAGAGCTGATGGCTCAGCTCATTATAAAAGCCAGGGCACGCCTCCGCACCCTTGCGGGGTGTAATTTCACATGCATTTACCTCCCATTGACCACTGGGGTTCTGGACCATTTGCTCCAGAAAACAAGCACCTCCAGTTAGCCCTTGACAGCTACACAGGCCAAATTTCCATCCACAATCCCAGTCATAAGATATTTAATTCGGCTTTCCATTTGGCCCCAAAATCACTCCAACGTCAAACACCTCTAAAGGCCCTGACCATTTTTACAGACAGTGCGGGGGGATCCCCCAAGTCAGTGATGACTTGGAAAGATTCAAAGACACAGAAGTGGGAGTCTGGTGTCCAGATTGTTGAAGGATCTCTGCAGATTGCAGAGCTGGCAGCTGTTGTCAGGGCTTTTGAGAGATTCAAAGAGCCAATTAATTTGGTCACTGATTTGGCATATGTGGCCGGTGTAGTTGCAAGAACTGAACATTCCTTGCTAAAGGAGGTGTCAAACCCAAATTTGCACAGGTTGCTTTCGAAGTTAATCTACCTCGTCTCCCACCGAAAGCAACGGTTCCATATAATGCATGTGAGGTTGTCGCTTTTGGACACGAAAGAACTATGCAGACACCTTGTCAGGAGAGAAGCAGAAAAGAGAGAGAGGGGGTCAGAGACCCCGAGCTTTATTATATATGTTTTTAAAGACTACCGTGGATTGGAGGGAGAAATTACTACCCTTCAATCACACTGGTTAAAGGAAAAGTTTATTAAATGTCTCCGCTTAGGAGAATGGAATGAAAACAATAAAGTACGGTTAACAAAACATGGCTATGTTTACAGAAAGTGCGTGAGAAACTGTTACAGAAAATGAAAACATCGAAGAGCTGCAAACTCAGGGCAACATGAGGTCACACACCGACCTCCCAGGGCCCATTCCAGAGGGCAACAGAAGAGCAGATGCCCTAGCCATGCCTGTGCAGCCTGCTAATACACCTGACATCTTTGCACAGGCCAAGATGAGCCACAGCTTTTACCATCAGAATGTGCCAGCCCTCATGCGCATGTTCCACCTACCGTGCAACCCGGCGAGGGCGATAGTGGCCACATGCCCCAACTGCCAGCAGCACCAAGTTCCATCGTTGGGCTCCGGGGTTAACCCCCGAGGACTCAACAGCTGCCAGTTGTGGCAGACAGATGTGACCCACTATCCGGCATTCGGCAGGCAAAAATACATGCACGTGTCCATTGACACGTTTTCAGGAGCAGTGTTTGCTTCGGCTCACATGGGAGAAAAGGCCAAAGATGTCACCAGGCACTTTCTCCTGGCATTTGCCGCCTTAGGCGTCCCAGAACAAATTAAAACTGACAATGGCTCTGCCTACACCTCCCACAAACTCAGGGATTTCTTCAACCAGTGGGGGGTGAAGCACAGCACAGGCATACCACATTCCCCTACAGGGCAGTCAGTTGTTGAAAGGGCCCACAGCACCATTAAGCGGCTCCTCGATCAGCAGCAAGGAGGGACAGAGACCAGTCCTCCCATTGAGAGGCTCTGTAAAGCCCCTTTCACGATAAATTTCCTAAACTGCTCATCCACAGAGCCAAACCCCCCTGTATTCCGGCACTTCTCCAATTCAGCCCGAGCTAAGCTCAATGAGAAGCCACCGGTGCTGATCAAAGATCCTGAGAGCCAACAAATACTGGGCCCTTTTCCTTTAATAACCTGGAGGAGGGGTTATGTCTGTGTATCAACACCATCAGGCCCGAGGTGGCTTCCAGGCAAGAACATAAAGCCTTACACCGGCCCAGCAAACACTGCTCCCAAAGACACAGCCATGCCTGGAGCTGATGCAGAACAACCGAAAGACCAAAGAAGTGTAGCCTGGAGACGGAGATGGCTTAAATCTCCACCGCAGATACTGACCTGCCGTCCCACAACCAGAGTTGTGACTGGATAAGTTTTACATTGCTGACGTGTTCCCATACCCCTGTTACCATTCCCGTTTTGTTTTCCAGCTTTTTAGTTAATAAAGAAAGGGGAATGCAAAGAGGGAGGGAATGGAAGGCACCCCCCGAAATTGCAAATGTTTAACTCTGTTTAAAACTCTAGCAGAAACACCTGCCAGCCAACACTCCATCATGAGACCCAGCACTTGTCCCACCGCCATCCTCTGGATGTTCCTGGTACCACTGGCAGTGGATGCTTGAACTGTACTGCAGTCAAAAGAGACCCTGGCAAAGACTACCCCCCTCTGTGAGAGCATCCATACCAGTGTCCCAAGAAAAAAAATCCCCGGAAGGATTTGGGGATTTGTTGGGACGATGGGTTGTGGGTGTTTCTGATTGTTTTTGTTGTTTTATGTATATTTGGTTGTTTGGGGTGTTTGGTTCTGGGATCCCTGGGGGAGGCTTTTTTAATTAATACAGAAAAGAGGAGTTGTGGTGGCCGGTTAGGCTGTGGTACAAGGGACAGAGAGAGTTCTTGGTAAGACAGTCCCTAGTACCAGAGAGTTCTGTCTAGGTCATGGTGAGAAAAGAAGCCTCTCCCAGAATGCTTTGTTCTGTTATGGCAATCTACCCCAGTTCTGCTTCCCGGGTTGGCTGTTGGCCACCCAGCCCCCTTGCTACCTTATATGTTTCATATCCCAGAAAGTTCTCCACTCCAGGTTCCCCCATTGGCCTCTGCCCCTCGCCATTCCCCCAGAGCTTCACCATTAGTCCCCATTCCCTAGTCCCGCCTTTGTACCACCCCCGTGCAGTCAGATCATTGATTTCTGGCGTTTGCTCCGCTCCCGTACTTAAACCTGAGCTTTCCATTGTTCTCATCTTTGCCTCTAGA
The DNA here is from genome assembly GCA_014706295.1 of Lycocorax pyrrhopterus obiensis. Classification (NCBI taxonomy): domain Eukaryota; kingdom Metazoa; phylum Chordata; class Aves; order Passeriformes; family Paradisaeidae; genus Lycocorax; species Lycocorax pyrrhopterus. Next base: position 6,701,120 of record JACSVZ010000030.1, read on the forward strand.
ACCCTTCACAGTGTAGAAGCAATAAACAGCTCCTGTGGAAATCTATGCAAAGATCCTTCCTGCCTCTTTGCCGTCGACTTATATTACTGAAGCTATCCATGCGTTTGTGTGTGCACGTGTGTGTGAGTGTATATAGCTGATCCTGCTGAGCGGCTTCGCTTTGGAGACGCCTTTTAGAGATCGCTGCACCTCGCGCTCCGGCACAGAAGCTACAGAGCCAGAGAGATAGCGATAGTTGACGTCGAGTGTTTCCTGTTGCTTTCTGCCAGAGGCTCCAGGTGATGTCTTGAGGTGGCCACCTAAAAACAGAGGCTAGACAAAAATAAGAGAGTACAAGTAGGTATTTATTTGAAGGGCCTTTGTCGTGGGTTGAATTTGGAAACCAGGCAGAAACACTAATTTAGTGTAGGGGTTTTAGCTTGAAATATGGGGGTTTTTTGTTTGAGGTAAAAATTAGGAGAAAACAAAGCAGGCACAAAACTTACAGACTATAAGAAGTTTACTAACAGACTTAAGAAGAGAAACAAGGACAAAAAACTGCTGTGGTGTGACATTTCTTCTATGAAAACTCACAGCTTTTTTACACTGCAAGACATGGACTATTACATGGGGTTATTAATTTTTTAAGGATGAGTTATTTTGGCTTGAACACAAAAGTTTTTTCGCCCCCAGTCTTTAAAAAACCCCTCTTTCTCTCGGCTTTTAAAGAAACTGGCATAAGCACTTTTTTAACTTTTGCAAGCTACACGTGAACTGTCCATCCCCCCATGTACTTTAAATGGATTAAAGAGACAGTTATGATATTACAGTCTTTACTACGGCATTGCAAAAAGCATTTTAAGCTGCGCGCGGGAAGCGCGGCACTGCCCTCTGTTTTCTTCCGAAGCCATCTTTAAAGGCTTTGGAGCGTCGTCTCACGTGATCAGCTTTTTACTTCTCTCTCTGCCTTTGAAGTTGCTGTTACTGTTCAGAGTCCATGGTGAGGAGAGCCCCCTGCTCTCCCTGCGCCGCTAACTGCACGGTATTCTCTTCAGTTCGGCGTGAAGTGTGCTGGCTGTAGGCTTAAAACTCCTGCCGGCTTCTTAAGAAAACTGCGTCGGACGGCTTTATAGTTCCCCCTCCCAGCGACCCAGGGTCCGTGCTGCGGCATTGAGAGTGGGGGGAGCAGGGGCGCCCAGCCTGGCCTGGCCCGGCCCGGTGGGGCCCTGGGCTCTGAGGCCCCCCCCTCCATCCCGTCCTGGCACTGAGCTGGAACGGAAAAACCTCCCCCAAAATCCTGACTTTCCACGCGGTTTAAATATGTGAAATTGAAAGAAGCGTAATTAGTTTAACAGGCTGTCTGTCAGTTCAGGTCAACCCACCACACCTTCAAAGGTACACCCTGGGCAGTCAAAAGGCTACACTCAAGATGGACCCTGGGTCACGGGTTCTTCACACTTTTATAAGTTGGGTCCATTTGCATATCAGGGTTAATTCTCCAATTATAACTTCAGTTAATGATATAATTACCCCAGGTTTGCCCCTCCTCTTGAGAGGCTTTTAGTTTACACATTTTGGGGCCTGGGACAACAAAGTGTCCTTGAAGAGCAAACCTAGAGAGGCTTTGTTATGTCTAACCAGCATGAGAGAACAGTAGTTAACAGGCCACACGAAATTTCAGAATTACACACTAGGCAGTACAGGATTTGAAAAATATAAAAGTTAAAACCTAAGGCATCATAGGTAGGACTATTCTCCCCAGCTGCAGTATAGAACACATTTTTTACACCTTGCCCTGTCTGGACTGGACCAAGAGTTACTGCATGAACTACCTCCTTTTTAATTTGTTCAGTCTTGTCATTGCTCAGGGCCCCATTTGAAATCATTCTTCTTCTGGGTTACCTGATAGATGGTTTACAATCAGGCTGTAATTTGTAATGTGCATTCTCCAAAATCTAACAATGCCTAAGAAAGAATGTTTCTTTCTTGTTAGTTGATGAGGACATCACTATTATCTTATTAATCACATCCATTGGGAGCTGAAGATCTCTATCTTGTCATTTTATTCCTAAAAACTGGATCTCCTGTGCAGGTCACTTTACTTTGTTTTATGGCAAAACTGGCTTTTGGAAGGATTTGGATTATTTTCTTCCCTTTCTCTTAAAATTTCTTCTGCTGTATTTCCCCACACAATGATATCATCAATGTATTGCAGGTGTTCTGGAGATTCACCCTGTTCCAGTGCAGTCTGGATCAGTCCATGGCAGATGGTAGGGCTGTATTTCTACCCCTGGGGCAGTCAATTCCAGGTATACTGGACTCCCCTCCAAGTGAAAGCAAACTGCAGTCTGCACTCAGCTGCCAGATGGATTGAGAAAAATGCATTAGCAATATCAATTGTGGCACCACTTGACTGCCTTTGATTCCAGTTCATATCAAACTTTCAACATGACCGGTACGGCAGTGAATTAGTTTATGGATGGGAATTGCGGCGTCTGTCCTGGGTTGCAGTGTATTCTATTACCATCCTCATGAGCTGTTGAAACCAGGTGGGGCAGTGTTTCCTGGCCCCCCCTCCCTCTGAACTATCTTTCTGCTAATGGCCCATCAATGCCCTGCCGCATGACTCAGAGATAACTCCCTCTGGACTATCTTCTGTTAATGAGCCCATCAACACCTGGCCTCATGACTCATCATTCCATTGTGAGATGCTCCGCCCAGAGGGAGGAACCAAGCGTTCCATCTTGGATATAATCTGGGACTCTGAACACCATGGGCATCCTTCCCACTGGATTCCCAGAGGACAGGAGCTGCATAGTCACCACTGGACTTTTTTCTGAGGAGGAGCAGACCTTTCTACCGGACCACTGCTTTGACAGAGCCACATCCATCACTTCAGGAGGACTACAGCCACCATCTCATCGGACTGCTCACGCCACCCTGATTAACAGGGTGCCAGGTTGTATTCTGACTCTGTTTAGCCTACTGGGGTTTTCCTTGCCTTTATTTTTTAATTTCCCCAATAAATTGTTATTCTGACTTGGTGCCTCCCACTGGTCTGTTTTCAAACTAGTACAGTGTCTCAGTTGGTGCAATATTGCCTCCTGTGCACCGGTGTGGTTGTGATTGGCACCTGTTGTTCTTCACTGCTGTTTTTCAACCTTCAGCAACCCCTCAAAAAAGGGTCGTCTGAGAGGCCAAGCAGGATACATAGCTGATTGATCTCTGTATTCACACTGGCTACACCAAAAGCTCATCGGTATTCCTTTGGATCCTTGAAGTACCCTCTCCTGAGGTAGTCTATGCCAAGGATGCACAGAGCCTCTGGGCCAGTCACAATGGGGTGCTTTGCCACTCATTCCCAGTCAGGCTAATCTCAGCCTCCAATACAGCCAGCTGTTGGGACCCCCCTGTCACTCCAGAAGTACAAATATATTCAGCCTCTACATAGCTTGATAGCATTAGCGTATGCTGTGCACCAATGTCTACTAAAGCCTTGTACTCCTGTGGGGCCACTGTGCCAGGCCATTGAATCCACTCAGTCCAGTAAACCGGGTTATACCTCGCCTCTACCTTGCTGGAGGGATGGCCCCTCTAATAGTGATCACAAGATTCCCCACTAGCTTCTTGTAGAAATGAACTAGAGCTTCTCTCCATAGATTTGGTAGTATAATCAGCCCTTCCATTCTGCCTGGAAAACTGTCCACTCGAGACTGGAGCAGCAACTTTCCTGGAAAGAAAAACCATTTGTGGTCATTTTTCCCTGCAATTCCCACAACCATGCCTCTAGAGTCAAGGTGGGTTTTCCATCCCACTTCCTCATGTCCTCTCCATGGTCCTGCAGGTAAAACCACAGGGTACCCCCATGTTGTGTACCTTCTATATCCTCTTTCTTGAGCAGGAGCACGATTGCTGTCAGTTTTTGAGATATGGGCCTGTACAGGTGGGGAGTAGGACAGATCATCTGTGAATTGCTGGAACTCCTGGGACAGTTTCTCCACAGCTGAGACGGGAAGAAGAAATACTGTCTTCATATTCCCGGATTTGACAAATCACTTTATCCACTGTTGGTGGCACATCATCTTTCCAAATTGATGTTGCCAATGGTTTGGTGACACTTTTCCGTGCCTTAATTATGCCTCCCTGGATGGGGGAGATTTCCCAGAGTCCTTGCCTGGAATCCAGGAGACGAACGGGACTTTCCACACTTCTTGCTTTCAGATACTTGTTTATTAAATCTTATCAGAGAAACAGAGTCACTGATGTGACCCAGACACAGCACAGAGCAGAGAATGTGAGAGAGAGCCAAATTATCAAGATTACACAGTCTTTTAAAGGTAAATCACCCAATGAAAACCCAAAATGAAAGATATTTTTACTTTTCTACCAATGTTCAACAAATGTCCCGGTCACATAGAGAGAAACTGTGGAATTTTTCACCCAATCATCTCAATCCACTTTCACCGCAGAACATGGAGTAATAGAAGAAGAAGGTCTGGAGAACAACAACAATCCTCCATTTTGAAGTTTTTGCTTTTTATCTATTTACTATATTAACAAACCCAACACCTCTAAATTTTCACCCTGTGACAATCTTACATAATGTTCTATCACCTAGTTCACACCAGTGTAGATTCTACTTCTCCCCAGACGGTAGGCAATTTTCTCCATGGACGAAGGTCAAAGACAGGGTTGTCCAGGGGGGTAGAACCCTTCAAAACAGGCAGAGAAATATTCTCTGCACTTTGGATTCCCACAGTTTGGCATATGATGATGGTGCACTCCCTACAAATTTCTGCCATGTGGTTAGTAGGCATAGGACTTCATCTGGATCGGGGTGTAATAATATATAATTTCTCACATGGCTAATTCCCTCAGGTATTGGATACCTTTCTCTATTGCAGTCCATTTGCCTGGATGACATGGAATATCTTCCTTATAGGGATACATTTCTCTCACACTTGGCAGGAGTTGCCTCCAGAGGCTAAGGGTTTGTCTTTTCTCCCATTGCTTTATCAATACCTGGTTCCTTAGCAAGTGATCTCAGCTGCTTGGTGTCTTTACCCTCTAATTCCAAACTGCTAGCCCTGTTGTCCCAGCATCAGAGCAGCCAGGCGGTAATATGCTTATGTGAATGACAGCTGAAATCTTTTTGCATCTCCTGCAGCTCACTCAAGGCTAGGGATCGAGGGGTGGTTGTCTCTTCTGTCTCTTCTTCCTGTTCCTGTGATGGCCCTTGTGATGGCTTTGTTAATGGCACTGAAAATGACCCTTGTGATGGCCTTGCTCCTTCATCCTCTTTGCCCTCTCCAACCTCCTTGTCCTTCTTGACCGTTTTTGCTAAAGTTTTTTGCAGGGTGACTTTTATGTACATTTTTTCTGCTTCTATACAGGGGCAACTGAGACTGGTACATGTTGATTCTCTGTTTCGGTGGCAGTGCCTGTTGCCAGGGTTGGAGCAGCCAGTGTCTGTTGCTGAGGTTGGAGTAGCTGCAGTCCCCGTCACAGGGGTTGGAGTAGCAGCAGTGTCTCTTGACCGGGTTGGAGCAGCTGCAAGGCCTGTCATTTTATTATCAGATCCAGAGACCTTCTTTTTCCCCTTAGGGTACAGAATCAGCCATAGCAGGCTGGGAAGTTTCTTGGTGATGTCTCTTACTCGGGCCCCAGGGAGGCAACACACCTCCCTATGGGTTGGTTCTGGTCAGCATATTGGGGCATCCATTCCTCTCAAAAGGGAGTCACCAATGACTACTACCTTTTTTATTTGACTGAGGAGATTGTCATGAGGGGGGGCCAGGCTTACCCTGCCCTAGGTGACCCCTCCATTCCAGAAGAACCTTCATCCACCTTCTCATTTCCCAGATCCTCAGATTCTAGGGCCTCATACCTATTGCGTAAAGGCACCTGGGGAAGTGAGGTAGGTCAGGAGGGAATTTGCCGGCCTCCCCGAGCAGAAACCCATTTGTACTCCCCTCCGTCTCTAAGGTTCCCTCCTTTTGCCTGATGGTGAGAGGGTAGGGGAGCCATTGGTTCTTGGGAAGTGGATGGTTTGGCCATTTGTCTAAGGTGTGGTAGAGTGCGGCTCCACCAGTCGATCTCTTCCTCAGAGTCCCTGATACTTCTTAGTCTTTCTACTTCATCTCTCAGTTCCACCACTAGGCTGAGGAGATCATCAACCTGATTGCACCTCACACAGCTATTCTCCCTGCTGCCCTCTGAGAGCAATGCCAGGCTCTGGCACTCCCTGCAGCCTGAGACCTGGACCCCTGCATGCCTTTGTGGGCACTCCATCTGGGTCGCCACATGCTTTTTGGTGTGCGCAGAAGAAGCAACTTTTGTCTGGCTGGACCCCATATCTGAGCTCTCTTGGAGAGGGCGATGACCACCAACTGAGCTATCTGATTGAGCTGCAGCACCTCAGCATCCTGCCTACTAGCCCTGCCTGCACGAACTGCTGAGCAAGCTGCCGTACCGCACCTTGTTTGCCGTGCTTCTGGTCGCTTGTGCTCCCTGGGGGTGACTTTTCTTTGGGTGGAGGTGGGTGCTGTGCCTGCTGGCACTGCCCATGCTGAGTCAGAGCTGCCTCTGAGTCATGGCTCCACCACTTCCTGCCAGGGAGGAGGGGTTGGGGCTCCTCTATCTGCTCTAGTATTGAGGTCTTGCCTGGTAGAAAAGCTCATCTCCCTCCCTTGGCATGATCCTTGGCTCCATAGCAAGTCTGTCTGTGCAGTTTGCCTAGGAGTTTTTGCTGAAATGGCCACTGAACAGCGGTACTGAGCAGTGTTGAACATGGCTTGGTAAGCCTGGGCCAGGCCTCAACACATTGCAGTGATTTGTGTCTCTGGAATTGGCAGGGTGACAGCACACCTTTCCAAAATATTTTACTAGTTTTTCTGGATTATGAACTTATTCAGGGGTAAGGTGAAAACACACTGGAGGTACCCACTGCCCTAGATACTTGCCCATATTATCCCACACACCTGGCCCCTCCGAACTATCCAGCCTTGGGGCAGATCTCTGGGCAATGTTCTTAATTAACTGTCTAGCCTTAAATAAGACCAGAACCATATGCAGCAACATGCTGGCTCCTAGCAAAAGGACCAGGTTGGGTTCAAGGGTATGCAAAGATTATTAAAAATCTGTAAAATTCTCAAAGGCTACTGTAAACAGCCTGGAGGAGAAGGAAGGAAAGAAGGAAGGGAGCAAGATGCAGGGAGATATCTCCCCCATAGGTTGTGTCTCTGAGGAGAAAAGGCCAAAGGTGTGATTATTAATTGTTCCCAGTAGATGACTCCTGAAGTACAGAGGTGCCTGCAATACTGAATACATACACCAGATTGGTTTCCTGACCAATGACGCTATTGTGTCATAAGCCAATACTACAAAATACCCCACAACGATAGTCTTAGCCCAGGCCCCAAGGACAATAAACATCACCACAGGGAACACATACTGCAACTAAGATATGACAGGCATTACAGAATACAACCTTGAGACAAAATGCAACAATTGTGAGAGCAAATAAATCAACATTGCAATCAGCAACTATTAAACCAGTACAATGAATGCTTATAATAATTTTGTTTTAACACACTCTGGGCAGATCTGTTGTTATCTCAACCCTTCAAGCCACACTTTGGATGCCAAAAAGGACTGTTGCGGTTTAAGCACAACTGGCAACTAAGCAGCATGCAGCTGCTGGCTCACCCCCCTCTGCCACTCCCCCCCCACAACCCCCACCCCCCAGTAGAATAAGGAGGAGAATCAAAGGTACAACTTGCAAGTTGAGATAAGAACAATTCATTAATTGAAACAAAGTAAAATATAATAATAATAAAAAAACCAAAAACCAAGCAAAATCAAGTGATCCACAATGCAATTGCTCATCACCTGATGACCGATGCCAGACCCTGCCCCTGAATCGAGATCAGCTGCCCTTCCAGGTAACTCCTGCAGTTTATATACTGGGCATGACATTTTATGGTGTGGAATATCCCTTTGGCCAGTTCGGGTCACCTGTCTCAGCTATGTTCCCTCCCAGATTTTTGTGCACCTCTTCACTGGCAGAGCATGAGACACTGAAAAGTCCTTGACTTAGGGTAAGTGCAACAACCAAAACATCAGTGTGTTATTAACATTATTCTCATACTGAATCCAAAACTGAGCACTGTACCAGCTACTGAGAAGAAATTAACTCTGTCCCAGCTGAAACCAGGACAGTACGTTACTGAAGTTGAATTACTGAAGTTTAATTACAATTAAGTCAAATTACTGAAGTTCAAAAACTAGAGAGCTGGAATGCCACCTTATTTGCACCTTTATTATAGAAATTAATATTTGTTATTTTTCTGAAATCCGAGGACAAACTGCACACTGAATTAACAGTATACTAGAGAAAATAATGCAAATTTGTGCCAGTGAGACTTTTGGGAAGCACAAAATGATAATTACAGTAGACTTGTTTCCATTACTAGGTCCTACCTTGATGGAATTAAACACTTAATAGTTCAATTAAAGACTTAATATTTAAAATTCTTTTGTCACAGTTGTGTGCAAATCTTCATTGTCATGGGGGACAATTGTAGAATGTTTTGTTAGATTTCTGGAATGTTTCCTGTAGCCACTTTTTTATTTTTTGAAAGATAAATGAAACTAATACAGAAATAACTGTCAAGTTACTATCCTGAAAATTGCTTTATCAGAAGCCCTGGATTCCTGTTGTCTTGGTTTAAGACAATTAAGGGGAAAACTCTGGAATGAGTTGCCTCCCCTTATAGTTTTAACCAATCCCTTTCCACCAATAAGGAGAAACAAAATACAAGTAGATATAAGTGAAAAAAAATGGTTTACTCACAAGCAAAACAGCAACAGGCAAAAAATAACAGTAATGTGAGAAACGAAGCCCACTCCTCTTTTTGGGGTTTCATAAATTTAATAAGGGACAATAGAGGACAAAGGTCATTTAAAGCAAACAGACAGCGCTGGGTGCTTAGCTCATAGCCAGAGGCATGCACACTTACACAAACTTCCCGGTTATATGCTTTAACATCATGCATATTTGTGGGAAGAGATGGAATAAAGTTGAGTTACAAGCTGCAAAACCTGCCTGCAGAGGCACATGGCAGCACAAAGGAGCACATGGCGGCACAGAGAAGCTTGCCTCCACCGGACCCTGGAGGGAGGAAGTGTCATGTGGCAGACCCCTACGGAGAGGAGCCTGCCAGAAGCTGATGGAAGGGTGAACAGTGAGTGATCATCCCATAGAAGGAAGTGTGTTGCTGATGTGGCAACACGGGATAGGTCACGTTGTGAGAATTACCATATAAGGAAGTACTGTGCCTTAGAAAAGTGTATAAAACCAGCTCATTCCTTTGAATAAACGATTCAGATTCCCTGCCGGTCTGGGTCCATGCCTCAATCCCTGACACATATTAATAAACTACAGTGCGTATGCATATTTTTTCCTGAGAACTAATTTACAATTTTTTTAGAAGGGATTAACATAGTCCCTCCCCCGATCTGCCTTTTAGAGCATGCTCATTATAATTGTGAGGGTCTTCTAGGGTCTTCTCTGATGAAGGCTTGAGTTCTTCCTCGCTCTGAACTTTTCAACTTTGGCGCATGCGCAGTTATGGTGTTCCTAGGTCTTTCCGGGTCCAACCGGTTTGAATTCCTTTCTCATTAGCACATCTTGCTGCTTCTCTTATCTAGCTATACTTGTCTATTTTTGAGATTATCCACCTGGCTTTCTGTTTATTTAAGTGTTAAGTGATTAGTTATCCATATACTAGCTATTACATTGTATAGAAAGTTATGATTCAAATTATATAGGTATCTTTTAACTCAAGCTATAGAATCATCTTGTAACTTTAACCCTAGTTATAATGTTAACTAGTAAATATCTGCATAGCAAAGTTATTCTTAACATGCACATAATATTTCCTAACATATTCTAATACATAATATTTCTTACATTTCACGACCCATGAAAGCCAATGCTATAATAGCTGTTTATCACATTAAATAATCACTAGATACAAAATTGCAAACCCCACAGGAGCAAAGAGAAACCCAAAATGGCGGGGTATGCCCCCCTTTCCCAAAATGGCAGCTCACACAGTTGACCTCATGGCTTGAAAGACAAAGGGAAAATGGAGACCACGTGGTCTGGGAGACAAAGGGAAAAGATGGCAGACAAAAACTCTCCCAGGAAGGCAGGAGATAATATAGCAGTTCTAGTGGCAGATGAGGATTTCTGGCATATGTGGGGTCAGTGCTGCTGCTTGCTGCTTCCTCCTGCCACCCGCTGGACTCTGCTGGTGTTGGTGCTGCTGTTTTCTGAGCCGCTGGTGTGTTGGGGGAGCCGAGAAACAGTCTCTGCACTGACACACAGTGGCCAGGCCCTGGGACTGGCTCTAGTTTCGTGCTGCCAAGAGGGCTTGCAAAATTAATTCCAAAACAATTTCTGATTGCGAAATGCAGCTTCTTGACTTACTACTGTTTTGAGTAGAGGCAAGAAAAAAACACAAGAGGCAAGCCAAATGCTGAGAGAAGGACTCTGAATCCAAGACCACGAGGCCAGAGAGTGTCTGTTTGGGTAACTTCAACTTTTTAAAGGGACCCCAGCAACCTCCCAGCCCTGTTTCCAGCTGCGGTGCCAGGTCTCAAAGAGACTGTAACAATTTTGGGCACAGATAGATATGGAACACAATAAGATTTTGGGTTACGCAGGACACCCATAAAGCTGACTTAAACCAGCTGAGTGCTTTTAAAACTCCACCCTTAAATGCTCCTCAGAAGCTGTGAATGCTAAAAGCCTGGCTGCAGAGAGATTTCTCAGTTTTCTGACAGTGTCTGTGTGAAAGCCTTGCTTTCTCACGGACGCTGTGGGAAAACAGTTGAAAGACTGTAAACTATGGTATTGTTATGATACCAAGGAGAAAATATCTGAAGTAAGTGTTGTTGAGTTCAGCCAATCCCTCTGGGGAGTGGTTAGTCAGTGAACCAATAACCTTATGTCAGTGTCCAGCATGCTAAGGTATATAAGCGAATTTGTAAATTAATAAAGCCTCGGTTTCTTCTCGTAGTAAACCATCCATGTTACTTTATTCCTTGGTCTCTGCTCGCTAGCCACAAGAAGCCATCAAAGAAAATCAGTATTTGTACATTTAATAGAGCTGATAACATTAATTAAAACTAGACACTGTCAAAGTCTGTTACAGATTAGAACTTCCACTCTTTTGTACTTGTTTCTTCCCAAGCAGATATTTCTTTATTCTAGACTTTAGATTTTAGTAGCTTGCTTCTAAAGACTTTGTATCAGCCTTTGAGTTTTTTCAGATGATTTCAGAACTTCATTACTTGCTGTCATTCTTTATTAAAGGTTGAATGCTTAAAAAAGAGAAAAAAATACTGTTCCTAGCAAAACAGAGAAATCTTCTGAACTCTTCTTGCATTAAATTTCTAATTTATTTCCCAAATCATAAGAACTAAGCAAATACAGAATCATAGAAGTCTTTTCCAACCTTAAAGATTATTGAGTTGAACCATGAACTTAGAACCACCCTGTTTATCACTAAACCATGTACCCAAGTTCCACATCCACATGCTCCCTGAACACTCCCAGGGATGGTGACTCCACCACTTGCCTGGGCAGGTTATTCCAATGTCTGGCCACCCTTTGAGTGAAGATATTTTTTCCAATTTAAACTTTGCCTGGCACAACTTGAGGCCATTTCCTATCATCCTGTCACTTGGTACTTGGGAGAAGAGATTGACCCCCAGTCTTGCTCCAGCTTCCTTTCAGGTAGTTGTTGAGAGCAATAAGGCCCCCCCAAGCTTCCTTCTTTCCAGACTAAACAACCATAGCTCCCCCAGCTGCTCCTCATATGGCTTACTCTCTAGACCCTTCACCAGCTTTGTTCCCCTTCTCTGGACACACTCCAGCACCTCAATGTCTTTCTTGTAGTGAGGGGCCCAAAACTGAACATAGGATTTTGAAGTGTGGCCTCACCATTTCCAGGTACGGGGGATAACCACTTCCCTAGTCCTGCTGGCCACACTATTTCTGACACATGCCAGGATGTTATTGGCCTTCTTGCCCATCTCAGTACACTGCTGGCTGATATTAAGCCGTCTGTCAACCAACACCCACAGGTTTTTTCCACTGGGCAAATTCTCAGTCACTCTTCCCCAAGCTTGTAGCACTGCATGGGTCTGTTGTGACCCAAGTGCAGGACCTGGCACCTGGCCTTGTTGAACCTCCTACATTGGCCTCGGCCCATCAATCCAGCCTGTCCGGATCCCTCTGTAGAACCTTCCTAACCTCCAGCAGATCAACGCTCCTGCACAGCTTGGTGTCATCTGCAAACTTACTGAGGATACACTCGATCCCCTCTTCCAGATTATTGATAAAGATATTAAACAGGACTGGCCCCAGTACTGAGCCCTGGGGAACACCACTAGTGACTGGACTCCAAATGGATGGAGCTCCATTCACCACCACTCTCTGTACCTGGCCATCTGGCCAGTTTTTCACCCACTGAACGGTGCACCCATCCAAGCCACGAGCAGCCAGTTTCTCTGGGAGAACGTTGTGGGAGGGAGTGTCAAAGGCTTTACTAAAGTTCATATAGACAAGATCCAGAGTCTTTCCCTCATCCACTAAGCGGGTGACCCACTTATAGAAGGAGATCAGGTTAGTTAAGCAGGGATTGCCTTTCATAAAGCCATGCTGGCTGTGCCTGATCCCCAGTTGTCCTGCACATGCTGTGTGATGGCACTCAGGATGATCTGTCTCATGGCCTTCCCTGGCACTGAGGTCAGGCTGACAGGCCTGTAGTTCCCCGTATCCTCCTTCCTGTTCTTCTTGTACATGGGCATCACATTCGCTAACTTCCAGTTAATTGGGACCTCCCTGGTGAGCCAGGACTGCTGATAAATGATTGAAAACGGATTGGCAAGCTCTTCTGACAGCTTCCTCAATACCCTTGGGTGGATCTCATCAGGGCCCATCGACGTGTACATGTCTAAGTGGCATAGCAGATCTCCGACCATTTCTTCCTTGATTATGGGGGCTTCATTCTGCTCCCTGTCTCTGTCTTCCAGCTCAGAAGTCTGGGTACCCTGAGGACAACTGGTCTTGTTATTAAAGACCGAGATAAAGAAGTCATTAAGTACCTGTCATGGTTTGACACTGGCCAAATGCCAGGCACCCACAAAAGCCGCTCGCTCACCCTCCCCTGCTACAGCTGGGCAGATGAGAGAAAAAATTAACGAAGGCTTCATGAGTTGAGATAAGAACCGGGAGAAAACACTCCAAGGGCAAAACAGGCTCAACTTAAAGGTACAAAGTGAATTTATTACTAACAAAATCAGAGGAGGATAATGAGAAACAAAACAAGCCCTTAAGAACACCTTTTCTTCCCCCAACCCCTCCCTCCTTCCCACGAACAATGCAGGGAGACAGAGGGTGGGGGTTTGGTCAGTTTGTCATCTGAGATCTTCTTCCGCTGCTCAGGGAGTGTACTAGTTTGAAAGCAAACCAGTGGGAGATCCCAAGTCAGAATTACAATTTAATAAGAAAATTAAGATAAAGGCAATAATACAGAAACACTGGCTTAAACGGACAGTCAGGATACAACCTGACACCCTGTTGGTCAGGGTGGTGGTAGCAGTCCGACTACATGGTGGCTGCAGTCCTGTTGAAGGGATAGATGTGGTTCTGTTGAAGCAGTGATCCTGTAGAGGGGTCTGGTCTTCCTCTGAAGGTCCAGTGCTGGTTATGTAGCTCTTGTCCTCTGGGAATCCAGTAGGCAAGGTTTGCTGTGGTGTTCCAAACCTCATATTATATCCAGGTAGGAATGCTTGGTTCCTCCCCCTGGGCAGAGCATCTCACAATGGGATGATGCAATTTTATGAGTCATGCACTGAAGCTTGATGGCCCATTAGCAGAAGATATCCCCTGGAGGGAGTTATCAGGGATGTGTCATGGAAGAGAGATAAAGAACACTACCCCACCTGGTTTTAACAGCTTATGAAGATGGTGATAGAATACATACTTTTGGTTACATTTTACATTGTAATCTAAGACAGGGAGAGAAGTCCTTCCCCTGCTATGCCTGGGGTGCCTCCCACAGGACACAGTTCTCCACGAACTTCTCCAGCATGGTTCCAATCTCAAGAGCAGCAGTCCTCCCAAAACTGAAGCAACATGAGTCCCTCCCATGGGCAAACATAGTCCTCCCAAAACTGATGTGGCGTGGGTCACTTCCATGGGATGCAGTCCTCCAAGGACAGGCTGCTCCAGCCTGGAAGCAGGGGCCCCCTGTCTCCACCGGGTCTCCCACCGGATCACAGCCTCCTCCAGGCATTCACCTGCTCTGGCTTGGGCACCTCCCCCACGGGCTGCGGGTGGATCTCTGCATCCCCTGTGGACCTCCATGGGCTGCAGGGGGACAGCCTGCTTCACCATGGTCATCTCCATGGCCTGCAGAGGAATCTCAACTCCTGTGCCTGGAGCACCTCCTCCCCCTCCTTCTCCACTGACCTTGGTGTCTCCATGTTGTTTCCCTCACATGTTCTCACCTCCTTCTCTTCTCTGGCTAGAAAAAACTGTGCCCCACTTTGTTTTGATTTTCTTCTTAAATATGTTATCACAGAGTCGTTACCACCATCTCTAATTGGCCCAGCCTTGGCCAGCAGCATGTCCATCTTCAGAGCCATCAGGGATTGGCTCTTCTGTACATGGTGGAAGCTTCTAGCAGCTTCTCACAGAATCCACATCTGTGGTCCCTCTGCTACCAAAAACCAGGCCATACAAAACCAACACAGTACCTCAGCCATTTCTTCATCCTTCATCACTGTTTCCCTCTGCATCCAATAAAGGATGGAGGTTCTCCTTGGCCCTCCTTTTCTTGCTGATATATTTGTGGAAACATTTTTTGTTGTGTATTATGGCAGTATTCAAATTAAGTTCTAGCTGAGCTTTTACCTTCCTAACTTTCTTCCTGCATAACCTAACATCTTTCTAGTCTTCCCAAGTTCCCCGCCCCTTCTTCCAAAGGTGATACAGTCTCTTTTTTTCCCCCAGGCTCTAGCCAAAGCTCTCTGTTCAGCGAGGCTGGTCTTCTTCCCTGCCAGCTTGTCTTTAGGCACATAGGGATGGCCTGCTCCTGTGTCTTTAAGATTTCCTTCTTTCAGAATGTCCAGCCTTCCTGGACTCCTTTGCCCCTTAGGACTGCCTCGCAAGGGAGTCCGTTAACCAGTGTCCTAAAAAGGCCAAAGTCTGCCCTCTAGAAGTCCAAGGTGGCAGTTACGCTAATCCCCTTCCTTACTTCTCCAAGAACCAAAAGCTCTATCATTTCCTGATCACTTTTTCCAAGACAGCCTCCAACTGTCACATCACCCACCAGTCCTTCTCTGTTCACAAACAGCAGGTCCAGCAGGGCTCCTTCCCTAGTTGTCTCACTCACCAGCTGTGTCAGGAAGTTCTCTTCCACATACCTGTAGTGGGTTGACCTGAATTGACAGACAGCCTGTTAAACCAATTACGCTTCTCTCAATTTCACATATTTAAACCGCGTGGAAAGCCGGGATTTTAGGGTTTTTCCGTTCCAGCCGGGACAGGATGGAGGGGGGGCCCTCAGAGCCCGGGGCCCTGCCGGGCCTCCTGCCCCCCCCACTCCCAACGCCGCAGCATGGACCCTGGGTCCCTGGGAGGGGGAACTATGAAGCCATCTGATGCGGTTTTCTTGAGAAGCCGGCGGGAGCTTACAGCCTACAGCCAGCATACTTCACGCCGAACTGAAGTGAATACCGTGCAGTTAGCGGCACAGGGAGAGCAGGGGGCTCTCCTCACCATGGACTCTGAATGGTAACAGCAACTTCAGAGGCAGAGAGAGAAAGAGAAAGCTGGTCACGTAAGACGAAGCTCCAGAGCCTCTAAAGATGGCTTCGGAAGAAGACGGAGGGCGGTGCTGCGCTTCCCGAGCACAGCTTAAAATACTTCTTGCAATGCTGTAGTAAAGACTGTAATATCATAACTGTCTCTTTAATCCATTTAAAGTACATGGGGGGATGGACAGTTCACGTGTGGCTTGCGAAAGTTGAGAAAAGTGCTTATGCCAGTTTCTTTAAAAGCCAAGAGAAAGAGGGTTTTTTTAAAGACTGGGGGCAAAAAAACCCCTTTGCTTTCAAGCCAAAATAACTCATCCTTAAAAAATTAATAACCCCATGTAATAGTCCATGTCTTGCAGTGTAACGAAACTGTGAGTTTTCATGGAAGAGATGTATCACACCACAGCAATTTTTTTGTCCTTTTTTCCCTCTTCTTTTAAGTTTGTTAATAAACTTCTTTATAGTCTGTAAGTTTTGTGCCTGCTTTGCTTTCTCCTAATTTTTACCTCACACAAAAGAAATCAGTAAGTAATCTATATTTCAAACCGAAACCACTACAATACCCCAGGAACCTCTTAACTGTTTCTTCTCTGCTGTGTTGAATTTCCAGCAGGCATCTGGTAAGTTGAAGTCCCCCACAAGAAAAAAAGTCTAGTGATCACCAGAATACCCTTAGCTGCTTATAGAATATTTCATCTGCCTCTTCATCCTGGTTGGGTGGTGTCAGAGACTAAAAATAGTTCATGCCTCAAACACTGAAAGTTTTGTTCATGACCAAGAAGCTGCAACCGAAGAAGCCTCTCTGAAGACTGGAACTTTGAACTGAAAGTCAAACTGCTGATTAGATAAAAGGAAACACATTGTTCAATCACCTCAGGCTGAGGGAAAGGTATGCATCCACAAAAGGCCAAAATCACCAGCTGCGCTGAGTTTGGGGTGGAGGGAGAGCACAGCTCACAGAAGCCAGGTTTACACAGACTGCCCCCCTGTTACGATCCGGTTTAAACCCAGAAAAGCAAAGAAAGATAAGTCTCTGTGCATAAACCACAAAGAACTTAGAAGGTTCAAAATATTCCCAGAAATGAGATTAAAACCAAACGAGGTTAGATGTTGATGCCAAAAAAAGGATGTATTTTATTTGATAGTAGAGAGGCAAAGAGAAGGAAGGAAGGAAGGAAGGAAGGAAGGAAGGAAGGAAGAAAGAAAGACAGAAAGAAAGAAAGAAAGAAAGAAAGAAAGAAAGAAAGAAAGAAAGAAAGAAAGAAAGAAAAGAAAGAAAGAAAGAGAGAAGTGTGCATGGGAGGGGGGTGGGGGAACAGGGAGAGGTGACAGGGGTTAGGTGGAAGCATATCACCCATCCGAGGGTCCCAACGACATCTCGTTGCTCCCCTCCGTCTGGTCTTCTGGTGGTGAGGGTCCCCCGTCGCCGCCGTGGCCACGCCACCACACACTGCGCCATGCCGCCACACTCTGCCACACGCCCCACACGCCAAAGAGTACAGAATCCCGTGGATTAATGTATGCTTTGGGCCAGGTGGGAACGCCCACGTCTCCCTTGCAGGGGCTACCTTGACACACTGTCCCTTGCAACACTGAGGGTCTGTTGCATCATCTCTGGCGCTCTGGTGCAGGGTCTGGGGACCCCTTTGAGGGGGGCCCCTTTGATGGGCCATGTCACCCCCTTCTGCTGTGGATAAGCTTCCCCCTCCCCGGTGAGGACCCCTCAGCTTGGCTCCTCTGCACAGTGGAGGATGGGCAGTTACTGCGCCTCTGACCAGAGGCTTTTCCAAGATACCCAAAGCCTTTCCTCTCCCCACCCTTTGGTGCGAGGGTCTGTGGGAGCCTGGCATCTGATAGCCCTGGGGCTGTGGTCTCCACCTTGGAGGTGTTAAGACTGTGCTTTCTGAAATGTCCCCAGCCCTAAGTTGTTACTTTATCATCTCTTCATCAGCAAGTGGTCAGGGCCCCATTCAGGGTTCGGTAGTCTTCTCTGCAGCTTTTGTAATACAGTTTTAAAAGTCCTTCATGAAAATGTTTAAGTCATAAAATATAATATTTCAGTCTCTGACACCCCTCCCCAACTGAAGGGGGAAGAGGAGGTTTCGGGTGTGTGGCGTAACCTCTGGTCAGAGGCAATAAACATCCATGCTCCATTACACAAACTGGCCCAGCTGTGGAACCTCCAATCCCCACAGGCCACATCCACGGGACTTTCACGTGAGAGGCTTTGTGCCACGGGACTGCACGTGATGCAACAGATCCTGAGTCTGCTGTGAGAGACTGCCCCCCTCCCCCAGGGGTGTTGGGGTGAAAGCTTCTCTGGACTCAGGCCCAGAGGAAAGCCAAAGCACAGGAGTTGAATTAAAACCTTTGGACAAGCTGAGATACATGAAGTCATACCAAAGTGAAATAGAAATATAGATTTTTTAACTTTTAGTAGAAATACATGCTAAGTGCCTTAAACATTAAAAAGCTGCAGCAGAGACCTTAAACACAGTTTTTGTTGTAGCAGTGTTACCCTTTCACAGAATTCTTTACTTTAGACAAAATATAGATAGAACGATGCTGTTCACATTTTTTAGATATAGTGTTCACATAAACAATAAGAGCTGATAGAAACCATATACGCAAATCTGTGTAATACCTATGTAATACTTGTGTAAGACTTATAATTGTTAGAATTAGACCAGGATAGGTTAAGAAAAGAAAAACTAGAATCGTGTGTTAATCTTATTGGTCAATTAACAAATATAATCCACACTTCTGTAAGAAAAAATTAATTAGAAAAAATTAGAAGAAGCTGTTTTCTGCCTGCTGTTTTGCTGCTGTTTGGCCTTATCATGTAACCCCCTTCAAACTCTGCCTTCAAGAAGCTATGAGACTATGAAATAAAGAACTTAACAGAACAGTAGCCTCCTCTGCTCTCTTTTACCCTGGTCCGAGAAGGAAAGGTATCCCGTCAAAAGCTCGACATGCCTGGACATTGCTACCTGGCTCGAGGGTATATAAACCCATTGGATTCTATGCTTTTTAGGGGGACCTTCACCACCAAGAAGACCAGCTGGAGAGGATCAACGAAACATCGTTGGGATCCATGGAGTGGTGATATTTTCCTTATTCTGTCCCTGTCACTCTTTCTGTCCCCCCCACCTATTTTCTACTTCTTTCTGTCTTTCTCTCTCTCTCTCTCCCCCATATTGACCATCAAATAAAACCCTTACTATTGTCAGTGGCATATGGTCTTGTTTGCACCTTTATTCGGGCAGGGGCATTTCTAAGAACCTTAAAACTGGATCTTAACAGGTGGGCTATAACAGGCTTCCACCAGGATATCTGCCCTGTGGGCCTTCCCCCTGATTCTTACTCATAAACACTGAACCCTATAATCACTGTCATTAAGTTCCAGACAACCAAGACAGTCCCTAACATTCAGGGCTACCTCACCATCTCTCCTTCCATGCCTATCCCATCTGAAGAGTTTTTAGCCATCCATTGCAGCATTCTGTAGCAGTTGAGACGGATACGACACACACAGACCCCAGAACAGATTCAGGCAAAAGCCCCTCTTTATTCTATGAAGCCAGTGTCATTTATACACTTTTGTATGTTTATCATTCATGTCACTTATCCATTGGTCACTTAACTACTACAATGAACTTATTGGCTATTATGTAACTATAACATACCGTTATTGGTTCTATGCAGCATAAGCATCCTAAGCATTCTAAGCATTCAGAAAAACACCAGGTGCAAGTTTGTTGCTGTTGTCTCTCAATATTGTTTAGATTTCTTGCTTCTGTTTCTCACAGGTACAAACGGATTGTGCTAAGATCAATGTTGGAACCAGACAGGCTTGCTGACCTGCTGTTAATTCCCACAGCACTCCAGTTGTGTGACTCTTCCCACTATGTCTCCATGATGGCAACTGTGTCATAGTTTGTCTGTTGCACAGTTGCTTCCAGTTCCTCCTGTTTGTTGCCCATGCTGTGTTCATTCGCGCAAATGCACTTCAGTTGGGCTATCAATCCTACTGCCTTTTCAAGGGAAGATGGTCTAATTCCCACATGACCATTCTTAGATGCTTCTGTGGTTTCTAGCACATCAATAACCCTTGCATCCTTGCATGGATCCCTACCCCTACCTCTACAGAGATGGTAGACTGAAGGAGCTCATTAGCACACTGTCGCTCAAACCATGGTGGGCAGCTCCCAGGCTTTTCTCCAGTGATCCTGATTTTATCCCCTTCCCCCTTCAAATCTAGTGTAAAGCTTTCTACACAAGCCCTGCTAACTCCTGTGCAAAGATCCTTTTCCCCCTTTGAGTCAGGTATACCCTGTCTGTTGCCAGCAGGCTCGGTGTCACATAAACCAACCCCTGATCAAAGAACCCAAAATTCTGCTGGTGACACCAGGCTTGGAGCCAGGTATTCATCTGTGTGATTTTCCTGCCTCTACCCCCATCATTCCCTGCAACTGGCAGGATAGAGGAGAACATTACCTGTGTTTCAGTCATCCCAAAGCCCTGAGGTACCTCATTTGTTCTCAGGCTTCTTGTTTGGACTTCATCATTGCCCACCTGAAAAACCAGCAGTGGATAATAATCAGAGGGGTGTACCAGACTAGAGAGTTTTCTAGTAACATCCCTTACCCAGACCCCAGGGAGGCAGGAGACTTTCATATTGGTTGAGTTCGGTCAGCCTATCAGGCCCTCTGTTCCTCTCAGAAAGGAGTCAGTTGTGGTGGCCGGTGAACATACCTTTATGTTAAGGCGACCAAAAGGCTTTTCCCAGGGTACATGGTTCTGTTAAATTAATCTACTCCAGTTTGAATTCCCCAGTTGGCTGCTGGCCTTGGCCCCTCATCACTCCCCCAGGGCTCTCCCATTGGTCCCCGCTCTCTGATCCCACCTTTTCCCTGGCCCCGGGAAAAACCTTGAGCTAGCCATTGTTCTCGTATTTGCCCCTGCGACCTTCGACAGTGAAGATGCAATAAATCCTCATGCCGGAATGCAAGTAAATATCCTTCCTGACTCTTTGCTACTGACCTAATAATGAACCTGCTCAGGCACCTGTGGGGGCAAGCGGGACCCCACGGAGCCAGGCAGGGACGGTATTAATCAGTGACAACAACTGCCCTTCTTTTTTCTTGACTGAGGCAGTTGTGATACAGGGGCCAGGCTTACTCACCCTAGGCAATTCCTCCAACCTGGATGGACCTTAATCCAGATTGTCGTGTGCCTGGTCCTCAAGGTCCAGAGCCTCATACCTATTGTATAAGGGCACCTGGGAAGGTGAAGTAGGCCAGGGGGGGCTTCCCCTGTGACTTTGAGCAGACCTGTTTCCATTCCCCCCATCACTTAGGTCCCATCCTTCTTCCTGCTGGTGAGAGAGCAGGGGATCCTTCACTTCTTGTGGAGCAGCCAGCTGGTGTATTTGTCTCTGGGATGGTATAGAGTGGCTCCACCAGTCAGTCTCCTCAGAGACCCTGATACTTCTTAACCTTTTGTCTTGGGGTGAATTTATGATGCTGTATCCCCTATCGCCTGCTCTATGCCAGACATGAATCCTGTGCCTTTCTGTGCCTTTAAGCTGGGTTCGAGAGAAAGGAGGGGGGGAAAAAGCCGAGCAAAATCTTCAGCCCGGTTTTGTGTTCAAGGACTCACAGACTCCTCCGCGTTCTCACTGCTGCAGAGCAGAGGAAGCACCTTCCTTCTTTTCCCCAGCTTTTGGCTCTGTTTCTCAGGAGAGAGAGATGGAGAGTTAACAATTCTTTGCTTTTTAGCTAGCCTGTTAGCTGAGGCAAAGAAGTTTTTCCTGGGACTGTGGCTTCTTTTTTTCTCCTGGAACTGTTCAGTGCCGGTCTGGAACACCATCACCAGGAGGCCCCACACCGTGGCCTGGAGGGGCCCACGCAGCACCCCAGCCCTGTAGAGCGCAGAGCCACACCTACAGAAAGGACTCAGGTTTTCTCCACAGCTAGAGGTTTTATTATTTAACATTATTCATTCTCTCGTGCCTGCGTGCACCTTACTTGTTAAATAAACAGGTTTTTTTTTCACTTTCCTCCAAGAAATCTCTTTCCGAACCTGGTGGGGGAGGAGCTGCTGAAACCTGCCTTCTATTAGAGGATACATTAATTTCAGACTTTTTCTTCTAATTTGTCTCAAACCGAGACACCTTTCTACATCCTCTCTTAGCTCCACCACCAGGCTGAGCAGATCATCCACCTGGTCATACTTCATACTGCTGTTGTCTCTACTGCCATCCAATACTGGTGAAAGGCTCTGGCACTCCCTGCAGCCTCAGATCTGGATGCCTGCATGCTTTTGTGGCAGCTCCCAAATACAGAATGCTTCACAAATTTGTGTGTCATCTTCCAAACTGATGACTTTCTAAAAAATTTCTTTTAGTAATCTTAAAAGAGAAAGAAAGACACTACTGTAGTACTGAGATGAAAGGTGTGGTTCTTAGGCTCTCTCCAGCTTTCTGAAGCCTAATTAAGAAATTCCCACTCTTCCCCTTTACCCTTTGCCCCATGTGTGTTCTTATTCCTCCTCCGAAAATTGCTGACCTTTGTACGCCACAGCACAACTATTTTTGGGCTGTTTTGTCAACCCGATTTCTGAAATGGCCTGTCAGTGTGTGTGGCTGCTTCTGGGGCATATTTCTTATAGAAAATATTTGCAATGTTTGCAGGACTATGTGTAACTACAGGTCAGTGTCTTGGTTTGAAAGACAGGTGTCTGCCAAGGAAGGCAGGAACCTCCCTTGGAATGGAAAATATTACCTCCTTCCCTCCCAATTATTATAACTTTGAAATTACAGGGCTTTCAGACAAAGATATGGGAAAAGGAATAACAGTTCTTTACTAATATGTGTATATATATAACAGGAGAAACAAACAACAACAGCAGCAACAACAAACAAAACCAGAAACCCAATAAACAGTCTCTTCCTGCCCTTTAAGCAATTTCCCCTTTGGTGTAGTTACCACCGCAACTGGCAGGGGTACTGTTGGCTCCTGGCCAGGCAGGGCAGGTGCAATGATTCCCCCTGCAGCTGCAGGGGGCGCTGTGGTGCGAGCTCAGCTGCCTCTCCACGTGGGTAATGGTTGGTGAGGCAGCAGGAGAGAGAGAGAAGGGACTTCCTTTGCAAACTCATGGGGGGCAGCTGGTCTCAGTGCCACTTGGGAAGCTGAATGGACTGTAGCAGGAAACCTCAGAGCAGCAGGCTGGAACAGCAGAGGCGGGCACACCCGGGGTGGCAAACAAAGTGTAGCAAAGACTCCAGAGCTGTGCCAGAAACTGCGAGGTATCCGGGTGGGCATAGGGTGTCTGGTTAAAGTGTAACAAAAAGCCCAAGGCAGCAGCAGAAGACAGCAGGGCTGTGTAGCGGCCTCTGGGCTCCTGAAAGCAGCCGGGAGACGCTCCCTCCAGAGAGGAGGAGGCGATTGGGGTCCCAGGGTTCCCCTGGGGCACCTGAGTAGATGGTGAGGGTCCTTCCCAGTGAATTCGGGTGTTGATAAGGTCCCAGTTCAATGTCCACTTACAAGCAAAAGCTCACCCAAGGCAAGGAGAGAGCAGTAAAGGGCAGAACTCCTCGGTGGCAGTGAATTATTCCCTCAGCAACAGCAGCCCGTCTCCCCTCCAGTCCCAAGAGTGAGAGAGAGCAAGGAGCTGAGCCCAGCCCCTCACCCCCCAGCCAAAATCTTTTAGTATCTCTGCACTTCCAAAGAGAAAGCCCCTCAGCTCTGAGACAGTAACACACTGCACCCTTCCCCCTCCTCCTTGGCTACATCTTTTGTCTCTCTTAAGTATCATTGTTATCATCTCTTAGGCAACAAATGGGAGAAAATTCCCTGAAAGAAAGAAAAAAAAAAAAGAAAAAATCCTAACCTCCAACAGTCAGAATCTCTGAGATTCTGAAAGGAATTTGTGCGAAGTGTTAAGCATAGCTGCTGGCTTGTTATGACCATTTGCAGTTTTTTACTTTCTGAAGCATTGTAAATTTAGTCAATTTTGAATAAAATTAGTTTAATAAATAGTTTGTAGCCAAAAACTTTAAATAGTCTGTCCTTCAAGCCATAATGTGAGCAGTTTAAAGGGATTAAAAATATATCTATATCTAGGAAACAAAGAAAAAGTTGCATTCACTTTCTTTGTTTCCACAGCAATTTTTTAACTGTCAGTCTCTACACAAGTTGAGTTTGCCAGAAAATGGTTTAACCACATTGCCAGCATCCATTGCAAATCTCATTAATCTCAGGGAACTGGATATCAGCAAGAATGGTAAATCACTTCACTTATTATATAAGGGTAGCTAAAAGGCAAATCACCATTGGCTGTACAAAGATACTAGTGAAAGTATAATTTCTAGAAGCTAGCTAGCTAGTAAATTTAAAATTACTACTCTAAATCAGTGCTTAACATAAAATATGCTCTTTTATGATTTGTGATATTTGTTTTTAATTATCTCTATCAAATTGGTTTGTATTTTGAGATGAAAATATTTCTATATTCTTGCAAAAATGCATATGCTCAAATTTATTGATTTTAGTCTTTCCTCATGTTTTAATATATTGAAGAGAATTTTTACAAGAACTTGTACAATTTTGCTGGATTCTCTGTTCTATTTAGCTTCATTAAAAGATTGTTTTCAGTTTATTTTAATAAGCTGTCTGAAAACTGTAGTAGGACTTGTCTGCTATGCTGTCAGATGGTAACCTCTGTTGCATGGGGAGTAGCAACCATGGACAATGACTGGTTCACTTGTCTGATTTGTTAAAAATCTATCATTCTGTGTGTGTCAGCCTTTTATCAAATATGAAATGTTGTCAGCCAAGTATCGTATGTGTAGAGTCTATAATGGTGATATTTTTGTAAGATGGTAGATGTGTGTAACTGTGAGGAAATAACTTATATTGTTATCAGACTCATATTTATGCCTTATTTGAGGAGAGCAGGGGAATTCAGGTATGCTAATTGATGAGCATTTTATTGGGTTTGCATCCTAAGATGGATCTGCTGCTGGCCAATGCCAAGCCAATCAGTGATGGTGGTAATGCCTCAGTGATAACATGTTTAAGAAGAAAAGAAAAAAATGTTATTGCTCAGATGTGAGCAATACAAAACAAGAGCAGAGTGAGAATATGTGAGAGGAACAACTCTGCAGACACCAAGGTCAGTGGAGAAGGAGGGGGAGGAGGTGCTCCAGGAGCCAGAGCCAAGATTCCCCTGCAGCCCATAGTGCAGACCATGGTGAAGTAGCTGTGCCCCTGAGCCCGTGGAGGACCATGGGGATGCAGAGATACACCTGCAGCCCATGGAGGAGACCCATGCTGGAGCAGGTGGATGCCCGAAGAAAGGCTGTGAACCTTTGGGAAGCCTGCACTGAAGCAGGCTCCTGGCAGGGACCTATGGACTCATGGAGAAAGAAGCCCATGCTGGAGCAGGTTTGCTGGCAGGACTTGTGACCCCATGGGGGATTCACACTTGAGTAGTCTGTTCCTGAAGGACTGCATCTGGAGGAAAAAGTTTGTGAAGAACTGCAGCCTGTGGGAAGGACACACTGGAGAAGTTTGTGGATGACTGTCTCCCATGGGAGGGACCCCACCCTGGAGCAGGGGAAGGGGTCCTTGCCCTGAGGAGGAAGCAGTGGCAGAGACAACATGTGATGAACTGACTGTAACCCTCATTCCCTGTCTCCCTGCACGGCTGGTGGGGAGAAGGTAAAGAATCAGAATAAAGTTAAGCCCATGAAGGAGGAGGGAGGGTTAGAGGGAAGAGGTTTTTAAGATTTGTTTTACTTCTCATTATCCTACTATGATTTTGATTGGTAATAAGTTTAATTAATTTCTCCAAGTCAAGTCTGTTTTGCCTGTGATGGTAATTGCTGAGTGATCTCTCCCTGTCCTTATCTCAACCCATGAGCCTTTCATTCTATTTTCTCTCCCCTGTC
The DNA here is from genome assembly GCA_014706295.1 of Lycocorax pyrrhopterus obiensis. Lineage (NCBI taxonomy): Eukaryota > Metazoa > Chordata > Aves > Passeriformes > Paradisaeidae > Lycocorax > Lycocorax pyrrhopterus. Next base: position 6,726,951 of record JACSVZ010000030.1, read on the forward strand.
CAGTTGAGGAGGGGAGTGATAAAGAGGCTTTAGTAGACACCTGGCATCTAGCCAGGGTCAAACTACGGCAAGCATATTATAGTCTTTTCTTACTAATTCAAAATTAGGTTAGAGGACCTCTCCTTGAAATCTTATTTGAAAATAAGGATTATATAAATATGCAAAAGATTTTATCATATCAAAGTCATCGTTTTATTTGGACAGCTAACTAATTATGGTTCCACAATAATAAACTGCTTTATTAAGAAAGTATTCCAGTTTTTGAAGTGTTGGAATTCTCCTTAATTGTCCACTGTAGCCCAATTTATACTTAAACTCTTACTTTATTATTTCTTCCTGATGAACACAGCATTTAGTGTGGTAGATTAACTTGATTGTCACTGCTCTGTTCCTGCTACAAGTGGATTAATAGTCTGTCTTAAAGAACACTGGCCTTAAACTTTCAGTGACACACAACAGAGAAAGAATCATCTTTTTGTCCTAGCTTGAACTGTTAAAAGGGTTAACTTTTTCCAACACAAGTTCACAATGTAGAAGACTTGAAAGCAGCAAAAGGGGTTTTGAATTCTAGTGGTAGCAAATTCCTTAGCTTATGTACATAAATAGGCAGCTGGACACTACCAGCTAGAGAGTTATCCATTCAAGATAGGGTAGCCTTTAAGCTAAGCCTTCAGAGAACTGCTGAAAGAGTACTTGTTCATCTGAGGCATATAAGGAATTTAAGGAGGCAGTAGCTGAATGATATGCTTTCTCAGTAAACTGTGAAGCTCTGTTTTCTAGGGGTTGTTTTGCTTTTGTTTTAATATTTTTCAGAGAAACAGGAGGTCACCAACTTATTTAAACTATTATCACGCACCTGTTCTCAATCCTATCATGGTTTGGATAGCTTCTCTGCCTAGTGCTGCACATCAAAAATAGATGGGAAATCATATGCTGATTTACTTGGAACATCTCATCTCCGAACGTTCCTGAAAGCTCTGTAAAATTAAAAAACAAACAAACAAACAAAACCCCCCAAAACCCACAAACCACCACCACCAAAAAACCAAAATTGAACCCAAATTAGAGTTCCTGTTTGTCCCTGTTGGGCAATTAAGAAATAGAGTTGTTCTAACTCACCCTTGGGTCTGCCCCTTGGACTCTCTCTAGGGGGTTCTTTGCCTTATTTCTTATTATGTCTCCCAAGTGCTGGTACAAAACAGGGTGTCCTTTTTAGAAATTCTTTTCTTGAAAATAAGACTAAACAGAATTTCAAGAATGTGGCATAATGTGTGAGAAAGGGTTAGCTACTGTTCTAAAGTGTGTGAAAGCATTAAAAACTATACAGCTATATATTAAAAAACTACAAAGCTACAAATATATAAAAATATATAAAAAGCAAAAAAATCTTTAGGCATCAATATGACAAACAGGTTTCTGTCAAGAAGGACATAAAAGGCTACTTTGGCAGAATTGGAGTTTCTACTCAAGTTGAATTTATAGAAAAGTCAGCATAGTAACTTTCCCCCTCAACATCACCAATTGACTTAATGTGAAAGAATGTATTTTGTGGCTAGAAGCAAACACAATTGCATAAAGTAATTGAAAGACAAATAGCTCAGATTTGTTACGTGAAAAAACAGCTGTTTTAAACTAACTTTGTTTTACTAGCATATGGCTTTTTCTTGAAAAAAAAAGCATTCTTAATCCAAGTGGAAAGATTGCAGTATGACTATTTTTTATACTTTAGATGAGTTTATTTAAAACAAAACCACCTGTCCCAGGATATAAGAACAATGTAGTGATACATTTGAAAAGCAAATGCAGATGTGATAACCATGGTTTTATTTTGTTTTATCGTACAGTAAAGACTGAGGTGAAATTCTTGGGAAGCAAAATGGTTTCTTACTGACATGGTGGATACCTGTCTTCTGTTTTCAAGGTCTATTTTATCAGCTTCTGACAAATACAAGTTTTGGCAGATACATGGGTTGCAAATTCTGGCATTTTTGGAGATAACCTTAGAAGATGAGGAACTTCCTTAAAGTTTTAATTTTCAGACCTAAATGTGTCTGCAGCATTTTTTTTCCTTCTCTACAAATAATATGAAGTTAACACGAAGTGTGTGTCACAGTTTGTGAGATCTGTTCAGAACCATAAATACTGATGCCATGGTTTAGCATAACTTGAGTTTTAGTTAAGGAGAAACTCCATCAGCCACGGAAGTAATTACTTTGCAAAGAGGTGCTTACAGCTTCCTCTAGACCCCACAGAACCAATCAACTGGCTAGTTTGAATATTGACAACTTTGTTAAGCCACTTAAGAAGCTTGACACGCCTCTGTGATCCACATTTAAGAATGAACAAACCCCCGGGAAAGTTCTCTTGCTTCCGACTTTTGGACAGGTAACTGGGGGGCCCGCGGTGCGGCCCAGCGGGGCCGGGCTGGGCCCTACTCGGCGCAGCCTGGCCGGGTCGGCCTCGGTGCAGCTTGGTTAAGATCTCAGCCACTTCTGCTCTCTGGACACCCGGCGCAGCCCCCTCAGCGTGGGCCGGGCCGGCCGGGAGACAGCCACCCCGGAGCCGCACGGCCCTGTTTCACCCGCGGCCCTGCTCCATGCAGGTGGCCCCGAGGCACGGCTCGGCCAGGCCCCCACCCCCCCCAGTGCAGTCAAAATTCATCTGAGGCCGCCACCCGGAAAAGATCATGTGACCAACAGCGAGAGGCGAATTCCCGCTGCAAGGCCTGGGTGAGATTAACTCTCTTAGTGCTGTAAAATTCTCCAGAACAGATGAAACCTACAGACATCAATCCTCTCCCGAGTCAGAGGAAGAGGAAAGGTGAAGGCACGTGAAGAAAACACCATAGAGACACCAAAGTCAGTGAAGAAGGAAGAGCTGAAACCCCGAGAGAGGAGAAAGAGGAGATGCTTCAAATTTAGGAGCTGAAATTCTTTTGTAAGGCTATGGTGATGAACTATGATACATCAGAGTACCCGTTGTAATTTCATTGAAAAGCATGGGGGGTGGAGCATTCATTCAAACTGCAACCATGAGCAAAAGTACGTGTGCTGAAATAAGCAAATGTTGAAGTAGCTATGATCTAATAAAAAGCTTGAACAGAGAGAGAGATGAAAGTGATGAAGACCCTTGCTCCCAGGGAAGAAGAAGACCTCTGTTCCTAGAGATGAAGATGATCCCAGAGATAGATGAAGAGAACCTTTGCTTCTGAACAGCTCATCCTTAAAATGGTGCCCCATTAGCTAAAGATTGAACCCTCGAAAGCAGTTGTGGGGAAAGCTGTAAGTCGAGGGAAGGGACTTCCACATGCGAGCAGAGAACCATCCCAGGCAGCTGTCTTGCTGTGACATTGAAGCCACAAGAGAACAGTTTCTTGTGGAGATGTCTACATAGCATGAGCAAGAGAGACTCCTCTCCCTAAGTGAACTGAAAAAAAGATTATTATAGAGGTGGTAAACTGACTGAAAATCTCAAGGGTTGTCTTTTTATGTTGTCAGTGGGAGAAGAGAGAAAGGTGGGGGGAAGAGAAGTGTTCTGAAGGTTTAGTCTGACTCTTACTTTTTTTTTCTTTTAGTTCTGTTAATAAACTTCTTTATATTCTTTATATTCTTTATATTCTTTAAAGTTTTGTGCCTGCTTTGCTTTCTCCTAATTCTTATCTCACAGAAGGAAAATAAGTAAGTAATGGATTTTTGAACTAAACCACTACTACTAATCCTAAACCTACTTTAGCATTTGAAGCCTTAGCATTTAACTTGAATGTCATACAACTGTCTTGGGGTGACTCTGTCATGTGTATCCCCTATCATGCTCTATGCCCAAAAAGTAATTTTGTGCCTTTTCTGTGCCTTTAAACTGAGCTGGAGGAAAAACAAACGAACTTTTCAAAACAGTTTCTCAAGGACACAGAGATTACACTCCTCTGCATTCTCTGGCTGCAGGAGCAGGAGGGAGCACCCTGCTTGCTTTCTTCAGCCAGCGGTTTTGGTTGTTTTTTTTTTCCCCTTCTCTTCCCGGCGTGAGACGGAAAGCTGAACTTTGTTTCCTGGGACTTTGGTTTTACCCTTCTTCTCTTCTGAACTGTTTCAACAACATCAGAACACATCAGGAGAATTTCCTCCCCAAGGCCCGGGGGAAGGGCCCCTCGCCGACCAGCTCCGAGGAGGAGAGAGACCACACCTACAGAAGGACTCTGAAATCTTCCCAGGTTTCTCTCTATAGCGAGAGATTTCATTTCATTATTTAGCATCATTATCCTTTTCCTGTGTGTTTGTTAAAATAAATAGTTTTTATCTCTTTCACTTTCCTTCGAGGAAAAAATTTCCTTTTTTCCCAAACCCTGTGGGGGGAAGGGTGGTTGTAGCCTGGTTTTCTTTCAGGGGATATATTACTAGATTTTGGCCAAACCGGCACACAAGCCATGCATTTGACAAATCCTGTTGGAAACTTTGTTCTAGAATGTGTATGAATATCTTTAAGAAAAAGTAAAAATAATTGAAACTGAGGTCCTGATCTTAGGTACATTACGAAGTACAAGTACTTTAAGATTTGGTAATGAGCAGTGGAAATTTTTAGTGTACTGTGTGTCTATAATGCTGTTTGAACTACCTACTAAGTGGTACTATCGAATGCTTTAGAAATAAATAATTAAAAATTGATATTTCATAAGAGTGGGGTGTTGGAACCCTGAATTCTGAGAATTACATTCTTTCTACTCTGACAAGCAATGACCCTCAGAAGTACGCTCCATTTGATCTTAGGCCTTGGGAAAAACTCCCTAGACTGTGTGATACTGCTGAGATTGTTGCTGTGTAATTAGAAGTTATGTCACTGGGTGAAATATGTAGAGCTATAGAACTTAGGTTTAGGGATATGTAACAAGATGGTGTATTTTGGGTGTGGGTTTGTACTTCTTCTTTCTTCTTTCTTCTTCACCAACCTGTGTTTTCTGGTATTGATTCAAGAAATCCGCAGTGCGGACCATGTATAGATATTCATTAGATTTTAAGTAAAAACATACTACTTAGCAATTTGTAATTGCGTAGATTAGAGTGTAAAAGACCTTGGAAGTAGCACTCAGTGGCCATTTTTAGCCATTTTTCACCTTGCTAACTAAGAAGCACATCCCGTGCAGCTGTGTTACTGATAAGAAAATAAAAACAATCTGAGACCAAAGAAATACCATTGTCTCCTGCTTCCTAATTCAAACTCTGGGTAAAACGGACTCTCAAAATACAGAAAATCATATAGGCATGAAACCTATAGTGGGGTTTTTAAATGAAAACTGTATCTAAAATAAAATATCAGAAAACCAGTCCACTGGTTGCTAAATGAATGTTTCTCCATCTCTCCCTGTATCTTGCAGATATACAGGAGTTTCCAGAAAATATAAAAAATTGTAAAGTCTTGGCAGTTGTTGAGGCTGGTATAAATTCAAAGTAAGTTCGTAATTTTTATCATGTTTTGTATTTTATGCAAGCACTGCTAAGTCTCAAACATACCCCAGATAACATTATGTGAGCCAACCATTCCAGACAAGGAAGAGTTACTTGAGAAGTATAATCACTGATCTAATTGCACTGCAATACAGTACAGCTCCATCAGTAAATACCTGGCACAAGTTAATAGGCTATGTGAGCAATCCTACATAATGCAGTGTGATGTTCTCAGCTTTAAGTCCATCACTTCTCTGTGAAGTTAGAGAAATATGCAGTTTTGTTGTCTGATAACAATAATTAATTTTACTCTAAAGCCTGTACCACCATTGTACTAGTGTCTTGTTTTGAAAGACAGGTGTCCGTTAAGGAAGGCAGGAGCCTTCCTTATGTAACCCCCTTCCCTCCGAATTATTATAATTTTGAAATTAAGGGGCTTTCAGGCAAAGATATGAGAATAGGAATAAGAGTTCCTTGTGAATATGTATAACAAGGCAACCAAACAACAATAACTATGGCAGTAACAACAAACAGAACCAGGAACCCAGTGACAGCCTTCTCGGCTGTCAGGCACTTTCCCCTTTGGTGTAGTGATGGTCACAGCCGGCAGGGGTGCTGGTGGCTCCTGGTGGGCAGGGCAGGTGCCATGGTTCCCCCGCCGCTGCAAGGAGCGCTCCAGCGCAAGCTCGGGGACCACGTGGTAATGGCGGCTTGGCCGAACTGGGAAGGAATGGAAGAAAGGCTTGCTTCACAAACCCCTTAGAGCAGCCCATCCCGGTGCCTCAGTAGGACTCTCGGGAGCAGCAAACTGGAACAGCAGGAATGAACACAAAATCCCAGGTGGTAGACAAGATGTATAAAACTCCACAGACGCAGAGGGAACCCCAGGACGTCTCGGCAGGCAGGGGGTGCGGAGCTACAGTGTTGCAAAGACTCAGAGCAATGGCAAAGGAACAGAAGGGGCAGGGCAGCGGTAGCCCAGCTCCCAGTGGGAAAGGGAAAAGCAGGCTCGGGATCCCAGGGTTTTTTCCCCTGAGGCACCCAAGCAGATGGTGAAAAGTCCCTCTTTTAGTGAGGTAGGGTGTTAAATAGGGTCCCAATGAAATGGCCGCTCCAGCTAGCAAGCTCCACTCACGGTAGAAGAAAGGCAGCAGAAGGCAGAACCCCGCAGTGGTGATGAATTCTCCCCACAGTGACCGCAGCTTCTCTCCCTTCCAAACGCCAAGAGCACAAGAGAGCTAGGGGCTCCACCCAACCCCTTTTCCCCAGTCCAAATCTCGTGATATCTCTGCCCTACAGGAGAAAACCCCAGGTAAAAGAGAGTAGCCAGCTGGACCCCTCCCCCGAGCTGTGGCCAGGTCTTTTGTCTCTCTTAAGTATCCGATCATTATTGTCTCCTAGCAACACATATGGGGAAAATTCCTTAACAGAAAAAAAAAAAAACCAAAAGGAGAATTCTTGAAACCCCAACAACTAGTTTGAAAGCAAACCAGTCAGAGATCCCAAGTCAGAATTACAATTTAATAAGAAAATTAAGATAAAGGCAATAATACAGAAACACTGGCTTAAACGGACAGTCAGGATACAACCTGACACCCTGTTGGTCAGGGTGGTGGTAGCAGCCCGACTACATGGTGGCTGCAGTCCTGTTGAAGGGATAGATGTGGTTCTGTTGAAGCAGTGATCCTGTAGAAGGGTCTGGTCTTCCTCTGAAGGTCCAGTGCTGGTTATGTAGCTCTTGTCCTCTGGGAATCCAGTAGGCAAGGTTTGCTGTGGTGTTCCAAACCTCATATTAAATCCAGGTGGGAATGCTTGGTTCCTCCCCCTGGGCAGAGCATCTCACAATGGGATGATGCAATTTTATGAGTCATGCACTGAGGCTTGATGGCCCATTAGCAGAAGATATCCCCTGGAGGGAGTTATCAGGGATGAGTCATGAAGGAGATAGGGAACACTGCCCCACCTGGTTTTAACAGCTTATGGAGATCGTGATAGAATACATACTTTTGGTTACATCTTCCATTGTAACCTAAGACAACCATATTTTCAAGCTCTTCTCTATATGAGTAGATTTCCCGGTCACCTTCTGTAATGACAAAATTAATTTGTGGAAGTAGCACTGCCAGAGATATAAACTTTGTGTGATGTAATTCTTCTGGGCAATAAAAGGTATTGCGTAGGTTTTAATTTATCTTCTCTAATGAATGCCTCCTTCACATTAGGTATCAGGAGATCACAAATACATAGCAAAACTACATTTGGTTTTTTGTAGTTTTTATTGCCTATAGATATTGCTCTCAATATTTAAGATTAGTTTCAAATTTATTTTTATAATGAACAGGTTTCTAGTGCTATTTTGTAGAAATTCTGGTACCACCTTAATTTTAATGTTATCAATATGTAGGACTTCAATACTGTTTAAGAAAATATGAATTGATGTCCTGAATATAATTGAAACAAAGGCGCTACAGTATTCTCTTTCTATATAGGCTTCCAGATGGATTTTTCCAACTGTTAAACCTAATGCAGCTGTACCTGAATGATTCCTTTCTTGAGATTTTACCAGCCAACTTTGGCAGGTAAGCTGAATTTTAAGCTTAGAATCTATCATCTATCTTAGAATCATAGAAAGTCTTGGGTTGGAAGGGACCTTAAAGATCATATCATTCCAACCCTCCACCATGGACAGGGATGCCACACACTAGAGCATGTTGCTCAGGGCCCTGTGCAACCTGGCCTTGATGACTTCTGGGGTGAGGCATCCACAACTTCTCTGGGAAACCTGTTCCAAAACTTATATTTAGTTTTATTTAGTTTATATTTAGTTTTAAACTAAAACCATTTTTAGTATTAAATTTATGCAGAGCAGTTTCTGCTGCTTCTTAAGCAATGTGTGGACTGGAGGAGGGGAAGAAGTGTACATTAATAATCCATTTATGCCACATATTAGTTACAAAAAAAGCCCAAATCTTTACCACCATTTTGAAAGTAGACTTTTGAAAGACAGAATGCTTGTAAAGACCCAAGAAATAAAACTCCTTTACATACTTTTTTTCTACAACACAAGTCTGATAAGTATGGGAGACTAGTATTTCTGAAATATGGCTTGATTTTCATTTAGTAATTGGAGTGGAAGAAATGATGACATCTGTACTTCTATTCTATCCATGTCCCATTTGCAGTCCATGGCTATCCCTTCTTCTGGTCTAGGAAGGGAGATTCAACCATTTCCCATGTAAATTTTATTTTGTTTTGTTAAGATTATCTAGTCCACTCTTTAATATCTCTGAAAAATTTAGCCAAATCATTATAAATCTAAACCCTTCTGAGGCAGAACTGGGAAGGATAATACCTATTCCTTGATTCCTGTGATTCCAAATATGCATAAATCCTTGTACCAACTCCCAGGATAAATTTGGGTTAATTCCCAGATTCTCAATTGGTTGAGACAAAATTATACATCCATAAGATAAAAGCTTTTCCCACACCATTTTTTTTCCAGTAAAAAGAGAAAATAAACTTAGCAAAAATCAAATTAACAATACATAAAATGGTCTGTCTTATATAATCCTACTAATATTTGGTGTCCCAACAAGTCACTCACCATAAAAACAAACAAATCACAAAAAGTAATAAACTGATAATACAAAGAATTATGGTGGCAATTAAACATTTCATTGGTTCCATGCAGCTCAATCTCATCTGTTAGTAGGTTCCTGTAAAAAGAAAAGAGAAAATTCAGCCTACAACAGACCCATTATTAAAAAGAAGGAACAATCCATTGAGTGTTGAGCTGGTTACCCATATCCTTTTCTTGTCTGGCATAATGCCACTACAAGCAGCAACTTCAGTTTGAAATGATGGCATTTGGGCTCCCGTGCATATCACAAAACTAACCACAAATTTAAAAGGGCCTAAGGGAAAATTGATTATCATGTCTCCCTGTCTGTTTTCTGTGAGCCTTCTCATGTAAATCCACCGCCTGGTTAGACCAGGTTCCAGAGTGGATGAGGGGACCAAAATGTTAGACTTCTGAGGGGAATCGCCCCTAAGGGGTGATTCATGTCCTTTAAGCTTCAGTGGAGGTGTGCTGGAACCATTCCTGGTATCATTCCTGGAAAAAAAACAATACAAGTCTTGTAGGGGTTGGTCCAGACAGGTTACCCCTTAGTGGCTAAAGTTGTTTAACAGCTTGAACTTGATAGTTCTCAGGTGGAATCTCAACTTCTATTTCATGAAGTGCTTTCCCCACTGCTGTTGTTGCATCCCCTACCTTTTCAGGAGGGTGTCCTCCAATTAATTTCATGTCAGGAGGGAGTGAGACTGCTTGTAAGTTCGACAATCACAGCATGTGCAATTGTGGGTGAATGTTTATATCTCTGTGGGAGTCCGTTAAAGGTGTATTGCCCTCCCTTCCAGGTAAGCACCAATTGAGCCTTCTCATGTTTCTGGCATGGAATCATAAAAGACATATCTTTTACATTTAGGGTTGCCATCCATGAGTGGGACGCTTTCTGAATTTGAGTTACCAGTTCCACAAAATTTAGCACAGCAGTGGTTAAAGGCACAGTATCTGCATTCAATTGCCTGTAATAAACTATAAGCCACTGATACTGAAATCGGTTATATAGAAACTTTCTAACACAGTTTTGAGTATTAGAAAGTAGGCATTCTTTATTGCAGTGCTGGGCACTCGGAGGATCCTTCCTCTACTCAAGTGTGCCGAGTGTCATGTAAACAAAGGTTTTATCATACACAATGATTACATATTCATTAGCTATTCCTGCTTACTTGATGCATATGTATTATTTTATTTTACACAGTTGCACCCCTTATCGGAAGTCCTTATATATGATCTTTTGGGGTCTCCTTCTGTGGTCTTCAATGTCTGATTTCCCAATAATCTGCTTTGTTAGCCTTAACTAGGTACACAGAGCTGAGCTAGCATCCTGCTTTCCCAAGTTACGCCCTTTATCTACTTCTCCAAGGCTACACTGTTCCCTTTATTTGGTAAGAGTAAAATGCTGCTCTGTTTTACTGTCCTTATCAAGTCCCCCCTTTACTTGAGACTAAGTTCCTTATGGAAACTAGTGCCTTAATATCTATATTTCATTTTAGAGTGTAAGGCATTACAACAGCTATAACACTGAATCATGATGCAAGCTAAAATACATACAGCAATTATTATGATTATGATTATGATTATGATTATAAACAGATGTTTTAACCAAGTCCAGCTGGGTAACCATGAAGTAAGTTTGGTCCAGATTTTTTCAAATCCCCAGAAGATGTTGTCTTGAGCTGCGCGTTGTAAAATCTGGGTTTGTTTCCAGGTTTCCTGGACATCTATAGTGGACATCATCACAACACAGAACAAAAATGGGCAAGTTACACAAAACCCACCCCTCAACCCTTCACCACAATTACAAATCTCAGCTTTCGTGGGTGCCTGGCATCTGGCCAGCATCAACCCATGACAGCACTCTACCACTTTGATAGCAAAACAAGACTTAAGCATCTTGGTTTTTTCTCAGACAACTGTTTGATTACCTGAGGGACTTAGTCCCTTTTAATTCTGGAGTAATGTATCCATGATTTTACTCCGTCTAGTTTCAATGCAGTAAAAGTTGTCAATAGTACTTGGAAAGGTCCCTTCCACTTTGGCTGGAGCAGAGCAGTTCCCCAGTCTTACAAGAAGACCCAATCTCCTGGTTGGAATGCATGAACTGGTGTGTCCAATCCCATTGGCCTGGAGATCACAACTGCTCACTGCAAATCCTGTAAATTTTTACTAAGAGAAGTGAGGTAATTATTCAAATCAAACCCTTGTTTTACATGTGTGTTTCCTGGAATGTGTGGTACTTGGTAGGGTAGACCATATAGCAGCTCATAGGGGCTTATTTTGCTGGTGCCCTGTGGTTGAATTCTAATTCGAAGTAGAGAAACAGATAAGGCTTGGACCCATGTCAAGGAGGTTTCCTGCCATATTTTACCCAATTGCAATTTGCTTGTATAATTAATTTGTTCAACTTTGCCACTAGCTTGGGGCCTATAAGGAGTATGAAGATCCCAAGCTATTCCCAAGTCTTTCCTAACCTGTTGTCCCACTTCTGCAATAAAGTGGGAACCTCTGTCTAATGACATTCCCAAAGGTACCCCAAATCTAGGTATTATTTGATTCAACAGTATTTTAGTCACTTCCCTAGCCTGGCTGGTGCAACAAGGGAAGGCTTTTGGCCACCCAAAAAAGATATCCACCAGAACTAGGAGGTATTTATACCCCTCTTTTCTGGACAATTCAGTAAAATCAATCTGCCGATATTCACCCAGAACATTTCCTGATTTTATGGCTCCTAGTATCACTTTGTTAGCTCTGTCAGGGTTGTTTCTTTTACAAACTATACATTGTTGGATTCTTGATTGTACAATCTGAGCCATTTTAGACCAAATTACAGATTTTTGCAAATGTTTCAAAAGTTTTTCAGCACTCCAATGAACGGCTTTGTATTTGTGTTCCACTATTTCATGCAAGATTGGTTGAGGGACTACTATTTGCCCAGTTGGGGTAACTGCCCAGCCTTGTGGATCAAATTTTGCTTTTAGGTTTTCAATTAATTGACAGTCCCTAGCACTGTACTCTGGTACTCTGGTTTTTCTACTGGGAGAGGTATCTCTGGCAGGGGTATTAAGGATAAGACTTTGTTTTCTAATGTGCCTTTTTCTGCAGCCTCTTTGGCAGCCGTATCGGCTAAATGATTCCCCAATTCCAGTTTGGTCTTACCCGTTTGGTGTGGTCTGCAATGCATGATGGCAACTTCTGCTGTTTTCTGGATGCTTTTAAGTAAATCCAAGATTTGTTTTCCATTTTTGATTGATGTGCCTTGAGGTGTTAAAAGGCCTCTTTTTTTCCAGATGGCCCTGTGTGCATGTACTACTCCAAAGGCATATTTTGAATCAGTCCAAATGTTAACTCGTTTTCCTTTACTCAATTCCAAAGCTCGAGTGAGCACAATTAGTTCTGCTTTCTGGGCTGAAACAGTGGAGGGGAGCGCCCCTGATTTGATTACCTCATGGTGTGTAGTCACTGCATATCCAGATAGTTGTTTTCCATTCCGGACAAAGCTGCTCCCATTGGTAAACAATTCCCAATCAGGTCTTTCCAAGGGTCTGTCTCCTAAGTCAGGTCTGCTGGAATACACTTCTTCTATAGTCTGTAAGCAAACATGTTCTGGGGTTCCTTCTATTTGTTGGGCAGATAAGAACATAGCAGGGTTAACGATAGACGTTATTTTGAGTGTCACATTGATGCCAAATTGATTTTTGCCTTTTTGCTTTTATATATTCTTTATATTCTTCACATATATATTTGTAGCTCCATAGCCTATCATTGTATTACTACATAGATTCGTAGCTAGCATTTCACCTACTCTATTAGACAGAAAGACAAAATACATTCCCCAGAGGCTCCAAGCCCAGGGGGTCCAAGGCTAAGTTCTCTGGGAACCAAGGTAAAACCAGTTCTTCAAGACATTTTTTCATAAACAAAATTTAGTTCCTATCTGAAGGGGAGCATTCAGAAAAAGGGTAGAACCAGGGAGGAATTACCTCATCACCTATGTCTCTAATTGGGGATTCTTGTCAGTTATGCTAATTTACTAAACATATAAAATTGTGCCTGCTTTATGTTACAGTGTACATCTTTGGCACTTTTCCAGAGTGTTGTGCATCATAAGGATCCTTATAAAGATAACCTCATTTTATCATCTGTGTCTAGCTCGTAATTTTTAGGACCAGGAAAAGGCATCAACATCATCTTTCTCCACCAAGACTACCTGGTATTTTAGCATCCAGCTAGGAGATAGCCAGTGGCCCCCTTTTTTGCTCGAGTATCAACTGCACCATATGTGGTACATAAATGACAATGCTTTGTCCCAAAGTCAGTTTTCGAGCTTCCTGGATCAAGAGAACAGTAGCTGCTACTGCCCTCAGACAACTAGGCCAGCCTTGGCTGACATTATCTAGTTGCTTTGAAAAGTAGGCCACCACCCTTCTCTGCTCCCCAAGGAACTGCGACAGCACTCCCAGTGCTATATTTTGTCTTTCATAGGTAAATCGTTCAAATGGATGCATGGGGTCTGGCAGCCCCAAAGCAGGGGCCTGCATAAGGGCTCACTTGAGTTGTAGAAAGGCAGCCCATAAATCATCAGTCCAGACTATAAAGTCCTTCTGAGCTGTCTTCAAGAGCTCATACAGTGGCTTTTCTTGCAATCCATAATTGCTGATCCACAGGCAACACCATCCAACCATCCTGAGAAATGCACATAATTCTCTTACCCTTTGTGGTTGTGGGAATAGGCAAATTGCTTCTTTTCATTCCTGTCTCAGCCTTCTTTGTCCTTGGAGGATTTTGAATCCCATGTAGGTTACTGTGGTCTGGACTATTTGTGCTTTGTCTTTGGGTACTCTATGTCCACTTAGTCCCAGAAAATTGAACAATGCCACAGTCTGGTCCCAACATTTCTGTTTAGTTTCAGTGGCTATCAGAATGTCATCTACATACTGTAACAAGATTCCAATAGGGCTCTGATTTTTCCATTTCTCCAGTTCTTTTGCAGATTGATTTCTGAATATGGTGGGGTGATTTTTAAACCCCTGCAGTAGAACTGTCCATGTCAGTTGGGGTTTTCTCCCTGTGTTTGGATTTTCCTGTTCAAAGACATAGATAAAAAGGCATCTTTCAAAACTAATACTGTAAACCATTTTAATTTTTCAGTCAAAGTTGTCAACAAAGTATGAGGATTTACTGCTACCAGGTGTATGTCTTCTACTATCTTATTTATGGCTCTAAGGTCCTGTACCAGCCGGTAATCCTTTCCATTTGCCTTCTTAACTGGCAAAATAAGGGTATTAAATTTGGATTCACATTCATTAAACAGGCCATAATTTATAATTTTTTTTACAAGGGGTAATAACTTCTTACAACTTTCTGTTTTCAAAGGGTATTGCTTTTGCCTTACCGGTCCTGCTCCAGGTTTCAATTTAATTCTTACAGGTGCTGCCCTTTTGGATGGCCCAGGCACGTCTCCAGCCCAGACTATTGGAATCACTGCATCCTCAAGCGATGCTGGCAGATGGATCACGTTCAATTTCAAAGACTGTATTGCAAAAATAGAGGCTTACACATAATTAGTTTCTGGAATAATAACCTGTATTTTGCCATTTTAAAATTTGATTTCAGCACTTAGTTTTTCCAGTGGATCTCTCCCAAGGAGAGGCTTTGGCAAACTGTGTAAATACAAAAACTGGTGAGTCATCCATTGTTTTCCTAATTTAAAATCAATGGGCTTGAAAAATGGCCAAGTTTTGCAATTCCCTGTTGCACCAATGATTGTTATAGAATCATTGTTCAAGTTTCCTTTTACAGTATTTAGCACAGAGCAGCTTAATGTCTTGGGGTGATTATGATGACATATCCCCTATTGCCTGCTCTACGCCCAGACATGAATGCTGTGCCGTTCTGTACCTTTAAGAGAGGGGAGGGGAAGCCAGTGGAATTCTTTCAGCGGCCTGTGTTCAAAACACAGATAACTCTCTGGCTCTTCTGCCCAGCTCTCGGCTTCTGCAGCAGGGAAGAGAGTTACATTCCTTTGCTTTTTTAGCTAGCTTCTCGTTCATTAGCTGAGGAAAAAGGTTTTCTTGGGACTTTGGCTTCTTCTTCTTCTCTTCTGGACTGCTCAGCAACACCAGAACATCACCGGGAGGCATTATACCACCGCCCGGGGGGGCCCAAGCTGCACCCCAGCTCCAAAGAGAGCAGAGCCATCACCTACAAAGAACTCCAGGTTTTCTCCACAGCGAGAGGTTTTATTATTTAACATTATTCATTCCTCTTTTTTTGGTGCCTGCGTGTACCCTGCTTGTTAAATAAATAACTTTTTTCACTTTCCTCCGAGGAATTTTTTTTCCCGAACCTGATGGGGGAGGGGCGGCTGAAACCTGCTTTCTATCAGAGGACGTTTCCTCCAATTTGTCGCAAACCAGGACACTTAACTACTTAAAACCCCTTATCTACTAAAAATTCTACCTCCTCATTTACTTCCTCATTCCCCAGCTTAGCTGTAACTGGAGGTTCTGGTGGGTAAGAATCTTCCGGTCCCCCTCAGTCATTATCTGTGATGGCCACGAGAGGGGGGCTTTTATGTTTCAACTGCGGACAATCCCTTTTTCAATGCCCATCTTTCTTACAATATACACACTGATTAATACCAAGTCTCCTGGGGGGTTTGAGGTAGGTTGTCTATGCCCTCGTCCCCTTCCTTTCCCCGGGGGCACCATTCCTTTGGAAATTCCTTCCATAACTGCAACTATATTTTGTTTAGTTATTTCTTGCTGGTTTTCTCTATTCCAATAAACTCCCCAAGCAACATCTAACAGCTTCCCTAAATAATACTGATCTTGTCCCTTAGCCTTTTGTAATTTCCTTCCAATATCATCTGAGGATTGCCCCACAAATGTGGGTGCTAATTGAGATTCTCCCCCCTCTTTTTCAGGACCAATATTAGGATATTTTCAAGCTGTTTCTTTCAGGAGATTAAAAAAATCAGTAGGTGATTCCTTGCGATCCTATTAATTTTAGAATAATTTTGACGTATTGATAGCCTCTGGCATGACATGTCTAATTCCACATCGTATCCATTGTTGATATCTATTGAATTTCTGTCTAAACATGGGCACATTGCAGTCCCACCTGGAATCCATGGTGGCAAAATTAATGTCCAATGTACCTGGCAAATTTCCCTTAAAATTTGTTCTTTGACAAACCTCCTACCAGTTTTAACAACCACATCTTTTTCCATACTATCAAACATTTCTAATATAGTATCTATAGCCTTCCTGAGTTTTAGTCATTATTTCAAATGCTTTTGCTATTTTGTCTCGGTCATCTTGGTAGGTGCCAGCCATCCACTTCCAATTATTAAGGTATGTTACTGAAAACGGCACTTTTACTGTGATTGGACTGTCTCCACCTACCGCCTGACATAGGGGAGCTACTATCACATCTGTGTTTAACTCTAGTTCTCCCTGCAATTGGACTAAAACCCTCTGCTCCTTGATACATCCTCCCTACCTTCTCCATCCTCTCCTCTAGACATGCTAAATCTGCCTCTTAACGTGCCAGTTCCCTCATAATAACAGTCTAGGCAGCCTGATTGTCTGTTCCCCCATCCAACCTGCAATTAGAACTGACCATAAGATCTAAATCGTCCTCCTTATCAGGGAGATGTTTAGAACAAATTTGTCCTATGCTGCACTGTCATGGTTTGACTCAGCAAAACGTCAAGCACATGAAATCTGTTATTTTTCATAAGGGGAAAATAAGAAAATATTGAGGAAAACTAGAGAGCTGCAAGGCAAAACAGATTCAAACTTAAACAGTTGCTGTACAAAGAAAAGCTTTATTACTAATAGAATTAAAAGTAAAAAGAAATTACAAGAAATTAAAGCAAACCTCCCCTCTCTTCCAGCATCCCCCTCCTTTTACCCAACTCGCACAAAGGATAACAGAACATGGGATTTTAGTCAGTGTTGTAGTTCTTGAAAAGTCTCTTTCTTATGCTTAAGGAAAAAAGGGTTTCTTCTGCTTCACATGGTTCCCAAACTGCCATCAGCAACAGACCCACCTAGAAAGAAACAATCTGCTGAGGTGTAAAACATCTCTCTCATGAAAAATTTCACAGTTCCTTCACACTGCCAGACATGGGCTATCACATGGGGTTATCAGTCTTTTTTAAGGATGAGTTATTTTGGCCTGAACACGAAGGCTTTCTTCTTCACAAGTCTCTAAAAGCCTTTCACTGCTTCTATATAGCCTGGCATAGGCACTCTAGGCGGTTTTAAATATGTAAATTGTGAGAAGCATTATTGGTCTAAAAGTCTGTCCATCAACTCAGGTTCAACCCGCTACATGCGCATAGAACAACGTTTTAACCATTTTCCTTGATTCTCTTTTCCAAGAGCCAGCACCAAAGTGTCTGAGGGGGCTGGATTCTGTGATACATGAAGAGATGAGTGATACCACCAGAAATGTAGGTGAATCTAAGATTTTATTCAGAAGCGCTCAGTGTATATATATATATATATATATAGATATATAGATATATAGATATATATATGTATCTACTCCTAAGGGCTAGTTTTAGCTAGAGGCTTGCAAGCTTAATCACAGTTCTACAATAAATCTGTCCTCCTGACATTTTCTATTATTCTCTCCAGCGTCATGGTCAATAGAGCACAAAGAGTGTACTGTTCTATGTTGAAGTAGAAACAGTGACTTGTTCATCCAGTTCTGAGGCATGGGTCAGCTGTCAGTGCGACTGCTGGCACTGGTGCCATTGCTCTTCAACTCTTTCCTTACATCAACACCTGTTACCCCAACATTTCCCCCTTTTCTAATTCTTGGGGTCATGGACAAAGCAAGTCCAACTGTACCTTGTTTTTCTGTGCCTTTAATGGCTCTGATTATGTTGAAAAGGACAAGACAGAAAATTTAAAAAGATATCACTGCCAGACAACCTAATCCAATAAAAACCCAAACTTGTAAATTTATTCCTGAAAACCAATTTTTCGGATTTAGCTAAGTAAGATCATTTTTTAAGTCTGTCAGCGCCTTTTGTTCCTCCAGGGTTTGCAAATCTCTGAGTTGATCTTTTAATTGAGGGTGAAGTGAGTGAATATTTTGTCTTAAGGTTTGATAAAAGGCTCCTTGGAGGTGGTTTTTGATTGTTTCCCAATTTTGTTCCATTTCATTCCACCGAAGAAGGGTGACACGTAGAGAGTTACGTATGTGTTCCCAATCGCAATGTAAAGACATGCGGGTTTTTTGAGCCTCAACTCTTTTGCCAATCCACAAAAGAGCACTTTCCAAGGCATCCAATCTAGTCATTATTTCCTTGTCAATTTGCTCTTGTAACTCTTTCGTAATATTGGTTAGAGCTTGTCCCACAGTGTGGGCAGTTTGAATGGAATTAGTTAAAGCTGCAACAGCTGCAGAGGCTGTGGTTAAAACTATTACAGCAGAAATGGTGGCAAAGATCAACCAACTGAGAAATTTGCAAACTTGTTTCTTACTCTTTTGGATTTCCTTCTGGAATAGTCAAGCCAACTGTGAGAGACCATCTTGTCCTTCCCAAGTCCGAGACAGATTTACAGGTACCCAAATTTCCGGTCTTCTCTTAAATGGAAGAAGAACAGGAAAGTTATTCATATCTTCATGGGTTACACATGATTTAAAACCAAAAGAATTAGCAGACAGAAAATACAAGCCATTCCTATAATCAATCGAAAAATCATTAGCTAAAGCAAAAACATACGGGTGTGAAGTGCAAGTCATTAGTAATTGTTTTTTTAGCACTGTCAAATTTGCGAGGGTAGAATTCTTGTTCAAGTTCACCAGGTATATCATATTACCAAAGGCAGGTAATAGCATTTTCCACAGATGCTTATGAACACGTGATTGATTACTACCTAGATAATATTGAATCAATGGTCTGGCCTTTCCACCATCATGCCAAACAATGCTGCGGTTTGCCTTTTGGAAGGGAAAGATGGTTTTATTTGTCCCCTTTTCTCCAAGGATACTATGTGGTCCCCAGTCAATTATTCTCCCATACTGTAAGAATTGTTGTTGTGGTTGTTGTCCTAAACATGATGTCCATTCCAAACGTCATAAATTGGAAATGGACATAAAACAACATTTGGGATAATGAGGTGGGGTGGCATCCACAGGATTGTTGGAGATGGTCAGAATGGTCAGCAATGTAATAGCAGTCAAATTCTTTACAGTTCCTGAGGATTCATATATCAAGTGCAATTGCATAGAAAAATTGGCACAAGGTAAAGGTGAAAAGGTACTCGTTTGATTCCACATTAAGCAAATAGGAGGTAAATCAGTAACATAAGATGCATTGGTAGCATATGTATTTACAACATCCTGATCTGGGGGAGGAAGCCAAGTTCCTCCTACCCATTCCATTCCATTGTTGCTGAGGGGAGGTTCTGGATCCCACCAGGTCAGGGGCCAAAACAGCGGTGGCTCTAGAATGTGCACCCAGTAGATTCTTCCTTCCACCATTTGATGGCAGTATAGCAGAAGAAAGACGATAAGACTCATTGTTGTCATCCTTGGCTGGGTTTGATGTATCTCGCTGGAAGCAAATATGGTCCTGTGGGCAAAGAAACACATCCATAACCTCTCCCTCAAGCTAACAGTGGAATTGGACCACTGACCACTGTGTACATCCTTGTATGTAACTTCTGGGTGAACTCCTCAATCAGTTGTCTGACCCCAGGCATCTTTGGTGTGTCATTAGGTCATCCCTAGTGGAAAGTTTCAAAAAATGTAAAACATAGGTTGCTTTATCAAGCTGCTCTTGAGGGAGCATACCTATTGGATTCCCCCTTTTTTGTTTCTGTAGCATGTTTCTCACCTTTGTGAGCTGTTGCTACTATGAAACCTGAAAAAGTATCAATAGAAACATGCACATATTTAAAAATCCCAAAGCTCCATATGTAGGTAACATCTGTTTGCCAAATATCATTAGGTTTTAACCCTCGTGGGTTTGTACCCAATGTTTGTGGTAAGGAAAAAGTTTGCTGGCATTGTGAACAAGCATTCACTATATCTTGAGCTTGTGGCAAGGTTAAGCCAAATTGTCTTGCCAGTGCTCAGGTATTTTGATGATAGAAATCATGAGAAAGTTTTGCCTGCCCTAACTTTCATAGTATAGTGACTGTCATGGCTAGAGCATCTGCTCTCGCATTACCTTCCACTGTAGGTCCGGGCAGAATGGTGTGTGACCTAAGGTGCAGGATGTAGTATTCATGAGACTTGTGAAGTAAAAAGTTATACAAAGTGGTTAATAACACAAAAAGATCTTTGTTAGAGACTTCCTTCAGGAATGAATGTTCAATTCTCTCGACGATTCCTGTAACATAAAGAGGGTCACAAACAATGTTAATAGATTCCTGTGAAAAAAGACTAAATGCTTCTACCACAGCTGCCAGTTTGACTAGCTGGGTAGATCCAGGTTGGAAAGTTATTGAGTATTCCCATTGCCCTGTATCATTTTTCACAGGGTCACAGCTTTGTGTATTTTCCCTGATCCATCAGTGAAAACAGTTTTTGCATCAGGGATAGGTGTCTTTGACTGTTAATGTCGTGGTTGGAAGGGAAGTTCTTTGAAGGACTGCAACAATACATGTCGAGGCATCAAATGAATAAACTGTCCATTATAGTCCGCAAGAGCAATTTGAAATGACAGTGAATCCCTGAAAAGGTTCTCTAATTCTGCTGCGGTAATAGGGAGATGTATCATTGCTGGATCATATCCTGTCAGGTTGTGACATCGGAGTCGTCCCATTGACAGCAGTCAAATAATCATTTCGAGTTGAGTGGTTATAGTTTTTGAAAAGGTGTGTGGCAAAAAAATCCATTCTAATAACCAGAGACGATGTTCTTGCACATCACATTGGCCAATAAGAGCATAGGGTTGGAAAGATTGCGAAATCAGGAACAGCCGCAAAGGCAAATCTGGGTTTCCATGTGTGGCAAAGGACTTGTTGATTTTATCACTTACAGTCTCTAAAGCCTTTTGGGCAGTTTTTGTCAATTGCCTAGGGGAAGAGAGATCTGGATCCCCTTTCAACAATTGAAATGAAGGAGATAATTCTTCTATTGTAATTCCCAGCAACGGGCAAATCCAATTAATGGTGCCCAGTAACTTTTGCAAGTCATTCAACATTCGTATGTTGGTTTTCAAAGTTACTGGCTGTGGGGTGACTGTTGTTTCAAGTAGTTTAAAACCCAAGTATTTTCAAGGAGGTTCTGTTTGAATTTTGTCTGTGGCTATGCACAGACCTCTGCTGGTGAGTGCTATTTTTAAAGCTGCAAGGCAATCACGCAATAGTGTCGTGCTGTCAGAGGCAATTAAAATATTGCCCATATAGTGATACGGCAAAACAGATGGATATTTTTGCCGTATTGGCTGTATTGCTGAATGAACGACAAATTGACAGATAGTTGGACTGTTTTTCATACCCTGGGGTAAGACAACCCAGTGGTATTGTTCCATGGGGATTTCATGATTGACAGATGGCAAAGAAAAGGCAAATTTACATGCACTGTCAGGATGTAAAGGAATTGTGAAAAAACAGTCTTTTAAATCAATTATTGCCAATTCCCAATGTTCGGGTATCATCGTGGGGTTCGGTATTCCTAGTTGTAATGACCCCATAGGTGACATGACTGCATTGACTGCCCTGAGATACTGTAAAATTTCCACTTTCCCAATTTCTTAGGAATAACAAAAATAGGTGTATTCCATGGGCTGGTGGAGGGGACTATGTGACCCAGTTGTAGTTGTTCCTATACAAGGATTTGGGCTTGGTGAAGCTGCTCGCCTCTTAGGGGCCACTGCTCGATCCACACAGGCTTATTGCTAAGCCAGGTAAGTTTGAGGAGTGGCATTTCATCAGTGTCCCCTATCAAAAATGTGTTGAAATGATCAAGCCCCATTGAGTCAGTAGATCTCGCCCCCACAAAGTGCCCGGAATTGGGACTACATACAGTCGCAAGGTGGCAGTCTTGCCTTATGGTCCAACGATGTATAGTTCTTTGGCTGATTGTTGTCCGCCGACTCCAGTGACAATCGCCGTAAAGGGTGCCAAGGGCCAGTCAGGAGGCCACTCCTTCTGCGCTATGATGGATACATTGGTTCCAGTATCAACAAGTCCTGTAAAAGACTTAGAGTCTATTTGGCAGGTGAGTAATGGCTGTTGTGTTCCAATTACTTTGGACCAAAAGATCTGAGGAACACCTGTGCTTCCAAAGCTCCCATTGTTTCGTTGCTGCTGCAATACTGGTTCTGGACAAGGAATTGCTGGCAATGGTATGAGTTGTGCCAAGCGACTTCCTTGAGGCCCAGTGCAAGGGGGGGTTAGGAGTCCAAGCCATAATTTTGATTTCTCCTCTTTAATCTGCATCAGTAGTTCCGGGTAAAGTAAACAGTCCAGTTCGAGTGGTAGAAGAATGATCCAATAATACAGCATGAGTTTGAAATGGTAGTGGACCAAAAACAGCAGTGGGTAATAGATGAACAGAAGCGTCTTTTAAGACTGTTGTAGAGCTGATGGCCACATCCAGGCCGGTGGAGTCTGGAGTGCCCCTTGCCAGACCTGAGTTTCCATTGGCGGTAGGCTGAATTGGGCCCCGTTGGGTTGAGGGGCACTGGCCCGCTCCCCCCTGTTCAAGTTTTCCTGCTTTTGGAGTGTGTTGCCATCCTTGTACTTAGAGTGGCATTGGTTACTCCAATGAAAGCCTTTTTTGCAGCAAGGACAGGGTTTATTTGGCTTTTCACTAGTTTTCTGTCCTTTTGGGCATTGTTTCCAAACATGCCCCTCGTCTCCGCATGCAAAGCGCTTAACAGTTGCCTTAGCTGCCTGCAATTGCTGGGCGATTGCGGTAGCAATTAGTTCTGCTTTATATTGTTCTAAGCTGATATTAGCACATGCTTTGATGTAATCAGCAAGTTCAACATCGGCACTTCATTAGAAGAATGAGACATAGCATAACGAGGAGGATGAGTGGGTGAGATGGTTGCAGCTGCCTTTTGACATGCTGTCTGAAAAATTTTTTCCGCACTAGGAGTGGTCGCCGCCATAATGCGTACTGGGGTCAGAGGAGGGTATAAATCTGGTTCTTGGTCGGAATCGACTGGTCCCGGATCAAACGGGTCTTGGTGTTCCGGATAATCCTCCTCAGAATGAGAGGATAGCAGTGCGTCCAAGGAGGCATGGTCTGATTCCTTAAATTGTCGTAAGGCAGAATAGAAGACACGCCAAGTCACAATATCATCAGGGTGAACGTCATGGTGAGTAACCTGACGAGTTTGTAAGCATTTCCCGACTTTTTCCCAATGAATAAGTCCATAAGAAGCATCAGAGGGGTATCAGGGGCAGTTTTGTCGAATCCAAATGAGTGTCATGGTTTGACACTGGCCAAATGCCAGGCACCCACAAAAACCATTCACTCACTCTTCTCTGCTATAGCTGAGCAGAGGAGGGGAAAAAATGAAGGTCTCATGAGCTGAGATAAGGATTGGGAGAAAATATTCTAAGGGCAAAACAGGCTCAAAGGTATAATGTAAATTTATTAATAACAGAGTCAGAGTAGGATAATGAGAAGTAAAATAAGCCTTTAAAACACCTTTTTCCCCCCCAGCCCCTCCCTCCTTCCCACTGACAGCACAGGAAGACAGGACATGGGGGTTTTGGTCAGTTCGTCACTCGAAATCTTTCTTCAGTTCATTTAGGGAGAGGAGTCTTTTCTCTTGCTATGCCGTGAGTCCTTCCCATGGGAGACAGTTCTCCATGAACTTCTCCAGCATGTCTTTAATTTCACGAGTAGGCAGTTCCGCCCAACCTGCTGTAACGTGAGTCCCTCCCATGGGCAAAACAATCTTCCCAAAACTGCCATGGCATGGGTCATTAGTCTATGGGTGTAGTTTTTTAAGGATAAGTTGCTCTAGTTTGGAAGCAAGGGCTTTCTCTATCTCTGGAAGCAAGGGCCTTCTCTCTTTGTTCGGGTCTCCCACTGGATTATAGCTTTTTTTAGCATCCACCCGCTCCGGCTTGAGCACCTTTTCCCACGGACTGTGAGTGGATCTTGCATCTCCCCATGAACTTAATGGATTACAGGGAGACAGTTTGTTTTATCATAGTCCTCACTACAGCTTGCAGAGAAATCTCGACTCCGACGCCTGGAGCACTTCCTCCCCCTCTTTCTTTTCACTGACCTTGGTGCCACAATGTTGTCTTTCTCCACATGTCCTCACTTCCTCCTCTTTCTCCCATTAGGAGGAAAAGAACTGCTGCTTTTAAGTACCATTGCCAACAAATTTCACCAATTAAAAGATTTCTGCAGGATCTCGCAGTGCTGAGAAGTTGATTTCGTCTAGGTTCTGCATCTGAGAATTGCTTGCCATGTTTCCCCTGCTGGCCACTACCGCACGGGCGGTGCCGGTGCCATTCAATGCCTCTCTTCATGCGGGGCCCCAAAAAGGAGAAGCTGCTGCCCCTGCCTTTCTGCCCGCAGCACAGCTTGCCGTGGGCCGTGCCAAATGGTGGCAGTGGTAGCAGCCGCATGGCTGCACACGGCTGGGGATCACCCCTGGTGGCGGTGCTCGACCCCTTGGAAAAAAATACTGCCCTTCTGCCTGCGGTGAGGCTGGATAAAGGCAGCCAGACAGGCAAAGCTTGCCGCGGGCCATGCCGAGATGGCTGCGGCCGCTCGGTGGCGGCAGCCAGGTGGCTGCCCATGGCCCTGGAATGGTCCCGGTGGTGGCACCGCGCCACCCCTGGGAAAAAACTGCGCCTGCACGGTTTTGATTTTCTTCTTAACTATGTCATCACAGAGGCATTACCAACTTCTCTAATTGGGCCAACAGCATGTCCATCTTGAGAGCCACCAGAGATTGGCTCCGTTAGACATAGTGGAAGCTTCTAGCAGCTTCTCACAGAAGCCACCTCTGTGGCTTCCCCTCCCCCCAACCAAAAAATCAGGCTCTGTTAAACCAACACAGTAAGGATATAAGTTTTTGAGATATTACTTTAAATCCTTGCTCCCTGGTAATGCACAACAGAGAGTCTTTATGAAGTGTTTGAGATTTGGTTGTGCTTTGCCCCATAATTAAAGAGAAATGACTACCTGGCCACTCGCTTTGGCTAACCTTGTTCTATAGCTGGCAATGATAGGAGCTCTTCGGTAATCTTTCAGGCACAATGAGATCACAGGACTGGATCACGGCAGCAGTTGTCAGCCCGTGTTTATGATGCCATTTGTCATACATGAAGAGATGAGAGACACCACCAGAAATGCGGGTGAATCTAAGATTTTATTCAGAAGCGCTCAGTATATATATGTATCTCTACTCCTAAGGGCTAATTTTAGCTAGAGGCTTGCAAGCTTAATCACAGTTCTACAATAAATCTGTCCTCCTGACATTTTCTATTATTCTTTCCAGCGTCATGGTCAATAGAGCACAAAGAGTGTACTGTTCTATGTTGAAGTAGAAACAGTGACTTGTTCATCCAGTTCTGAGGCACTGGTGCCATTGCTCTTGGTTTAACTCTTTCCTTACACCAACACCTGTTACCCCAA
This sequence comes from Lycocorax pyrrhopterus obiensis, assembly GCA_014706295.1. Taxonomy (NCBI): domain Eukaryota; kingdom Metazoa; phylum Chordata; class Aves; order Passeriformes; family Paradisaeidae; genus Lycocorax; species Lycocorax pyrrhopterus. The sequence continues at coordinate 6,752,601 of JACSVZ010000030.1, forward strand.
CAGGATTCAACCCACAATCTTTCTGCCATTCTAGATGATTACACAAAGTGAAAAACATCAGCATATGTAACCTCATGCCATTTCTCTTCCCATCTTAAAAACAACATTAACTGTAACAATGAATTGTAATTCAAGGTTGCATTTTGTGGCCACTTTTCTCCAGAGTCTAGTTTGTACAATGGCCATCGTTGATTACAATACTTAATGAAATTCTCCCCTGGAAGCTATTCCCCCGGGGGCTAGCCACTTATTCTACAATGTCGCAAAATGCAACCAAGCAGGGATTTTTTTCAGAATTCCCCCTTTAGATTGTCCGCTATCCATCTCCAAATAGTAGACCCAAAATCTTACAATTCAGATACAAATACAAAACAATTAAAATAATTATTGATTGATAAAACCAAGTCAAGTATCGAATTCCCTAATAACAAATAACCCACCCACTGCACTGGATCGACACATTTTATATGGGCAGGATTCCCAAAAGAATGCCTTATTATTGAATGGGATCTTATCCGTGTCCCAGACTGGTCCAAGGGTCTGTGGTCTTCTCCAGGAAAGTCCCAGTGCCAGCATGAAGATCCAGAGATCCCTCAGATCCATGGGAGATCAGGCAGAGGGTCCCATCTGGAGGCCAGAAAATGATACAAAAATCATCCAGATAGAAACTTTCTAACACAGTTTTGAGTATTAGAAAGTAGGCATTCTTTATTGCAGTGCTGGGCACTTCTAGGATCCTTCCTCTAATCGAGTGCGCCGAGTGTTAGGTAAACAGAGTTTTTATCATACACAATGATTACATATTCATTAGCTATCCCCTCTCACTTGATGTATATGTATTACTTTATTTTACATAGTTGCACCTCTTATTGGAAGTCCTTATATATGGGTCTTTTGGGGTCACCTTCAGTGGTCTTCAATGTCCAGTTTCCCAATATTCTGCTTTGTTAGCCTTATCTAGGTATACAGAGCTGAGCTAGCATCCTGCTTTCCCAAGTTACGTCCTTTATCTACTTCTTCAAGGCTTCACTGTTCCCTTTATTTGATACAAGCAAAATGATGCTCTGTTCTACTGCCCTTATCACCACGACTGTCTGTTTGGCTTTTTCACACGCCAAACAGGAGAATTTGAAGGGGAGTGTGAAACCACACCGTCAATGCCCAAGCACACAGGTGCTTGTATTGCGGCTGTTAGGTTTGAGATATTGGGTATTGCAGCTGTTAGTGGAGCCAAATCAGCTATAACTTCAGAAATTCCATTTTGTGCTGCAACAGAAATTTGGTATTGTGCTACATTAGTAAGTTCTGAATAAGGGAGCGCAGGTATTGCATTAAGTAATTGCATTGTAATCTTGGGATTTCTTTTAGGATTAAGGTTAGCAGACTTCTGCTTCTCACACAGGAGCCATAAATTAACCTCAGCAGTTTGGCAGGTAACACTGGCTCCATTTACTCCAGTGATTTTAACTCTTTGCTGTCCAGGTTGCACACTCAGCTTCTCAGCATCCCACTGCATTAATACTGAATGTTGTGCTTCCATATCTATTAGAAATTTTATTAATTGTTGACAAGAACCAACTGGAACCCGAATGTATGGGATGCACTGATAGGATTCCACTTGCTGGATTTCACTCTAGACTGATTTATGGCCAAACTTTGATATCTTGGTAGCCATACACAGCAGTGTTTTGGTAGCAGTTTGCTGAACCTGACCATCATCTCTGGTTTCAGGTTTAATTAAGAGTCATTATGTTACTTCCTCATCATCAGATGCCAATGCAAACATTACGCCTCCTTCTTTATCAGAATAATAGACCTGTGTCTTGGTTTGAAAGACAGGTGTCTGCTAAGGAAGGCAGGAGCCTCCCTTGGAATGGAAAATGTAACACCCTTCCCTCCAAATTATTATAATTTTGAAATTAAGGGGCTTTCAGGCAAAGATATGAGAAATAGGAACAATAGTTCTTTACTTACATATATATATATATAACAAGGCCAACAAGCAACAATAACTACGGCAGTAACAACAAACAGAACCAGAAAACCCAGTGACAGCCTCCTCAGCTGTCAGGCACTTTCCCCTTTGGTGCAGTTATGGTCACAGCTGGCAGGGGCACTGGCGGGCTCCTGGTGGGCAGGGCAGATGCCATGGTTCCCCCGTGGCAGCAAGGGGTGCTCTGGAGCGAGCTCAGGGAGCACGCGGTAATGGCGGCTTGGCTGAGCCAGTCAGGGATGGAAGAAAGGCTTGCTTCACAAACCCCTAGGAGCAGCCCATCCCGGTGCCCCAGCAGGACCCTTGGGAGCAGCAAACTGGAACAGCAGGAATGAGCACAAAATCCCGGGTGGTAGACAAGATGTATCAAACTCCACAGCTGCAGCAGGAACCCCAGGACGTCTCGGCAGGCAGGGGGTGCGGAGCTACAGTGCAGCCAAGACTCAGAGCAATGGCAAAGGAACGGCAGGGGTGGGGCAGCAGCGGCCCAGCTCCGAGAGGGGCAGGGAAAGGCGGGCTTAGGATCCCAGGGTTTTCCCCTGAGGCACCCAAGCAGATGGTGAAAAGTCCCTCTTTTAGTGAGGTAGGGTGTTAAATAGGGTCCCAATGAAACAGCCCTCCAGCGAGCAATCTCCACTCACAGTAGAAGAAAGGCAGCAGAAGGCAGAACCCCGCAGTGGTGATGAATTCTCCCCACAGTGACCGCAGCTTCTCTCCCTTCCAAACGCCAAGAGCACAAGAGAGCTAGGGGCTCCACCCAACCCCTTTTCCCCAGTCCAAATCTCGTGATATCTCTGCCCTACAGGAGAAAACCCCAGGTAAAAGAGAGTAGCCAGCTGGACCCCTCCCCGAGCTGTGGCCAGGTCTTTTGTCTCTCTTAAGTATCCGGTCATTATTGTCTCCTAGCAACACATATGGGGAAAATTCCTTAACAGAAAAAAAACAAAAGGAGAACTCCAAATACCCCAACAACCTGTTTACTGTCTTCCAGGCCCTTCATTGGATGCAAAAAATCAGAGTTGCAAGACTGTTTCTGCAAATGGTCCAGATTCTACATCCTGCAATTCTTCCCGTAAGATTCTCATTCTCATATTGTGGCAGGACATGTCTACCCCCTCTCTACCACAGATGGTTGGTGCATATGCAAGAGATAACTCGGTGCATATGCAAGAGATAGCTCAGGCAGGTCACAGGCCCTGCATGGGGTATCTGTGGTGCCAAAAGGGCTCAGGCCCCCAGCTAAGAATCAACATCTTAGTCTGGAAAGCAAATGTGGGAAGAGATGAAAGAAATATTCTTGACCAAAGAACACTGTTTTTCTACCTATAAAAGCCCACACAATTATCACAGAGGCAGAAGTCTCCTATACACTCCTTTGGGAACGTGTGAGAAGATTTCTTCCCTTAAGTCTGGACGTGAGCTTTTGAGGTGGTGACACTGTTGGGGCTGCCCAAGTGAGCACAGCGTCCAGCTGCAGACGTCCTTGGTGTCAGCTGCAGCAAGCAGAGAAAGCTGGTTCCTTCGCAAGGAGCGAGCCCCAAACAAAGATGATGTAAAAGCGTCGGCAGAGGCAAAGGACGAGAGAGGGGTCTTTGTATAGGTTCCAGCTGGTTTATTGCAGGTGGAGAGTCCAGGGACAAAGACCAGGGATAAGGGAGAACACAGTATTTTATACAGGGGTGGAACAAAGGGAAACAACCAATGGGGAGCGACTGAGGAGGAGGAGACAACAGAGGAATTTCCAATAGGGATAACTTAAGGGAGGCAATTACATGAGTAGACCAATGGGGCATCGAAGAAGGGAGAACTTTCCAGAACTAATATATAGGCAATTAAGGGAAATGCATAAACATGAGCTTATATATAAAACTAGGTGGAGAACTCCTAAACCAATAAACTTAAAACATGTAAACTAAGAACCACTAGGAACATGGGAACTTGCCGTAACCAAGGGGTGAGGATTAGACCTCGGTGTTCTGGAGGCCTGTCCACCAGTCCTCTGAATGCTCTGCTGCAGTGGCCATCACCACATGCACCGCAACAAGGTTACTTTTCCGGGAATTGAGAGAAAGGACTTCGATGTGTACCCCATCAAGAATTGGATGGTAAGAAACATGGAATCCTAAGTTATACTATTTCTTAGCTAGCTGTAATTTTAATGATACCTTTAATTCTGCGTGTATATACTAGTATCTTCTTTTGTTTTATCCCTGTGTAGTAATAGTCTGTTTTAAGTCTTATGTCTGTTAGTTTTGTGTCTATTAATAAATAATTCATTTTATAATAGACCTAATCAACCATTATTAAAGAACTTGCAAATAAGAGTGGATCCTTGGGGTGCTGGCCACCTCAATACAGCTACCCCCTGCTGTCAGAGGCCTGGGCAAAGGCAAGAGCTGATTTAAACCTATATCATCCATTCATAACACATATGCATCTCAAAACTCTGCCTGTAGCTTTTCAATGTGATCGTGCTTGGCAGCAAGCAATGCCTCCACCTGCAGCCTCTTTTCAAGCTCGGCAATTTGCAGCAACTCTGCCTACTGGAGAGCTGATCTAAGCAATAGATTCATTTCCCTTTCCCCCTGAACCATTTCACGCTCAGCAGCTAACTGTGAGCATTCCTTTTCTAGTTGTCCATTGAATCTTGTAAAAATCTTATGGTTTCACTCTCAGATTTCTGAGTAGCCAATTGTGTATTTTGTGCTGCTGTAGTGGGTTTACCTTGGCTGGGCACCAGGTGCCCACCAAGCTGCTCTACTGATGCCTTAAAGATCTAGAAATAAAACAACACACGTTTGAGACAATATTAGTATAGGAGGTTGTTGGGGTCACTGAACCAGCTGGTAAGCCAGGGAGCTCTAAAGTGGCTGAGGCCGGCTGGTGGAAAAACTCAGGCATTTGAAAAATACCCTCTTACCTCTGTAAAGGAAAAGCTTCTCCCACAAGTCCTTGCAGTTGGAATGTAATCTTACCCCCCAGACTCTGTTTAAGGAAAACTACCTCTGCCAGCAGCCTATGTGGCTACTCCCTTACCTGGTCCCCTGCCCTGCCCCTTCCCTCTGCTCATTGGCTCCCTTCCTTGGCCCCGCCTTTGTACCACCCCCATGCCCTCAGATGAGACTATGTAAAGGGAATTTGAGCACGTTGTCGCCCTCTTGGCCTACCCACCTCTGCGGATGAATAAACCCTGATTGTGGAACACGGGCTAAGCGGAGTGCCCTCCTTGGCTCCTTGTCTCTGGTAATATTTAGCTATCCAGCTTAGGTGTGGGGTGCATGCCACCAGCGCCTCTCAGCAGTGCAGGGCGGAAAGGGGAGTTTGTTAGCAGCCAGTCTGCACCTGAATTGTCCCTCTCTAGAGACAATTTGGGGTACACAGCAGCTACCTCCAACCGCCCTATAACCCCCACAACCTTAATTTTATTTTATAGGAGGTTGTCTCTGTCGCACCGAGGACGGGTAGAGAAACGACGCAGAGTCCAGGCTCAGGGATAAATGGAAGCCATTTAATAGTTTTTCCAAAGGCTTTTATATGGTAGTTTGCAAAAGTGTGTTAAATGGCATAAGGTAATTGGTGCTTTGGCCATCCACCCCTTGAGGGGATTGGCCAAATTCTAAGACACCCATTTCTAAGTATTTTCCTAGTTAGAACCATAACGATACTGCAAAACAACCTGCAGGTGCAAGAAGTTTACAAAACTGTAACATTGTTTTAAATAATTTGCATGGGAAAGACAGAGCTCTCACAAAATGCTGCAGAGAGCTGAAGAAATTCCCTGCTGAAGCTTTTTCAGTATCCATAGGAGGTAATATCAAAGCCGTTTTTTATTTGGAGGCCTCCATGGGCAGATATGGAAAAATGCCCTCATAACATAGGGAGAATACAGTTTTGTAAGTTTAGCAAATTAGCATAATTGACAAGAATTTCCAATTAGAAGCACAAGTAATGAGGTAATTTCCCCCCTTGGTTCCACCTCTTTTGGACCCCCCCTTTCTTGCTACTAGCTGTACTAGCTGTACTTGGTTTATGAGAAAGTGTCTGGGGAGGGTAGCTCGCCCTTTGTTCCCAGGAAAAAGCAATATATGATTGGAGCCTTTGGAATGTGTTTTGCCTTTCTGCCTATCAGGGTAGGAAAAGTACTGGAGTTATCTATGAACTACATAACTATACAACAATAGTCTACAGAGCTACGAATATATATAAAGGAAATATAAAAGCAGAAGTCATTTTGGCATCACTATCACTCCCGTTCCCAGCTGGACAGGGGAGAGAAAATAAGATGGAAAAAAACTAGTAGGATGACATAAGGCAGTTTACTAAAGCATATTATTTTCCTATTTCATGGGCTTCCTCCATCCCTCCACATCTATGACTTGGGTTCCATTCCCTCAGGATGAGAGGATGGGACAGGAAAAGCAGCATACCTGATCGTTGGGCACCGACACCAGCCTGGCTTGGGTCATCATCCCATTCTCTGTACTCCTTGAAAACATTCCTAATCAGTTCATGTCATTCCTGCTACTTTACTTCCTGCAACATACAATTTACACCACAGATTATTTTTCCCCCCAAGGTTAAATCTCCTTGAGGTACACACCAGGTCTCCCCATCCTTCTGCATTACCCACCAGGTACACCCAGGTCCTTGGGAAAGACAATCCCACAAATGGGTTTGCCTTTTCCCATGGGAGGAGAAATCCACACTGACCTCCCCAGCCACTTCCCTGTGGTGTACTGTTGGGACCTTATTTCCTCCCACAGTATGTAGGGGTTTTGTTTGGGCAGGACCACGGTGGTTAGCAGATGCCCTAATGTTAACCAGCCAAGTTGCTTCTGCTAAATTTGCATCCCAATGCTTCCATGCCTGTCTTGGTTTAAAAGACATATGTCTGCCAAGGAAGGCAGGAACCTTCCTGGAGTGGAAAGATTACCCTCTCCCTCCAAATTATTATGACTTTGAAATTAGGGGGCTTCCAGGCAAAAATATGGGCAAAGGAATAACAGCTCTTTACTAGCAAATATATATATAACAGAACAAACAAAAAACAACAACAAAACACAATAACAGAAGTTTTCCCACCTGTTAAGTAATTTCTTCCCTTTGGTGTAGTTACGACCACAACCGGCAGGAGGTGCTGTTGGCCCAGGCAAGGCAGAGGGGCTGCAGTGACTCCTCTGTGACTTCAGGGGGCGTTCTGATGCAAGCCCTGAGCCTCCCCAAATGTTAATGACATCCCAGGAAAAGAGAGAAGGTGAGGGGTTCGGTTTCCCTGGGTTTTCATGTATCCGGTGTGGTATCCTGGAAATGGCAGCTCCGGTGAGTTTCCAGTCAACCAGCAGTTGGGAGGTGTTCTCTCCAGAAAGGGGGAGGAGATGGGGGCCCCGTTTTCCCCTGAAACACCCACGCAGATGGTGAGAGTCTCTCCCAGAGAGGGCAGGTGCTGAAAAAGTCCCAGTCCACCGGCCACTCCTGCAAGCAGTGGGCTTACCAATAGGCAGCCAGGAGAACTCCACAGCAGCGCCAATCCCTCTGGGCAGGAGAAGCCCAGTACCAAACACCACAACTGTCTCCCTGTGGTGGCTGGTGAGCCTACCGAACAAGGGACAAAGGGTGTCCACTGGTAGGACAGTCCCTAATACCAAAAGATCCTCCCCAGGTTAGGGTGAAGAGAAAAGGCTTCCCCCAAGATGCTCTGCTTTGGTATGTTAATGTACCCCAGTTCTGCTTTCCTGGTTGGCCGTTGGCCTCCCTGCCCCTTTGTTACCTTATATGTCCCATGTCCTAGAAGGTTCTCTAATCCAGGTTCCCCCCATTGGCCCTTGCCCCATCACCACACCCTCAGAGTTTCCCTATTGGCTCCCATACCCTAGTCCCGCCTGTGTACCGCCCCCATGCCCTCAGATCATTGGTCCCTGATGCTCGATCCGCTCCCGTACTTAAACCTGGACCCTCCATTGTTCTTTGTCTTCCTCCCTGGAACCCTTCACGAGCGTGGCTGGAATAAACCTCCCCCGTGGAACCCCACATGGAGACCCTTCCTGGCTCTTTGTCATCAATCCATTCCTGGAGCTATCCGTGTGTGTGTGAGTGCACGCATATGTGATTGTGTGGTGGTCCTGCCGAGCGGCTTCGCTAAGGAGACGCTTTTAGGAAGGTCGCGGCACCTCGCTATCCGTCAGCCGCAAGCCGCGCAGTCCGCGACATCTCCCCTCCAAGCCGGCAGAAGACTGACTACGCCAAGTTAAGAAACTGCCAAAACAATCCCATCCCCCCCCAAACCATTTCGACGGTATGTTAAGGCACTCAGCTACCTCTTTTGTCTCTTGATCACTGTCTCTTAACCATCTCCCTGACAACAAATGGAAAGAAATTCCCTGAAAAAACTTAACCCCCCAACAGTCCCCCATTTACCTAACACTCTTATCATAGTCTTCAGCAGTCCATTACACATCTCAATCTTTCCAGAGGCTTATGGGTGATAAGGAATGTGATATATCCACTCAATGCCATGTTTCTTTGACCAAGAGTTTATGAGGTTATTTCTGAAATTAGTCCCATTGTCTGATTCAATTCTCTCTGGGCTACCATGTTACCACAAAATGTGTCTTTCAGGGCCAAAAATGGTGTTTCGAGCAGCGGCATGGTTTACAGGGCCTGTTTCCAGCCAGCCAGTCATTGCCTTTACTATGGTGAGTATGTAACTCTTGCCTTGGCGTGTTCGTGGCAGTGGTCCAATGTAGTCAATTTCCCAGGCCTCACCATGTTGCCTGTTATCAAAAGAGAAAAACACTTGCAACTGTGTTAAAATAGTAAAATAAAAAGCAGACCTTTATTTGGAAGCTTCCAGGTGTCCTGGTGGTCGTGGGCACACCTGATCATTGGATTTCTACAATTTTATAAGGTTAATTAATTAGGATATCTAGCAGGTACATCCAATAGGAGATTCAGTTGCCCCAGTAACCCACCCCTGGGTCAGCCCTTTGGAGTTGGTCCAAGGGCTTCTTTGCCCTAGTTCTTGCTATGTCTTCTCAGGTTCTGATTGGAAAACAGAATGTTGTTCTTGTAGGTCCTCTTCTTGACAATAAGACTAAACAGTATTTCAGGAATGTGTTAGAAGGTTAGCTTATTGTTCTAAAATCTAAGAAAAAGGGTAGGAAAATGTTGTAAAGCACTCAAATCCTGTCAGAGTGCCCCAGCCAACTTATCTTCAGCTACCCTTATCAGAGTCACTGGAGTGTAAGCCGTGCTAAATCAGGAGAGAAGACGCTGGAAAACGGAATAACAAGACAGCAAGAAAGTAAATAAAGAAGGACTGTACCATCCTAGACTAGAACCAATCAGGTTCTCTGAAAAGTGCATGCAGGGCACGTGGACAACATAGAGGGACCAATCGGGTCATGCGTGATCGAGTGAACTACAGCTGCAAGAATGCATAAGAATAGTGTAATGTAAACAATAAATGAGCTTTTGCGAAATCATATTAATTCGTTGTTCAAAGGTCCCGTTCTCCCACAGGAAAAATACTAGGAGATACATAACTATGGAATAGCATTCCACAGGGCTATGAATATATGAAAAATATGTAAAAAGCAAAAATCTTTAGGCATTGACCATATTGGAAACCCAGCCACTGCCCTCTATTCCAGGGAGATTTTACTCACATGGCTTGCTTGATGGCAGCACGTTTCACATTTATGAATAACCTGTGTGATAGCCTCCATGGTAAGGTCCACCCCTGGATCATGAGCCCATCTGTATGTTGCGTCCCTACCTAGATGTCTTGATGTTTCATGGGCCCATTGGGCTATAAATAGCTCACCCTTTCGCTCCCAGTCTAGGTCCATCTGAGCTATTCCAATCTTAGCAGCCTTATCTACCTGTTGATTGTTCTGATGTTCTTCAGTGGCATGACTTTTGGGCACATGATCATCTACATGATGTACCTTCAGAGTCATGTTGTCTACCCATGCAGCAATGTCCTGCCACAATGCAGCAGCCCAGATGGGTTTATCCCTGCATTGTCAATTGCTTCTCTTCCGTTGCTGCAGCCACCCCCATAGGGCATTAGCCACCATCCAGGAGTCAGTATAGAGTACAGGCCACTTTTCTCATTCAGCAATCCCTAGGGCTATTTGGATGGCTTTCACTTCTGCAAATTGGCTTGACTCACCTTCTCCTTCAGCAGCCTCAACGACTTGTCATGTGGGACTCCACACAGCAGCTTTCCACCTCCAACGGTTTCCTATCACACGGCAGGGTCTATCAGTAAATAAAGCATAGCCTCTTTCATTTTCTGGTAACTCGTTACATGGTGGTGCTTCTTGGGCACTAGTCACCTTCTTAAGCAATGCTCCAAAATCTCTGCCTTCTCACCAATCCATAATCTCTTTCAGGATTCCTGGGAAATTGGGTTTTCAATTTGTGTAATCAATGCTACCCACTTACTCCATGCAGTGCTGGTTGTGTGATGTGTTATGGGGATGTTTGCTTTGAACATCTGGTGTAGCACAGGAAATCACAGTGCCAAGAGGAGACACACTTCTGTCCCAACAACTTCTGAGGTGGCTCAAACCTCTCATCTCTTTTTCCCTTGGAGTATAGTGGGCTTCAGATCTTTGATAACCCTGGCTTCAAAACCGTGATGATCAGCCTTGGGTTTATCCTGAGGTCCTTTGCCAGAGGCTCAAGGTGAGATCCTGCTCCCCAGCTGCAGTATAGAGTATATTTTGTATGGCTGGTCCTGTCCGAACAGGCCCAAGAGCTACTGCGCGAGCTATTTCCTGTTTGATCTGCTCAAAGGCCTGTTGTTGCTCAAGGCCCCACTCAAAATGCCTCTTCTTCTGGGTCACTCGATAGAGGGATGTCTTGGTTTAAAAAACAGGTTTCTGCCAAGGAAGGTGGGAACCTCCCTTGGAATGGAAAATATGAGCCCCTTCCCTCCAAATTATTATAACTTTGAAATTACGGGGCTTTCAGGTAAAGATATAGGAAAAGGAATAACAGTTCTTTCCATATATATCTATCTATATATATATCTATCTGTATATATATCTCAAGACAAACAAACAACAACAACGGGAGCAACAACAAACCAAAACAGAAAACCCAATAAACAGTCTCTTCCCGCCCTTTAAGCAATTTCCGCTTTGGTGTAGCTACCACCACAACCAGTAGGGGCGCTGGCAGGCTCCCAGTGGGCAGGGCAGGTGTGATGATTCCCCACGGCTGCAGGGGGCACTCCGGAGCGAGCTCAGAGACCTCTCCACATGGTTAATGGCTGCTTGGCCGAGACAGGAGGTGATGGGTCGCAGCTGGTTGCGATTGCCAGGTTAACGCACAGAGGTGGTCCCTACACAGGGACACCCTACACATGGGCTCCGGAGTTCCCCCAAACGTCCGGGAAACAAAAAAATTAGGCAGACTTGCAGTGTAGGAAACCGCAGCAGACCGGGATCTTGGAGTCCAACACACAGGAGTAGCCGCAGCAACACGCCACGGGCAGAGGGTCCGGTGGGAGCAAGTCCCGATGTTTTGGCACCACACGTGCTGTTTCTGACCTCTGAGTGGCCAGGCAGCAGGGAAACAGGCAAACAGCCCCTTCGTCCCCCAAACCTGGAAACAGGACCAAGCAAACCCCAGCCAAGCCTCCGGGTAGCCCCTCACATTTTTTTTTTCTCGTGGAATCACCTGCAACTTGACCACAGCCAGGGCTATTTCAATGGAATGTTGGGACAGCCAGCTACATCTTTTGTTTCCTAATTGCCCCATTTGTCTCTCAGGCAATGCCCTCCCCCCACACTGTCCTTTTTCCAGGTAGCAGATGGGAGAAAAATTCACTGAAAAAACCAAACCCAGAACAAAGGCATTCACAAGCTGGCTACAACCTGGAATGTGCCTTCTTCAGAAGGCCACAAGGCCCAGAAAAGCTTGTGTTTCCTTCTTGTTAGCTGATGGAGACATAGTTGCTATCTTGTTAACTACCTCCATAGGCACATGATGGCATCCATCCTGCCATTTTATTCCCAAGAACTGGATCTCCTGTGCAGGTCCCTTTACCTTACTTTGTTTTATGGCAAGACCAGCTTTCAGAAGAATTTGTATTCTTTCCTTTCTGAAAAACTTCTTCTGCTATATTGCCCCACACAATGATATCATCAATGTACTGCAGGTGTTCTGGAGCTCCCTGTTCCAGTGCAGTCTGGATCAGTGCATGACAAATAGTGGGGCTGTGTTTCCACCCCTGGGGCAGTTGGTTCCAGGTGTACTGGTGTTGGAGTTTTAGGAGTCGCCCTGTTTTCTTTTTCTCTTAAAGAATTTTTCCCATATATGTTGCCAGGGCAACAAATTACTGAGTGCTTAAGAAAAACAGAAGACCTGGCCACAGGGGTAGGGTCCAACTGTCCACTCTTTTTCACCTGGGGGTTGGGTACAGCCAAGGCTGGTTGTTGTTCTCAGCGTTCGGAAGGAGTTCGTCAGCGCTGGAGGTTTCTGCTTTCGGCTGCCTTCCTTCTACCGGAGAAACCCGGGATTCCCAAGCCCACATTTCCCTGCCCCGCTGGGAGCCGGGCCGTGGCCACTCTGCCCCCACCGTCGCTTCGAGCCTTTGCTACATCATAGCCCTGTACACCCTTGCCGGCTGAGACCTCCCGGAATTCCCACTGCAGCTCCGGAGTTTGATACATCTCGTCTGCCACCCGGGATCTGTGCTCATCTCTGCTGTTCCAGCCTGCTGTTCCCGAGGGTCCGGCCAGACACTGGGATCAGCTGCCCAGGGGGTTTGTGAAGCTTTTCGTCCATCCCTTCCCGGGACCCTGAGCCGCCATTACTGCGTGCTCCCCGAGCTTGCTCCCGAGCGCCCCCTGCAGTGTCGGGGGAACCATCGCACCTGCCCTGCTCACCGGGAGCCGCCAGCACCCCTGCCGGCTGTGACTGGAACTGCACCAACAGGGAAAGTGCCTGACAGCTGAGAGAGGCTGGCACTGGGTTTGTGGTTCTGTTTGCTGTTACTGCCATAGTTATTGTTGCTTGTTTGCCTTGTCATACATATATATATTAGTAAAGAACTGTTATTCCTACCCCTCATATCTTTCCCTGAAAGCCCCTTAATTTCAAAATTATAATAATTCGGAGGGAAGGGGGTTGCATTTTCCATTTCAGGGGAGGCTCCTACCTTCCTTGGCAGACACCTGTCTTTCAAACCAAGACAACTGGACACCTCTCCAAGTGAAAGCAAACTGCAGTCTGCACTCTGCTGCCAGAGGGATTGAGAAAAATGCATTTGCAATATTGTGGCACCATTTGGCTGCCTTTGATTCCATTTCATATCGAATTTCCAACATGTCTGGTATGGCAGCACTCAGAGGCAGATAGTCTACTGTCAGCCTCCATTCCCTATTAGACTTTCACACTGGCCGTATGAAGCTGTTAAAAGGTGAGTGGGTTCTGCTGATTACTCCTTGACTCTCCAGTCCATGAATTAGTTCATGGATGGGAATTACAGAGTCTCGGTTGGTGCGATATTACCGCCAACGCACTGTCATGGTAGCAATTGGTACTCGCTGGTCTTCAACTTGCAGCAATCCCATGATGAAGGGATCTTCTGAGAGGCCAGGCAGGGTGGATAACTGATCTTTTCTGTATTCACAGTAGCTACACCAAAAGCCCATCGATATCCCTTTGGATCCTTGAAGTACCCTCTCCTGAGATAGTCGATGCCAAACATACAAGGCGCCTCTGGGCCAGTCACAATGGGGTGCTTTTCCCATTTGTCCCCTGTTAAACTTGCCTCAGCCTCTAATACAGAAAACTCCTAGCCTCCCCCTGTCACTCCAGAGATGCAGATGGATTCTGCACTCCTGTGCCTTGATGGCATCAATGTACACTATGCACCGGTATCTACTAAAGCTTAATACTTCTGTGGATCTGATGTGCCAGGCCATCAAATCCACACAATCTGGTATACCCAGTCATCCTTTTCCTCCTCCTGGCTGAAGGCAGGGACCCTCTATTCCTGTTCCTGGTCAGAGTATTCACTGTCTGACCTTTGCAATGCCAGATCCGAAGTGTCCTCACCAGGGTTAAAGGAAGGGATTTCAGTTCTTTTATGTCTGGGAGATCGCTGATTGCCTTCTTGTCTCTCTGCAGCAACTACACTGAGTCATTTTGGATGACTCTTTCTTAACAGCTCTCTTCCCTCTCAGTTCATGGACATGGCCTTCCAGCTTACAGATGGGTTCACCATCTCACTTCCTCATGTCCTCCCTCTGGTCACTCAGAAAGAACCAGAATTCAACATGTGGCCTGCGCTTGGGACTTCCCTCTGACTGGGGCAGGAGAGGACCAATCTCTTGGGCTGCCCCTAAAAGCTGGCATGCTGGCTTGTAGGGATGAGGAAGTACCCAGAGTTTCTTCTACATTTCGGAGCCAGGAAGACACCATCTCTGTAGTTGGTGCATCCATTTGATGGATACAATGATACCAAGCTGCTGGAATATGATGCAGGGGGGCTTCAAACCACCTTCCTCCATATGGCCATTGTGCAAGGGGCATCCTCTGGATCTTTAGGGACCTTATAAGTTCTTAGATCACTATAGACGACTTCCAGAACTGCTACTTCTCTCAAGTATTGGATACCTTTCTCTGCAGTGGTCCACATTCCTGGGGAGTTCACAAGATCTTCCTTAAATGGATATCTTGCTCTCATGCTTGAGAGGAGCCATCTCCAGTGGCTGCAAATTGCTCCTTCTTTTCCAATTCCTCTTTCAATTTCCCAATTTCTAGCAAGGGATCCAAGGTGTTTGGCTTCATGACCTTCTAAATGCTGACTGTTGGCCCCATTATCCCAACATCAAAGCAGCCAGGCAGAAATCCACTCACCTGGCTGGAGGCTGTAATGTTTTTGCAAGTCTCGAAGTTCTGATGAGGTCAGGAACTGAGTAACTTTAGTTTCCTGTTTGATTTGCCTCACTGCTTTCAATATCTTTGTTGAAGGACCTGCCTCTTGATCTAACCCCTCCTCTCCTCCTTCTTCCTCTTCTTCTTCCTCTGTTACTAATTGATGGTATGGACCTGTGGCTCGCCTTGTCCATTTTTTCTTTTTCTTTGCTGCAGCAATTACTGTAGTGTCTGTTGTTTGAGTCCCCGTCTCAGCTATAATGTCCTCAAACGCAGTTTGGGTTCCTGCCTCAACTACAGTCCTCTGAGAGTACTGAACTCTGACTCGATAGGCACAGGCCGGGCCCCAGTACAGGGCAAGAAGCTGCTGGTTTTCATTGGGGTGGGCAAGGCACCCTTCTATCAGGTGATGCGTCAGTTTGTCAGGGTTGATTACCTGTTCAGATGTAAAAGTCTCTGGTAATGGGAGGTGATAACTGCCCTAGAAACCTGCCCAAATCCTTCCACTCACCCTGCCACCCAGGAACTGGATGCCTCAGGGCAGATTTCAATATCTCCTCGCCTAAAGTTTGTTTTCTCTTACACCAGGATGACACCAGATTCCATGAACTGCATAGTGTACCAACAGTATTAGCTAATATTATTAACAGTATTAAACAGCTTACATAAGGATGAGCAAAGACTGTGAGCCTGCAGTATAAAAGCATTCACATCAATCTTGGGCAGGGAGAAGGAGGTGTATTCCCTCATTGTCCACAGAAGATAGCTCCCCCAGCATGATGAGGCTGTCAGTGTAAAGTCAAAGCACAGAGCCATAGTTTGTATTAGTATGTTCCCAAACTCAGCAAATTAAAGAGATAAGCAGCACAGCTGACAAATTCTGTGTCCCACACACAAACTTGCTACTCGATAACTACTATTTACTATTTACTATAGTATGCTATATATATATATATAACTGCCTTTGTCTTGCCCCAAACTTTGGATGCCAATAAAGGACTGTAGCGGGTTTACCTTGGCTGGGTACCAGGTGCCCACCAAGATGCTCTATCACTCCCATTCCCAGTGAGACCAGGGAGAGAAAATAAGATGGAAAACAACCTGTAGGATGAGATAAGGCAGTTTGCTAAAGCAAAAAATGAAAAGTGAAAGTTTGTGTGCACAAAAGCAAAGGGGAAAAATTAATCTCTACTTCCCATCAGTGAGTGATTGTTGGGGTTTTAGGAGTTCTCTTTTTGGTTTTTTTTTCTCTTAAGGAATTTTCCCCCATACGTGTTGCTAGGAGACAATAACGACTGGATACTTAAAAGAGACAAAAGAAGTTCCCACAGCTCAGGGGAGGGGTGCAGCT
The DNA here is from genome assembly GCA_014706295.1 of Lycocorax pyrrhopterus obiensis. Classification (NCBI taxonomy): domain Eukaryota; kingdom Metazoa; phylum Chordata; class Aves; order Passeriformes; family Paradisaeidae; genus Lycocorax; species Lycocorax pyrrhopterus. Next base: position 6,768,842 of record JACSVZ010000030.1, read on the forward strand.
GGCTGCTCTCTCTCTTTTACCTGGGGGTTTCTCCTGTAGGGCAGAGGTGCCATGAGATTTGGACTGGGATAAAGGGGTTGGGTGAAGCCCATAGCTCTCGTTCTCTCCGCGTTCAGAGGGGAGAGAAGCTGTGGTTGCTGTGGGGGGAATTCATCACCGCTGCGGTCGCTGTGGGGGGAATTCGTCACCACTGCAGGGTTCTGCCTTCTGCTGACTTTCTTCTACTGTGAGTGGAGCTCTGCTAGTGGGAGCGGCCATTGCACTGGGACCCTATTTAACACTCTACCTCACTAAAAGAGGGACTTTTCACCATCTATTCGGGTGCCTCAGGGGAAAAACCCTGGGAGCCCGCTTTTTCCCTGCCCCGCTGAGAGCCGGGCCACCACCGCCCCGCCCCTGCTGTTCTTTTGCCATTGCTCTGTAATACCGTCCCTGCCTGGCTCCATGAATGCACAGGCAGGTTCAGTATTATAATCAGTAGCAAAGAGACCAGGAAGGGAATTTGCTTTTCCTTCATTCCGAGGCGAGTTTATTACATCTTCACCCTTGAAGGGCAGGCAAGCAAATCCGAGGACAATGGGTCACTCAGGGTTTTTCCCGGGGCCGGGGGAAAGGTGGGATCAGGGAGCAGGGACCAATGGGAGATCCCCGGGGGAGTGGCGAGGGGCCAAGGCCAGCAGCCAACTGGGAAACCCAAACCGGAACACACCAACCCAACAGAACCACACACCCCGGGAGAAGCCCTTCGATCATTTTAACCTCAGCTACCACAATTCCTCCTTTCTGTATTAAACAAAGAGGCTTCTCCCAGGGATCCCAACACCCAATATCCCAAGCAACCAAACACACACAAAACAGCAAAAATGATCAGAAGCACCTAAAGCCCAATGTCTCAACAAACTAAACATACATAAACTAACAATAGCAATCAGAAACACCCTCAACCCAGTATCCCAACAAGTCCTCAAATCTTTCAGAGGATTTTCTCTCTGGATGCTGGAATGGATGCTCTCACAGGCAGAGGTGAAGTTGAAGCAGCACAGTTTTCTTCTGGGCTGTGGCAAAGTTCAAGTGTTCACTGCTGGTGGTACCAGGAGCATCCAGAGGACAGCAGGGTGATAGATGGTGGGTGCTGGAGATCATCGTGGTGAATGCAGGCACAGGCTCTGGCATTTGCTTCTGTTGGGGTTTCAAACAAAGTTAAAATTTTGCAATTTTAAATGGGGGGATGTTGCTGTTTTCCCCATGGACGAGTAGAGAAACGACACGAAGTCCAGGCTCAGGGATCAATGGATGATGATTTAATGAATTCTCAGAAGACTTTTATATGTTAGTTCGCAAAGTGTATTAAGTGGCATAAGATAATTGGCTTTCGCCATCCACCCCCTAAGGGGATTGGTCAAGTTCTAAGACACACAGTTCTGAGTGGTTTTCCAATTAGAACCATAACAATTCTACCAAAACAATCCGCACCTGCAAGAAGTTTACAAAACGGTAACATTGTTTTGTCTTGCTTGCATGGGAAAGAAAGAACTCTCACAAAAATGCTGCAGAGAGCTGAAGAAATTCTCTGCCAGAGTTTTTCAGCATCCATAATTCCCCCTTTTTTTTTATTAAGATCAGAAGGGTTGCGTTTGTAATCCTTCCTGCAGGACCCCTTGCAGCAAGGAGAACAAACACAGCATGGAGGGTCTGTTCGGTACAATTAATACCAAACAAGATTTAAATTGGATACTGAAGTAAAACAGGCAGGGAAGCTCCTCAGCGGTGCCTTAGAAGATACATCTAACAAATCCAATTCTACAACAGTTGTTAATTCTACACAGCCTTAAGGGCTCTAACATTCTGATGCTATTAGAAAGAAACTTAAAATTCAGTCTCTGCTTGTAGAAGGACCAGGCTGATGGTCGTCATCTTGGTCTTCATCAGAAGGATCATCTGGATGATGATTGTCTGCATTCTGGTCACCATTCGGAGGTTGCCTGTTCTGCCTTTGGTGCCGCAGGTCAGGGCGGACGCATCTTGCAGGCAGCCATCGCACCCCAGTATCTGTGGAAACGCAAGCATACCCACGACCCCAAGCAATAAGCTCACACGGACCCTCCCACGTGTTAGCGAGCAGGTTCCGTACCCAGACTTTCGCTGGAGGCAGATGCTTCTCGCCTGAAGACTGCAATGAGAGAAAGTGATTCAAAATGACAGAATTGTTTGAATTTGGTGGCACTGTAAGATGATTAATTGTATATAGAGCTTTTTCCAAACGACTCTGTGGGGTTTCTCCATGCATTCCTTCTTTTTGCTTCTCTAAAACACGCTTCAAGGTGCCATGAGCACATTCAACAATGGCTTGGCCGGTAGGAGAATGCGGAATACCCAAAGTGTGGTCCACACCCCATAGGTGCAAAAACTGCCGCGTCTTCTGTGAAATATAAGCAGGACCATTATCAGTTTTCACAGAGGACGGCACGCCCACGACCGCAAAAGCCAATTTCCAATGGGCAATGACATCACGTCCTTTCTCTCCAGTATGAGCCGTCACCCACGTAGCTGAGGAGAAAGTGTCAATCGACATGTGCACATACTTAAACTGGCCAAATTCAGGGATGTGCGTTAAATCCGTTTGCCAAATCTGCAAGGCTCTTAGGCCTCTGGGGTTTACCCCCGATGGCAGAGGCGCACCGAGTCCGTGGCAGTCAGCACAAGTGCTGACAATGTCACGAGCCTCAGTTGGTGTTAAGTGAAACTGCTTCTGCAGGGTATGTGTGCTTTGATGAAAAAAATTGTGTGATGCCTTAGCTTGTGCGATTTTGTCAGGCTGAGGCGCTACCCACGCAGGGTTGGCCAGTCTGTCAGCCCTGGCATTACCTTCTGCTATGAAACCTGGCAAATTGGTGTGACTTCGAATATGTAAAATGTAATATGGATGAACTCGAGCTTGAATTGCACACCACAAGGTTTTTAACAGTGAAAACAGAGTTGCATTGTTGACTTCTTTTGGAAGTGAACAATCTAGGCGTTGAGTTATGTCTGCTACATAAGCAGAATCAGTGACCAAATTCAAAGGCACCTGAGAGAACTGCTGAAAAGCCATGGCAACAGCCTTCAATTCAACCAGCTGGGCTGAGCCTGACTCATGGCCTTCCAGCACTTGCCACCCAGATTCCTCCTTCCAGGTAACAATGGCTTTCCCTGTTCTCCCGGAACCGTCAATGAAGACGGTGGGTCCTTGCACTGGCACCTGACTATTTTTTGGCCACAAAGTGAGGCTAGTCGATTTTGCCAGCTGCAGTAATTTATGACTGGGCAGGTGATAAGCAATCTGCCCCGAAAAATTCTGCAGGGCACTTTGCAAAGGAGCACTGTTGGTAAGGCTCCACTCAAAGTATTCTTGCTGTATTGGAGCAATAATTGTTGCAGGATCTGCTGCCATCAGCTGCAAACACCGTTGACGGCATTTGATTACCAGGCAAGCGATCAACTCAAACAATGTGGGTGCTGTCTTTTTTGGCTGATGAGGCAAAAAGACCCATTCCAGGATATGCAGAGGATCGGGCCATTGTTCATTCCACTGGCCAATGATACCTGTGGGATGAAGATCTGGAGTGGTAATAAATACAGTGATATCAGTGGAGGGGTCCACTCGATAAACCTGACAAGCGGAAACACCCTATTGAACCTCCTCCAGCGCTCGTCGCACTTCAGGAGTCAATTTCCGAGGTGAATTCAACTCGGGGTCCCCCTTTAAAATATTAAAAAGTGGGGAGAGTTGTGCTGTGGTTAGCCCTAAGTAAGGACGCAACCAATTAACGGCACCCAGCAGTTTCTGAGCATCATTCAAGGTCTTAATAGAATCTGAGAACTGCATCTCTTGATGGTGTACAGTTTGATCCAAAATTTTGACTCCTAAGTATTTCCAAGGAGGATGCTTTGAACTTTCTCCGGAGCCACTTGCAACCCATAGGAATGCAAAACATCGAGCAGCAGAGGCTGCATCCTCTGCAGCTCGCCCTGGGTGGGTGCTGCCACCAGGATATCATCCATGTAATGGTAGCAGTATGCCTCAGGGAACTGCTCCCGGACTCCGGACAAGGCCTGAGCGACATACCATTGGCAGATAGTCGGGCTGTTCTTCATGCCCTGAGGAAGAACCTTCCATTGGTATCTCTGCACAGGTTCAGCATTATTCACTGCAGGCACAGTAAAGGCAAATTTAGGTTTGTCATCAGGATGCAAAGGAATTGTGAAAAAACAATCCTTCAAATCAATGATCAGGATCTCCCACCCAGTTGGGATCATGGTGGGTGAGGGCATACCAGGCTGCAATGCCCCCATGCTTTCCATCACTGCATTAATTCTCCGGAGATCTTGTAACAATCTCCATTTCCCTGATTTTTTCTTAATCACGAAAACAGGAGTATTCCAGGGACTAGTAGAAGGCTCAATGTGTCCCTGTTGTAATTGTTCCTGAACCAGCTGACGAAGGGCAACCAATTTCTGTTTTGGTAGGGGCCACTGAGGATTCCAGATAGGTTTGTTCACCAGCAAAGGCAAGGCAGGAGACTGGTTGCCCTTCATCACAGTGACCCCCACTAAAAATGTGTCCCAATCCGTACCCCCCAAGCCGTCAAGACATCCCGCCCCCAAAGGATAAGCGGAGCTGCAGTGATATAGGGCCGAACAGTGGCTGTTTGCCCCTCTGTGTTTTTTACCACTACAGGTCGTTCGCTTAAATAGCTCTGCGTGGCTCCCCCTAACCCCGTGATGGTCGACCCCACAGGGGTTAAAGGCCATGTAGGAGGCCACGCAGAGAAGGAGATGACCGTCACATCAGCGCCCGTGTCGATCAAACCTCGGAGCTGGATCTGGGGTGGATGAGCCTTTGGCAGGATTAGGGTACACATCATCTGTGGCTTTTGTCTGGAGATGTCCACAGTCCAGGAGATCTGTGGGAGTCTCGTAGGTCCAAAGCCACCATCCCCATGGCTGCGTTGTCGCGTCCTGGGAACACATGACTTAAAAGGTACAAGTTGAGCAATGCAAGTCTTTTCAGGAATAGTAATAGGGGGAGACGGTGTGGAAACCATAGCACAAATCTGGCCTGTAAAATCAGCATCAATGACTCCCGGGTGCACAAAGATTCCTTGGAGGGTGGCACTAGACCGTCCCACAAGCAGTGCACTGAGTCCCTGGCCTAGGGGCCCAAATGCATCCAAGGGAACCTTATGAACACCACAGGAGTCTAAAACGACTATGGCTGCTGTGTGCACGTCAATGTCTGCTGATCCCTGGGTGCTGGCCCTAAGCTGGCTGAGTAGGCTTGAGCTGGCACCGTGTTCTGGGGGAACCTTTGCATCGGGATGCAATTCCCCCGTCTTGCACCCCTGTTCTGGTTTCCCGAGTTAACCAAAAGCCGGCCATCGACACGGCGTGTAGACCTACAATAGTCTGCACAATGACTTGACCGTCCACATCTGTTACATTGGGAACTTCCTGCGTTCCCCTTGTGCCTCTTATTAGCCTGCTTCTGTTTAGTCCCAACCTTAGACTGCTTTTGTTTACCCGTACAATTGGGTCGCAGGACTGCAGCCAAAGCAGATGTCTTATGGTCCCCGGACTCTATGTTAGAGCAGGCACTGAGCATGTCTGCTAATGTAGGGTTCCTAGGTAAAGCTGCTATAATCTTTTGCAATCGGCATTGGCATTGTCCCTTGCTGACTGTCGGCAAAACTCCTTCCTTGTGTTCTCATCCGCTACCTGTTTTTCCAATGCCAGATCCAGTTTCTGGACAAAGGAAAGAAAATCCTCTTTTTGGCCCTGAATGATTGTCGCATATCCCTTTTTAGGAGTTACTAGATGTATAGCTGCATATATGGCTGCCATACCGACCTTTTGAGCCTGTTCAAGGATCGGAACAGGCCAAGTGCCTTGAAAATCAGAATTAGAATATTGATTGATCCCCATAAGAGCATCTGCTCCAACTGCATAACGAGGATCATTTTGAGGCAACTGCATATTCTGCAATGCAGTGGTGTCAGCCATCTTTTTCAGGTTTTGTATAAAACCCTGGCGCCTGGACTAAAGTTCCATCCCCGCTCCCCGGGGCGGGGGGGGAGAAGAAAGAAAACCTTCGGTACCTTTTCTAGGCTCGCGTTGTCGTACATGTCGGGGTCACCAGATGTCGCTGTTTTCCCCACGGACGAGTAGAGAAATGACACGAAGTCCAGGCTCAGGGATCAATGGATGATGATTTAATGAATTCTCAGAAGACTTTTATATGTTAGTTCGCAAAGTGTATTAAGTGGCATAAGATAATTGGCTTTCGCCATCCACCCCCTAAGGGGATTGGTCAAGTTCTAAGACACACAGTTCTGAGTGTTTTTCCGGTTAGAACCATAACAATTCTACCAAAACAATCCGCACCTGCAAGAAGTTTACAAAACGGTAACATTGTTTTGTCTTGCTTGCATGGGAAAGAAAGAACTCTCACAAAAATGCTGCAGAGAGCTGAAGAAATTCTCTGCCAGAGTTTTTCAGCATCCATTGGGGGGGGCCTTTCCCTTCTCCCCCTTTCTCTTACTTCAAGTCTGGGGAAAGGGGAATGGTATAAAGGTAACAGGGGTGTGGGAACTCGTGGCTAGGGAATGGATAACAGATAGTAAAGAAAGAGAAGGGTGCAAGTTAACAGAAAACATCTTAATAGGAATATTGGGGAGTGTGGTTGTGGGAAAGGCAAAACAAAGGGGTGGTAATAGGGAACATTACCATTTGGGGAATAACAGAATGGGGTAGGATCTGGGGAGACACCACAGGTGTTTTGACTTATCCATTTGAAGTTTTGTCTGCAGTTCTGGTTCCTGGGATGTTGTGTCTGTTTCTATACTGGACATCTGTGCTGGTTTGCATCGTCTTCTTTTCCAGGCAATGGTGGTTTCATCTTTTAACTGCACCCTGTTCATCTTGGTCGGTGTTGTGTCTGCCGGAATGAGGTTTGCCGGGTCAGAGCAGGATCTGTTTTTCTTTGGCAGGTTCCAGGTGTTATCTGTGGCCCTTGGTTTCTTTTCTGCTTGCTCTGGCTGCCTGTGGTCTTCACACTCAGCACGACAACTCGAAAAGTCACTGCTCTGTCCCTCCAGCTGCTTCTGCGGGCTGCTTACATCTACTGCTTCTTTCACCATGTTTTCGCAGCTTTCTTGGGGTTTTGCAGCTTCACTCTTCCTGTCTTCCCCCTTTTTCTGCTTTTCGTGCAGCACGGGGGCAGGGGATGCGGGCAGGGCTGTGGCGAGAGGCAGCACTTGGGCAGAGTTTTCACAGCTGGGTGCCCAGAGCAGCGGCAGCAGTTGAGACTTTGAAGCCCCAGGGCATTCACGAAGCCGCGGGGGGGTTGGCGGGGGCTGGGCGCAGCCCAGCCGTGCCACGATAGTCAAGCAGCGGCTGGGGTAAGCGAAGGCAAAGCGTTTTCGCAGGAGCTGGTTCCAGCTCGCTGCCACAGCGGGGGGAGCTAAGTTTACTAGGTTGAAAACAAGGATGGTTTGTCTCTTCAAGTCTTGCGCCATGTGGCCGGCCGGGGCAGGCTACAACAAGCAGCCGTGCAGGTCTCGGGCCGGCCGCGTGGCTGGTCTGGGCGTGTCTTTGTTTCGGCGGGGGAGGGCAGCCAGGCATGGGCTGGCGGGGGATCATGGGCGGGCTCGGCAGCAGCGGCGACGGGGACTCAGCTTCAGGGTGCCCTTGGGCAGTGACTCTGGCATGCCCTCCCGAGCTCTGCTCTTGCGCCGCTCTGGGACTTTGGCTTGGGGCTTGCTCAGCCACTGCCAGAACCCATCGGGGTCATGAGGCTGGGGTGGCTCCACTGGTGGCTCACTGCTCCCCTGCCTGAGGCCTGGGCCGGGGCTGCCGGCGGGGAAGACGGGGGTACAGAAGGGAGAGGCAGTGTCTGCCACTGGCAGAGGATTCCCGACGGAAGGAGAGGGACCTGACGCAACCCCTATGGATGCATGGGAGGGGCGTGGGACGGAGGGGCCGTGTGCAGTAACGTGAGCGGAAGCGGATGGGGGAAGGGGGGCATGCGGGGGTGAAAAGCGCGCCGCTTTCGCCATGCGGTCTCTGCCATGTTTAGTGGGGGCGGGAGAATTGAAAACAAAGGGAGCAGCTTGTATCGCGGGTCGGACCATGCTGCTACTGCAATTTTGGAACAAATTTAAAGTGGGGAAAACTGGGTAATTATGTATAGGGAAGGGTTTTGGGATAGAACATGGAGTAGCCTGGCCATCGCTACTCCGGGCAGGGAACAAAAGAGACAGAGAGAGAGAGCAGGCTGATGATAGCAAGTCTGTGCACAAGTGCAGGGTCTTTCTCTTAGTTTCCCTTGATTTAGGGTAGAGGGAACAGGAATACAGGGGTAGGGAGACGGTAAAGAGTTTTTTAAACTGGGGTTAACATTTTTAGACCATTTCACAAAACTATCAATAGCTTTTGCTAGCTTATAAAGTAAATACCCTTTTTCCAACAAAAACAACCATCGTACAAAGCGTTTTAAATACTCAACTAACCACTGCTTAAATAACCACTGAACAAAATGTTTTAAACCTTCCCTGGTATAATGAAAATTTTCCCGAACAAGGACTTTTAGAACTAGGAGAAAGGCTTCCCATAGGAGATGAGAGAATTTTGCCCCCATCTCCCTCTCTTCCCAACCCTCGAGATAAAAGGAAATTAACAGAAAAGGATACAAAAGTGACCCATATTACCTTAGAGGGGCAAATAAAAGTCTCGAGGGCGGTCTACTGACTTAAGACCAGTCTTCTCTTTTTCTAGAAGATTGTTGGTCTTCCCCGCCGAGATCCCTGATAAAACTCAGAGGTTTCTTTGGGGTAATGGCTGCTAGAGAGGCGACTTTTCATTCCAGCGACGAAGCTGTGCTGGAGACGCTCTTCATGGCTAGTTCGAGGCTGCTGCACGCTCTGGCGCCATCTAATACCATCCCTGCCTGGCTCCATGAACGCACAGGCAGGTTCAGTATTATAATCAGTAGCAAAGAGACCAGGAAGGGAATTTGCTTTTCCTTCATTCCGAGGTGAGTTTATTACATCTTCACCCTTGAAGGGCAGGCAAGCAAATCCGAGGACAATGGGTCACTCAGGGTTTTTCCCGGGGCCAGGGGAAAGGTGGGATCAGGGAGCAGGGACCAATGGGAGATCCCCGGGGGAGTGGCGAGGGGCCAAGGCCAGCAGCCAACTGGGAAACCCAAACCAGAACACACCAACCCAACAGAACCACACACCCCGGGAGAAGCCCTTTGATCATTTTAACCTCAGGTACCACAGCTCTGAGTCTTCTCTACGGTGTAGCTCCACACCCTCTGCCTGCCAATACGTCCTGGGGTGTCCGCTACAGCTATGGAGTTTGATACATCTCATCTACCACCTGAGATTTTTGCTCATTCCTGCCATTCCAATTTGCTGCTCCCAAGAGTCCTGCTGGGGCACCGGGATCGGCTGCCCCTGGGGGTTTGTGAAGCAAGCCTTTCTTCCATCCCTTCCTGGCTCGGTCAAGTCTGCCATTACCGCGTGCTCCCCGAGCTCGTGCTGGAGCGCCCCCTGCAGCCGCGGGGGAACCATGGCACCTGCCCTGCCCACCAGGAGCCCGCCAGTGCCCCTGCCGGCTGTGACCATAACTGCACCAAAGGGGAAAGTGCCTGGGGTCGAGAAGGCTATCACTGGGTTACTGGTTCTGTTTGTTGTTACTGCCATAGTTATTGTTGCTTGTTTGCCTTGTTATACATACTAGTAAAGAATTGTTGTTCCTATTTCTCATATCTTTGCCTGAAAGCTCCTTAATTTCAAAATTATAATAATTCGGAGGGAAGGGGGTTACATTTTCCATTCCAAGGGAGGCTCCTGCCTTCCTTAGCAGACACCTGTCTTTCAAACAGGGAGAGTGATGTTCAGACACTTGCCAGGAAGCAGGGCTTCAGCACGCATAGCAGTTGCTCCAGAAGGCAAACATTGTAAAGTTACAAATGTCCCCCATTCCTCCTCCCTCCCTTAGCTTTTATATCTGAGCTGATGTCATATGGTATGAAATATCCCTCTGGTTAATTTGGGTCAGCTGGCCTGGTTGTGTCCCCTCCCAGGATCTTGCCCTCTCTCAGGCCCTTGATGGGGAGGGGGGGAAATGTTAGAGAGACAGCACTGATGCTGTGCCAGCACTGCTCAGTGTCACTGTTGCCAGCCGGAGAGTAAGAAAGACTCAGAGACAGGAATGCAGTCAAGAGAATGGAATGGGATTATTTAATTAACAAAGGATGGGTTTTTATGTGTTTCGTTCCTTTAGTGTTTACCTAAATGGCAAGAGGTTATTGGACCTCTAGCTAGCTACCTACCCGAGTGATTGGTCAATTCTCACATCTTTCATTTCCCTAGTCGAAATCATAACAATTCTATTTGCAGGTGCAAGATAGCAGACTCGGTTTACAGAAACCTTATCATATTTTGCATAGTTTAGCATGAGAAAGAGCTCTCATGAACTGCTGCTGAGAGCTGAAGGCTTCTCTGCTAAAGCTTTTTAGCATCCATAGCTCAGCAGTAGCCAAAACACTGGTGTGTTATCAGTACCTTTCCAGCTACCAATGCAAAGCAAAGCACTGTGAGGGCTGCTAAGGAAAAATGAACTCTGTCTCAGACCCAATACACCCTGCTTTAAGGGAAGCACACAAAACGGCACATGCAACTGCCTTTCTTTTAACAGGCCTCAGTTTATATTCTTTTGCAAGAATTGCAATTTGATCCACCACTGCATGTGGATCATGTCAACAGTTATGGTTCCAGGTCATATCGGGAGGAAAAGGGTTTGCATTACAGCTGTTTAATTTCTTTAGGAGGGGACAGTCACCATTTCACTCACCCTGCATGGTCATTCCTTTTGAATCAGTCAGTAACCAACTGAGGCTTTCTCCTGGAGAAAACCTTTCAACAGGTCTGGATCACACCAGAAAACCCTACAACAGCTTTGGACCACACCAATCACTCCATCACATCCAAGGCATCCTGTCCATGATGCCAATTTAACGTTACCCTGAAGTGGGGTAACTGAGGTTCTTGTTAATAGATCCCTTGGGGTGGATTAGAGTGACGCATCACTGAATGACCCAAGTAAATATATGGCAGGTTTATTTCAGAACAATTTGGTTTCAATGGAAAGGAGATATGTAGCCATTTTGATTATCTATAGAAATATAGCATTATAAAGTATAAAAATATATAAGGAAAAGAAAGAGAAGGAAAGGATAAGAGTAGATAGTGGAAAGATATTACCTGCTGTGGATGCAGCGACTAGACTTGAATGTTGCAATTTCAATGTCCATTGGTCAAAGTGATGGTCACAGTCTTGATCCATTGGGGATAGGGGAAGACCACACAACATAAAGTTCAATGGGTTAATATATGTTCAGGTTCAAGTGGGAGTGCCTAGGTACCTCTCCTGGGGGGAGTTTTACACTGTCTGATGCAACACTGTGGATCACACACAGTCCTCTGGTGGAAGGCCCCAGAAATTAGTCTGGGGATGCTTCAGATATCTTTGATGGTTTATGATCCCTTCTAAGACATGACCGCTGTTTCTCACGCCTGTGTAGTTAAGCCAGTTATGTCTTATCAGAAGGGATGAATACCTTCAGGCTTACGTGTGAATGCCCCGATACATGTCTCCAGTTTTACGTGTGAGCCTTATCAGGAGGGAGGACACTGGCATGAGAAAAAGCATTATCCTGCCTGGAAGGATCTGCTTCTTATCAACCTTCTCCCTTATCTGGCTCAAAACCCAGCCTGTTGCTAAACAAAGGTTGGTTTGCTGTGGTCACCCTCTGGTGGTGGGTGTGCACTCCCTCTGCATCTGGGCTGTTCTTATGCAGATCAGAGGTTTCACCATCACACACCCAAAGTCTCTTCTCCTCTCCTTTGGTTGGGGGGTACAAACCTGGCCTCAGCAAAGCACCTGCTGCTTTTGCAAATGGCCAATTGTTTGAGTCATTAAACATTAACATTTCAGTCTCTCACAAGGAGTCAATAGAGCGATAGAGTCTTGATCACTTTTCTCGTTGAGCAATCTTTAGGAGTAGTTGGACAACCTTCACTTCTGCAAATTAGCTTGACTCACCTTCTCCTTCAATTGCCTCAATGACTTGTCATGGTGGACTCCACACAGCAACTTTCCTCTTCTGATGGTTTCCTACCACACAACAGGATCCATCAGTAAACAGAGCATAACGCCTTTCCATCTTCTGATAGCTCATTATATGGTGGTGCTTCTTGAGCATGAGCCACCTCCTCAGGTGCCTTCTGGCCAGTCCATAATCTCTTCCAGGATTCCTGGGCAGTTGGGTTTTCTCATTTGGGCTTGTTGTGTAATCAATGCTAGCCACGTCCTCCATGTAATGCTGGTTGCATGATGTGTTGAGGGGATGTTTCCATTGAACATCCAGTGTAGCACAGGCAATCGCATTGCCAAGAGGAGACATGCTTCTGTTCCAACAATTTCTGAAGTGATGCAAACCTCCTCATATGCTGCTAATATATCTTTTTCAGTCAGGATGTAGTAGGCTTCTGGTCCTCAATACTCCCAGCTCCCCAGAGGTTGACCTTGGCCATTCCGTATGTCTCGAAGTTCTGATGAGGTCAGGGAATGGGTAGTTTTGGCTTCCTTTTTCAATTACTTCACTCTTTCCTCCTATTTTTCAAAGGACTGGCTTCTTGCTCAAACCTTTCCTCTTCTTCCTTCTCCCTTCCCGTTATGCCCTGGCCCACTTGTCAGGTTTAGGGGAAGGTTGTTCTATTTATTCTGGGTGCTGTGCAGGAGAAACAACAAAATTCTCAGGAGGTTCAAAAATAAAGTTTTACTTGTAAACTTTAGAATGGTAAGGCAGAAGAAGGCACTTGGCCAATTTTAAAAGAACATCTGAAGTAAGGCACTTCACAAACTCTAACTTAGCAAACTTGAACTTGCCCAACTTTAGCTTATCCAGACAAAACAAGGCACTTACTAAGGCATTGACTGGAATATTTAGTCTGGCTTACAATATATTTCGATAGGTTGTTAGGAGAAAGAAAGAGAGAGAGGTATAAAGTCATCACCTGTGGATCCAGCTATGACACTTGATTATTGCAATTTCGATGTCCGTTGGTTGAAGTGATAGTCACAGTCTTGATCCATCAGGGGTGGGGGAAGCCCATGGAAACACAAAGTTCAATGGGTTAATATATGCTCAGGTACCTCCCCTGGGGCGGGGTGTTTTACACTGTATGCTGTAACACTATGGATCATGGAACACTTCAGGGGTCTTTGATGGTTTATGACACCTTCTAAGACACAACAGCTGCCTTTCATGTCTGCATAATTGAGCCAAATATGCCCCATCGGAAGGGATGAATACCTTCAGGTCTATGTGTGAATGTTCCAGTACCTCCCTTGAGGGGAGTTTTCACACCTGAGACAATTATGTAAAGGAGGACATTTGCATAATAAAAAGCATTATCCCACCTGTTATGGTCTGGTTATTAAAATTATTAGAAATGCCTCTGCCTGAATTAAGGTGCAAACGAGACCATATTCCAAAGTCAATAGCATGGGTTTTATTTAATAGTAAATGAGAGAGAGAGAAAGGAAGAGAAAGAAATAGAAAAGAGATGGGGGGAAAGATAGATTAAAAGAAAGTATCCCCACTCCATGGATCCTAATGATGTCCTGTTGATGCCTTTTCCCCAGTCCTAAAAATCACAAACCAGACACAGATATGTGATAAAATGCAGCTACCTTTATAAGGATCCTTATGGTGCACAACACACCAGAACACAAGCTGAAAATGCACAGAAGATGCACACCATAACATAAAGAGGGTACAACTTTATGTTTAGCAAATTAGCATAACTAACAAGAATCCCAAATTAGAGACATAGGTGATGAGTTAATTTCCCTCTGGTTCGACCCTTTTCTGAAACCCCACCTTTAGATAGCAACTAAACTTTGGTTATGAGAAAGTGTCTCTAGAAGCTGTTTTAACCTTGGTTCCCAGAGAATCTAACCTTGGTCCCCAGGGCTTGGAGCCTCTGAGGAATGTATTTTGTCTTTCTGTCTAATAGAACAGGTAAAATGCTAGCTACAAATCTATGTATGTCTTGGGGTGACTGTATGATACGATATTCCCTATTGTCTGCCCTATGCCAGACATGAGTTCTGTACCTTTAAAGCTAGCTAAGAGAGAGGGGAGACAGCAGGTGGAATTCTTTCTGTTCTGTGTTCAAAACACAGATAAGCTCACTGGCTTCTCCTGCCCAGCTGCTCTCTGTGAATGCTAAAAGCCTGGCTGCAGAGAGATTTCTCAGTTTTCTGACAGTGTCTGTGGGAAAGCCTTGCTTTCTTACAGACGCTATGGGAAAACAGTTCAGAGGTTTTGTAAACTATGGTATTGTTATGATACCGAAGAGAAAATATCTGAAGTAAGTGTTGTTGGGTTCATCCAATCCCTCTGGGGGGTGGTTGGTCAGTGAACCAATAACCTTATGTCAGTGTCCAGCGTGCTAAGGTATATAAGCGAATTTGTAAATTAATAAAGCGTTGGTTTCTTCTCGTTCTAAACCGTCCATGTCACTTTATTCCTTGGTCTCTGCTCACTAGCGACATCTCTTGGCTCTCTGCAGCGGGGAAGAAAGTGACATTCTCTTGTTTTTTAGCTAGTTTTTTGTTCGTTAACTAAAACACGTGGCCCTGGGACCTTGGCTGCTTCTTCTTCTCTTCTGGATTGTTCAGCAACACCAGAACACCATCCGGGAGACCCTACATACCGGCCTGAAGGGGCCCACAATGAACCCCAGCTCTGGAGAGGAGAGAGCCCTTCCCACAAAGAACTCTGAAATCTACCCAGGTTCTCTCCACAGTGAAAGGTTTTATTATTTAGCATTATTCTTTTTTCCGTGCCTGTGTGCACTTTACTTGTTAAATAAAGTTTTTATTTTAAAAATGATTGGGGAGGTGTAGCGGGTTTAATTCGATAACTGGGCAGAAACACTAATTGGAGTGTAGTGGTTTTGATTTTAAATCTGGATCACTTACTGATCCTTTTTGTGTGAGATAAAATTTAGGAGAAAACAAAGCAGGCACAAACTTACAGGCTTAAAGAAATTTATTAACAGATCTAAAAGGAAAGCGAAAGAGGAAAAAAACAACTGCTGTGGTATGAAACATCTCTTTCATGAAAAAACTCTTATAGTCTCTACATACTGCAATACTGCAAGACATCATGGACCATCACATGGGGTTATTAATCTTTTTTAAGGATGAGTTATTTTGGCCTAAACGCTAAGGTTTTTTCTCCCACTAGTTTGTAAAAAAAAGCTTCTCTTTCTCTCTGGGCTTTTAAAACAACCCTGGCGTAGGCATTATTCACAACCTTTGCGAGCCACACGTGAATTGTCCATCCCCCTATGTACTTTAAATGGATTAAAGAGACGGTTATGATATTACAGTTTTTACTACAGCATTGTAAAAAGTATTTTAAGCTACGCGTGAGAAGCGCGGCTCCACTCTCCGTCTTCCGCTGACACCATCTTTTCCTCCAGCTCACATGACCAGTTCTCTCTTTCTCTTCTTGCCTCTGAAGTCACCATGTTATCGTTCAGGGTCCACGGTGGGGAGAATTCCGTTCTCCCTTGTTCTGCTACCTGCACAGTTTTTCTATTCTCTTCAGTTCGGCGTGAAGGATGCTGGCTGTGGGCTGCAGATTGTAGGCTACCGCCATTTTCCCAGGAAAACCGCGTTGCCCCTCCTGACGGACCCCCAGGGTCCGTGCTGCAGCGTCATGAGTGGGGGGGCAGGAGGGGCAGGGGTGCCCGGCCCGGCCTGGCCCGGGCCCGGCGGGGCCCTGGGCTCGGAGGTCGGCTCGGCCTGGCCCAGCCCGGCCCAGCGGGGGCCCGGGGGCGCCCTGAGAGCTGGCCCCCCTCCCGGTCCTGTCCCCCAGCTGGGACGGGGAGGAAGTTCTTTAATTCTGCCTTTCTACGCAGTTAAAATATGTAGAATTGAGAGAAGCGCTATTGGTCTAGAGAACTGCCTGTCAGTTCAGGTCAAACCACGACAGGAGGGGTGGCTGTAACCTGCCTTCTATCAGAGGACGTTCATTTCGGCTGTTCCTCCGAATTTTGTCTCAAACCGAGACAAATAATTAGTGGCGCCCAGTGCGCAGCCCAAAGGAAAGTGAAAAAACCTGTACTAATTACATTTTGGTTTGGTTGTAATTACTTCGTATTGGGGTAAAGTAATCACCATATTGTTTGAGGTAGTAATGTCTTCCTGGTTTCATGTACTAATGACTGTCTGGTCTCTAGGCCTGTTTGAGGGACTAATGTCTTTTTGGTCCCTAGGCCTATTTTCTTATCCACAAATTGGTCCGATTTTGTCCCTAGTATGTAACTTCTACAGTGCAGGGGCACGAATCCGAATTTATATTTTGCTGTGCTTGGTGATGCTGATTTATAGGAAGTTAACAGAGATACTGGAAGTTGTTGAAAATGTGTATGGTCTGTTGTTTCTCCGTCCTAATCCCAGTCCTAGTTTCAGTATCCTTTTTTGGGGATTTATTAGTAATTGCACCCAGTTTGTTAGAGGAGGAGGGGATGGGGTTTCCCAGTCTTTCATCTCCTTCCCCTTTAAATTTGATACAATATCTTTCAAGAATTTTCAGTTTCCCCTGAATGTTAAAGAGACCACCTGCGGTGATTGAAGAGGCACGGACTCTGCTGGGTGTTGCATGCAAAGCCAGTTTATTGTACAAGTTACCAGCGTTTTATAGTTTACTACTCCTGGGTAAATCTATAGTCTCAAACTCCCCCTGCCCCATTCCCATAGCAACGCTATCAAGTCCTTGCAGATTCCCTCTTGCGACAGCGGTGTCCTGGCTAATCATCCTTTTGTGCCAGAAGCTCAGGTCATGGCTTCCTGTTTGTTCCGTGTTTGCCTCTTGTTCTTGCCTTGGGCTTTGTTTTGTCTCTGCTTCTTGTTCTTGCCTTGAGTTCTTATCTGTCCCATGGCTTTCGCGGCACCAAGGCTAGAAAGTCTGCACAGCTATCAGCTTTCGTCGCTCTCTGGCTCCTGTCAATTCCCCCTTTCTGTTCAACGATCATTATTTGCTTTATTGATTTATTAATCAATCTCTGAATACATTGAATCAAGCAAGGCAAGCATATCACTATGATTAACAGCACCTCTAATATAAACATTCCCATCTTAACTAAATTTTTGATCCATCCAGTGATCCTCCAGTCTCCAGAAAGGCCATTAAACTAATCAGTACTATTTTCTGCTTTTAATTTGGCTACACTATCTTGTAAAGCTTTAATACTCGCATGAATAGATTGTGAGTGATCAGAAAGGTTTATACAGCACATTTCATCAAAATCTTCGCATCCATGTCTGTGTGCTAGAAGCAAAAAATCAATAGCAGCTCTATTCTGCAATGCAGCATGTTTAATTGAATTAGCATTGGTTAACAATCCTGTTAAAGCAAGCGAAGTAGCATTAGTTTGTCGAGCTAGCCTGCAGCCTAGCTTGTTTAACAATCCTAGAGCTTTTTTGGCTGCTATTCTTGGAGCAAAAAAAGAGGCTGCCTAACGTTGTTGTAGTGACCAAAAGTCGAGGTTATCATCACAATCAGGGGCAAATGCATGAATACTGCGCTTTTCTTTCCGCAGAAATCTATGTTGCAAAATCATGGATGTGTTGGGTGTTAACACTGAGAGTCCCCTTAAACTGCAGGGGCCTCCCTTAATATGTGATGGAATAGCAGCCCAAGCTCAGTCTCCACAAATAAAAAACACTCCTGCTGGTAGCGATGGTGGAGTATTAGTAAAGCGAGAGATAATATTAGCAGTGTAATTACAGCAAGCACTTGCATTTCTAAATATAGGCTGGGTCAGAGAAACATCCTATGCTTTAGACTGGTTGCTCCCGGAATAATTAAACTTAACACAGAGGTCCATTTTTACAGACCCCAAAAGCTCTATTTCTTGGGGTTAGAGTTGCATGAGGGAGATATGGGATGCATTGGTCCCAAGCATCGGTATGATTCTCTGAATCAAGAACGTGAGCTTGAGAGGGACATGGCCACTCACCTAAAGGTAAACCAACAAGGCAAGTAGAAAATGGATTCTCAGGAGAGGCCGTGGCCAAGCATAAGGTATCCTGCCTTGTTAGATTGGCTAAAGTTATCCATACATTTGTTTCTGGCTGATTAACAGGCCAAGCAAAAGTAACAGAAAAAAACATTAATACTAAAAAAGCTTTTGTTAGCATAAACCAAGCTTTACCTTTTAGCAAGAGTACTACTAGAATATTTGGCCACTGTAGTGGGCCATTGTTCGGCAAAGACTTCCAAGTGTTCAGGCAAACCATAGCTGTGCCCTCACACTAGAGTTTTTATGTGTATATCACCGATTCAAGGGTATTAATCCTTTTGTGTATTTTGATCAGCTGATTGTTTGATGAAGGATCTGATGTTCTTGGCTGGAACCCAATGAGGACTGGTATCTGTGGAAACACAAGCATAACCCCTTCCCCATGTAATGTGGGGAAATGGACCTATGATTTTCCTACTTTCTGGGTCTTTTG
Source organism: Lycocorax pyrrhopterus obiensis (assembly GCA_014706295.1). Classification (NCBI taxonomy): domain Eukaryota; kingdom Metazoa; phylum Chordata; class Aves; order Passeriformes; family Paradisaeidae; genus Lycocorax; species Lycocorax pyrrhopterus. Next base: position 6,787,487 of record JACSVZ010000030.1, read on the forward strand.
CAAATACTTATGCTTTCTGCCCTGTGTCTAATGACATTTCCTTAGAAGTAGAAAAGTGTTTTATTATAGGGGGAACCTTGCTATCACCATAGCAATTTAAAAAATTAAAAACATACAGTGCCTTGTGTAGCCTTTCCATTGGTGTGCACCCCTGCATCCCCCCTTTCTGTTGTGCTAAAAGACACTTAAGAGTTGAATGAGCACATTCAGTAATTGCTTGTTCTGTGGGAGAGTGAGGGATGCCCGTAATATGAGAGATTCCCCATAAGGCGAAAAAGAAGGAAAGTTGTTGCTCAGTGGCCCCTACGAAAAATCTGATCCAATTCTGACTCCCATTTGAGAAAGCATGTCATGGCCCCATAATACCATGGGAATTTGTGAAACAAAAGGCTTGATGGTAGCAGTATGTCCTTCAGGACCCACAATTTGAATGAAATCTTTGCTTTGGAAGCTGGTACTGCTCTCCCTAATACCAGTGAGTGCTTGGGGAATCACAGTAAGTGGCCACGTAGGGGGCCACTTAGCTTGTGAAATGACTGTAACATCAGCTCTCGTATCAATAATGCTTGTGAGAGTGACATGCTGTTCCTGCCAGGATAGTTTACACTTACAAGTGGGACGCTGAACAGTCAACTTTTGAGCCCAAAAGATTTGAGGTGCTCTTGTGCATCCAAAACCCTCTTCCCTCCTCTGTTTTTGCACTGTGTTAGTAGATTTTAGTGCTATAAAAAATATTAACTGAGCAATTTTAGACCCTTGGGGTACAGTACGTGAGGGGAAGGGAGTGCAGACCATGATTTTAATTTCTCCTAGAAAGTCTGCATCAATTACACCTGGAAGTACAAACAGTCTCGTTAAAGTAGTTGGAAAATGCCTCAAAAGCAATGCACTCCATCCTTGTCCTAAAGGTCCGTTGACCCCTGTGGGGATCAAATGGACGGAGGAGTCTAAGGTAGCTACTGTACACGTGGCGATGAGATCCAAGCTGGTGCTGCAGGAGGTGGCTGGTTGCAAGGCTGAAACACTGCTGCTGATGAGAGGGTCGGCTGAGGGATTTGTGTCTGTGCGCGGGGCCAACCCGCGCTCTGTTTCGCATTTCCCGGAATTGGTTTGCCGTCAATATCACATTTAAAGCGGCACTGATTAGCAAAATGCCACCCTTTTTGGCAGCATGGGCAAACTCCGGGTTTTTCAGACTTTGCTCCCTTTAAGGAATAGCAGTCTTTCTTAAGGTGGCCTGGTTTTCCACAGCCAAAACAAGTCTGTACTGCGGGACTGGGAGCCACCTTAAGAGCAGCAAAGGCAGCAGCCATGGCTTCATATTTGTACTCCAACGTTCCGATATGATTGCAAGCTTCAACCATTTCTATAATTGTGGGGTTTTTAAGTGGCCTTAAGACTTTTTGGCAGTCCAAATTTGCATTCTCAACTGCCGATTTCAAAATAATAACATCACAGGCCTCTTGATGTGATACTTGTCTCTCTAACGCCTGTTGCAATCAATCTATGAACTGCATGTAGGACTCTTTCGGCCCCTGGGTTATGGATGTAAAAGACTTTTGTGGTTTGCCAACATCGGGGACTTTTATGAAAGTGCGATATGCATCATCTTTAATATCACTTAGGGCCTCTCGTGAGGTATCCCGTGCTTGGGCTTCTGGTGAGGAGTGCTGGCCCTTTCTCATGAGGTGATCAAATGTTAAAGCTGCAAGCTGCTGATTTGCATTCCCTGCGTAAATTTGCAATTTAGCTTCTAACAACCTCCTCCACTCTGCTTCCCAAAGCACATACTGCGTAGGCAAAAGGAGCAGCTGAGAAAGCGATTTTAAATCGTGGGGGGTCATAACATAAGAATTGAGCACAATAGAAAGCATATTAGTGAAATAAGGAGAGGAAATACCATAATCAGTCACGCAATGTCTTAATTCCTTAATAACTGAAAAAGATAGTCCTTCCCACGCTGGTGGTCTCTGGCCGTGATATATTACTGGTGCTACTATAGCTTGAGCTATGTCTAAGTGGCCGGATTCCAATGCCCTTTGTTTCAACTTGCCCCAGTTGTTATGTAAGTTAGGGCAATTTAGATCAGGCTCCTTCTCAGGATCTACAGATTCAGAATCAAAGGGGTCATCTCAAAATTCTGAATCCCCACCAGAAGCGGCAAATTGCATTGCGGAAGCCCGTGCTGGAGCATCGGCGGCTTGTGTTTGTGTGAGTGGCGGAGGAACAAAAGACAGCAGGGATTCTCTTGCGGTATTTTGGCAGGGAGTTGCAGCCATCGGGGGGGCCAAGGCGGGGAAGCGCTGCACAGCGGGTGGCACAGGAAAGCCGGCAGAGGCAGGCAGCGCTGTTATGATCCAGTTTTAAGGTTCTTAGAAATGCCTCTGCCCAAATTAAGGTGCAAACGAGACCGTATGCCAGTGACAATAGTAAGGGTTTTATTTGATGGTACATATGAGAGAGAGAGAGAGAGAGAGAGGGAGAGAGAGGGAGAGAGAGAGAGGGAGAGAGAGAAAGAGAAAGAGAGAGAGAGAGAAAGAAAGAAAGAAAGAAAGAAAGAAAGAAAGAAAGAAAGAAGTAGAAAATAGGTGGGGGGGACAGAAAGAGTGACAGGGACAGAATAAGGAAAATATCACTGCTCCGTGGATCCCAATGATGTTCCGTTGATCCTCTCCAGCTGGTCTTCTTGGTGGTGAAGGTCCCCCCAAAAAGCATAGAATCCAATGGGTTTATATACCCTTGAGCCAGGTAACAATGTCCAGGCATGTCCCCCTGGGGGAGGGAGGCAGTCTCTCACAGCAGACTCAGGATCTGTTGCATCACATGCAGTCCTGTGGTGCAAAGCCTCTCATGTGAAAGTCCCGTGGATGTGGCCTGTGGGGGTTGGAGGTTCCACAGCTGGGCCAGTTTGTGTAATGGAGGATGGGTGTTCAGTGCCTCTGACCAGAGGTTACGCCACACACCCGAAACCTCCTCTTCCCTCCTCAGTTGGGGGGGGCAGTCTGTGTAAACCTGGCTTCTGTGAGCTGTGCTCTCCCCCCACCCCAAATTCAGCCGAAGCTGGTGATTTTGGCCTTTTGTGGATGCATACCTTTCCCTCAGCCTGAGGTGATTGAACAATAGGTTTCCCTTTATCTAATCAGCAGTTTGACTTTAGGTTCAAGGTCCCAGTCTTCAGGGAGGCTTCTTCGGTTGCAGCTTCTTTGTCATGAACAGAACTTTTAATGTTTAAAGCATGAACTATTTTCAGTCTCTGACAAGCACGGTGGGCAAAGCAGCAGGCAGCAGCGCGGCAGGCAGCACGGGAGAGCTGCAGCCAGAACCAGTGTCAGGAGCCAACTTTTCCTTGGCAGCTTCCTGAGCTTTGAGTCTCTATAATTGCTCTCCAAACAGGTAACAATTCAGCTACTAATTTGTCACCTTTAGTTGCTTTGTCCCAACGTCTCACCCCCACACGATCCCATAGTTCCGCTGAAAAAGCCGTGCTGGGGCTTAACCCTTTAACATGTGATTCCGCCCAGCGCAGAATCAGCTTAAGAGAGGAAGAAGCAACCGACTTCCCTTGCTTCTCCAAAAGTTTAGACATAAGTTCATAAAGATTCTTCTCTTCTGAGGACATATTACCGCCCATGTTCCCCACAGCTAACCTTCAAAACCTGAAGGGATTGTTGGGCTGAATTCCAACTTCCTTTCAGTGGCACTTCAATTTCTGTGGGGCTTCCCACCGGACGCGCATCTGTAGGAGAATATTCGCTCTCCTTACACGACAGGCACCATTTGCAGGGATTGAAGAGGCACGGACTCTGCTGGGTGTTAGCAAGCAAAGCCAGTTTACTGTACAAGTTACCAGCATTTTATAGTTTACTACTCCTGGGCAAATCCATAGGCTCAAACTCCCCCTGCCCCATTCCCATAGCAACGCTATCAAGTCCTTGCAGATTCCCTCTTGCGACAGCGGTGTCCTGGCTAATCATCCTTTTGTGCCAGAAGCTCAGGTCATGGCTTCCTGTTCGTTCCGTGTTTGCCTCTTGTTCTTGCCTTGGGCTTTGTTTTCTCTCTGCTTCTTGTTCTTGCCTTGAGTTCTTATCTGTCCCATGGCTTTCGCGGCACCAAGGCTAGAAGGTCTGCACAGCTATCAGCTTTCGTTGCTCTCTGGCTCCTGTCAACCACCTTCCTGGTATTTTATCCGGTAGGCTTCCTCTATATCGTCTGCAGCTTGTCTAGAATGAGGGCTCAGATTTCCAGGGTGACTGATGAGACACCTAACCCAGGCGCGGAACACCTGAGTGCTGTGGAGATTGAGAGGATATGGGCCAAACCCTGAAGGAATTCTCTGACCCAATAGCTTGGAATTTCCCCCCGAACAAATTCAGAACCCAACTGAGGTGGGGAAATATCTGTGTCTTGGTTTGAAAGACAGGTGTCGGCCGAGGAAGGTAGGAGCCTCCCCTGAAATGGAAAATGCAACCCCCTTCCCTCCGAATTATTATAATTTTGAAATTAAGGGGCTTTCAGGGAAAGATATGAGGGGTAGGAATAACAGTTCTTTACTAATATATATATATATGTATGACAAAGCAAACAAGCAACAATAACTATGGCAGTAACAGCAAACAGAACCAGAAACCCAGTGACAGCCTCTCTCAGCTGTCAGGCACTTTCCCCTTTGGTGCAGTTCCAGTCACAGCCGGCAGGGGCGCTGGCGGCTCCCGGTGAGCAGGGCAGATGCCATGGCTCCCCCGAGGCTGCAGGGGGCACTCGGGAGCGAGCTCGGGGAGCACGTGGTAATGGCGGCTCAGGGTCCCGGGAGGGATGGATGAAAAGCCTCACAAACCCTCTGGGCAGCTGATCCCGGTGCCCGGCTGGACCCTTGGGAACAGCAGGCTGGAACAGCAGAGATGAGCACAGATCCCGGGTGGCAGACGAGATGTATCGAACTCCGGAGCTAGAGCAGGAACCCCGGGAGGTCCCAGCGAGCAGGGTGTGCGGGGCTACGATGTAGCAAGGGCTCCAAGCAATGACAGAGGCAGGGCTGCCGCAGCCCAGTGGGGCAGGGAAAGGCGGGCTTGGGAATCCTGGGGTTTCTCTGGTAGAAGGAAGGCAGCCGAAAAGCAGAAGCCTGCAGCAGCAGCTCTCTACAACGATGGCAGCTCTCTCTCCCGTCTGGACGCCGAGAGCACCAGCCAGCCCCCAGGAGTACCCAACCCCCAGGTGAAAAAATTAGTAGCTCCCTTGGACCCCTCCCTCTGTGGCCAGGTCTTTTGTTTCTCCCAAGCACCCAGCAATTTGTTGCCCTGGCAACATATATGGGAAAAATTCCTCAAGAGAAAAAGAAAACAGAAGGGGAAACTCTCAAAACCCCAACAATCTGAAAGAGAAGTGCAATGACAACTCTAATGAAAAAAAGCTCATTGCAATATGCTGGGCCTTGGCATATGCTTATCGCACACTGCTAGGTACTGTAGGGCAGGAGATAGAGGCAGAGGGGCAGGAAGATAAATCAGCAGACACCCCAGTCACTCAGGCTGCAGCCAAACCAGACAGCAAGCCCAAGCCAATGACAGTTGCCCCTGTCACAAGAAAAAAGCACACAACCAAAACCTATCGCCCAGTGAAAGATGATGATGGGAGTGAAGGATCCTCAAAGCCAGCAACTGACTCAGAACCAGAAATCATTACTGAGTCCATGTCCATGAAGGATCTTTGTGGTCTGAGAATGGATTATACCCGACGGCCTGATGAATCCATATTAAGTCGGATGGTCCATATTTGGGACGCTGCAGGCGATGATACAATTCTGGATGGTGCTGAAGCGCGGCATTTGGGATCCTTGTCACATGATCCAGCTATCAACCAAGAGATAGTAAGGAGGTCTGAACCTCTCAGTCTTTGGACACGGCTCTTGAGAAATGTGGGGCAAAGATACCTGTGCGGAGATGATTTCTATGAGCAGCAAACCCCATGGAAGACCACAGAACAAGGGATTCAAAGCTTGAGAGAACTAGCTGTGGTAGAGATTGTCTACACAGATGACCCAAGATTGAGGAGTTCAGACAAGGACAGAATTACACCAGTGATGTGGCGAATACTCATACAACTTGGGCCACAAGAATACGCTTCTGCTTTAGCAATGATGAAACCAGATGATGGGGATGAGACTGTGGGTGATTTGATGAAAAAGCTCCGAGCATATGCAGATGCGATGCATGGCCCAACACATGCAAGAATCGCAGCTGTGGAAACACATCTGCAGAAAGTGGAAAATAGAAAAGAATCACCAGGAACTCAAGAAGGAGCTTAAAGAGCACCTTCTCCAAATCTCGGCAGTACAGACCAGAAGTTCTGTTACCAGACGCAGACATCCCCCAGATAGAGAGAGAAGGTACACCCCACAAGGTGAGCTGTGGTTCTTCCTGTGTAATAGTGGGGTGTTGGGGTGCACTATGTGCTGGAAGAGAGATAGGCCCTGAGGGCCGGAGAGAGAGCCTCTTTCCTGGACCCATAGGTGACCCTGGGAGTGCATCCAGGTCACCGGGGATGGGCTGAGAGAGGATTGTGGGTTTGTGGACAGTGCTGGACCTATGGGAAGTGATAATTGTAGTTTGTGACCTTATAGGGTATTGTTTACCTGTTACCATAATAGGTAATATCTGTGCAATACCCCAGGTGATTGGGGGACACTGTGGTGAACATCTTTCCTGTTTATATGATGTTATAGCCTGTTAGGTGCTGGTATTTAGGGAATTTGGAGTGCGCAATAAAGGCTTTGCACTTTTCCATCTTGTGTGCGAAGTCCATGCCCTTGCGTGATTACTGCAGTGGGGAAAACATGAGGAGGTAGGATAGACAACCCACTTCTGCTCTGGCAGCACGAGTGCATGAATTGAAGGAGGGCAAGACTCAGAAAGGAAGTTGCACCAGAAAGGAAGTAGCTCCAGTTGCCCGTGGAAGAACTGCCAGATATGATGGAAGAGAAGATGACATGTCTGATCCCCTTGAAGGAACCTCTAAAATGTATGCCTAGGGAAGGAAGGATAACCAGGACTAGAGGGGCCCTGCCTCTAGCCAGGTACAGGCCAGGGAAAATCGTGGTTTTTGGACTGTGTGGATTCATTGGCCTGGCACATCAGAACCACAAAAATATGATGCCTTGGTCAACACTGGTGCGCAATGCACACTAATGCCATCGCAACATGTAGGGGCAGAATCTGTTTCTATTGCTGGCATGACAGGGGGATCACAGGACCTGACTCTGGTGGAAGCTGAGGTGAGCCTGACTGGAAATGAGTGGAAGAAACATTCCATTGTGACTGGCCCAGAGGCCCTGTGCATTTTGGGCATAGACTTCCTCTGAAGTGGGTATTTCAAAGACCCAAAGGGACTCAGGTGGGCTTTTGGAATAGCTGCTGTGGAGACAGAGGGCATTAGGCAATTGAATACCTTGCCTGGACTATCAGAGAACCCATCTGCAGTAGGCCTTCTGAAGGGGGAAGAACAATGAGTACCAATTGCCACCTCGACAGTGCATCGCCGGCAGTACCGGACAACTCGAGATGCTGTGATTCCCATCCACAAGATGATCCGTAAGCTGGAGAGCCAAGGGGTAGACAGCAAAACCCACTCACCCTTCAACAGCCCCATTTGGCCTGTGCGCAAATCTGAAGGAAAATGGAGATTGTAGACTATCGTGCATTGAATGAAGTGACTCCACCATTGAGCGCTGCTGTGCCAGACATGTTGGAGCTCCAGTATGAGCTGGAGTCCAAAGCAGCCAAGTGATATGCCACTATTGACATTGCGAATGCGTTCTTTTCCATTCCTCTGGCAGCACAGTGCAGGCCTCAGTTTGCCTTCACCTGGAGGGGTGTACAGTACACCTGAACCGATTGCCCCAGGGGTGGAAGCACAGTCCTACCATCTGCCATGGACTGATCCAGACTGCACTGGAAAAAGGTGAGGCTCCAGAACATCTGCAGTACATCAACGACATCATTGTGTGGGGGAACACGGCAGCAGAAGTTTTTGAGAAAGGAGACAAAATCATCCAGATTCTCTTGAAAGCCAGTTTCGCCATCATGAAGTGTTGGAACCCCGGGTTTAGAAAATTTAGGTTTATGGGATATAGTAATATATATATGTGTAACAATATAGAGGATTTTGAGTGTGGATTAGTTCTTCTTTTCTCCTTCTTCTTCACAAATCTGGGTGTTCTGGTATTGGGTCAAAAAACCCACAGTGTGGACCATGAATAATTAGTTATTGGATTAAAAGTAAAAATAAATTAGCTGGCATTCCATAATTGGATCGATTGGACTTTAAATGGCCTTGGAAGTTAGAACTCAGGGCCATTTTCCACCTTGTTGACTAAGAGGCACATCCCATGCAGCTGTGCTATAGATAAGAAATAATAAACATCAAATTAGAAGAACAACTCAGAGTCTTCTGCCTTTTAATGCAAACTCCGAGTAAAAGAACTTGCGAAACAAACAAGAAACGAAACGAAGAAACGTAACAATGAAGAGCAAAGTCAAGTGGCAAGACGGACGGTGTCAGATTCCCACCGAGGTCATCAATAAGATCACAGCAATGTCTCCACCAACCAACAAGAAGGAAACACAAGCTTTCTTAGGTGCCATAGGCTTTTGGAGAATGCATATTTCTGAGTACAGCCAGATTGTGAATCCTCTCTACCTGGTTACCCACAAAAAGAACAATTTCCACTGGGGCCCTAAACAGCAACAAGCCTTCGCCCAGATTAAACAGGAAATCACTCATGCAGTAGACTTTGGCCCAGTCAGAACAAGACCAAAAGTGAAGAACGGGCTCTACTCTGCAGCCGGGAGCCGTAGTCTGTCCTAGAGCCTTTGGCAGAAAGTGCCTGGTGAGACTCGAGGTCGACCACTAGGATTCTGGAGTCAAAACTACAGAGGGTCTGAAGCCAACTACACTCCAACAGAGAAGGAAATCTTGGCATCCTATGAAGGAGTCCAAGCCGCCTCAGAGGTACTCGGCACTGACTACCGGTGCTGGGGTGGATGTTCAAAGCAAAGGTTCCCTCTACCCACCACGCCACCAGTGCCACATGGAGCAAATGGATTGCTCTCATCACACAGCGCACCCATATGGGAAAACTGAATGGCCCTGGGATCTTAGAAATAATCACAAATTTGCCTGAAGGTGAAAACTTTAGTCTCACTGACGAATAGGAACAAGAACAAGTGACACATGCTGAGGAAGCTCCACCATACAATCAACTGCCAGCAGAAGAAACATGCTACGCTCTTTTCACTGACGGTTTCTGTTGCATCGTAGGGATGAAATAAAAGTAGAAAGCAGCCGTATGGAGTCCCACATGACAGGTTGCAGAAGATACTGAAGGAGAAGGTGGATCGAGCCAACTTGCTGAACTCAAAGCCGTTCAGCTGGCCCTGGACATTGCTGAAAGAGAGAAGTGGCCAAAACTATACCTCTAAACTGATTCATGGATGGTAGCCAATGCTCTGTGGGGATGGCTGGAAAAGTGGGAAAAGGCTAATTGGCAGCATAGGGGAAAGCCAATCTGGGCTGCTGAAAAATTGAAAGAGATTGCTGCCTGTGAAAGCTACTTGTGAAAGTCCACCATGTAGATGTCCATGTCCCCAAGAGTAGGGCTAATGAGGAGCACCGAAACAAAGAGCAGGTAGATCAGGCTGCAAAGATAGAGATGTCACAGATAGATTAGAAACACAAGGGAGATTTGTTCCTAGCTCGATGAGCCCATGATGCCTCAAGCCGTCAAGGCAGAGATGCCACCTATAAGTGGGCACGAGACCAAGGGGTGGATCTAACCATGGACAGTATCTCCCAGGTTATCCATGACTGTGAAACGTGCTCTGAGATCAAGCAGGCCAAGTGGGTGAAACCCCTATGGTATAGTAGGTGGTGGTCCAAATATAAGTATGGGGAGGCCTGGCAGACTGATTACATCACACTGCCTCAAACACGCCAAGGCAAGTGCTACATGCTCACAATGGTAGAAGCCACCACTGGATGGCTGGAGACCTACCCTGTGCCTCATGCTACTGCCCGGAACACCATCCTGGGCCTTGAAAAGCAAGTCCTTTGGAGGCATGGTACCCCCAAAAGAGGGAATTGAATCTGACAATGAGACTCATTTCAAGAACAGCCTTATCAACACCTGAGCTAGGGAACATGGCATTGAGCGGGTGTACCATATCCCTTACCATGCACCAGCTGCAGGCAAGGTGGAATGGTGCAATGAATTGTTGAAAACCTCCTTGAAGGCACTCGGTGGGAGAACTTTCAAAAATTGGGAGCAGCATCTAGCAAAGGCCACCTGGTTAGTTAACACCCAAGGCTCCACCAACTAAGCTGGCCCTGCCTAATCTGAGACCCTGCATACAGTAGATGGACACAAAGTACCAGTAGTGCATGTCTGAGGTCTGTTAGGGAAGACTGTTGGGTTAATTCTGCCTCGAGTACAGACAAACGCATCTGTGGGGTTGTCTTTGCTCAGGGACCAGGTTGCACGTGGTGGGCAATGCAGAAAGATGGAACAACACGTTGTGTACCGCAGAGACATCTGATGTTGGGTAAGAACCATTTGTAATGTTGGAATGCCTATATACCACTGCTTGCTGAATGTCACTGCTACTGTTTGTATAGAACTGTATATATGTATATATTTGTATGTATGTATAAATGCGTGTGTGTAGAGTTAGAATATATTACTTTGAGCATTAAGCCGACGACATGGAATAAGGGGTGGAATGTCTTGGGGTGACTGTATGATACGATATTCCCTATCGTCTGCCCTATGCCAGACATGAGTTCTGTACCTTTAAAGCTAGCTTAGAGAGAGGGGAAAGAACAGGTGGAATTCTTTCGGTGCTGTGTTCAAAACACAGATAAGCTCACTGGCTTCTCCTGCCCGGCTGCTCTCGGCTCTCTGCAGCAGGGAAGAAAGTGGCGTTGTCTTGTTTTTTAGCTAGTTTTTTGTTCGTTAACTGAAACACATAGCCCTGGGACCTTGGCTGCTTCTTCTTCTCTTCTAGACTGTTCAGCAATGCCAAAACATCATCTGGGAGACCCATGCCGAGCCCCAGCTCTGGAGAGGAGAGAGCCCCTCCCACAGAGAACTCTGATATCTACCCAGGTTCTCTGCACTGTGAAAGGTTTTACTATTTAGCGTTATTCTTTTTCCATGCCTGCGTGCACTTTACTTGTTAAATAAATATTTTTTTTCACTTTTCCTCTGAGGAATTTCTTCCCAAACCTGGTGGGGGAGGGGTGACCGTAACCTGCCTTCTATCAGAAGGCGTTCATTTCGAATGTTCCTCCAAATTTTGTCTCAAACCGAGACAATGTAGCTATACAATAATGGGCTACAGAGCTACAAATATATATACGAAGAATATAAAGAATATATAAAAGCAAAAAGGCAAAAATAAATTTGGAGTCATTATCCCCTTTAGAGACTGACAAGGCTCTACCTTGTCCAGTGTCTACTCCATATTTAACCACAGCACTGATTTACACAACCAGCTATCATACAGAAGCCAATTATAATTACAGCTACTATGAACAGTACTTTTATCCAGGCCCAGTTTGGTAACCATGAAGTGAGTATGTGGAAGATATAGTCAAAGTTCAAGGTGTTATTTTTGAAAGCTACTTCATGTAAAATTTGTGTTTGTTCCCAAATTTCAGCCAAATCCTTCTAAATTCTTCCACTCTGGTCCACATAAGAACAACAATTGGTGTTAACAATTGCACATATACCTCCTTGTGCGGCCAATAGGAAATTGAGAGCCATTCTATTCTGCAAAACCATTTGAGACAGACCATGGACTTCTCCCTGTAAGGCTGAAATTACGTCTGCAGTCTGCTGTTCAGTATGTTCAACAACAGCTGAGATGTTTACAACTGCTCTCTCAAGCTCAATTACTCACAAAAAGGGAATGAGAGCTCTAATTACACTATGGAAAAGTGTGGGACATTCAACGAGGGGATTAATGGATCTCTTCATCCTCCCCATCCTTCCATTTGGATCCTCAATGTGATCAAATATTGTTATATTTGGAATTACAGCCCCAAGGGCACAAGCCTGATCTTTAGGGGCAGGATTTTCCAGGCCTCATTTTCACATATCCAGTACCACCCTGTCCTGTGTGGTAGAACGAGTCTCCATGATGTCTGTGCCATCTTTCTCACAGATTTTGGACTTACTCTTTCTATGGATTCGGTCTTCTGGCAATATGAAGGAAGAAGGGCCTTTCCTGTGGCATTTACAATTGTGCGGGCAACTGTATCATTCTAGTGATCTATTAGGCCACTCGGGGATATAGGAGGTAGAAAGATCTTATTGATTCATTCCCACCTTTTGGAATAGTTCGCTCTCATTAAAACACCAATCAGTGGCTAGTTACCATTCCCATCTATAGCTGGTGATTGAGTACAAATCCAGCAATTGTCCTTATTAAGAGCTTTGGATACATTTTGGACTAAAGTCGCATGCAAATCTTGGGGCCAACCCTGAGTCATGGTTACCAACTGTGCAGATAACAGACATGAAAAGAACAATTTGAACCACATCATCCTGATTTGTATCAGTCTTGTCAGTCTCTGTTTTCCCGGTGGTTTCAGGAGCAGAAGCCTTCTTATCTCTGGAGTAGTGGATCCATGGTCACCTGCCAGCAACCTTGACCGTGTTGAAGGTAGTCAGCAGGACTTGGAATGGTCCTCTCCACTTAGCTTGCAAGGGGTCACTGTCCCACCATTTAACATAGACCCAATCTCCAGACTGGAATGGATGAGCAGGTGTGTACAGTCCTATCAGTCTGTATAACACAACAAATCTCTGGAGCTTCTGCAAAGTGGAACTTAAAGCTATTAAGTACTTCTGTAAATGAGTTTTGACCTTCATATGGATTTGTCCCGGGATATGTGGAGCCTGATATGGCCTGCCATATAATATTTCATATGGACTTACATTGTCTCTCCAACCACTGTTGCAACAAAATGTGGTCCCCTATCTGATGACAACCACAAAGGAATCCCAAACCTTGGAATTATATGATTGAGCAAAACTTTCACCACCTCCTTTGCTGTGTTAGTGCGACAGGGGTAAGCTTCAGGCCATCCACTGAAGGTGTCAACCAATACAAAACATACCTGTATCCTTCTTTGCATGGTAACTCAGCAAAATCTATTTGCTAGTAATCTCCAGGGAGATCCCCTGCCTTTGTTATTCCTAACACAACTCTTTTGCTCATGTCGGGGTTGTTTCTACAACAGATTTCACACTTACTTGTTATAGATTGTACAATATCAGTCATTCCTCTCCCTATTACTACCTTCCTCAGATGTTTTAAAAGATTTTCTGTTCCCCTATGGGTACTTTCATGCTCTTGCTGTGCTATTTCTCGAAGGAGCAGGGGTGAACTACAACCTGTCCCCCTGGGGTGACAGACTCATCCTCTTTCTTTAATTTCAGCCTTAAGGAACTGAATTAACTCGTGGTCTCTCTGATCATATTTTGGGGTAAACTCTGACAAATCTATTTCTTTCTGTGGTACCACTGCAAGAATGCCTTTTTCCTGCAATCCCCCTTTTGCTGTTTCATTAGCAAAGCGATTTCCTCGTCTGGGAGTTGTTTTCCCTTTTTGATGACTTCTGCAATGCGTAAAAGCCAACTCTGTAGGCTTCCAAATACTCTGCAGGAGTGTGAGGATCTGTTCAGCATGTTTGATTCCATTCCCTTGAGCAGTTAGCAGCCCTCTCTCCTTCCAGATGGCTCCATGGGCGTAGACAACACTAAAGGCATATTTAGAATCAGTCCATATGTTCACCTTCTTTCCTTTGCTCAGTTCTAGAGCTCTTGTCAGTGCAATCAGTTCAGCTTTCTGTAATGATACATCTGAAGGCAAGGCCTTTGCCTTGATCACCTTCTCCGTAGTTGTCACTGGGTAGCCTGTCATTCGCTTACCATTTCTCAAGAAGCTGCTTCCATTTGTTTAATATCTTCACTGATGAAGTGGACAAGGGGATCAAGTCTGCCATCAGTAAATTTGCAGATGACACCAAGATGGGAGCATGCGTCAGTCTGTTGGAGGGTAGGAGGGCTCTGCAAAGGGACCTGGACAGGCTGGATAGATGGGCCAAATCCAACAACATGAAGTTTAACAAGTCCAAGTGCCGAGTCCTGCACTTTGGCCACAACAACCCCCTGCAGCACTACAGGCTGGGGACAGAGTGGCTGGACAGTGGCCAGGCAGAAAGGGACCTGGGGGTACTGGTTGACAGCCAACTGAACATGAGCCAGCAGTGTGCCCAGGTGCCCAAGAAGGACAATGGCATCCTAGCCTGTATCAGGAATAGTGCGGCCAGCAGGACCAGGGGAGTCATTCTTCCCCTGTACTTGGCACTGGTGAGGCCACACCTTGAGTACTGTGTCCAGTTCTGGCCCCTCAATTTAGGAAGGACATTGAGATGCTCAAATGCGTCCAGAGGAGGGCAACAAGGCTGGGGAAGGGCTTGGAACACAAGCCCTATGAAGAACGGCTGAGGGAGCTGGGGTTGTTTAGCATGGAAAAAAGGAGGCTCAGGAGAGACCTTATCACTCTCTACAACTGCCTGAAAGGAGGTCGTAGTCAGGTGGGGGTTGGTCTCTTCTCCCAAGCAACCAGTGACAGAACGAGAGGACAGAGTCTTAAGCTGCGCCAGGGGAAGTTTAGGTTAGATGTCAGAAAAAATTTCTTCGCTGAAAGAGTGATTGGGCAATGGAATCATCTGCCCAGGAAGATAGTGGAGTCACCATCCTTGGATGTGTTTAAAAAAAGACTGGACGTGGCACTCAGTGCCATAGTTTAGTTAATAAGGAGGTGTTAGGTTAGGTCATAGGTTGAACTTGATGATCTCAGAGGTCTTTCCCAACCTAGTTCATTCTGTGATTCTGTGATCTGTGTACAGTTCCCGATCTGGATTCTTTAGAGGGATGTCCTTCAGGTCTGGTCTGCTGGAATAGGCCTGTTCTACTGTCTGTAAACAGTCATGCTCAGGCACATTGTCAATTAATGTAGATGACAAAAACATTGCAGGGTTTACAACAGATGTTGTTTCTAGGGTAACATCCTGTTCCAACAACACAGATTGGTATTTAAGCATTCTGCTAGGGGATAGCCAGTGTCTCCCCTTTTGTTCTAGTACAGTTATCACTGCCTGGGGCACATACACGACAATGTGCTGCCCAAGGGTGAATTTACGGGCCTCCTGTATCAGGATGACAGTAGCTGCCACAGCTTTCAGACACCCAGGACACCCTTGGCTAACATTGTCTAGTTCTTTTGAAAAGGAGTCCACAGCCCTTTGCTGGTCTCCAAGGTGCTGCTCCAGTACCCCCAGAGCAACATTCAGTCGCTCATATGTAAAGAGTTCAAAAGGCTTAGTCAAGTCTGGCAGCCCCAGAGCTGGGGCTGACATCAAGGAACGTTTCAGATGTTTAAATGCAGCCCTTGTGCTCTCTGCCTACATGATGATCCCCTTTTCATCTGCTTTAAGGGCTCCATACAGAGGTTTTACCAGTAGCCCATAATTTGGTATCTATAAGCGACACCAACCTACCATTCCCAGGAAGGCTTGCATCTCTCTCACGGTATGGGGTTCTGGAAGAAGACAGATAGCTTCTTTTAGTTCTCTGCTGAGTTGTCGATGTCCAGGGAAGATTTCTAGCGCCAAATTACTGTTTCTCTGGCAACCTGTGCCTTCTCTTTTGAGACTCTATACCGACTTAGTCCCAAAAAGTTCAACAGACTTACAGTGAGCTGGTTGCAGTCATCTCGCGTTTTAGCTGCAATAAAGATATCATCAACATACTGAAGGATAACCCCTCCTGGTTCTTATCTTCTCCAGTCCTCCAATTCCTTTGCTAGCTCGTTTATGAATATTGTTGGGCTGTTTTTGAATCCCTGGGGCAGAACTGTCCAGGTAAGTTGTCCTTTTCCTCCCTGTTTCAGGGTTCTCCCACTCAAAAGCAAAAAGTTCTTGACTATTTTTATGTACAGGAATGCAGAAAAAGGCATTCTTGAGGTCTAAAACAGTGAACCACCCTAATTCATCTGTCAGTATGGTCAAAAGAGTGTAAGGGTTTCCTACAACTGGGTGTGTCCTCTGTTATTTTGTTAATTTCCCTTAAATCCCACACTAATCAATAACTGTCCATCAGCTTTCTTCACTGGCAGGATGGGTGTGTTATATCTAGATTCACATTCCACTATGTCTTAGGTTACAATGTAAGATATAACCAAAAGGTATGTATTCTATTACCATCTATGTAAGATGTTCGGATAAGTTAGGCAGTGTTCTTTATCCTCTCTATGACTCATCCCTGATAACTTCCTCAGGGACTATCTCCGCTAAATGGGCCATCAAGGCCTCACTGCATGACTCATAAAATGACTCATCCCATTGTGAGATGCTCCGCCCAGGGGGAGGAACCAAGAATTCCTACCTGGATATAATCTGAGGTTTTGAAACACCAGAGGGGCCTTACCTATTGGATTCCCAGAGGACAAGAGCTACATAACCAGCACTGGACCTTCAGAGGAAGACCAGACCATTCTACAGGATCACTGCTTCAACAGAACCACATCTATCTCTTCAACAGGACTGCAGCCACCATTTAGTCAGACCGCTACCACCACCCTGACCGACATAGTGTCAGGTTGGACTCTGAGAGTGTTTCGGTACTATTGCATTTATTTTAATTTTCCTATTAAATTGTAGTTCTTATGTGGGATGTCTCACTGGTTTGCTTTCAAACTAGTACACACTAATAATCCAAATTTAAGGAACTTTTCAATTATAGGTGCCAATTCCCTATGACCTTCTAGCTTCAAAGGATATTGTTTCTGCCTTACCAGTGTGGTCCCTGGTTTGAGCGTAATACTCACAGGCTCAGCTCTTTTGGGTCTCCCAGGAAAATCACTGGCCCACACTATTGGAATGACAGCATCTTCAACTTTTTTGGGAATTTCACCACAGTTCTCCTGTATAAAAAGGGCAACTACTTCGACAAATATAGTTTCAGGAATTATTACTTGCTCTCCCCCTTCTTTGCAGAATTTAGTTTCCACTTCTAATTTCTCCAATAGATCCCTACACAACAATGGTTTTGGGGTGATGCCTTATGTTTTCAATTTTATATTTTTCAAATCCTGTACTGCGTAGTGTGTGTAACTCTGAAGTTTCGTGTGGCCTGTTAATTACTGTTCTCTCATGCTGGTTAGACATAACAAGCCTCTCTAGGTTTGCTCTTCAAGGACACCAGGCCCCAAAATGTGCAAACTAAAGCCTCTAAAGGGGGGGCCAAACTTGGGGTAATTACATCATTAACTGAGGTTATAATTGGAGAATTGATCCTGATATGCAAATGGACCAAACTTATAAAAGTGTGAAGAACCCGTGACCCAGGGTCCATCTTGGGTGTAGCCTTTTGACTGCCAAGGGTGTACCTTTGAAGGCCCTTCAAATAAATACCTACGTTTGTTCTCTTATTTTTGTCGAGCCTCTGTTTTAGGTAGCCACCTCAAGGCATCAGGGGAGTTTGGCATTTAGAGGAATTGGTGAGTCACCTAGTGTTTTCCCAACTTAAATTTTAAAGATTGGAAGAAAGGCCTTGTTTCACTTACCCCTGTGGCACCAATCACATTTACAGTATCTTGACCCAGTTTCCGTTTTAAAGTATTTAACACAGAATTTAGTGTAGTGGTTGTAAGTTAAATTATACATTACTTTCTTGATGTCTTTTCTGTGAGATAAGCATTAGGAGAAAAGCAAAGCAGGCACACAACTTGACAGAATATAAAGAGGTTTATTGACAGACCTAGATGAAGTGAAGAAGGCTACAATAGAACAAACTTTCAGAACTCTTCCTCTCTCTCACTTTTCTCCTCTCCCAATCAGTATCACAGTTGTAGGAAACGGAAAAAGGGTTTTCCCTCCTGCTCTACGTGGTTTTACAAACTGCTACTATTTGCAGGTTTGCTTAGAATTAAACAATCTCTGCTAAGGTGTAACACATCTCTTTTCTATGAGCCCTCTCACAGCTCCTTCAACTGTAAAACACAGGCCCTCACATGGGGTTATTACTCGTTTAAGGATGAATCATTTTTCTTTTTGGCTTGAACATAAGGCTTTTTCCTTGCCACCAGGCTGTATAAGCCTCTCTTTGCTTTATATATATAGCCTGGCATCGGCACTCTTTAACCTTTTTACAAGTCACTCGAAAAAAAGTCCATCCCCCCACGTACTTTAACATGGATTAGAGAGACAAACAGTTTGCAATATTACAGTTCACACCACGGCGAGGAAAGGAGATTTTTAAGCTCCGCGCGGGACCACGCAGCACCGCCCTTGTAGCTTCGTCTCACGTGATCTCGCTTTCTCTTTCCCTCTGGCTCTGAAAGTCGCCATGTTGTAGGGTGTTACCAGGCTCCATGGTGGAGAGAGAGCCTCTCCTTGCTCCCTCTGCGCTGCCGGGTGCACAATGTGGAAAAGGGGTGTCTTCCTCCGTTTGTCGCAAAGTATGCTGGCTGCACTGGAGGCTCCGCCAGCTCTCTCTTCTTCAGGATACCGCATCGGATGACCTCAGCCCTGTGGCCAGCCATAGCCACCCACGGCTCAGGGAATAGTTCCCCTCTCCACAATCTAGAGTCTGTGCTGCAGCGTTGAGAAAAGGGGCAGAGAGGCAGGGGGCAGGGGCGCCCGTCCCCAGCCCCGCAGGCCAGGCAACGGGGGCCCACGCCTCCCCCTTTCCCATCCCTGCACCCAGCCGGAACGGAAGAAACCTTCTAAATCTTGCCTTCCACGGGGTTTAAATATGTAAAATTGAGAAAAGCGTGATTAGTCTAAAAAGCTGCCTGTCGATTTAAGATCAACCTACTACAATATGTCACCCCCATATCCACCAGAAATTCAACATCATCTTTCTCCATCTTAGCTACAACCAAAGGGTCAGACAGGGGTTGGCCCTGTGGTCCCCATCAGTCCCCATTCACAGATAATTCAGGAGCTGGGAGTGTCCTTTTCATCAGCATTGGACACTCGTTCTTCCAGTGTCCCTTTTTCTCACAAAAAGCACATTGATTTTTATCTAGAGGGGAAGTACTCTTTTTTGATGCATTAGATGACTTTTCCTCATCACCTCTCTTACCCTCTTGGCATCTATCCCCACCTCTTGATTCCCTATTTTAATATACTTTCCAAGCTATCCAACAATTTACCTATGTCATGCGTCTCATACATCTTTTGCAGCTTTTTCCTTATGTCATCTTGCAGATTGGCCTATAAACAAATAAGCTATATGGGACTTCTCTTCAGGTGCCTCAAAGTCCACATTTGTGTATTTTCCTGCAGCCTCTTTAAGCCTATTCAAGAAGTCTGTAGGAGTTTCATTCCTGTCTTGTCTGATTGTGTATAATTTGAACCAATTCACTGCTTTAGGAATGGCATGTTTTAGACCAAATACCACCCAATTCTGATAATATTTGTTCCGTTACATTAGGGTCCCACCCTGGGTCATTTAAAGGGAAAATATCATTAACTGGCCCTTGAAGAATTCTGGATGCTATTTGAACCTCTATAGCAGCTATGGAAGTCCTTCTAACCATCTCTTTTTCTGTTTCATCTAATAATGTGTCCATCATTGCATCTAGATCACTCCAGTCTGGATTTTGTGTCTTAATAGCCTTGTCTACAAAATTAGCCACCTTTTCAGAATTTTCTCTATACCGTCCAACTGAGGCTTTCCACTGCTGCAATTCCAAAAGAGAAAAGGGTGTTTTAATGCAAATTAACCCTTGGTTAGCCACAGCTTTCCTCAAAGGGGCTTGTATGGCTGGCTCTTCCTTTTCTGCTTCTTCCTTTTTAGATCTGGTATTTTTAGCTACCGGACTGGGTGCTTCTATAGCTTCCTGTGCTGCTTTTCCCCTTTTCCTCCTGGCTACAGTGGCTGCAGCAGCTTTGTCCTCGGTATCATCTTCCGAGCAACTATCTGTATCTGAGCTATCCAACTCGCTTTTAATCGGGGCTGTTTTTGCTGGTACTGGGTGTTATATCAGCCAGGTGCCGGTCGGGAGGTCCTCTCCTTGCTCTGGCGCCAACCACGTGGCTATAAGGGGCCGCCCCGGCCCCGCCGGGCACTTCTGAGGCTCTGTCGGTGCTGGGGATTACATCATTCCCTGCACCAGACTCGCGTCTGGGCAGGCAAGTGCAGTTTCCATGGAAACCCAGAAACACACAGTTTCCATGGGCACCCGAGCATGCGCAGTCATGATGGAAACCTGAGCATGCGCGATCATGATGGGTGGTCCTCTGCCCGCCTTCCCAATGGGAGGGCCTTTTTCCGCCCTCTGATAAGACTGATCAATAGTTAACTCATGTAAGCACAGTTAACTACTGGGAGACAGTAAATGTTGATCACAAAACCTAAGAAGCAGGATTCACCTTAATCTTGTCAAGATAAGAGGAACAAGAATTTACTTGAAACCAACTCAGAAACCACTGAATCATTCTACAAAGGACTGCACATGCTCCAGAAAGAAAGGTGAAAAGTGCATTGTGATGAAGACTACTGATCTTCATCAGAAAGACCCCCGAAGAAGAGGAGGAGCCTTCATCAGTGAGACCACCAGGACACACTACACGTGTGACACATATGCTAATGATATTAATGACTTCCAAGAACTAATTTGTGTAACCACTCCTATCCCAAGGAATGTGATGACTATTCATGAATTTTACCCATAATATTGTGTTGTAGGAAGTGCCGCGTGTGTGTGTTTGGAGGAGCGATCCCCCACGCACCTGGGGCCGAATAAAGCAAATACCCACTTCTTGGACTCTGTCTCTGAAGTGTCTCTTGGCCCGGTTTGGGGCTATTCAGCTGGCACCCTGAGATGGGACCCTAACTCTGCTCGGCTGCTGCATCCAGGGGTAAGCAGACCTCCCAGCTGCGGCCCTGAATTTTCAGGGGGAGCTCAGCTGTCCCCTGGCTCAAGGTGGGAGCAGACAAGGACCATCTGCACCAAATTAAGGTATTTGCTATTTTTTTTTGATAAGTAGAAATTCCCGTGGGTCCGGGGTTCGAGTCCCCGAGGAGACTGGGTCTCCCAAAATTCTTCCTGGGCAAAAGGAAAGGTACCTTTAAGGGGTTGGAGGCCCCCAGGGGTTGGACCCCACTGTTGTGCACAAGGAAAGGTACCTTTAAGGGGTTGGAGGCCCCAGGGGTTGGACCCCACTGTCGTGCACTATCGTATTTTTGTTCTGTGGGTCGCTGCTCTGCTACTGTGTGAGTGAGAACGGATGAGACGTGTCCCGGACACGAAGTGAGTGTGGAGCTCTAGCTGCGGTACCATAACCCGGCGACGAGAGCGGCCAGTGAAAAGCGAAGTGATTGGCAGTGAGCGAATGAGTATAAATCATATAAAGCATTGGTTGGGAGTGCAACCTTATTATCCAGAGGGAGGTGGATTGTATCACTGGAGGGGAGAGATTTTGGACATTAAATTGAGAATACCCAGACACCCAGCCCCTTTTCTGGTGTAGCTCCACCTGGCTTCCCTTCTGAAATTCCATGGAAACAGTTGTGAGGCTTGGACTTTGTGTACATGTGTTAATTGTGAGAGAAAGTGGTGTTGTGCTGGAGGAGGTGGGTGGTGTCCAAAATGAGGGTGTAGGTAGTGTTGGAGTAGGGGGACAGTGACAGAGAATAGTGAGAGGTTTGTTGTGGCTTTAGCGTGTGGATTTGGGAGGCTTGGAAAGAAAAGTGGGAGGAGACGTTGTATGGGGTTCAGTTCGAAACCAGGCGGAAACATCAATTAAGTGTAGTGGTTTGGTTTAAATTATCTATTACTTACTTATTTTTTTTCTGTGAGATAAGAATTAAGAGAAAAAAAAGCAGGCACAAACCTTAAACAGCTGCGATACAAAGAAAGGGTTTTATTACTAACAGAATTAAAAGAAAAAGAAAAAAAACCCAAGAAAATTAAAGCAAACCTCCCCCTCCTCCAGCACTTCTTCTACTCAACTCACACAAAGGATAACAGAACATGGGATTTCAGTCAGAGTTGCAGTTCTTGAAAAGTCTCTTTCTTATGCTATGCCGGTTTGGCCAAAATCTAGTAATATATCCCCTGAGAGAAAACCAGGTTACAACCACCCTTTCCCCCACCAGGTTTGGGAAAAAAAGGAAATTTTTCCTCAAAGGAAAGTGAAAGAAATAAAAACTATTTATTTTAACAAACACACAGGAAAAGGATAATGATGCTAAATAATGAAATGAAATCTCTCGCTATAGAGAGAAACCTGGGAAGATTTCAGAGTCCTTCTGTAGGTGTGGTTTCTCTCCTCCTCGGAGCTGGTCGGCGAGGGGCCCTTCCCCCGAGCCTTGGGGAGGAAATTCTCCTGAATGTGTTCTGATGTTGTTGAAACAGTTCAGAAGAAAAGAAGGGAAAAACCAAAGTCCCAGGAAACAAAAGTTCAACTCACTGTCTCACGCCGAGAGGGGAAAAGGAAAAAAAACCAGCTGGCTGAAGGAAAGCGAGCAGGGTGCTACCTCTGTGTTCCTGCAGCCAGAGAACGCAGAGGAGTGTATCTCTGTGTCCTTGAGAAACTGCTTTGAAAAGTTCATTTGGTTTTTTTTCTCAAGCTCAGTTTAAAGGCACAGAAAAGGCACAAAATTACTTTTTGGGCATAGAGCATGATAGGGGATACACATGATAGAGTCACCCCAAGACATATGCTTAAGGGAAAAAAGGGTTTTTTCTTTGCTTTACGTGGTTCCCAAACTGCTACCAATAGCAGAGCCGCCCGGAAAGAAACAATCTGCTGTGGTGTAAAACATCTCTTCTATGAAAAATCTCACAGTTCTTTCACACTGCAAAACATGGGCCATCACATGGGGTTATTAATCTTTTTAAGGATGAGTTATTTTGGCCTGAACACAAAGGCTTTCTTCGTCACAAGTCTCTAAAAGCCTTTCACTGCTTCTATATAGCCTGGCATGGGTGCTCTTCACGATTTTCACGGGCCACACGTGAATTCTTCATCCCCCCCATGTACTTTAAATGGATTAAAGAGACAAACAGTTTGTGATATTACAGTTTCTTACCACGGCATGCAAGAAGTTTTTTTAAGCTGCGCGTGAGAAACACGGCACTGCCCTCTTTTTTTTCCCATCGCCATTTTCAGCTCCGTCCCACGTGACTCACTTTCTCTTTCTCTCTGACTCTCTAGCCACATGTTGAAGTGTTCTTTTTTCAGGCTTTACAGTAGAGAAAGCCTCGCTCCCTTTTGTGCTGCTGGCTGCATGGTATCTTCTTCAGTTCGACACGAAGTGTGCTAGCTGCAGGCAAGAGGCTCTGCCGGCTCTCGCTGGCTCTGCCGGCTCCACCCTGAGAAGAGAGTGGGAACCGCTGGTCCCAGGAAGCCGTGCCGGATGAGTTTAGCTGTGAGGCAGTCCATAGCTGGCTTTAGCTGCCTGCAGCTCTGAGATAGTTTCCCCTGCCGGTGACCCAGGGTACGTGCCGCGGCGTTGAGAAAAGGGGAAGGAGCCAGGGGCCCCGGCCTGGCCCGGCAGGGCCTGGAGACTCGGAGGCCCCCTCATCTTCTGGCAGGCGGGCTAAAACGAAAGAGCAATTCCCGCCTTTCCGCGTGGTTTAAATAGGTAAATTGCGAGAAGCGTCATTAGTCTAAAAAACTGTCCATCAACTCGGGGTCAACCCACTACAGACGTGCAGGAAGGCTTGCGTGGGAGAGAAGCAAGGGAGAGAAAGGAGAGGAACAGACAAAGGAAGCAATGGGATCATCAGAAAGCAAGGAAATAACCCAGAAGAGTCTGCTGGGATGTGTGTTGGCACACTGGAAGGAACTAGGAGGAATCCCCAGAGGGACTATGAAAAAGAGTGCCCTAATTAAATACTGTAACCAATGGTGGCCACTATACAAATTAGATGATGGTGAAAAGTGGCCAGAAAATGAGACTTCAAACTATAACGCCTTACTACAATTAATGTTATTTTTAAGGAGGGAGAATAGATAGGATGAGATTTCCTACGCGGATTGTTTTTTTACTTTAAGACGTAAACTGGAGTGGCAGAAACGGTGTGGTATCAATTTGGCACCCCAGGATTCAAAGGTCCTGCTTTTAGAAAAGGAGGCAAAAGGAAAAAGCCATATGAAGAGGTGTTGCTCATCATGCAGTATAGGGCAGAGATGTTTTAAGCTCAAAACAGAGAGACCAGGATCCCTTAGAAACCCAGGAGTTAATGAAATGCAGTGGTGGCACCCTAACATCAGGGACAATGTCCCCAGCATCCCCAACATCCCTGGAGGATAGTGGGGATGAAGGGACAAGTGAGGCTAGCTCAGGAATGTCATCCAGAACTAGGAGCAAGGCCCCTGTAGAGAAGAAGCTTATAGCACCGCTCAGACAAGTGGTAGGGCCAGATGGAAGAATAACAAAATTTAAAGCACCATTTACAGCTCTGGATTTAGATACCTGGAGGGAGGCAGCCAGAATGTATACAGAAGACCCTGAAAAGGTAGCAAAGAGGTTTGAATTAGTTGTTAGAAATCAGGATGTTGATTGGGAGGATATAGACTTGATGCTATCAGAGTTAACTGAAACAGAAAAAGCAGCTGTAATATCCACAGCAAGAACACACGTGCAGGGACAAATAGCTACTGGGATATTACACAGTAATGTAGATAACATTTTCCCCATGGCAGATCCACATTGGGACCCAAATGATCCACAAACATGTTGGAGTGAAAGCTTCTCTGGACCCAGGCCCAGAGGAAAGCCAAAGTACAGGAGTTGAATTGAAGCCTTTGGACAAGCTGAGATACATGAAGTCATACCAAAATGAAAGAGAAATATAGATTCTTTAACTTCTAGTAGAAATACATGCTAAGTGCCTTAAACATTAAAAAGCTGCAGCAGAGACCTCGAGCATAGTTCCTTTTGCTGTAGCAGTGTTATTCTTTCATAGAGTTCTTTATTTTAGACAAAATATGGATAGAACTAAATTGTTCACATTTTTAGATATATTATTTTAGAAAAAACATAGATAGAATGAAATTGTTCACATTTTTTAGATATAGTGTTCACATAAACAATAGGAGCTGATAGAAACTGTATACGCAAATCTGTGTAATACCTATGTAATGCTTACGATTGTTAGAATTAGACCAGGATAGGTTGAGAAAAGAAAAACTAGAATCGTGTGTTAATTTCATTGGTTAATTAACAAAAATAATCCACACTTCTGTAAGAGTTAGTTAGTAGTTAGTTAGAAGAAAGAAGAAGAAGAAGCTGTTTGCTGCCTGCTGTTTTGCTGCTGCTGCTGTTGCTGTTTGGCTTTACCATGTACCCCCTTCGAACTCTGCCTTCAAGAAGCTATGAGACTATGAAATAAAGAACTTAGCAGAACAGCAGCCTCCTCTGCTCTCTTTTGCTCTGGTCTGTGAAGGAAGGGCTTCCCATCAAAAGCTCAACACAAACATATCCGTTTTTGGTTAGATACAGGAAACTGATACACTGGAGACTGCTAAATGCTATACCTAAAATGGTTAATTGGTCATTGTTGTTCAGTATTCACCAGGAAACCACTGAGTCCCCAGGCTCATTTGTAGAAAGGCTAAGGGATAATATGAGGAGACACACTACACTGGATCCAGCTTCTGAAATCGGGCTGCAACAGTTAATATCCTTATTGATGGGTCAACCAGCGCCAGATATATGCAGAAAATTGCAAAAGATCGGGGAACCAGATAACCAGAACTTAGAGAAACTTTTAGCAGCAGCGTGGGAAGTTTATAAAAACAGAGCACAGCCCCTTACGGTCACGGTTGCCCAGGTTAGGGGACTGAGATTCCCCAGAGGTGGGAGGAGGCATTGTCACAATCTGCTAATACAAGTGGGAGTCGTGATGGTTCGTTTACCTATCTCAGAATGCAAAAGACACAAAGGGGATTTCACTTTTAATCAAACAGTGCACTTCTATCGAGTGCCAACAACACGATTATGTGATAGAGGAGAGAGAGAAAGAGATATAAAGAAACAAAGTAGAGAAGGGGGGGGGAATAGCTACCAACAGATGAGACTAAGTCCTCGTGGTCCTCTGCCAATAGACTCGCCGGCGTCCGTGGGGAGATCTCATCAGGGTTAATTCAGAAAGTCCCTTTATAGTCTTTTTCGAAAGCGAAGGGCAACTGTCCAGGAGGTGAGGAAATCGACAACCATTGTTGTGAGGCTGGGAGCAGGTGTACAGGACAGGTCCTTCCTTCTCGCTTCAGTGCAGTCCTTCCCGCCTAAGCAGCAAGAACGGTGCCAGTGCGACCTGTTCCTCAGGAATGCATATCAGTCCTTAGCGGGCGCACCTGCAGGCAACACTTGGCAAACATCCCACCTCAGCCAGGCCAGGACTCCTGTGCAAAAGTCCTCTTTTCTTTCTGAGGTTTTTAGGGTTTTCAGTCTCTGTCCTAGTCGATGATCGTGAGGCAGATGAGGGATTTTCGGACCGTCTCTTACACCACCCCGTGACTCACGATCGTCGTCAAGAGCGTTCAGCACGATTCCGTAGTGTTGTTGCGAAGTCTTCAGGACTCGTCAAGGTTGGTAGCATATCCCGGAAAACAGAGACAGGAAAAGAGAAAAGAAGAAAAAGGGAAGGGAAAAAAGGAAAGAGAAGGAAAAAGGAATAAGCAATTTTAATTAAAATACACATCTAATTTCTTATCAAAATTTAGATTAAATCTTGGTGAAGCAACAATTGCTTTACTAAAGTAAGGTTAACTGGGGCTAAATAAGAGAAATTATATCCTGTGATTTTAGTAAAATTACAAACAAATTTAAATGATTTTTTGTATCTACTACTAAATTTTCTATAAATACACTATCACAAGCAGTTCTTAAGCATACACATCCATTGCCTATGTACACAAGCACTGTTTCAGGAGTCTTGTTAGGATGAATTTTAAAATGACAGATATTTTGTTCTGTGTCTAAACAAATGTCTTGAGCTCTAATTGCATTACCTTTACAGATGAACCCTTGTTGTTCTCGGACAATACAAGTTTCCAAATTAACAGTTTGCCATTTTTCACTAATTTGACGGGCCCATTCCCTATGCTCAAAAGGATAGAGAATAGCTCCATCATGATTCAGCCCTAATGCAATGATAGGGAATATTGAATGCACTGAAGCATTACGTATAGTTAGTACAAAGGCTGTGGCTGTGTTTGTGATAGGGTTGTAGGTAAAATTCACTAGGTTCCACCAGGATTGGAATTCTCTTTCAAAATCAGTGGCACTGTCCCAGATTATTTTCTGAATTTCAGTAGGAAAAGTGCCTTCGTCGCCTTCTCTTATAATTGAGGCAGCAACTGACTGCATCCACAATTGAGCCTGGATGCAGCTGAGAGCCAAAGAGATGTTGCTTTGTGTAGCACCGAGTGCGTCTGTTGCGGTAACTCAGCCCATTGACAGGCCTAAAGGCATTCAGTGGGTTGACTTCCCCACTCATGACAGTGGTTCTGAGGGCGGCACCGAGGCCTGAGGGTTCCTCCCCCTGGGTGTCACCCTTAGAGGCATCTCCTCCCACTGTTCTAGCTAGTTCTTTGTTCCTCAGTTCTCAATTGGTTAAGTTCCTTTTGCATATTCATGTATCTCATTGCTTAGTTAATTATGTTCTAGAAAGTTCATCTCTGTTGTAAACCCCATTGGCTTGCCTATGTAAGTTCCTCCCCTTGTTATTCCCCATTGGTTCTCTGTCATTCCCCATCAATTCCCTATTGGTTCTTCCCTTGGATCCACCCCTGAGTCTCCCCAGTTTGAAAACTGCCCCCCAGCCTTTCTCGGGGCTCGTCCTGTTGCTTCTTCCCCCGCGGTAATAAAGCGGACACTGTTGCAACGAAGAGCCCTTCTCTCCTCCTTTGCCTCAGTCGGTTGCTAGGCAACACCCAGACTGCAGCCTGCTCCCTTGAGAGCTGAGGGCAGAAGGCTCCCTAGAGAGCGGATTCCAACCGGCCTTGCACCAAGTGGTTCCCCCTGACTGGAACACCATAGCAAGTCTCCTGACAGGCCTCCGGGCGGCCAGCGGTCAACGCGACAGGGTGGCGCCCAACGTGCAGCCCTCTGGACAACTGGACAACTGACCAGAGGGTCCTAAGAAGGTGTTCCAGCCAGCCGTGCTTCGGCAGGACTTTGGACTTTAACCTTGTTGGGATTACCATCCCCCCGAGTGCAGCACGCCGTTTTTTGCACGGTGGTGCTCCTGGGGCTGAGTCAGCAACCCTCCAGACCCCAGTGAGGATCGGCTCGAGACGGAGGACCTTCCCTGAGGATTTCAGTTTCCTAGACCAGTTTTATTCGGTCAGTATTCCCCCAGTTTTCTTTTCAAGGGAGTACTCTCTGGTCCTGGGATCGTTTTTGCTTTGTTTCTCCTTTTGCCTCAGGGTCGGGTGGAGTTTTGGGTGTGCGGACTTTTCTTTCTTTCTAAAATGGGGTCCAAGTTGTCCGCACCCCAGAGGGAAGTATATTACCAAGTTGTGGGTGCCCTAGTGGGAGGGAAAAAACAGTTTTCGAAGGGGTTTTTAAAACGTTTTATTCGATGGCTCTTTGTGACCTTCCCTCAAGCGTCCCCTGAGAGAGCAAGAGATATTAAATTCTGGAATGAGGTGGGGGCTCAAATGACCTCCCTTCAAGCCTCAGGGGACAAGGCAGTGGTGAAATTTTTTCCGCTTTTGATTATGATCTGTGAAGCGCTCTGCCCGAGAGGGAAAGACACAAAGAGACCAAGTTCTCCCCGAGTTGGTAACCCTAACCCTCCTTCCCAAACCCCTGCTCCTAATCCCACGTCCCCTGAATTGGAGAGATCGGGAGGTGTAACCCGCTCTAAAGCGCAGGAGAGCCACCGTCCTCCTGACCCTCCTCGGTCTCCTCAATCCCCTCGCCGGGGCGGGCGTCGCGAACCCGTCTCGGACCTTTCCCCAAACCCTCTTTCCGACCCTTCTTCCCCAGTTCTGAACCCCCGAGTTGTGTCCCAAAATGGCCATTGTCTTTGTCCCTGTCCTTCATTCCAAAATGGATGCCACCACGTGGCGTCCACCCCAGGTTCTTCATCCCAGAATCCCTTTCTCTCTTCCACTCCTAACCCCTTCCTCCAAGTTGACCCGTCACTTCCTGTTCCTAACCCCACCTCCTTCAGCTCTGCCCTCAATCCCTTCCTATCCGGTCCTAGCTCCACTCCTCCGGCTTTAACTTCCGGTTCCCAAGGTCCCACATTCGGTTCCCACGCTACCCCTGCCGGATGTGAGGAGCCTGGGACCCGGAACCCGGAAATAATGGACGCTCCCTTTGCAGCGCCGGTTGTTTATAACCGGCAGGGGCACAATCCCTCGTGGAAACCCTTTGAGGGCAAAAGCCTCAAAGATTTGTGTAAAACCCAGAAGGAGTATGGGAAGGAAAGCCCGTATTTTAAGACAATGATGCATGCCACCTTTTCCACAACAGTTATAGTGCCGCATGACATCAAAACAGTTTTCCAAAGCATGATGTCTCCTTCCGAGTATGATGTGTGGTTCGATGACTGGAGACAGCTGCTTACAGACCTCCTCCCCATACTATTACAAGATCCCATTAACGTCGGACTTACAATAGATCACCTTCTGGGCGAGGGATTGTTCTCTAAGCCGCAGGACCAGGCCCGGGTCATTCCGGAGGCCACCTTAAACGCGGTCCGAGACGCCGCAGAGAGAGCGTTCTTACAGATGCCCCCCAAATCGGCAGTTTCTCTATTTTATACCCAAATTAGACAGGGTCAGAATGAACCGTTCATGGATTTTGTAGATCGGATTCGTGTGGCAGTGGAAAAACAAGTTAAGGATGTTAGCTCTCGGCAAAACATTGTCACCAACATAGCTAAGGCCAATGCCAACGAGGCCTGTGCTAAGGTGATAATGTCTTTGCCCTATAGGCCACCGCCCATGCTAACCCAGATCATACAAGCCTGCACACGTTTAGTGCAGATCGAGCAGCCAATTAACAATTCGGCCTCTGAAAAACAGGGGGGAATTATAGGTAGAGTGGAGCTGGAAACGAAAAAGGCAGAGGAGGCTCCCATCCTATTTTGTTACCAGTGTGGGGGGAAGGGACACACTTCCCGATATTGCAGGGTGCCTGCTAATATGATTCGCCCTCCAACTAATAAAATGAATGTTAACTCTGTTTCCCCAGAACACCAGGGAAACTGAGTCGACCGCGCGTCCCGGGTCCGCGCGAAGGGACAAATCAGACCGGGAACACCACCATCTCTGCTTCCACCACCGTTGAAAAAAGACTATGGAATCCAGGAAAAAGACTTAGAGTGGTCTGCGAAACAGCAATAAATTTTACGAGCACACATTGGAACGTCGTCGCAGCCATTCTGCAACCACCGGACGGGACTGGTAAAACGGACTTGTTCTCTGTACTTGTCATTGGGGATACTCAGCAGACGCCTGCTGGGATTGAAGTCTCCCCCGCGCTCACAACTGTGGACGAGGACGGGGGCTTCATCCTAGTGGTGCGGTGTGTCCATCCTCCCCACTTCCTACCGAAGGGCCAGGTCATCGCCCAGGCCATTCCATTGCCGAGACTTCTGCCCACAGACGGTACCATTCCTAGTATTTGTTGGGCAGAAGTCGTAGGAAGTGACAAGCCTCTGGTGCAATGTCAGCTGCGCCAGGGGGCTCAAGGCATTAACATCACTGGGATGATGGACACAGGTGCGGATGTGACGGTCATCCCAGCTGGCAGGTGGCCGCCACAATGGGAGCTGCAGCTGCAAGGCGTAGTCTCCGGGATCGGGGGAACCCAATTGGCCCGACAATCTAAAAGGGTCATACAATTGGAGGGTCCAGACGGACGGGTAGCTTCCATCCGCCCGTTCGTGCTGGACACGAATTTTACTTTGTGGGGGAGAGACGCCATGTCCCAATGGGGCACCACTCTTAACATCAGCCCCAGGCCTCAAAATTTTTAGGAGTGGCCACTGGGGTGGAGCGCGACACCCAGAAGTTAAATTGGACAACAGATTCACCAATCTGGGTGGACCAGTGGTCGCTAAGAAGAGACAAATTAAAAGCGCTCCATGCACTCGTGGAGGAGCAGTTGGCGAAGGGGAACATCCAACCAACCAACAGCCCTTGGAATTCGCCCATTTTTGTGATTCGGAAACCGGGCAAGGACAAGTGGAGGCTCCTCCATGATTTGCGCAGGATTAATCAGGCCATTGAGGACATGGGGCCCCTTCAACCGGGCATGCCATCGCCCGCCATGCTCCCTCAAAACTGGAAGATTGCAGTCCTGGACATTAAGGACTGCTTCTTCCAGATTCCCCTCCATCCCGAAGACCGCGCCGCGGTTTGCTTTCTCGGTGCCCTCCATCAACCGGGAAGCTCCCATGCAGCGTTACCATTGGCGGGTGTTGCCTCAGGGCATGAAGAACAGCCCTACCATCTGCCAATGGTACGTTGCAAAAATCCTGTCACCTATCCGCGCCAAAGTGGGCAAAGCCATCATCCTCCCACTATATGGATGATGTGCTGATCTGCTGCCCCAATGACAGCCTCCTGGAGCAGACCTTACAGATGGTCACCAGAGCCTTAGAAGATCGAGGCTTTGAGCTCCAGGCGGAAAAAATACAGAGAACAAGCCCGTGGAAATACCTAGGGCTCAAGATCACTGAAATGAACAATCGCACCTTGCCCTATCACCATCAATGACAATCCCCCAAAATTTACAGCAGCTCCAGCAGCTGTGTGGCAGCCTTAATTGGGTGAGGCCCTGGTTGGGGTTGACCACAGAGGACCTGGCCCCTCTTTTCAATCTTTTGAGGGGGGAGGGAAACTTACTCTCGCCCAGGTCTCTGACGGCAGAAGCTCGAAAAGCAATCCAGAAAGCGGAAGAGGCAATCTCCACCAGGCAGGCCCATCGGTACATACCTTGCCTCCCATTCCAGCTGATTGTTTTAGGTAAGGCGCCACACCTCCGTGGCCTCATTTTCCAGTGGGACGAGGCGCAGAAGGACTCCCTTGTCATCATCGAGTGGGTGTTCCTTCCGCACCAACCGTCCAAAAGCATTACAATGCCACAGGAATAATGGCTAACCTCATCATCAGAGGTCGAGCCCGACTCCGCACCCTGGCAGGGTGTGATTTCACATGCATTTACTTACCTGTAATTGCCGAACAATTAGAACATTTAATGCAAACAAATGAAAATTTACAATTTGCATTAGATAGCTACTCCGGTCAACTTTCAAGTCACAGGCCCAAACATAAGGTCTTTATGA
The DNA here is from genome assembly GCA_014706295.1 of Lycocorax pyrrhopterus obiensis. Taxonomy (NCBI): domain Eukaryota; kingdom Metazoa; phylum Chordata; class Aves; order Passeriformes; family Paradisaeidae; genus Lycocorax; species Lycocorax pyrrhopterus. Next base: position 6,819,880 of record JACSVZ010000030.1, read on the forward strand.
GGCCTTTATTTGATTCCGAAAGAGGTCCAAAGTAGAACACCCCTTCCAAATGCCCTCACACTTTTCACAGACGGCTCAGGGAGGTCTCACAAGTCTGTCATCACTTGGAGAGACCCCAAGACGCAGCAGTGGGAAGCTGACGTCGAGGTGGTCCCAGGATCACCCCCAATTTGCAGAACTAGCAGCTGTCGTCAGGGCATTTGAAAAGTTCCCTGGACCCTTCAATTTAATCACAGATTCAGCTTATGTGCCAGAGTAACTATGAGGGCGGAAGGGGCCCTCCTAAAAGAAGTATCCAATCAAAAAATATTTCACTTGCTCTCGAAATTGATAAAACTAATTTCCCACCGAGAGCAACCTTTTTATGTGATGCATGTGAGGTCACATACAGAACTGCAGGGAGGTTGCCGAGGGCAACCGGAGGGCCGACATTCTGGCTTCTCCTGCGGAGCTCGTGAAGCTCCCTCAGATGTTTGAGCAGGCGAAGATTAGCCATTCGATGTTCCATCAAAACGTGCCAGCTTTAGTCCGCATGTTCCACCTCACGCGGGCCCAAGCGAAGGCCATCGTGGCGACATGCCCCAGCTGCCAAACTTACCAACTACCATCTCTTGGCAGCGGGGTAAATCCTAGAGGCACTAACAGCCGGGGAGGTGTGGCAAATGGATGTTAACTCATTTTTCTGGAATTCGGAACGGTTAAAGTACATCCATCGTTTGTATCGACTTGTTTCAGGGGCATGTTCGCCTCCGCCCATGCCGGCGAAAAAGGCCAGGGACGTGGAGAAGCATCTTGTCCAGGCCTTCGCCAGTGCTGGGCGTGCCCCAAGAAATCAAGACCGACCAATGGGCCTGCCTACGCCTCAAAAGGATTTGCGAGCTCTGCCAACAGTGGGGAATTCGCCATACCACCAGGCATTCCCCACTCCCCAACCGGGCAGGCTGTTGTAGAGAGGGCCCATCAAACACTCAAGAGGGTCCTCCTACAACAGAGCCCCACTATTAAGATCAACTCACCATTCTCAGGCTTGCCAAGGCCCTCTTCACGATTAACTTCTTAAACGGGTCTTTTGAGGAGCCTGAACCTCCCATTTTCAGACATTTTACTAACACAGGCAGGCACAAGCTCAAGGAGAACCCAGAGGTTTTGATAAAAGACCCAGAAACTCAACAAGTTCTAGGGCCATACCAACTAATTACGTGGGGAAGAGGGTATGCAAGTGTATCCACCCCTCAGGGGCTGAGGTGGGTACCAGCCAGGTGCGTGAAGCCCTATGTAGTCCCTAAAACAGCAACACCAAAAGAAGTCAAGGTCGCGGCATGGGAGGCGCAGGCGCCGAAAGAAACCCCCAGACCCACTCCCGTTATGTTTATCCATTGTTTTAAAATCGCCTTTGTCTCTGTTGCTTGACATTTATGTGTTTGTTTTTACCTAGATATGTTTGGCCCACCAGCACTTGACCACCTCCCCATCCTACTAATGGCCTTGGCTCTTCTGCTCTGCATCTCCCCGGGCGCGGCATGGATCATCCCGCAGCCAAAAACTAACGTCTGGGAGCTCCTCGCACGCTCGCTGGGGCAGGACCATCTCTGCCTCAGCTCCTCAACTCCTGGCGACCCGATGTCGACCTGCTTAGTGGGGATCTTTGTGAACTCCTCTGAGTATCCCTCTTTTGTTAACTTTACAAAAGGAGAATAATTGGCGAGCCCACCAGACACGCAAGACCTTTGTTGTAAGGACGGTCCTGACCTATGTAAAAAACCCATTAGTCCTTTGGAGGGACTGGATCAAGGGCCTTCCTAAGCTGTCCGGTGAGCCGACCGAATTTCACCTCCTTGGTTCTTCTGTTGCCCCTTATTGTGTACAGTTTGTGTTTACCCCCCCTACTCAGAGAGAGCATTACATCAACCTTCTTCAGCACCAGGCCAAATACCAAGCTGCCCAATGGTGCCAGCGCATTACGCGTGTTAAAATGGTATCTACCCTAGATGGTCACCCTAGGCAGCTTCCTAAAGGGATGTTCTGGCTATGCGGTGACCGGGCCTGGGCAGGCATCCCCTCTCGCCTTCTCGGAGGGCCGTGCACATTCGGGCAGTTGTCCCTGTTTTACCCCTAACATGTCTCAAATTATTGATTGGCAGAACAAGAACAAAACTGAGCTCACACGCTCAAAAAGGAGTTTTAGTGAATTGGATGAGAGCTGCGACTCAGAAATTTTTCATTGGTCTCATTTAAAGTGCTCAGCTGTCTCTCTCTTCTTGCCCTGGGTAGATTCAGCGAAAGCTCTAGGGGAATTGGGCACCCTAGAGTGTTGGGTGGCTAAACAGGCGAACTTGACTTCAACTGCCATAAGCGCCCTCCTCGAGACGAGGGGATAACTAGGAAGGCGACTTTGCAAAACTGAGCAGCAATCGATTATCTATTGCTGCTCCATAATCACGAGTGCCAGGAGTTCGAGGACTGTGTTGCTTTAATTTATCATCGAGAGCTCCCGACGTCCCGCCGCGCCATCCAGGGGATGCAAGATCTGGTGCATCAAATCAAAGAAGAGTCCAAGTCCTGGCTTGAAGACCTGCTATCAGGATGGGGAATTTCGAACTGGTGGGCTTCCCTAATTAAAGACATTTTCTTTGTCATACTTTTCATATTACTTACCTGCCTTACTTTTGCCGTTATCAGAAGACTTGTCCTCAATTTTATTTTAAAATTACCTATAGAAACGGGGGAGATGTTGCGGTAACTCAGCCCATTGACAGGCCTAAAGGCATTCAGTGGGTTGACTTCCCCACTCATGACAGTGGTTCTGAGGGCAGCACCGAGGCCTGAGGGTTCCTCCCCCTGGGGTGTCACCCTTAGAGGCATCTCCTCCCACTGTTCTAGCTAGTTCTTTGTTCCTCAGTTCTCAATTGGTTAAGTTCCTTTTGCATATTTATGTATCTCATTGCTTAGTTAATTATGTTCTAGAAAGTTCATCTCTGTTGTAAACCCCATTGGCTTGCCTATGTAAGTTCCTCCCCCTTGTTATTCCCCATTGGTCTCTGTCATTCCCCATCAATTCCCTATTGGTTCTTCCCTTGGATCCACCCCTGAGTCTCCCCAGTTTGAAAAACTGCCCCCCCAGCCTTTCTCGGGCTCGTCCTGTTGCTTCTTCCCCCGTGGTAATAAAGCGGACACTGTTGCAACGAAGAGCCCTTCTCTCCTCCTTTGCCTCCATCAGTTGCTAGGCCAACACCCAGACTGCAGCCTGCCTCCCTTGAGAGCTGAGGGCAGAAGGCTCCCTAGAGAGCGGATTCCAACCGGCCTTGCACCAAGTGGTTCCCCTGACTGGGACACCATAGCAAGTCGTCCTGCCAGGCCTCCGGGCAGCCAGTGGTCAGCGGCGACATGCGTCAATTATCAATTTGTGGTCATTCACATTTACCTTATCCCAATTTGGTAATATGTTTGATAACAACCACTGGTAGGTTCCTAAGGCTAATAATGACGACTGCAGTGGTTGTTTGTAATTTGGTTAAATCTCTAGTTGTGGCAGCTAATTTATTCATTAGTACTTCTGAATTGATGCTATTCAAAATTCCCAATCCTGTTCCCACAACACCGGTTATGTCCCTTTGTGTTCGTTCTTAAAAGGGTTCTGCTTTCGTAACTAGGTTGTCCACCCTTCGAAAGAAGTTTGCAGAAAAGGTGAACCAAGCTGGCTGAATTTCTGAGACATTGTTTTGCATCAGTAATTTGACTTGAGAGACCATGCCGGATTAAACAATATTTGTTGTTGGCCTGTTTCCTGATTATGTATGGCCCCAATTTCAAAAATTCTCGGACTTAGCATAACCGGTGGTTGGGTGGTAGGTGCTACAACATCAATTTTGAATTCCCCCTAGTATTTTGTATTGCTTTTACCACACATAACCTTATGTGAAAACTGTACAGTCGTTAAATTTAGCCAACAATCCTGATTTTGTATTTCACAAAATAAAACACGGCTGTAACTGTGTATAGATTCGGTAAAGGATTCAGGAATTAATTTTCATTGTATCGTAACATCATCACTTTTTGTTACCATAAAGGGAGGGAAACCCTTATTCTTGTCATTTAACACAAGGGGAGTACTTACTAGCCATGGTATGCTGACCACGGCCATGGTATGTGACTTACGGTCAACCACGGGCCACTCAGCTGGTTTTTGGCCACAGGTGCTGGTGGTAAGGCATGCAAAAAGTATACCTAGTTTTGTCATGTTTATGTGGTCCTCATGTCCTCGAGCTCTTTCTGTGAAAAGTAAACACACAAGAGCCCTGCCTGCCAGAGGCAAAAAATTAAAATGATGGAATTATCCAGCGTGTATATATCCGATGCTATCTCCCTAGGGCATCAGCGGCTACTCATGCATATTTACCAAATACAGCATATAGGAATCAGTGTAAGATACAAACAAGAGAAGTATTCTGTGTCTCACGTTGGAAGCACTCAAACAGCTGTCAGCTCGCCAACTTGGGCGCTGCCTTCCCCCCCTCCCTGTAATAATTCGTTCACCGGGAGGAAGTGTGGAGGGCTACAGCCTTGTATTTTCCACACCTTTCCTTCTCGCTTGCAGAAGCATCCGTAAACCAAAGGATTTTGCTGACTGTTCGGGGGGAAAAAGGAGGGGCTACTTTAATGACTGAGGCAGGTTTGCCTTGGCTGCTACCCAAGCCTTCAGTTTTCTTGTATTGCCCAGATTTTTTACAGCTCCTTGAGTTGTTGAGAAGACGTTACAATACTGTTCAATCTGAGCATACCACTTTTCCTACTGAGGCCCTCTGGGCCACCCCGTCAGGTGGGGGGGGGTCCCGGTAGAGACAGCCTTAATAACTTTAAAAGGGCCTCTCAAAATAATTGCTTGTTGTTGTGCCAATCTTCTCCACTTCTATGAGAGCTAAGCTAACCACAAACAATCCTTTTTCCCAGGTAGTGTATCTTTTTTTCAGCATCTTGAAGCCCGGGAATAAAAACCAACAGGCCTCGTAGGACCCTCAGGACCCCACTGCCATTGTGTACTGACAACCTGAGGAGGCAAATCCCATTCACCTGGAAAGGGTCTGTAGATGAATCGGGCTCAGGGCTTGGTGAGCTGTTGCTTTTAAAAATCAACAATTGCAATGCTTCTTCCTGAGAAGCAGTCCATTCTCATTTTACCCCTTTTCTCAGCAAGTTATAAGA
>JACSVZ010000030.1:6830078-7021918 GCA_014706295.1 Lycocorax pyrrhopterus obiensis
ACTCTGCCCAAATTGCCCTAGAAAGAACATCTCCAGCGTCCTGGAAGAAACTCCGTGTTTTCCCCAGAAATATACCTTTTCCAACTCCGTCTGGAAACCGAGACTCCCTGACTATCCAACGCTATCTGTATGCCTCTAACGCCAGGAATCGCTTGAGGAATCCGTATTAATCACATTTTTAAAACCCTAGCTGACCAGGGAAAAAACTCCCTACCTGACTCGAGCCCTGCACTTCCCCGTACGGGCACCAGATGTCGCTCTTGGACACGAAAGAACCACGCAGACACCTTTCAGGAGAGAAGCAGAAAAAAAAAAGAGGGGGTCAGAGACCCCGAGCTTTATTATATGTTCTTAAAGACCACCGTGGATTGGAGGGAGAAATTACCACCCCTCAATCACACTGGTCAAAGGAAAAGTCCATCAAATGTCTCCGCCTAGGAGAATGGAATGAAAACAATAAAGTACGGTTAACAAACATGCCTATGTTTACGGAAATGCGTGAGAAACTGTTACAGAAAATGAAAACATTGAAGAGCTGCAAACTCAGGGCAACACTCCCCCACCAGGTTCGGGGAAAAGAAATTTTACTCGGAGGAAAGTTAAAGAGATAAAAAACTATTTATTTAACAAACACACAGGAAAAGGATAATAATGCTAAATAATAAATCCTCTAGCTGTGAAGAGAAACCTGGGAAGATTTCAGAGTCCTTCTGTAGGTGTGGTCTCTCTCCTCCTCGGAGCTGGATCGGCATGGGCCCACCTCCGGGCCTCGGTGGAAAATTCTCCCGATGTGTTTGATGTTGAAACAGTCCAGAAGAGAAGAAGGGAAAAAAAACAAAGTTGGAAAACAAAGTTCAACTCTCCGTCTCCCTCCAGAGAAAAGGAGCCAAAAGCTGTTGGAAAGCAAGAAGGGTGCTTCCTCCACTTTGCTGCTGCAGCAGGACAGAGTAGTGGTGTGTCTGTGTCCTTGAACAACTGCTTTGAAAAGTTCGCTCGTTTTTTTTTCTCTCTCCCCCCTCTCAGGCTCAGTTTAAAGGCACAGAAAGGCCAAAGTTAATTCTGGGCATAGAGCAGCGATAGAGGATACACATCATAAAGTCACCTCAAGACATTTCACCCCTTATCCCATATCGTCGGCTCGATGCCCAAACGAATATATCCTAACTCTACACACACACATTAATACCCACATATATATATACATATATACAGCTGTGTACAAACAGCGACAGTGACACTCAGCAAGCACTGGTGTACAGGCATTTCACATTACATGTGGTTTTCACCGGACAATCAGATCTCCCTGTGGTACACAACACGTTGTTCCATCTCTCTGCATTACCCACCATGTGCAACCAGGTCCCTGAGCAAAGACAACCCCACGGATGGGTTTGCCTGTACTCGAGGCAGAATTAACAAACAGCCTTTCTAACAGACCTCAGACATGCACTTCTGGGACCTTATCTCCGTCTACTGTATGCAGGGGTTCAGATTGGGCTGGACCAGCTCTACTGGTGGAACCTCAGGTGTTAACTAATCAGGTGGCCTTTGCTAGATGCTGCTCCCAATTTTTGAAAGTTCCCCCACCTAGTGCCTTCAAGGTGGTTTTCAACAATCCATTGCACTGTTCTACTTTGCCTGCAGCTGGTGCATGGTAAGGGATATGGTACACCCACTCAATGCCATGTTCCCTAGCCCAGGTGTACATAAGGCTATTCTTGAAATGAGTCCCATTATCAGATTCAATTCTCACAGGGGTACCATGTCTCCAAAGGACTTGCTTTTCAGGACCCAAGATGGTGTTACGGGCTGTAGCATGAGTCACAGGGTGTGACACTTTACCGTGTCTTAACTGAGCCTCCCCTCATGGGGGAGGATTCCCTGAGCCCTTGCCTGGGCTCTGCAAACGAACGGGACTTTTCCACGCTTTTGCCCTCAAATAGTTGTTTATTAAGTCTTATCAGAAAAGGAGCCAAGGCACGAGATGACTCCCCTTAGAAAGAGCAAAGGAGAAGCCCGAAACGAAAGATATTTTTACTTTTCTACCAATGTTCAATAAATCGTTCTGTCACATGAAAGGAACTGCGGCATTTTTTCACCCAATCATTCTCAATCCACTTTTGCCACAGAAAATGGAGTAGAGAAAGAAGAAAGAAGAAGGCCTAAAACAACAACAATCCTCCATTTTGAAGGTTTGTTTTCTTATCTATTTTGCTATATTAACAAACCCAACACCTCTAAATTTTCACCCTGTGACAATCTTGTATAATGTTCTATCACCTAATTCACACCAGTGTAGATTCTACTTCTTCCCAAAGGGTAGGTAATTTTCTCCATGGACGAAGGTCAAAGACAGGGTTGTCCAGGGGGGTAGAACTCTTCAAAACAGGCAGAGAAATATTCCCTGCACTTTGGACTCCAACAAGGGTGGGTCTCCAGCCATCCCGTAGTGGCTTCTACCATTTTGAGCACATAGCACATAGCGTTGCCTTGGCATGTTTGAGGCAGTGTGATGTAATCAATCTGCCAGACCTCTCCATACTTGTATTTGCACCACCGCTCACCATACCATAGGGGTTTCACTCGCTTTGCCTGCTTGATTGCAGCGCATTTCTCACAATCATGGATAACTTGAGAGATACTGTCCATGGTTAGATCCACCCCTCGGTCTCGTGCCCACCTATAGGTGGCATCTCTGCTTTGATGACCTGAGGCATTATGGGCCCATCGAGCTAGAAACAACTCTCCCTTGTGTTTCCAATCTAAGTCTATCTGTGACACTTCTATCTTTGCAGCCTGATCTACCTGCTCGTTGTTTCGGTGTTCCTCATTAGCCCTACTCTTGGGGACATGAGCATCTACATGGCAGACTTTCACAAGTAGCTTTTTTACTTGGGCAGAGATATCTTTCCACTCTTCAGCAGCCCAGATTGGTTTTTCCCTACGCTGCCAATTAGCCTTTTCCCACTTTTTCCAACCATCCCCACAGAGCATTGGCTACCATCCAAGAATCAGTGTAGAGGTAGAGCTTTGGCCACTTCTCTCTTTCAGCCATGTCCAGGGCCAGATGAATGGCTTTGAGTTCAGCAAGTTGACTTGATCCACCTTCTCCTTCAGTAGCTTCTGCCACCTGACATTTAGGACTCCATACAGCTGCTTTCCACTTTTGTTTCATTCCTACAATGCGACAAGAACTGTCAGTGAAAAGAGCAAAGGGTATGTCTTCTGACGGCAGTTGGTTCTACGATGGAGCTTCTTCAGCACGTGTCACTTGTTCTTGTTCCTCTTCGTCACTGAGACTAAAGTTTTCACCTTCGGGCCAATTTGTGATTATTTCCAAAATCCCAGGGCGATTCAGTTTTCCCATATGGGTGTGCTGTGTGATGAGAGCAATCCATTTGCTCCATGTGGCATTGGTGGCGTGGTGGGTAGAGGGAACCTTTGCTTTGAACATCCACCCCAGCACCGGTAGTCAGGGTGCCAGGAGGAGCTGTGCTTCAGTGCTGATTAACTATGAGGCAGCTTTGATTCCTTCATAGGCTGCCACGATTTCCTTTTCTGTTGGGATGTAGTTGGCTTCAGATCCTCTGTAGCTTCGACTCCAGAATCCCAGTGGTCGACCTCGAGTCTCACCATGCACTTTCTGCCAAAGGCTCCAGGACAGACCATGGCTCCCGGCTGCAGAGTAGAGCACGTTCTTCACTTCTGCTCCTGTCCTGACTGAGCCAAGGGCTACTGCATGAGTGATCTCCTGCTTGATCTGGGCAAAGGCTTGTTGCTGTTCAGGGCCCTAATGGAAATTGTTCTTTTTGTGGGTAACCAAGTAGAGAGGACTCACAATCTTGCTGTACTCAGGAATATGCATCCTCCAAAAGCCTATGACGCCTAGGAAAGCTTGTGTTTCCTTCTTGTTGGTTGGTGGAGACATTGCTGTGATCTTATTGATGACCTCGGTGGGAATCTGATGCCATCCATCTTGCCATTTCACTCTCAGGAACTCGATCTCTTGAGCAGGTCCCTTGACTTTGCTCTTCTTGATGGCAAAACCAGCTTCCAGGAGAATCTGGATGATTTTCTCTCCTTTCTCAAACACTTCCTTTCCTGTGTTCCCCCACACAATGATGTCATCGATGTACTGCAGATGTTCTGGAGCCTCACCCTTTTCCAGTGCAGTCTGGATCAGTCCATGGCAGATGGTAGGACTGTGCTTCCACCCCTGGGGCACTCGATTCCAGGTATAGTGCACACCCCTTCAGGTGAAGGCAAACTGAGGCCTGCACTCTGGTGCCAGAGGAATGGAGAAAAATGCATTAGCAATGTCAGTAGTGGCATACCACTTCACTGCTTTGGACTCCAGCTCGTACTGGAGCTCCAACATGTTGGGCACAGCAGCGCTCAATGGTGGAGTCACTTCATTCAAGGCACGATAGTCCACAGTCAATCTCCATTCTCCTTCAGATCTGCACACAGGCCAGATGGGACTGTTGAAGGGTGAGTGGGTTTTGCTGATCACCCCTTGGCTCTCCAACTCACGGATCATCTTGTGGATGGGAATCACAGCATCTCAAGTTGTCCAGTACTGCCGGCGATGCACTGTGGAGGTGGCAATTGGCACTCGTTTTTCTTCCCCCTTCAGAAGGCCTACTGCAGATGGGTTCTCTGACAGTCCAGGCAAGGTATTCAATTGCTTAATGCCCTCTGTCTCCAGGGCAGCTATTCCAAAAGCCCACCTTTGATCTCTGAAATACCCGCTCTGGAGGAAGTCTATGCCCAAAATGCACGGGGCCTCTGGGCCAGTCACAATGGGATGTTTCTTCCACTCGTTTCCAGTCAGGCTCACCTCAGCTTCCACCAGTGTCAAATTTTGTGATCCACTGTTGGGGTGCCTCGGACCACTTGGGGTCCGCCCGCTGTCTGTCACGGCATGCCTGCCCAATGGGCAGATGACTCAGAGAGCGAGGACCAGTCCGTGGACGAGACCCGGTTGTGAGCCCACACCACTTCTCCAGAAAGTTCTGATAAGTTCGGTTGTTAATAGGTTTGTTCTGTTAGTTCCCTCCTCTGTAACCTGGCCATTGGTTCTGTGTCCCTGGGATCCTCATCCGTGCTTGTTTCCTATTGGTTGTTTGTTGGGGGCCACCCCGGTTCAAAACCTCAGTGCTCCCTGATTTCATCGGCCAGTTCATCCCCACCGCTTTCGGGACAATAAACTCGGAAGGTTTACTCGGACTGGTCCTCTCCCTTGCCTCTTTTGCCTCCGGAATTCCTGAGGGGCTGAGACCACCTGGTCCCCTCGCTTTGGGTGCGCCTGCTGACCGAGCCAGGGCATCCCGTTCCAAGCAGCCGCCGGGAAGTTATATTTCTCTGTGCCTGCCTGCGGGAAGTGACTGCTGCCTCCGGTGCAGGGACAAACACCCCCCGAGGCTGACCCATCTCCCAGGGCAGTGACACGCTGGCGTCCGGAACACGGACCGCTGAAACCCGGTCCCTGCAGAACTCCGTGGCAGGGTCTCTGATACCTGCCAGGAGTCGAGAATCCTGGCATCTGCTGTTCCTTTGCACAAACCGCGTTCCATTCTAGAAGCGCTGTGCTGCGAAGGTGGAGCTGAAAACCCTCCTGTTTTTTGCTGATTTTCTCTCTACGAGGACCGGCTCCGAACCCCGGAGGACTTCTTTCTGTTTTTCATTCCAGTGGATTGAGTTTTGGTAAGTATTTTACCTTTTTTTGCACCCCTGGGCTGTCTTTTGTCTGCTGGGCTCTGTGCGAGCCATCCCTTTTCCCCTCGGGCAAGCGCGGCTCGGTCCCACTGGCCGTTTTTTTTCTTTTCTGCGTTTTAACACAAAAGAGGGTAGAGGGAGGTGCCCTTCTGCCTGTTTTAAAACCTTTTTGTCTGTTTTCTGTCGGTTTTAAAATGGGAAATTGGACATCGGCACCTCAAAGGGAGATATACTCCCAAGTTCTTAATTCCCTAAGTGTGGGGGGGTTCAAATTCTCAAAAAGGGTGTTGAAAAGGCTTCTAAGGTGGATTTTCTTTTACTTTCCTGGCGTAACTGTAGCTGATGTGAAAAAGATCTCGTTTTGGAACCTAGTAGGAGATCAAATAAGGGATTTGCAGAGTTTTAAAGACAAATCAGTAGAGGAATTTATTCCACTTCTAATGCAAATTAAAAAGGCAGCTATATTGGAAAAGAAAGTAAAAAAAAAAGCCCCTGAAGCAGTTATAGCCCTCAGTTCTCCCTCTCCCGCTCCCCCAAAAATCCGTTTTTCCTTTCCCTTGTCCCTTGAGCGGAGTATACTGAAAAGAGGAAAAAGCCAAACGGCTCAGGACTGCCACCAGCTTCCGGCCTCTTCTCAGTGTTCCCCGTACCCATGTGCCGGTTTGGCTAAAATCTAGCAATATATCCTCTGAGAGAAAACCAGGTTACAACCACCCTTCCCCCCACAGGGTTCGGGAAAAAAAAAGAAATTTTCCTCGAAGGAAAGTGAAAGAGATAAGAACTATTTATTTAACAAACACACAGGAAAAGGATAATAATGCTAAATAATGAAATGAAATCTCTCGCTATAGAGAAAAACCTGGGAAGATTTCAGAGTCCTTCTGTAGGTGTGGTTTCTCTCCTCCTTGGAGCTGGGTCAGCGAGGGCCCACCCCCGGGCCTCGGGGAAAATTCTCCCGATGTGTTTTGATGTTGTTGAACAGTCCAGAAGAGAAGAAGGGAAAAAACAAAGTCCCAGGAAACAAAGTTCAGCTTTCCGTCTCACGCCGGGAAGAGAAGAAAAAAAACCCCGAAACCGCTGGCTGAAGCAAGCAAGCAGGGTGCTCCCTCCTGCTCCCCCAGCCAGAGAACGCAGAGGAGTGTATCTCTGTGTCCTTGAGAAACTGTTTTGAAAAGTTCGTTTGTTTTTTTCTTTTCTCCAGCTCATTTTAAAGGCACAGAAAAGGCACAATATTACTTTTTGGGCATAGAGCATGATAGGGGATACACATGATAGAGTCACCCCAAGACACCCTGTCAGTCTAGTTTTGGCCAAGCTAGTTCCGACCTGTCTCAAAAACCTCTTTCCTGCCATTTTTCCCCAGTTAAAAGCCCCAGTTTAAACATAAAAAGTAAAAAAGCGATCCCAGGGGGCGTGTCCCCTGAGTTCCAGAATGGCGGCGGCCACATGGCCGAGTGTGCCAAAACCCCTTCTTCTTCCCACAATCCCTTTTGGTTGTCTTCCTGGAACCCCTTCCTCTCTTCACCGCTTTTTCCCCGAGTCTTCCAGACCTGTCAATCTTGATCACTCCTCCCCCCTGACGTCATGTGAGCGCGGCTCGGCTCCGCCCCCTGCTCCTCCCTGTGACGACATCGCAGGGGAGGAGTCAGGTGGAGGTTCCCACGCCGCCCCCTTCGGTCGCATCGCCCCCACCGACCCCTGTCCATCAGGGCTCGGGAACTCAGCTTACCCCGCCTCTCTTCCTGCTCCGGCCGGAAGAGACTCCATCTTGGATGAGTTTGTAAACAATGAGACTGCTGCAGCTACTGTCCCCTTTACTGCTCCTGTTACTTATAACAGGCAAGGATTGAATCCTCAATGGAAACTATTCGATTATAATAACATCAAAGATATCTGTAAACCATATAAACAATACGGTAAGGATAGCCAGTATTTTAAAAATATTTTTAATGCAACTTGTACTGCAAATGTTTTGGTACCATATGATGTAAAAAGAATTATTTCAAGCCTACTGTCCGTTACCGAATTCAAATTATGGAGGGGCCTGTGGAAAGAACAGCTACGGGAGCAGCTGCCAGTCATCTTAAGAAATCCTAATCATGCCAAAAATCACATTGGATCATTTAATAGGGGAAGGGCAATTTACTAAGCCACAGGACCAAGCAAACCATATACCTACAGAGGTCCTGGAAATAATATGGGGGGTTGCAGAGAAGGGATTCTTTACAATGCCTTCAAAAACAACCATAAAGATCAGTTTCACTGCCATCAAGCAGGGCCCAAATGAGGACTTTATGGACTTTGTGGACCGATTAACAGCAGCTGTCGAGACTCAAATTGATGATGTCTCTGTCCATGAAAGAATTATAACTGACTTTGCAAAATTGAATGCAAATGAAACATGTAAAGCAGTCATTAAGACACTGCCATTCAAACCTCCTCCATCTCTGCTGCTGATCACAGAGGCCTGCATGAGGCATGTAACTGATTCTATAGAGACACAGGGAAATAAAGAGGAGTCAACAGGAAAGTTTTCAGCACATCCTGCCAATGTGGAGGAAAACAAAAATGATAAGCCTTTATGGGTTTGTACGAGGGGTGGAAAAAAGGGCCACACTGCAAAATTCTGTCGTGCCCCCACACCTAACCACTGTGTTTCCAAGCCTCTCATTTCAGCCAGACCAAGACCTCCAGCTCCATCAACTGCAGAAAAGCTGCCAAAAAACTGAGATCAGAGCGCGAAAAGGCAGGTTCGCGTGGGGATACAAATGAAAAAGCTGCCTCAATTCAAAAACTCTCAGCAAAACTACTGGATGGAACTCATATGAAATATCAGCAGGTCTACAGCCTTCCCTGTCGCCTCACAGCGTGATAAGTACTGGTTTTATATTTACTTTCAGACATCCTTACAGCACGCCGCCAGAAGTGGAAGTCATTCCTACGATTAGCCAGCTGGACACTGAGGGGAGATTCAGTGTTACTGTTAAATGTCATTTTCTACCATTTTTCCTCCCTAAAGGTTATGATATTGCACAGGCATTCGTGCTGCCAGCGACTTTTCCAGAGGGGAGCAAGTCCCCTGGCGCGTACTGGGCAGAAGTGGTGCGGAAGGGTCGTCCAATGCTTGACTGTAGACTGTCTAATAACAATGACTCCCATTCCATTACAGGCATGATTGATACAGGAGCTGACGTAACTATCATTTCGGCAACAGATTGGCCTCGGATGTGGAGCCTGCAATTCAAAGATGGCCTCGTTTCGGGGGTAGGTGGATCTGTGTCCGCCCACTGGAGCAAGGATATTATTCAAATAGAGGGACATGAAGGTAGGATAGCCTCTATCTGACCCTTTGTCATGGATTCGGGATTCACATTATGGGGGAGAGATCTTATGTCCCAATGGGGGACCCGGGTGGAGGTAACACCAGAACCCCGGGATTTTCCCTAAGGGCCACTGTGGAGCACCCTATCCAGAAATTGAATTGGAAAACAGATGACGCGATATGGATAGATCAGTGGTCTTTGCCTATAGAAAATCTGAGCGCTCTGCATCAGCTCGTGGAGGAACAATTGAATAAGGGCAATATCGAACCGTCCAACAGCCCCTGGAATTCCCCAGTGTTTGTAATAAAAAAGACGGGGAAAGACAGATGGCGATTCCTCCAGGATCTGAGAAAGATAAATAGTGTTATTGAGGACATGGGAGCTCTCCAGCCAGGAATGCCATCTCCCTCTATGCTCCCGAGGGGCTGGAAACTGGCAGTCATTGATATCAAAGACTGCTTCTTTCCGATCCCCTTACACCCAGCCGATGCCCCTAGATTTGCTTTCTCCATCCCATCTATTAATCGTGAGGCCCCAATGCAACGTTTTCACTGGCGAGTCCTCCCTCAGGGGATGAAAAACAGCCCGACTATATGTCAATGGTATGTCGCAAGCATACTGGGCCCAATCCAAAAAATTGCCCAAAAGTCCATCATATTACATTACATGGAAGATATATTAGTCTGCTCCCCGAATCAGTCATACCTACAGTGGACCTTAGAGAAAGTCACAGAAGCCTTGCAAAAAGAGGGATTTGAAATACAAAAAGACAAAGTTCAGGTCACAAGTCCATGGAAATATCTTTGAGTCTCTATCACTGACACTAGCATAACACCACAAAAAATAAAGATTAATGAAAATCCCAAGGCATTGCAGGAGTTACATCAGTTATGCGGATCCATTAGCTGGATTCGACTGCTTCTGGGACTGACATCAGAGGACGTAGCACCTCTCTTTAACCTACTTCGAGGAAACGACAACCTGAGTTCTCCACGAGCTTTGACACCTGAAGCCAAACAAACTATAGGTAAAGTGCAGCAGGCGCTGGAGTCCAAACAAGCCCACAGGTATGACCCACAATTGCCATTTCAATTTGCCATCCTGGGAGTCGTACCACACCTCTATGGGTTGATTTTCCAGTGGGATGCTGTGCAAAGAGATCACTTGCTGATAATCGAGTGGGTTTTCCTAGCTCATTTACCATCCAAAAGCATCACCACGCCTCAGGAACTCATGGCAAAGCTCATCATAAAAGCACGATCTCGCCTCCGGACTTTAGCTGGATGTGATTTTACATGCATCTACTTACCTCTAACCAATGAGGCTTCAGAGCATTTGCTTCAAACCAGTGTCTCTTTACAATATGCTCTGGACAGCTTCCCCGGTCAGATATCAATTCATTTTCCAAAACACAAATTATTTAATTCGGCACTGAAAATTATTCCTAGGACCATCCAAAGTGCAAAGCCACTGGACGCACTGACCATTTTTACAGACGGCTCCGGAGCATCCCACAAGTCTGTCATGACTTGGAGGGATCCTCAGACACAGAAGTGGGAGTCCGATGTCGAAAAGGTGCCTGGCTCGCCACAGGTGGCAGAGCTAGCAGCCGTTGTCAGAGCATTCGAGAGGTTTCATGAACCATTTAACTTGGTTTCAGATTTGGCCTATGTTGCAGGGGTTGTGTCCAGAGCTGAGAATGCAGTGCTCAAAGAAGCAAAAAATCCGTTGATTTATCGCTTGCTCTCGAGACTGATACATCTAAATATCCCACCGAGAGCAACCATTCTTTGTGATGCATGTGAGATCACATACAGATCTTCCTGGCTTTATCGCCGAGGGGAACCGGAGAGCAGATGAATTGGCATTACCTGTACAAACTGCAAATTTGCCAGACCTGTTTCGTCAGGCGAAGATGAGCCACGCCTTTTTCCACCAAAACTTTCCGGCTCTAACACGGATGTTCCACCTCACCCGTGAACAGGCCAGAGCCATTGTGGCGACATGCCCTAACTGCCAAAAATTCCAAGTGCCTTCACTTGGCAGTGGGGTCAACCCTAGAGGGTTAGGGAGCAACGAGTTGTGGCAAACAGATGTCACGCACATTTCATCCTTTGGCCGGCTCAAATATGTCCATGTATCTGTAGACACTTATTCAGGAGCCGTGTTCGCCTCTGCCCATGCCGGGGAGAGGGCGAGGGATGTCATAAACCACCTGATCCATGCATTTGCCACACTCGGGGTCCCTAAACAGATAAAGACCGACAACGGCCCAGTGTACGTCTCTGCTGCCCTCAGGAAATTCCTGCAGAATTGGGGAATCCACCACAAAACAGGCATTCCACGTTCCCCGACAGGACAGTCAATCGTGGAGAGGACACATCAATCGTTAAAGAGAGTGCTGCAACAGCAAAAAGGAGGAGACGAAACTAACAACCCTGTCTTCCGCTTGAAGAGAGGCCCTCTTTGTGATGAACTTTCTAAATTGCTCAGCTGAGAACCCAGATCCACCAGTAGTTATTCATTTCAACACAGACATTAAATTAAAATTCAAGCAGAAACCACCAGTTATGATAAAGGATCCAGAGACACAAGAAACTAAAGGCCCTTTCCCACTAATAACGTGGGGAAGAGGATTTGGGTGTGTATCCACCCCTGCAGGCCCAAAGTGGGCCCCAGGGAAATGGATAAAACCATATGTACCCCAAGGTAAAAACGATGTAGACCATTTACAGAATGAGGGAATCAATTGTTCTGTTAATATTTTGCTGCTTTGTTCACTCCTACAGTTTTTCATTGTAACCTGTTCTTCGTAATATTGTCCTGCTTTAGGCACTCCCTGTTAAAATTAATAAGAAAAAACTGGGGAGATGTTGGGGTGCCTCGGACCGCTCGGGATCCGCCCGCTCTGTCACGGCATGCCTGCCCAATGGGCAGATGACTCAGAGAGCGAGGACCAGTCCGTGGACGAGACCCGGTTGTGAGCCCACACCACTTCTCCAGAAAGTTCTGATAAGTTCGGTTGTTAATAGGTTTGTTCTGTTAGTTCCCTCCTCTGTAACCTGGCCATTGGTTCTGTGTCCCTGGGATCCTCATCCGTGCTTGTTTCCTATTGGTTGTTTGTTGGGGGCCACCCCGGTTCAAAACCTCAGTGCTCCCTGATTTCATCGGCCAGTTCATCCCCACCGCTTTCGGGACAATAAACTCGGAAGGTTTACTCGGACTGGTCCTCTCCCTTGCCTCTTTTGCCTCCGGAATTCCTGAGGGGCTGAGACCACCTGGTCCCCTCGCTTTGGGTGCGCCTGCTGACCGAGCCAGGGCATCCCGTTCCAAGCAGCCGCCGGGAAGTTATATTTCTCTGTGCCTGCCTGCGGGAAGTGACTGCTGCCTCCGGTGCAGGGACAAACACCCCCCGAGGCTGACCCATCTCCCAGGGCAGTGACAATCCACCTGTTATACCAGCAATAGAAACAGATTCTGCCCCTACATGTTGCAATGGCATTAGTGTACACTGCGCACCAGTGTAAACCAAGGCATCATATTTTTGTGGTTCTGATGTGCCAGGCCAACGAATCCACCCAGTCCAAAAAACATGGTTTTCCCTGGCCTGTACCTGGCTAGAGGCAGGGCCCCTCTAGTCCTGGTTATCCTTCTTTCCCTGGGCATACATCTTAGAAGTTCCTTCAAGGGGATCGGACATGTCATCATCTCTTCCATCATTTCTGGCAGTTTGGCTACGGGCAACTGGAGCTACTTCCTTTCTGGTGGAACTTCCTTTCTGAGTCTTGCGCTCCTTCAATTCACGCACTCATGCTGCCAGAGCAGAAGTGGATTGTCTTTCCCACCTCCTCATGTTTTCCCCACTATCATACAGGAAATACCACAGCTCACTTTGTGGGACGTACCTTCTCTCTCTCTCTGGGGAATGTCGGCGTTTGGAAGAAGAATCTCTGATCTGTACTGCCGAGATTTGGAGAAGGCCCTCTTTAATCTCCTTCTTGAGCTCCTGGTGATTATTCTTGAGTTCCTGGAGATTCTTCTCTATCTTATCTTCCAATTTCTGCTTATGTGTTTCCACAGCTGCAATTCTTGCATGTGTTGCACCATGCACGGCATCTGCATATGCTCGGAGCTTCGTTGCCATCTCCTGCACAGTCTTATTCGCACCGTAATCTGATTTCATCATTGCTAAAGCAGAAGCATATTCTTGTGGCCCAAGCTGTATCAGTCATCACTGCCTCAACTCTGACCCGGTCTGGACTCCTCAATCCTGGGTCATGTGTGTAGACAACCTCTACCGCCGCTAGTTCTCTCAGGTGTTGGATCCCTTGTTCTATGGTCTTCCACTGGGTTTGCTGCATATAGAAATCGTCTGCGCACAGATATCTATCCCTTGCACCACTCAAGACCCGTGTCCAGAGACTGACAGAGTCAGCCGTCCTTATTATCGCTTGGTCAATAGCCGGATCACGTGACAGGGATCCTAAATTCCTCTCTTCAGCACCATCCAGCATTACATCATCACCTGCAGCATCCCAAATACAGACCATCCAACTTATTATGGATTCATTAAACCGTCGGGTGTAGTCCTTTCTTAGGCTATGAAGGTCTTTTATGGACATGGACTCAGTAATGGTTTCTGTGCCTGAGTCAGTTGGTGGCTTTGAGGTTCCTTCCCCTGCATCATCATCATCTTTCACTGGGCGATCAGTTTTGGTTGTGTGCTTTTTCCTTGTGACAGGAGCAACTGTCAATGGCTTAGTTTCTCCCTCTGGTTTGGCTGCAGCCTGAGTGACTGGGGTGTCTGCTGATTTATTTTTCTGCCCCTCTAACTTTATCTGCTGCTCTACAGTACCTAGCAGTGTGCTATACGCATATGCCAAGCCCCAGCATATTGCAATGACCTGTTTCTCGTTAGAATTGTCATTGCATTTCTCTTTCAGATATTTCCCTACCTCAGCTGGTTTCTGAATCTTTTCAGGAGGGAAATTCCAAGCTATTGGGTCAGACAATTCCTTCAGGGTTTGGCCCACATCCTCCCATTCCTCACTCCACTCAGGATTTTCCACATCTGGGTCAGGTGTCTCATCAGTCGCCCTGGAAATCTGAGCCCTCATTCTAGACAAGCTGCAAACCACATAGAGGACGCTTACCAGATTAAATACCAGGAGAGTGGTCTCTTTAACATTCAGGGGAAACTGAATATTCTCAAAAGATAATGTATCACATTTAAAGGGGAGGGAGATGAAAGGCTGGGAAACCCCGTCTCCTCCTCTTCTAACAAACTGGGTGCAATTACTAATAAACCCCCAAAACAGGCTCCTGAAGCTCGGACTGGGATTAGGACGGAGAAACCACATATCATACACACTTTGAACAGCTGCCTGTACCTCTGTTAACTTCTTATAAATCATTATAACTGAGCACAGCAAAATAGAAATCTGGATTCGTGCCCCTGCTCGGCAAAAGTTACATATCAGGGACAAGATCGGAGCAATCTGTGGATAGGCAAACAGGCCTAGGGACCAGAAAGGCATTAATACCTCAAACAGGCCTAGGGACCAGAAAGACATTAGTACATCCAGCCAGAGAGACATTATGAACTCAACCAACATGATGACTAATTTACACCAACACAAAGTAATTAAATTCAAACCAAAATGTGTAGATGCTGAAAAGCTTTAGCAGAGAAATTTTCCAGCTTTCCGCAGCATTTTGTGAGAGCTCTGTCTTTCCCATGCAAATTATTTAAAACAATGTTACAGTTTTGTAAACTTCTTGCACCTGCAGGTTGTTTTGCAGTATTGTTATGGTTCTAACTAGAAAATTATTTAGAAATGGGTGTCTTAGAATTTGGCCAATCCCCTCAAGGGGTGGATGGCCAAAGGACCAATTACCTTGTGCCATTTAACACACTTTTGTGAACTAACATATAAACTCCTCTGGAAAAATTATTAAATCGCTTCTGTTTATGCCTGAGCCTGGACTTTGTGTCATTTCTCTACCCGTCCTCGTGGTGCAGACAGCGACAAAAATATAATTAGTACAGGGTTTTTTCACTTTCCTTCGAGCCACGCATCGGGCGCCACTAAATATTTGTGCCGGTTTGGCGGAATTTGGAGGAAAATATCCTCTAATAGAAGGCAGGTTACAACCACCCCTCACCCCTCCCCCACCAGGTTCAGGGAAAAAAAGAAATTGTCCTCGGAGGAAAGTGAAAGAGATAAAAACTATTTATTTAACAAACACACAGGAAAAGGATAATAATGCTAAATAATAAATCCTCTCGTTGTGAAGAGAAACCTGGGAAGATTTCAGAGTCCTTCTGTAGGTGTGGTCTCTCTCCTCCTCGGAGCTGGGTCGGCATGGGCCGGGCCTCAGTGGAAAATTCTCCCGATGTGTTCTGATGTTGAAACAGTCCAGAAGAGAAGGGAAAAAAACCAAAGTTCCAGGAAAACAAAGTTCAACTCTCCATCTCCCTCCAGAGAAAAGGAGCCAAAAGCTGTCTGGAAAGCAAGAAGGGTGCTTCCTCCACTCTTGCTGCTGCAGCAGGACAGAGTAGTGTGTGTCTGTGTCCTTGAACAACTGCTTTGAAAAGTTTGCTTGGTTCTTTTTCTCTCTCCCCCCTCTCAGGCTCAGTTTAAAGGCACAGAAAGGCACAAAGTTAATTTCTGGGCATAGAGCAGCGATAGGGGATACACATCAAAAAGTCATCCCAAGACATCATCACAATCAGGGGCAAACGCGTGAATACTGTGCTTTTCTTTCCGGGGAAATCTATGTTGCAAAATCATGGATGTGTTGGGTGTTAACAGCAAGAGTCACCCTAAACTACGGGGGCCTCCCTTAATATGTGATGGAATAGCAGCCCAAGCTCAGTCTCCACAAATAAAAAACACTCCTGCTGGTAGCGATGGTGGAGTATTAGTAGAGCGTGAGAAAATAGTAGTGTAATTACAGCAAGGGCTTGCATTTCTAAATATAGGCTGGGTCGGAGAAATATCCCATGCTTTAGATTGGTTGCTCCCGGAATGATTAAACATAATACAGAGGTCCATTTTTACGGACCCCAAAAGCTCTATTTCTTGGGGTTCAAGAGTTGCATCAGGGAGATATAGGTCACATCAGTCCCAAGCATTATGATTCTCCGAATCAAGAATGTGAGCTTGAGTGGGACGTGGCCACTCATCTAAAGGTAAACCAACAAGGCAAGTAGAAAATGGATTCTCAGGAGAGGCCGTGGCCAAGCATAAGGTATCCTGCCTTGTTAGATTGGCTAAAGTTATCCATACATTTGTTTCTGGCTGATTAACAGGCCAAGCAAAAGTAACAGAAAGAAGCATTAATACTGAAAAAGCTTTTGTTAGCATAAAGCAAACTTTACCTTTTAGCAAGAGTACTACTAGAATATTTGGCCACTGTAGTGGGTCATTGTTCAGCAAAGACTTCCAAGTGTTCAGGCAAACCATAGCTGTGCCTGCACACTGGAGTCTTTATGTGTATATCACCGATTCAAGGGTAATGCACTGTATGGGTGTTTGTGAAGGGTTTAGCTGTGTTTCCCTGAAACGTCCCTGGCAAGGAATCGTTCCGGTGGGTGCAGTATAGCACTCCAGCAAGCTTACTCTTTTCACCCCCGCGGCTGTTAGGCACGGACCCTCACTCACACATTGAAGCTGGATAGCTCAGCATTATCAGAAGCAAAGAGTCAGGAGGGCTCTCCTGCATGGCATTTCCATGGACGAGGTTTATTGCATCCTGCCACGAAGGGAGAGCAGAGATGAAAAAGAGAGCAGACCACGCAGGGTCCAGGGTTTTTGTAGTGGAGCGGGGAGAACATCAGAACCAATCATCTGAGGGCACGGGGGCAGTACAAAGGTGGGACTAGGGAAAGGGAGCCAATGGGGAAGGTCTGGGGGTGTGTAGGGGTATGAGTCAATCAGACTAAGTCTGCATGGCACCACAAGGGCTGATGGGAGAGGCTTTTCCTTTCTCACCATGAGGTCAGGAGATGTTCTTAAACCTCGGAATCAGTCCACCATCAGGCCTCTGCTATTTTGGGGCTCCTTGGCCCCTCAGCAATCATAGCTGCTGCCTCAGCGGCTACAACACAAGGGTATTAATCCTTTTGTGTATTTTGATCAGCTGGTTGTACGATGAAGGGTCTGATGTTCTTGGCTGGAACCCAACGAGGACCGGTATCTGTGGAAACACAAGCATAATCCCTTCCCCATGTAATGTGGGGAAATGGACCTATGATTTTTCCACGTTCTGGGTCTTTTGCAAATACTTATGCTTTCTGCCCTAATGACATTTCCTTAGAAGTAGAAAAGTGTTTTATTATAGGGGGAACCTTGCTATCGCCACAGCAATTTAAAAAATTTAAAACGTACAGTGCCTTGTGTAGCCTTTCCTTTGGTGTGCACCCCTGCATCCCCTCTTTCTGTTGTGCTAAAAGACGCTTAAGAGTTGAATGAGCACGTTCAATAATTGCTTGTTGTCCTGGGGTGACTTTATGATGTGTATCCCCTATCGCTGCTCTATGCCCAGAAATTAATTTTGTGCCTTTCTGTGCCTTTAAACTGAGCCCGAGAGGGGGAAGAGAAAAAAACGAGCAAACTTTTCAAAACAGTTGTTCAACGACACAGATACACACTCCTCTGCGTTCTTCTGCTGCAGCAGCAAGAGTGGAGGAAGCACCCTTCTTGCTTTTCAGCCAGCTTTTGGCTGCCTTTCTCTGAAAGGAGACAGAGAGTTGAACTTTGTTTTCCTGGGACTTCTGTTTTTCCCTTCTCTTCTGGACTGTTTCAACATCAGAACACATTGGGAGAATTTTCCACTGAGGCCCCGGAGGTGGGCCCACACCGACCCAGCTCCGAGGAGGAGGAGGAGAGACCACACCTACAGAAGGACTCTGAAATCCTCCCAGGTTTCTCTCCACAGCGAGAGGTTTTATTATTTAGCATTATTATCCTTTTCCTGTGTGTTTGTTAAATAAATAGGTTTTTTTTCTCTTTCACTTTCCTCCGAGGAAAATTTTTTTTCCCCGAACCTGGTGGGGGAGGGGTGGTTGTAACCTGCCTTCTATCAGAGGATATTTTCCTCCAAATTTGTCCTAACCAGCACACTTGTTCTGTTGGAGAGTGAGGGATGCCAGTAATATGAGAGATTCTCCATAAGGTGAAAAAGGAGGAAAGTTGTTGAGAAGTGTAAGCAGGACCATTATCAGTCTTAATTTGCTGGGGAATCTTTAAAGCTCCAAAAGCTGCCAAAAAATGGTGGCAAACATCTTTGGCAGTTCTCCTGTGTGACATGATGAAAACAATGCACCTGAAAAGGTGTCAATAGATGAGTGAACATATTTAAGGTGGCCAAATTCAGGATAGTGAGTGACATCAGTTTGTCCTATGTGGAGGCTTTGTAGGCCACATGAGTTAATTCCCGGATGCCAGATAGGCAATTTCTCGTACACCTTGCTCGGATACACCATTCGTGGAGATTGATATCCCACTCCCATAGCAACACTATCAAGTCCTTGTAGATTCCCTCTTGCGACAGCGGTGTCCTGGCTAATCATCCTTTTGCGACAGAGGCTCAGGTCATGGCGTCCTGTTCGTCCCATGTTTGCATTTTGTTCTTATCACTATCTCTCTGGCTCTGTAGCTTCTGTGCCGGAGCACGAGGTGTAGTGATCTCTAAAAGGCATCTCCTTAGCGAAGCTGCTTAGCAGGATCAGCTATATACACACACACGTGCACACACAAATGCACGGATAGCTTCCATAATATAGGTCAGCGGCAAAGAGGCAGGAAGGGTCTTTGCGTGGAGTTCCACAGGAGCAGTTTATTGCTTTCACACTGTGAAGGGTTCTAGAGGCAAAGACCCAGAATAATGAACTCAGGCTTAAGTACGGAGGTGAGGCTAGCACCAGGAACCAATGGTGTGAGGGCACTGATGGCTTTTCTTGGTCTTAAAATCAAGAGGCAAACACAGTTAGAAGGGAAAAAGGGATTTTACCTTGGTATTTATTTTAAGGATCCTCTGGTGCACTACGTCCAGGTCGAATGCACCTCAATGCCCACCGCAATGCACACCCACCAAAAGATCTGGTATAACATTATAGGTCTTACTAATTAGCATATCTATCAAAAATTCCCCAATGAGAAGCTTGAATGAGCCCCCCCTCCCCAAGGACCCTTCCCCTGGATGGTTCTATCTTAGTTTACAAAATGTGTTCTGGAGAGGACCTTGGGGTCTGAGGCATATTGCTCCTTAACTACGAAGCCTCTAAAATGTTTCGTCTCCTAGCTTAACAAACAAGTCCAAGAATGTAGGCAAAAAGCACTAAAGAATACAGAAGTTGTAAAACGGTATAAAGGGGTTTAAAAGAAAAGGCAAAAAATCATTATGGCATCAGCACGGGGGCCGTACAAAGGCAGGACTAGGGAATGGGGACCAATGGGGGAGCTCTGGGGGAGTGGCGAGGGGCAGAGGCCAGTGGGGGGAACCTGGAGTAGACAACATTCTATGGCATGGAACATATAAGGTAGCAAGGAGGCGGAACGGCCAACAGCCAACCGGGGAAGCAGAACTGGGGTAGATTACCATAACAGAACAAAGCATTCTGGGAGAGGCTTCTTTTCTCACTATGACCAATAAGTCTCTGGCACCAGGGACTGTCTTACCGAGAACTCTCTCTGTCCCTTGTACCACAGGCTAACTGGCCACCACAGTTCTTGCCTTGGGCTTTGTTTCATCTCTGCTTCTTGTTCTTGCCTTGAGTTTTTATCTGTCCCATGGCTTTCGCGGCACCAAGGTGTTATGATCCAGTTTTAAGGTTCTTAGAAATTCCTCTGCCCGAATTAAGGTGCAAACGAGACCATATGCCAGGGACAATAGTAAAGGTTTTATTTGATGGTAAATATGAGAGAGAGAGAGAGAAAGAATGAAAGTAGTAGGAAAGTAGGTGGGGGGGACAGAAAGAGTGACAGGGACAGAATAAGGAAAATATCACCACTCCGTGGATCCCAAGATGTTCCGTTGATCCTCTCCAGCTGGTCTTCTTGGTGGTGAAAGTCCCCCCAAAAGGCATAGAGTCCGATGGGTTTATATGCTCAGGCTAGGTAGGCATGTCCAGGCATGTCCCCCTGGAGGTGGGGGGGGCAGCCTCTTACAGCAGACTCTGGGTCTGTTGCATCACTTGCAGGCCTGTGGGGCCAAGCCTCTCACGTGAAAGTCCCGCGGATGTGGCCTGTGAGGTTGGGGGTTCCACAGCTGGGCCAGTTTGTGTAATCGGAGGATGGGTGTTTATTGCCTCTCACCAGAGGTTACACCATGCACCCAAAACCTCCTCCTCCCCCCTCAGTTGGGGGGGAGTCTGTGTAAACCTGGCTTCTGTGAGCTGTGCTCTCCCCCCACCCCAAACTCAGCCGGGGATAGTTGCAGCTGGTGGCATCTTTTTGTGGATGCATACCTTTCCTTCAGTCTGAGATGATTGAACAATGTGTTTCCTTTTATCTAATCAGTAGTTTGACTTTCAGTACAAAGTCCCAGTCTTCAGAGAGGCTTCTTCGGTTGCAGCTTCCTTGTCATGAACAAAACTTTCAATGTTTGAGGCATGAACTATTTTCAGTCTCTGACAGCCACCCCGTGACTCAAACATTATAATAAATGTCTCTTTCTTAGAGGTCTTCTTCACTTTATGGGTTGTCCACGGAGGTGATGAGGAGAGATAATAGGAGAAAGGATGTAAATAGTAGAAGCAATAACACAAGTAATTTTACAGTGTTCAACAGTTTGAAATGTCAAAATGCAAATTCAATTGTAATCATCAATTCAATTTCCATTAGTCAGTGCCCCCACCCCGTGAATTCCAGGAATCAGTGTTTTTTTTTTAATGCGTAGTGGATGTGAGGGATATCACAATATTGTATCTCTTAGATGTTGGTTCGATATGTTTTGAAATCAGTTATAGAATTATACAGCGGGTTTTCATTTTTAAATTTTATAGAGGGGTATTCTCAACAGGTACATGTATTAATATGTGTCAATCAGCCGAGTTTCAAGAGGATTAACTTTGCACCCTAGAATAAATGTGAAGGGATTTGTTGAGGATGTGTGGGTTTTTTTCTTGGCTCCACTCACATATAGTTAGAAGAATTTTATAGGTATTCCGCTGGATAATTCTATACATTATTAAGGATTAGTTCTTATGGTACAAAATTAACACACAAAACATTTTCATACAAAATGTTTTCATGCAAACATATTTTTACATCAAGACTATGCTCTGTTTTTCAGGAGACAGATTATAGCACTGTTGTCATTTAATTTTGACACAAACTAGAAAGTGTGGCTTTTTCTAATTATTGGTGGGATTAAAAATGAAATTAATTTCTTTTCAAACTTGTCCCAGATAGCTTTTCCTTTTGGACTTCAGTGAGTAGGAGAAGTGAGGCAAAGTTAAAATACTCTCTTAAGACATATGGCATGAAATTCAACAGTACAATAGTTTGAGAGCTGGTAGAAGGCTTCTTGTATTCCTCTTGGTTTAGGAAGGGGGATTCAATCATTTCTTGTGTAGCGTTTGCTTGTGTTTTGTCAAGATTCTTTAATTCACTAATTAGAAAATCCAAAAAATTTAGCCAGATTATAATAATTTTGAAGCCTTCTGAGGCAGAACTGGGAAGATTAGACATATTTGTGGGATTTCAAATATGTATAAATTCTTATACCAACTCTCAAGATAATATTGGTTGAGACAAATTATACATCTATAAGACCTTAGCTACAACATCTTTTCAGTAAAAAGACAAAACAAGTTAGACAAAAATTAAACTCAAGAATATGTAGAATGCTTTAACTTCTATTTGATTTCTCACTAAGGCACTTGTGATGAAAACACAAACAAATTACAAACATTAACAAACTGACAATGCAAGCAATTGTGGTGATACTTTAAATTTCATTGGTTTTCATGCAGCTCCATCTCATGTGTTGGTAAATTCCTATAAAAGAAAAGTGAAAATTTGGCCCATCAGACCGATTATTAAAGAGAAGTAAAAACTTCTTGTGGCTAACACAAAGTGACAGAGTCCACGTGAAGAAATGGTTATGACATTTAGGTGTGATTTTGCTGCTTGCAGTTCCTCTGCTCTCAAACTGCTTTCTTTATCTTCGATGCAGGGATGTTTGACATTCCTAGAAAAGAGAAGAGAAACAAACTTCCCAGGCGAAATACATCTGAATGAAACAAGTTGTTAATTGCATTATCTTATTCAGATGGAGTTCTAGCTTTTAGGAAGTGCTTGTTGCACTACTTTTGTTGTTTCCCACAGGTTTTCAGTGGGGTTTCCTCCACTTGATTGTTCAGGAGAGGGAGTGAGACTGCTTTTAAAAGTTTTGCAAGAGTTGCAGTCTGTGAATCAGGCAACTGAGTTGCTTTTTTTTCTTTCAGGGTTTTAGTAGGCTTCTGCTTTGCACCCTGGAGCAGTCTGCCTTATCAGTTTGCTCTTTTTGTTCTACTGATTTTCCTTTTGGACAAGATCAAGTTTGGCAGCAAGCAATGCTACTGCCTAAAACCCCCTTTTTTTTTTTTTTTTTTTTAATAGCCAATCACCCTTTCAGCAATCAATCATCTTTTAGTAACCAGTTGCTCCTTATCTCAAATTATTTTTTTTTCAAGTCCACTCTAGGAGTAGGGAGGTGACTAACAAGTTAACCAAGGAAGGACAACAAAACATTTTATTTGCACTGGCCACCTAGGACAGGCATTTCCCCTAAAGTTTTGTATAGCCCCTGCAGAGGAAGTTGCATGGTAAATACTTAGGCTTGCGCAGGGACAACACCAGCCCCACAAGGCAGTGGCCTCAGGATTAGAGGCTGCCAATTTTAATTCTCTACAATAAATCACAGACTGTTGGGGGGGGGGTCCCCACAGGATAGGAGTTTTTAAGGCTCCATAGAACCACCACGTAACAGCAGCTTTGCAGCTCCCCACTATGTTGGGGCATGGCTCCCCACTAAAAAGGAGTTTTTTAGGCTCTATACAACGTCACGTAACAGGAACTTTGCAGCTTCCCAAACTGTTAAGGGGAGGTCCCCTCTAAACAGGAGTCTTTCGGCTCCACAATACCGCAACTGCAGGCTTCAGGATAAGAGCCTGTTAATTCCAACTTTCCACAACAAAAACACACAAAAGGAAACTAAAAACACCAGAATCAGTTTACTATCACCTCCACAACTTTCTCAGAGAAAGCTGCATCAGAATCCCCAAGAGTCCGAGCCCCCACAGAGGAAACCTCGACCTCCACAACCCCCTCAGAGAGGGCTGCGTCGGAATCCCTAGGAGTTGACTATAACCTCCACAACTTCCTCAGAGAAAGCTGCATCAGAATCCCCAAGAGTCCGGGTCCCCACAGAGGAAACCTCGACCTCCACAACCCCCTCAGAGAGGGCTGCGTCGGAATCCCTAGGAGTTGACTATAACCTCCACAGCTTCCTCAGAGAAAGCTGCATCAGAATCCCCAAGAGTCCGGGTCCCCACAGAGGAAACCTTGACCTCCACAACCCCCTCAGAGAGGGCTGTGTCGGAATCCCTAGGAGTTGCTGTGTCCCTACAGAAGGAAGCTACAGAAGATAATGTCGTCAGAGGAGACCATACTATTGTCAAAAGGCACTTGGGGTCAGAGAATAGTACGCTTGCCAACTACGCCAATAAATGTTATGATCCAGTTTTAAGGTTCTTAGAAATTCCTCTGCCCGAATTAAGGTGCAAATGAGACCATATGCCAGTGACAATAGTAAGGGCTTTATTTGATGGTAAATATGAGAGAGAGAGAGAGAGAGAGAAAGAATGAAAGTAGTAGGAAAGTAGGTGGGGGGGACAGAAAGAGTGACAGGGACAGAATAAGGAAAATATCACCACTCCGTGGATCCCAAGATGTTCCGTTGATCCTCTCCAGCTGGTCTTCTTGGTGGTGAAAGTCCCCCCAAAAGGCATAGAGTCCGATGGGTTTATATGCTCAGGCTAGGTAGGCATGTCCAGGCATGTCCCCCTGGAGGTGGGGGGGGCAGTCTTACCGCAGACTCTGGGTCTGTTGCATCACTTGCAGGCCTGTGGGGCCAAGCCTCTCACATGAAAGTCCCGTGGATGTGGCCTGTGGGGTTGGGGGTTCCACAGCTGGGCCAGTTTGTGTAATCGGAGGATGGGTGTTTATTGCCTCTCACAAGGCTAGAAGGTCTGCACAACGATCAGCTTTTGTCGCTCACTGGCTCCTGTCAGGCATGCACCTGTTCTGGTGTGGATCTCCTCTGTGGTGGCCAGTTAGCCTGTGGTACAAGGGACAGAGAGAGCTCTCGGTAAGACAGTCCCTATGTAGTGGGTTGACCCTGAGTTGATGGACAGTTTTTTAGACTAATGAGGCTTCTCGCAATTTACCTATTTAAACCGCGCGGAAAGGCGGGAATTCCCCTTTCGTTCCAGCTTGCCTGCCGGAAGGTGGGGGGGCCCTCTGAGCCTCCGGGCCCCGCCGGGCCAGGCCGGGGCCCCTGGCTCCCTCTCTTTTTCTTCTCAAAATCGCGGCACGGACCCTGGGTCGCTGGGACGGGGAACTATCCCGGAGCTGCAGGCAGCTAAAGCCAGCTACGGACTGCTTTACAGCTAAACCAAATCAGCGTGGCTTCGTGGGACCAGCAGGTCCCTGTCTTCACCACGCGGAGCCAGCGGGAGCCGGCAGAGCCTCCTGTCTGCAGCCAGTACACTTCGTGCCGAACTGAAGAAGATACCATGCAGCCAGCAGCACAAAGCGAGCGAAACTTTCTCTCGTAAAGCCTGAACAAAAACACTCTGCAACGTGGCGGCTTCAGAGTCAGAGAGAAAGAGAAAATAAGTAAGTAATAGATAATTCAAACCAAAACCACTACACCCTAGTACCAGACAGTTCTGTCTAGGTCATGGTGAGAAAAGAAGCCTCTCCCAGAATGCTTTGTTCTGTTATGGCAATCTACCCCAGTTCTGCTTCCCGGGTTGGCTGATGGCCACCCAGCCCCCTTGCTACCTTATATGTTTCATATCCCAGAAAGTTCTCCACTCCAGGTTCCCCCATTGGCCTCTGCCCCTCGCCACTCCCCCAGAGCTTCCCCATTGGTCCCCATTCCCGAGTCCCACCTTTGTACGGCCCCCGTGCCATCAGATCATTGGTTTCTGGCATTCGCTGCACTCCTGTACTTAAACCTGAGCTTTCCATTGTTCTTGTCTTTGCCTCTAGAACCCTTCACAGTGTAGAAGCAATAAACAGCTCCTGTGGAAATCTATGCAAAGATCCTTCCTGCCTCTTTGCTGTCGACTTATATTACTGAAGCTATCCGTGCGTTTGTCACACGGTTTCCTGGCAGGCAGGTTGTACGGGGTTACAGTGTAGCAAAAAACCCAGAGCAATGGCAGACAAATGGCGGGGCTGGGCAGCTGCAGCCGGGCTCCTGAACAAGGCCAGGAGAGGCTCCCTCAGAGGGGGGAGGGGGTCAGGGTCCCACGTTTTCCCCTGAGGCACACGAGTAGATGGTGAGGGTCCTTTCTAGTGAGGTTGGATGTTAATAAGGTCCCAGTCCAATGGCTGCTTTTACCAGCAGAGCTTCATTCAAGGTAGGAGAAGACAGCAGGAGATGGAACCCCACAGTGGTGGCGAATTCTTCCCACAGTGACCGCAGAGCGAGAGCGAGAGAGAAGCTGAGCCTAGCCCCTCACCCCCAGCCAAAATCTCCTGATATCTCTGCCCTTCCCAAGAGAAAGCCCCCCAGAAATGATCCTGCAGCCAGCTGCACTCCTCCCCCTTCCCCTTGGCTACAGTTTTTGTCTCTCTTAAGTACCAGTCATTATTGTCGCTCAGCAACAAATGGGACAAAATTCCATTTGAGAAAGAAAAAAAAAAAGGAAAAATCCTAACCTCCAACAGCCACAAGGGCACATTGGTGACTCATGGACAGCTTGTTGTCCACCAGGACACCAAAGTCCTCCTCCACCTAGCTACTTTCCAGCAGGTCAACCCCTAACCTGTACTGGTGCATGGAGTTATTCCTCCCTAGGTGCAAGCAGGCAGAGCAAAACCCAACTGCCAGAAGAAAACAAATGTTTGTGAGTTGAGAAGACCCTGTGGCAGCAGACAAAACCACTGAATTCCACGACTGGCTTGGTCCATAGGACAGTCCTCCCAGGACAGTCCTCAAGGAGGAGAAACCTGGTGAAGTGAGGCAAGCTGAGGGGCATTCATAAAGAAAACCAGCATCTGACACAAGGCAAAGCTCCCATCCCACACAGGTGAGCTCTTACAGAGTGCCCGCAAAGGCATGCTGGAATGGTCTGAAGCCAATAATACTGTGCATCCTCCTCCTTTGAGGAGTGATGTTAAGCCTAGACAACAGCACTACCTGTATATATTTTACTCCATCTTCTGTGTAAATTGTTCAGTAATTCTGATTCTAATCTCACTTCAGTCACGTTTTTGTTCCTTCTGAGGTCAGACTTTGCCCCCATTTGTATGCTTCCAATGCCAGAGCCGCTCAAGTGATCTCAGCATATTTGCCCTGAATTGCTGCCTCACTAGAACTGCTTCTCCAGCTCCAGCAGTGTCATCCCCAGTTTGCACTGGTTTTAGGAAGGGGTGTAGTAGTATAAACTTGCTATGTGCTTGCAGGCACTATTATCTAAAAACAGTGCCTTATATGAATCATGTTCCTTAATGTGTACAAGGGTAATTACATAATACTGCAAGCCCACAAGAAGAAAAAAAAGAAAAAAGATGTCGTACTTGGACACGAAACAACCACGCAGACCCAGCTTAGTTCAGGACAGAAAAGAAGCCAGGAAAAGCCCCAGGCTGTTTATTTTACTTCATATATATATGTTCTTAGGAATGACCGTGGATTGGAGGATGAGGTTACCATCTCTCCAACCACACTGGTCAGACGAAAAGTCCATCAAACTTCTCTGCCTCAGGAGAAAGAATGAAAACAAAAAGGAACGCTTAACCAAACATAACTATGTTTACAGAAAGTGCGTGAGAAACTCCATCACAGAAATGAAAACATCAAAAGACTGCAAATCTCAGGGCTACAAATGATCTTTGGGTTTGCACCAATAATACCAAAATAACAGCTAGAAGCATCACTTGCTACTTTTCAAAGACCTTGTCTTGGTTTAAGACAATTTAAGGGGGACACTCTAAAAAGAGTTACTGAAGTACTAAGGCCTGAACAACAAGCCCTGAGCCAAAGTTGACCTCTAGATGAACCTTCCAACTGACTGTTATATGTATCCTCTCATCAATGAAGTATTGTTGTATGTATCCGTTCATTGGCAAAACATGCATTTACCTTTCTGTATTTAGAAACTGGACTACGAATGTATGTGTAAAGAATACAGAGAATATATAAAAGAAAAAAAGGCAAAAATTAATTAGGTATCCTTGAGTGGGTATATCATATCCCCTATCATGCACTGATCTCTGGGAAAATTGAACAGTACAATGGACTGTTAAAAACCTGTCACGGTTTGACCTGGCTAAGTGCCAGGCACCCACGGTAAAAAACCCATCTGCTTATTTTCCTCTGCTATAGTTAAGCAGAGGAGGGGAAATTAAAACAAAAACTTCATGAGTTAAGGATTTGTAGAGGGTTGGAACATAGTTGATGGACAGGCTTTTAGACCAATCGCTTCTCCCGATTTTGCATATTTAAAGGCAGCACAGGAGCGAGAAATTTCTCCTTTGTTCCGGGTTCCCGTGGTTCCCGAGGACGGGTGGCCTGGCTGGGCCCCCTTCCCTGGCAAGGGCAAAAAGCCGCCAGGAAAAGCCGTCCCGGCTCCGAGGGGCATCCGGGATCAGCCTTAAACAACAGGCAGCTAAGAAACAGCTATGAGTTGCTGCACAGCCTAAGACCACCCAGCATGGCTTCTGAAAATTGGCGGGCTTCCCCCCCCCACCCATGCGGCCCCACGCAGACCCGATGGGAGCCGGCAGAGCTCTCTGCAGCCAACATAACTTATATCGAACTGAAGAAGACACCATGCAGCCAACAGCATAAAGGGAGAGAGGCTTTCTCCAAAGTAAAGCCCGAAGAAAATCAACTCTTCAACATGGCAGCTCCAAGGTCAGAGAGAAAGAGAAAGTAAGTTACATGGGATGAAGCTAAAGATGGCGGCGGGAAAAGACGGAGGGAGCCCTCCCAGCGCGAAGCTTAAAAATGCTTTCTGCAGGCTGTGGTAAAAAACTGTAATATTACAAGCTGTATGTCTCTTTTGAATCCATTTTTGGAGTACATAGGGAGATGAGAAATTCACGGGCAGCTTATGAAGATGTGAGAAGTGCCTATGCCAGGCTATATAGGAGCAGTGAAAAGCTTTTAGAGATTTTGTGAAGAAGAGAGCCTTTGTTTTCAAGCCAGAACAACTCATCTTTAAAAAGACTAAAACCCTATGTCTATTGGGCCCATGACTGAAGCATAAATATACTGTGAGATTTTCATGGGAGAGATGTTTTTTCACCTCAGCAGATTTGTTTACGGGCGGGACTGTTGTAGGTAATGATGCCTTAGGTTTTAACTTTCATATTTTTAAAATCCTATACTGCTTAGTGTGTAACCTGTAGCCTGTTAATTTCTGCTCTCTCATGCTAGTTAGACATAACAAAGCCTCTCCAGGCCTGCTCTCCAAGGACACTCAGACAGTCCTAGGCCCAAAAAGTATAAACCAAAGATTCTAAAGGGGGCAGGCTTGGGGAAATTACATCATTAAACTGAAGCTTTAATTGGAGAATTAACCCTAATATGCAAATGAACCAAACCTATAAAAGTGTGAAGAACTTGTGACCTGTCGTCCATCTTGGGGTCCATCTTGGCAATAGCCTCTGGCTCCCCAGGGTGTACCTTTGAAGGCCTTTCAAATAAATACCTACCTTTATTCCCTTATTCTGTCTGGTCTCTGCATCTAAGAGACCTTTTCAGGCATCAGTAACAGTTTGAAAACCATGTTAAGCAGAAAAAACCTCTTTTTCCTTAAATATTGGAAAGACTTTTAAGAACTGTAACACTGACCAAATCCCATATTTTGTTATCCTTTGTGCGAGCTGGGTAAAAAGAGGGGAGTGCTGGAAGAGAGGGGAGTTTAGCTTTAATTTCTTACTATTTCTTTTTACCTTTAATTCTGTTAGCAATAAACTTTATATTGTAATTGCTCAAGTGTGTGCCTGTTTTGCTTTGCAGTCCTCCAGTTTTCCTCAATATCCTTTATTTCTCCTTATGCAAAATAACAGATTTCGCGGGGCTTGGCACCTAGCCAGCTTAAACCATGACAGGATTATCGAAAAAAACACTTTAAGGCAAAAGAGATTCCAAACTTAAACAGTATAAAGAAGATGTATTATTAACAGAATTAAAAGTAAAAAGGGTAATGAGGACCAAAGCAAACCTTCAGAACACCTTTCTTTCTCAGTCCTTCCCTCTTTCCACTGACCATGCAAGGAAACAAAACATGGGGTTTTTGGTCAGTATTTCACTTCTTAAAAGTCTTTCTTCAGTATGCTTAAGGAAAAGAGTTTCTTCTGCTGCGCCGTGGGATCCTTCCCACTGGAGATAGTTCTCTGCGAACTTTTCCAGCGTGGTTTTAACTTTCGCAAGCAACAGCCCTGCTGCAGTGTGAATCCCTCCCATGGGTCAAGCAGTCTTCCCACAACTGCCTAGCGTGGGTCATTTTAGTTCATGGGGTTTAGTCTTTTAAGGATGAGCTGTTCTAGTTTGGAAGTGAAGGCTCTGCTTCCTCTAGCTCTAAAAGCAAGGGTCATCCCTCTCTGTTTGAGCTCCTCACTAGATTACAGCTTTTCAGCATCCACGCGCTCCAGTGTGAGTACTCTTCTTCACGGGCTGCACCCCCCACCATGCACCTCATGAATTATAGGGAAACAGTTTGTTGTATTATAGTCCTCACCATGGCTTGCTGGAGAATCTCAGCTCCGGTGCTTGGAGCACTTCCTTCTTTTTTTTCACTGACCTCGGTGCCGCCATGTTGGTTTTCCTCAGGTGTCCTCACTTTTCCTTTTTCTCTGACTTGGAAGAAAGTTGGTGTCTGTAAGTTGCAGTTGAAAGGTCAATCTCGTCCGGGCTCTGTATTGGGGAATTGCTCGCCATGTCTCTCGCTGCTGGCCACGTGGTCCCTGCCGGCACCCCATGGCTGGCCCCGGCCACGTGGTCCTCGCCGGCACCGGAGGGCCCTGGCCGTGTGGTCCCAGCCTCAGGATGGGCCCCGGCGCCCCCCCCCCCCACCAGAATGGGCCCCAGCAGCTGCCTCACCACCCCTCGGGAGAAGAAAGAGAACTTCCTGTGGATTTTCCTTTCTTAATTATGTCATCAACTTGTCTGATTGGGCTGGTAACCTGCCCATCGTCAGAGCCTTCAGCGATTGGCTCTGTGACGGACACAGAAGTTTCGAGCAGCTCCTCCCGCCCACTAAAAACTCGACTGTTTTTAAACTAGCACAGAACCACATTGAAAGCAATGGATGGTGGGACCTTCAAACATTGGTATCTACATTTAGCAAAGGCCTCCTGGTTAGTTAACACCCAAGGCTGTACCAGTTGAGCTGGCCCTGCCCAATCTGAACCACCATGTGCTGTAGAAGGGGATAAAGTCCCTTTGGTGCATATGAAGAATATTTTAGGGAAGAAAATTTGGATAAGTCCTGCCTCAAGCAAAGGCAAACCCATCCATGGGATTGTTTTTGAATGGATGCTAAAAAGCTTTAGCGGAGAAGCCTTCAGCTTTCAGCAGCAGTTCATGAGAGCTCTGTCTTTCTCATGCTAAACTATGCAAAACATGATAAGGTTTCTGTAAACCAAGTCTGCTATCTTGCACCTGCAAATATAATTAGAATTGTTATGATTTCGACTAGGGAAATGAACGATGTGAGAATTGACCAATCACTCTGGTAGGTAGTCAGCTAGAGGTCCAATAACCTCTTGCCATTTAGGTAAACACTAAAGGAACTTAAACACATAAAAACCCGTCCTTTGTTAATTAAATAATTCCATTCCATTCTCTTGACTGCGTTCCTGTCTCTGAGTCTTTCTTACTCTCCAGCTGGCAACAGCGACATTTTTGCTCAAGGACCTGCATGCACTTGGTGGGTAATGCAGAGGGACGGAGAAACACGTGTACCTCAAGGGGATTTGATTTTTGGGTGAGAACAGTCTGTAATGTTGAATTGTATAATAGTGGTTGCTGAATGACACTGGCACTGTATGCCATAACTACCATGGACAATGAGGATGGTCTGCTCCAGATAGACCAGTCGTGAGCTTCTGATACAGCTTGCAACCAGCTGACAGCACATCAGCCCTCCTGCCCTAGAAGGCATCTAGGATGAATAGAACCCACTGCCATGGACTAAATGAACTCAACAGACATCTTGGAGGGACGGACATTGACTATGGAAATGATAGCCGTGTTTGTGTGCATGTATATATATATATATATATACATATATAAATGCATGTGTGCATGCATGTATATACTTGGAAGGTGTAGGATTTGGGCATGATGTTGATGGTATAGAATAAGGGTGGAAAATGTCCTGGTTCTGGCCAGGACAGGGTTAATTTTTGCAGTCGCCAGGAGGGGACATGGCTAGGACCTTCTAGAGGTTATTCTCTACCACCTCATATCATTTTCTGGGGATGGGGAAGGGCTCCCTTCTGGGTAATGTGGCAGAGGGAGCAGTCAGGGATTGCCTGGGGTTTTCTTCGGGGTGACCAATAACGTGTGAATTGTTCACCTCTTTTCTTGTACCCTCCATCATTAGTATTGTTGCTGTTACTGTTCATTGTCTTACTTCATTGCCGTTTCCAGTAAATTGTCCTTATCTCAACTGGTGACCTTTTCCTTTCATGACTCCAATTCTCTCCAGCCCACTGCAGAGGGAGGGGGAGGGGGGAGTGATCAAGTAGCATGTGGTTTTGAGTGTTTCAGTGGGAACACTAAATTGGGAAATACCATTCCTAAACCACAATACCAACGATACTAAATTGGGAGGAGCTATTAACTCCCTCGAAAGCAGAGTAGCCCTGCAGAGACACCTCGACAAATTAGAGGGCTAGGCAATCATCAACTGTATGAAGTCTCACAAGGGCAAGTGCTGGATTCTGCACCTAGGATGAGGCAACCCTGGATGTATGGACAGACTGGGGAGTGAGTTGCTGGAGAGCAGCATTGCAGAAAGGGACATGCGGATCCTGGTCGGAGGAAAGTTGAATATGAGTCAGCAGTGCC
Organism: Lycocorax pyrrhopterus obiensis; assembly: GCA_014706295.1. Taxonomy (NCBI): domain Eukaryota; kingdom Metazoa; phylum Chordata; class Aves; order Passeriformes; family Paradisaeidae; genus Lycocorax; species Lycocorax pyrrhopterus. Next base: position 6,862,430 of record JACSVZ010000030.1, read on the forward strand.
CTGGAAGCCAGGAGGGCCTACCATATCCTGGGATGCATGAAGCACAGCATCGCCAGCCGGTCAAGGGAGGTGATTTTCCCTCTCTACTCTGCACTGGCGGGGCCTCACCTGGAGTATTGTGTGCAGTTTTGGGCACCACAATATAAGAAAGATATTAAGCTGCTGGAGAACATCCGAAGGAGGGCAACAAAGATGGTGAAGGGCCTTGAGGGGAAGCCCTATGAGGAGTAGCTGAGGTCACTTGGTCTCTTTAGCCTGGAGAAGAGGAGACTGAGTGGAGACCTCATTGCAGTCTACAACTTCCTTATGAGGGGAAGCGGAAGGGCAAGCACCAATCTCTTCACTCTCATGACCAGTGACAGGACCTGAGGGAATGGCGTGACATGAGTAGAGGGAGGTTTAAGTTGTGTGAGAAAGAAACAAGCCTGACACTGCAGAAAATTCCTGGGAAGCATGGAAGAAAGTAGACTACATACTATCTGAGAACAGGAAAGACATCCTGTTTCTTCGAAGCCTGCAAACCTTGAGAAAACTAACAAACTGTCAGTCCAATGGATTTATTACAGGCCTGCAACCAGGTTGCGTGCGAAGGAATGAACAGAGATTCTCACACGAAGTGTATAAGTACTGTCTTAACTCTGCAATAAACAGATTCATTTTGCTCTCAGCTTGTGTCTCACATTCATACTCCAACAAAGTTGGATATAAGAAAACGTTTTTCACCTAGAGAATTGTTGGGCACTGGAACAGGCTCCCCAGGGAAGTGGTCACAGCACCAAGCCTGATAGAGTTCAAGAAGTGTTTGGACAATACTCTCAGGCACATGGTGTAATTCTTGGGGCTGTCCTGTGCAGGGCCAGGAGTTGGACTCTGATGATCCTTGTGGTTCCCTTCTGATGCCTTAGGTTTTAACTTTTATATTTTTCAAATCCTGTACTGCTTAGTGTGTAACTCTGAAGTTTCTTGTAGCCTGTTAATATCTGCTCTCTCGTGCTAGGTAGACATAACAAAGCCTCTCCAGGCTTGCTCTTCAAGGACACCCAGACCCTCCTAGGCCCAAAAAGTATAAATCAAAAGCCTCTGAGAGGGGGGCAAGATGAGGGGAATTACATCATTAAACTGAAGCTTTAATTGGAGAATTAACCCTGATATGCAAATAAACCAAACCTATAAAAGTGTGAAGAACTCGTGACCTGTCGTCCATCTTGGGGTCCATTTTGAGAATAGCCTCTGGCTCCCAGGATGTACCTTTGAAGGCCTTTCAAATAAATACCTACCTTTATTCCCTTACTCCTGTCTAGTCTCTGTTTTTAGGTGGCCTCTCAAGGCATCACTTCCATCTCAGGGTATTCTATGATTCTATGAAATAATGTTTCTCTATTAAAGTCCTGACTCAACATTAGCATGCATTGAGCTTCAAGTTTAGAATGCTCTGCTTATATTTGTATATTAAATTCAAATATACATGATGTATTTAAATGCAACAGACATGGTTTTCTTAGGTAACCACAAGCAATTCTCAGTCTTCCGTGCACTGCCATATAGGCTAATTCTAGGCTCTGGACCAATACTAATGCATTTGAATTAGAATTTGTCAGTAGAGGAAAAAAAACACACTTTATTGCTTCAGAATTCCAAAGAAACTGGCACATTTAATCAAAGGTCTGGGGATTTTTAATAAGTAACAGGTTAGACTGGTACAACATCACTGAAGGACATCCAGCATGTAATGCTCATAAAGAAGGGGAAAAAAGATTGGATAACCTTGACCTCAATATTATTCAAAGCTTTAGCACAAATGTCGAAGGAGAGAATGGAACATGGATGTAAATGTAATAAAATTCTGCATGGATATACTAAAAGTAATTTGCATTACACAGTTTTCTTTCCTAAGCATAATCATGACTATTACTGACAGAAGTGCTCAAAAACCCACTTTGGGACTATCCTATTCAGTATTTTTTAACAGCAATTGTAAAGAATTGGAAAAATATTTAAGTTGCCTGATGCCACAAAAGAGAGACACAGCCAATACAGTTAATTATAAGGACGTTGTGTAAGATTAACTTCCTAAAAGTCCAACCACCTCTACTGCGTTTGGATGGGATGGAATTAACTTTCCCCATAGCAGTTTTCATAGTGCTGCGCTGTGTATTGGTAGCTAGAAAGGTGTTGATCAGACACCAGTTGTTTGACTACTGCTGAGCAGTGCTGTCTCTCCAACATTCCCTCCTCATCACCAAAGGCCAGTAAGTTGGGGGTGGGCAAGAGGTTGGGAGGGAACATAGCCAAGACAGGTGACCCAAACTGACCAAATGAATATTCCATGCACACTGCTCCTGCATAGTGAGGCCCTGCTTGCCAGGAAGTGGTTTTCCTTTACTTTTTTTCATTAAAATTCCTTTATCTTGATCCACAAGTTCATTTCCATCTTATTTTCTCCCCCCTGTACTGCTGAGGAGGGGAGTGATAGAGTGGCTTTGTAAGCACCTGGCTTCCAGCCAAGATCAACCCACCACAGTCTTTTTTGATGTCCACCATGAGACACAAGACAATGTCAGTTTTGTATAAAGTCTGCTGAAGCTACATGTCATGGTGTACTAGTTTGAAAACAAACCAGTGGGAGATCGCAAGTCAGAATTATAATTTAATAGGAAAATTAAAATAAATGCAATAGTACAAGAACACCATCAGTCAGGATACAACCTGACACCCTGTTAGTCAGGGTGACTGTAGCAGTCCAGATGAAGTGGTTCTGTTGAAGCGGTGATCCTGTAGAAGGGTCTGGTCTGCACCTGAAGGTCCAATGGTAGCTCTTGTCCTCTGGGAATCCAGGAGGTAAGGCTCCCCGTGATGTTCCAAACCTCAGATTATATCCAGGTAGGAATGCTTGGTTCCTCCCCCTGGGCAGAGCATCTCACAATGGGATGATGTAATTCTATGAGTCATGCGGTGGGTCCTTGATAGCCCATTAACAGAAGATATCGCTGGAGGGAGTTATCAGGGATGTGTTATGGAAGAGGTAAAGAACATTGCCCCACCTGGTTTTAACAGATGGTGATAGAATACATACTTTTGGTTACATCTGACATTGTAACCTAAGACACGTGGTTTGACACTGGCTAAATGTCAGGCACCCACGAAAGCCACTCACTCACCCTCCCCTGCCACAGGTAGGCAGATGAGAGAAAAATTTAATGAAGGGTTCATGAGGTGAGATAAGGACTGGGAGAAAACACTCCAAGGGCAAAACAGGCTCAACTTAGAGATACAAAGTGAGTTTATTACTAACAAAGTCAGAGGAGGATAATGAGAAGTAAAATAAGCCCTTAAAAATACCTTTTCTTCCCCCAACCCCTCCCTCCTTCCCACCGACAGCGCAGGGAGACAGAGCATGGGGATTTTGGTCAGTTCGTCACCCGAGGTTTTCTTCTGCTGCGCAGGGAGAGAAGTTGTTCCCCTGTGAGACTGTGGGGTCCCTTCCCACAGGAGGCAGTTCCCCGCAAACCCCTCCAACGTGGGTCCACTCTCACGAGCAGCAGTCCTCCCAAAACTGCTGCGGCGTGGGTCACTTCCATGGGGTGCAGTCCTCCAAGGACAGGCTGCTCCAGCTTGGAAGCAGGGGCCCCCTCTGTCCACCAGGTCTCCCACCGGATCACAGCCTCCTCCAGGCATCCACCCACTCCGGTGTGGGCACCTCCTCCACGGGCTGCGAGTGGACTTCTGCATCCCCCATGGATCCCCATGGGCTGCAGGGGGACAGCCTACTTCACCATGGTCATCACCGTGGCCTGCAGAGGAATCTCTGCTCCGGCGCCTGGCACACCTCTTGCCCCTCCTTCTCCACTGACCTTAGTGTCTCCATGTTGTTTCCCTCACGTGTTCTCACCTCCTCTTCTTCTCTAGCTGAAATTAAAACTGCGCTTTGTTTTGATTTTCTTCTTAAATATGTTATCACAGAGGCATACAGGGATTGTGGAGTTTGTTGGCTGCAGTGCTTACCTCTTTATTTTGCTGAGTTTGGGAGCATGTTAATAAAAACAATGGCTCTTTGCTTTGCCCTGACATCGATGGCCTTGCTGTGCTGGGGAGCTACCTTTTGGAGAGGATGAGGGAATACATTTCCATCTCCCTACCTTACTGATGTGGATGGGTTTATTAGGCAGGCTCCCCCCCCTTATGTGAGCTGTTTAATACTACTAATTAACACAGCATATTATGGGGCTTGTGGAATCTGGCACCATCCTGCTGTAAGAGAAAACAAATTTTGGGAGAGGTGATACTGAAATGTGCCCTGAGGTGTCCAGTTCCTGTGTGGAAGGATTTGGACAGGTTCCTGGGGCAGTTATGACCTCCCATTACCAGGGACTTTTACACCTGAACAGGTAATGAACCCTGACAAACTGACATGTCACCTGATAGAAGGCTGCCTTGCCTACCCCAATGAAAACCAGCAGCTTCTCGCCCTGTACTGGGGCCTGGCCTGTGCCTATTAAGCCAGAGCTCAGTCCTCTCAGAGGACTGTAGTTAAGGCAGGGACCCAAATAATCTCTGAGAACACCTTGACTGAGACCTGGGTGCAAACTGCATCTGAGGACACCATGGTTGAGATACGGACTCAAACAACAAATACTGTAGTTGCCCCAGCAGTGAAAAAGACACAGTAGACAAAGAGGTCAAGGGGTCCATATTATCGATTAGGAAGTGTGAGAGACTGAAATGTTAATGGTTAATGGCTCAAACAATCGGCCATTTGCAAAAGCAGCAGGGTGCTTTGCTGACAATGAGCAAAGTAAGCACCCAGGTGCGGAGGGGATGCACACCCACTACCGGAGGCTACAAGCTGGGTTTTGAGCCAGATAAGGGAAGAGGCTGATAAGAAGCAGATCCAGCGAGGTGGTGTCAGAGACTATGGTTCATAGCTTAAACATTCTTATGAAGGACTTTTGGCCATTATGGCAAAAATGTCTGAAGAAGCTACATCCACCAAAGCCCTCCCCTCCCTGAAGATGCCTCTTAAGGGGAACTTTGGACTGTGAGCTAAGCCACCTAAGGGAATTTGAGATAAAACACTATTGTTCAATCATCTCAGGTCTAGGAAAAAACAAACAAGGCTGAGGGAGAAGAATGCATCCATAAGAAAGCCAAACCCAGCAGCTGCACTGAGAACCACCTCTGACTGGGTTTGAGGTGGGGGAGGCCACAGCCCACAGATTCATCTGCTGAGGCCAGGTTTACACAGACTGCCCCCCAACTGAGGGGGGAGGAGGAGGTTTTGGGTGTGTGAGGTAACCTCTGGTCAGAGGCAGCGAACACCCATCCTCCCTTACACAAGCTGGCTCAGCTATGAAACCCCCTCACCCCAGGAAGGCCACATCCATGGGACATTCACGTGAGAGGCAGCTGAGGGGGTGCCATAAGCCATCAAAGACCCCCCCAAAGTGCTCCCCAGACTTATTCCTGAGGCCTTGCACCCCGGGACTGCACGTGATATAAAGTGATGCAACTAATCCAGAGTCTGTTGCAAGAGACAGTGTCAAACTTGCCCTCCCTTAGAGAGAGGTACCTGGGCATTCCCACCTGGACTGAATGTATATTAATCCATTGGATTTTATGTTTTTTGGGAAAACCCTCACCACCAAGAAGACCAGCTGGAGAGGATCAACAGTGATGCCAAATTAATTTTTGCGTTTTTGCTTTTATTTACCTTTATATTCTTCATATATTTGTTTGTAGATCTGTTGCCTATTATTGTATAACTACATAGATTCATAGCTAGCATTTCACCTACTCTATTAGACAGAAAGACAAAATACATTCCCCAGAGGCTCCAAGCCCCAGGGACCAAGGTGAGATTCTCTGGGTGATGCCTTAAAGATCCAGAAATAAAACAACACACTTTCGAGACAACATTAGTATAGGAGGTAATATAAAGGCTGGTCTTTATTTGGAGGTCTCCAGGGGCAGATATGGAAAAATGCCCATCTAACATAGGGCGAATACAGTTTTATAAGTTTAGCAAATGAGCATAATTGACAAGAATTCCCAATTAGAAACACAGGTGATGTAGTAATTCCCCTTTCTGGTTCAGCCCTTTTCCGGAGCCCCCCTCTTGGTACTAGCTGAACTTTGTTTACGAAAAAGTGTCTGGGGACAGTATTTCATCCTTGGTTATCAGAGGCGGAAAGATAGGATAGGAGCCTTTGACGCCGGGGGCTTGGAGCCACCGGGGAATGTATTTTGTCTTTCTGTCTATCAGGGTAGAAAATGTACTGGAGCTAGCTAGGAACAATATAACTATACAATAATAGTCTAAAGAGCTACAAACACATATATGAAGAATATAAAGAATATATAAAAGCAAAAAGGTAAAAATCAATTTGGCATCATGGGAACCTATGGATGCTAAAAAGCTTTAGCGGAGAAGCCTTCAGCTTTCAGCAGCAGTTCATGAGAGCTCTGTCTTTCTCATGCTAAACTATGCAAAACATGATAAGGTTTCTGTAAACCGAGTCTGTTATCTTGCACCTGCAAATATAATTAGAATTGTTATGATTTTGACTAAGGAAATAAACGATGTGAGAATTGACCAATCACTCTAGTAAGTAGTTAGCTAGAGGTCCAATAACCTCTTGCCATTTAGGTAAACACTAAAGGAACTAAACACATAAAAACCCGTCCTTTGTTAATTAAATAATTCCATTCCATTCTCTTGACTGCATTCCTGTCTCTGAGTCTTTCTTACTCTCCAGCCGGCAACAGCTACAGGAACCAAGGTTAAAACAGCTTCTAGAGACACTTTCTCATAACCAAAGTTTAGTTGCTATCTAAACATGGGGTTTCAGAAAAGGGTCGAACCAGAGGGTGATATGCAGGAAAGACTCCACTACTTGGAATAAGTAGTAAAGTAGGTATGTTTATTCCAGCTGGGACGCATGGGGGATAATTCCTCCAAAGTCATGCATGCCGACAGCTGCATTCAGCTTGGTATATATCGGGTTACAAGCTCCATATTCATTAAGTTTCCCAATACACCTATGCATATTCATTACCTAGCCCTGCCTAGCCTTGCTTCGTATTATAATGAGCCCAAAAGTCATTTACATCTGCATTGCGCTTGCGCAGTGTTGTCTGGCGGTCGTGGGCAGGGGTCTTCGGGATGAAGTAAGAGTCTTCCTCAGATGAAGTAAAGGGTCTTCCTCCTTCTGAACTTTTCACCTTGCTTCCCTGCACATGCTCTTTATGTCCCTGGCCCAAGTCCAAACTTCAAGGCTGGTTTAAGTTAGTTTTAGGTTCGAAAACAGGATCTTTGGTCAAGATTCCTTCCCTTTATCAATAGTCTTATATCTTCTCATTCTGCTTTGGTAGGCACAATAAGTGTTGAGCAAACTGTATGCATTGTTTTTAACAAACAGCCTCTTAGTAAATCATTTAACCTCTGCTTCCCCCTCCTCCCCCCGATTCAAGGGAAATTAACTCATCACCTATGTCTCTAATTGGGGATTCTTGTCAGTTATGCTAATTTGCTAGACATATAAAATTGTACCCACTTTATGTTATGGTGTGCATCTTCAGCGCATTTTCGGCTTGTATTCCAGTGTGTTGTGCACCATAAGGATCCTTATAAAGGTAACTGCATTTTATCACATATCTGTGTCTGGTTCGTGATTTTTAAGACCAGGGAAAAGGCATCAATTTCTGGCAAACTCCACTGGGACAAGAGGGACTTCTGGATACAGCCTCTTGGATCGAAGATCACCCCGGCCCTTCATTCTGCTGGCATCTTAAAGTGGGGGTTGTTTTTTCTTTGTGGTGGTCCAGGAAGAAACATTGGGAGTTCCAGAATCCAGCACGGAAGCAAAGGTACGATAAAAAGGCAGTATTTTGTTGCTAGCGTTTGTGGGTTTTGCATTTGGAGATCATTTGTGCTTTTGTTTGGGCTGGAAAGGGGCCGGGGGACCCATAGGCGGTTGTCGTTCATTCACCACGTTTCGTTCTCCCCCCATTTCCGAAGTGGTTTGGCAGTCGGGGGGGGGACGATGGGGGACGGGGACGGGGACAGACGCCTTTCCCTTAACACTGCCTTAAGACTGTAATTGCGCAGTTTGGCCTGTAAGCTGAGTGACCCTGATGCCTTAGGTTTTAACTTTTATATTTTTCAAATCCTGTACTGCCTGGTGTGTAACTCTGAAGTTTCGTGTGGCCTGTTAACTACTGTTCTCTCATGCTGGTTAGACATAAACCCTCTCTAGGATTGCTCTTCAAGGACAGCAGGCCCCAAATGTGTAAACTAAAAGCCTCTGAAGAGGGGGCCAAACTTGGGGTAATTACATCATTAACTGAGGTTATAATTGAAGAATTAACCCTGATATGCAAATGGACCAAACTTATAAAAGTGTGAAGAACCCGTGACCCAGGGTCCATCTTGGGTGTAGCCTTTTGACTGCCAAGGGTGTACCTTTGAAGGCCCTTCAAATAAATACCTACTATTATTCCCTTATTCTTGTCTAGTCTCTGTTTTGGGTGGCCACTGTAAGGCATCAGGGCAGGGGGTTAGGTACTAGTATTTGAATTCCGGAGACTGGGGTTTGTATCCCAGTCAGACAAGGCTTTTCTCGCGTGTGCGCTCTCTCTCCCTCATTTCTTGCGTTGCCATTGCCTGTTATGGGGATAGCATGTAGTACATGAGAAAAATGAATTCAGGAGCTGAATTTTTAGCAGCATAATACTGAACATTTATTAGTAGAACAAAGGCATATCACAGCTCTGGGGCGCTTAGCAATACTGCCAGAGGCGAACCTCCATTCATTTTACTGTGGCCTTAAGTACTCTCTTAAACTGTTACATATTCATTAAGCCCAGAAAGCAATTTACACTTCACTCGACTTTCCCCCCTCTCTGGTCCCTGCCCCCTTCTGCCAGCAGACGCCCGCTAGCTTCAGAATTGAAGACAGGCACTCTCTCTACAGTGTCTCCTCAGTCTCCAACCTAATTTGTAGCTGACAGTTTCCTTGGGAGGTGTGAGTTTTGATGAGATAACAGACTTCTTGGGATGCATGCGGTTTATCTTCTTTGTTTCTTTAAGATGTCCTGGTTTCTGGCTCTGTAGTTTCTCAACTCAAGACATTTATTACCATGTATTTATTACTACGTTTCCCAACATATTACAACTACTTCGAAGTTACAATTTACTTTAATCTCGTTTCTACTTAACTACATTTTACCTTAACACTATTTCTACATAGTACATTATCACTTATAAATGCTAAAATCATATATGCGAAAGACAACATCACAATCCCCCCTTTTCTTTTTGTCAATTATGTTGGCTTGAGCTACAATCTTTAATTACACTTCACTGTTACGTTCGAAATTTCTACAGATTAACCTGGCTTCTTCAAGGGGGTCTCCAGTGCTGGTTTGTTTCTTCAGTATTATTATCCTTTGTGCTGTTCCAGAAGTAGCTTGTTCGGAGTCCATAGGCATGGTGATTACCTGCATGCCTCGGACAACACTTGTGATTAGCTGGATAAAGCAGGGAATTAAACAAGGAAGGAATACCAATCCAGCGGTCGCACACAAAAGGAAAAAAAATAGTTTATTCGACCATGCAGTTCCTAATAATTTATCCCACCAACCAGCTTCTAGTATTGTTTCCCATTTTTGAACCGATACATGAGCAATCTTTCGTATGTCTGTACCAATATTGAGTGTAGCTTGACCGTTATCAGTTATTTGCAGGCAACAATCGGAGGAATTAAATTTCCCACATGCTCCCCCTTCCTCTGCTATCAAATAGTCCAAAGGCTAAACGGTTTTGATAAGTCATTGCACTGGTTTGTGATAACTGTTCAGTAACTAATTCTAAAGCTGAGGCCGTTTTGTTGCTAATAATTTCCACCACCACTTGGAGTCTTATTATCCTATTCAGCATATAAATGGGAGTCCTATATCCCCATGATCCATCTTGAGCCCAGGTGGCTGGGCCACAATATTATATTATTCTTTCAGGTGGCCACTCATCGTTTTTCCACTTCTGAGTGCCTCCTATATTACCACTCCATTTTTGGATACTTTCTATTGAGCTTTGCTTTTGTCTTTGTAAATCTTCATAAACTTGAATGCCTAAATTTTTCCCTACTGCCTTTGGCAATAGAAAAAATCCTGGCTGAATGGTTCCAATTGTACAAACTCCTCTCCAATCTTTGGGAAGTTTAGTATAAGCTTTTCTCCCACAAATCCAAAAGAGCCCATCGGGGGCATCCCACGGCGTATCAACACTGCTACTGCGGCTCCAGTAATTATGTATCTCTGCCATGCCTGCAAAGGGACTGATAAAGTCATCATTGCTACCATTACACCAGAATAAGGTAATATTTTTCTGGGTGCTACATTTTTCATTTGGTTGTTTATTCAGTTTCCAATAGCCATTAGGGGTTTTTGGTGACCACCAACGGTGGGTCACATTTGTGAATAGAGTTCTTTTACACGGGGTTACTCCTACCCAGGTTTTATACATTGCTTGACCCTCCCTCTCGATGCATTCCTCACCCATTACTCCTGAATTCAGCATCCATCCTTCAGGACGGTGTTCTCTAGATATTTTGGTTTTATTCCACAAAAGAATTTTGGGGACACTTAGGCTAATTCCCTTCCAGGGCCATAGCTCTGTTGCTAATGCACCTCCACATATCCAACAGTCGCTGACATTTAGCGCTTGCACTATTCATTCCATTAAATCTATAAACAGATTTTCGCCTACTGGCAGGAGAGATAGTGTTTCTTTGAGCTGCTCTTTAACCTTCTTATAGAGGGAGTCTGAGAGAGTTGGGGGTGACTGAATCTGTTTCGAGGTGCTTTTGAGAGTCTGCACTCGCTGCTTTATTAGTTCCTTTTTAATTTTGTCTTGTGCACCCCCACCGTCTGAAATGCCCCACATTCCTGCATTGACAAAACAAACATACTGTCCCTTCGGACACGGTGGTCCAAGCTGGTGTCCCCCGGAGGGTTTTAACTTGGCTACCCATAGTGAGTGTTCTCCATAAATACAAGTTTCTAGGGATGCTTCGTAATAACATTAGTTATTTACTGTCGTGTGTCAGGTTAGATAAGAAGCACAACTGCCCCATTGTATAAGGGAGTTACACTTGGTGCAGTGATTTGCTGGATTTGCGTTGCTTGGGGTTACCCATGCAAGGATGCATGTGATAATTATGGTCGCCACAGTTGTAATCAGAGGTCCAGTATGACATACACCCCCTTGTCTCATGCTGTCCGAGGTTGCTGCTCGTGGCCGGACTATACCTAAGGCAGGTGCAGAGGCCAACCCGGTCTTGCCCTCTTTACGCCGCTTGTCCCACTTCCATGCAAACCGTACTGCACATATGCATAATTCTTGTTCCCACTTTTCTTCGGGAATTTCCCAAATTTCAGGTATGTAAGAGACGGTCCGAAAATCCCTCATTTGCCTCACGATCATCGACTAGGACAGAGACTGAAAACCCTAAAAACCCCAGAAAGAAAAGAGGACTTTTGCACAGGACTCCTGGCCTGGCTGAGGTGGGATGTTTGCCAAGTGTTACCTGCAGCTGCGCCTGCTGAGGACTGGTATGCATTCCTGAGGAACAGGTCGCACTGGCGCCGTTCTTACTGCCTAGGCGGGAAGGACTGCACTGAAGTGAGAAGGAATGACCTGTCCTGTACACCTGCTCCCATATCCCAAAACAATGGGCCTTACAACAATGGGTGTCGATTTCCTCACCTCCTGGCCAGCTGCCCTCCGCTTTCGAAAAAGACTGTAAAGGGACTTTCTGAATTAACCCTGATGAGATCTCCCCACGGACGCCGGCGAGTCTATTGGCAGACGACCACGAGGACTTAGTCTCATCTGTTGGTAGCTATTCCCTCCCCTCCCCTCTCTTTTCTTCTCTACTTTGTTTCTCTATATCTCTTTCTCTCTCTCCTCTATCGCATAATCGTGTTGTTGGCACTCAATAAAGGTGCACTGTTCGATTAAAAGTGAAATCCCCTTTGTGTCTTTTGCATTCTGAGATCGGTAAACGAACCATCACGACTCCCGCTTGTATTAGCGGATCGTGACATTAAATTGGTGTCACGGACAAGGTTCTGACAGACAGAAGGGGTTGCAAGGTTGTGTGTATTCTGTAATAGGGGAAGGATGTTTCGCTCTAACCGCACCTAGCCCGACACCCCGAAAGGGTGAGCGGTGTCTAGAAAGCAAGGGGGGTGGCTCGAATTTCCTGCAAACTGCACATGCCTAAGTGAAAAGCACCCCATATGCAGTTGAGGGCTCTGTCTTCAGAAATTCACAAAAGGATCTCTTAGTGCAAAAGGGGGGAACTGTTTTTGGTGTGTGTGTGTGAATTTGGTCTGCTTAGTGTAGCGAAGAGACAACCATAAGTAACTTAAGGAGTACCTCCCAGGCAGATTTTGGTCTTTTCACCCACTCAGGGAAGCGAAGGGAGACACAGCCGAGTTCTGCGTGTTGCAGTGTGTAATTAAGTTTTACCTCCCTGTAGTGGTTTTGATCCCTTCATAAAAATGATTGAAAACCCCAGTGCCAAAGATAAAACTGCATTTTATGCTCTACTAGCAAAACACAATGCCAGACCCTCTCCAGGAGGGGAAGAATGGGCACAAAATAACTGGTTTAATCTGGAGAGTGTAACTGATAGAGTATGTTCTTTACAACATGAGACAAAATTCAAATTTGGCCGAAACAAGTCCATAATCTGCTCTGTCCTAGGAGCATGCCTTACCGCAGCTATAGATAACCGCTTCAAGCAGTGTAATGAAGAGAAAGTAATAATAGATTCCCTTCAAAACCTAGTGGAAATTCTGCAGAAACAATCAGATGAGGAAAGGAATGAGAATCATTTGTTGCGGGCTGCCTTGAGAGAGGAATACCTTAAAAATTCAAAGAATGCTGACTCATCGAAAGAGACAGAGGAAAAAGAAACCCCTCACATTAACCAAATATACCCCCAGAAAGAACTAGTGTTAGTGAAAAATTGTGAGGACAACTGCTGCCTTCGTATGAGACCCCTGATTAAAACAGAATACAGTTACCTCAGCGATGAAGATTTTGACCCCATATCACCACTAAACAAATATCATACACTGCTACTGAATTGGCTAAGTTAAAAAAGGTGTATGGGCGCCTCCCCATGAATCCGAGACGGAATATGTCTTCCGAGTGTCTCTCACCGGAGGAGACCAAATTAAATTAACTGAACAGGAGGCCAGTGGATATTGGGGACATGGAGTTTTCTTAACAACAGGAGACAAACGTAACACGTGGTCTCTAACTCAGCACGCAGCTTTCTGGGCCGGGGGACTCAATCCTCTAGAAAGGGGAGACCCTTTAGCTATAGTTGGTACCCCCGACCAACTTCTAGAAAGCGTCCACAAAGCCGCTTGCCTACAAATGATACATGAAAGGAAATTAGTCCCTGGATATGAATCCCCGATGCAATTACCTGTGAAGCCTGAACTTATGACCCCTTTAATTCAAGGCCTTCCTGAATCACTTAAACCTACAGCAATTCTCCTTCAAAAAACCATAGCAGCTGTAGGTGCCGTAGAGAGGCTGGATAGATTCCTTGGAAACCCAAGCGACCAAACTGGATCTCCTGATGCCGGGTTTACTCCATATTCAACACCCTCTCAGCCGCCAGGCTCACAATCGAATTCACCTGCTAGTGATCACAAAGTTTGGACATGGAGTGAGGTTGTAGAGGATCTAATTAATTACAGTAGAAAATATGGACCTGTAAAAACTCTAGAAGAAAAATCAGAGAAAACAAAAAGTGTCAGGTACATTGGGACTCCTTATAGCGTACAACCAGAGAAGGGGAAGCAGATCTCTAACTGTCAGTACTGGTGGTTATTAGGTACCAGGAAGGGGGTCCCCAGAGATGTAATGGATGGCTTACCGTTTGATAAGTTGAATAAAGTAGTTTCTAACTGGCATTGCCCAAGACCCACCCTACCGAATCCATCCATTCAACCTGGTGCACCCCTCCGCCCTCAGAACCTGGGCAGTGAGACAAACCAACTTCTCCCTCAACATTCGGGCAATGAACCAAAACAATTTCTTCCCCAGAATCCGGGCAGTAAGCCAAACCAACTTCTCCCTCAGAATTCGGGCAAGGAACCAAAACAGCTTCTTCCTCAAAACCAGTTAAACTAGAAACTCCGTTTCTCACAGGTGAGCAGAGAAATGGAGCATGGATATATTTGAGAATGCTCACTAAAAATAATAAAACGGGAGATTTAATGCTTACAGCCATAACAGGTCCTAAACGAGCACCTGTAACTTTCCTGATTGGCACTGGAGCACAAATTTCTGCACTAACAAAGATGCCCAGAGGTCGGGTATTGTTCCAACAAAAAACCGATATTGGGTTTTAAATGCCTTGGGAACAACAGAATCTATGAAGGTGGCCTTAGTTAAGCTCATTTTGCCTGGAGAAGAAAACCAACTCTCTATTAATATGGTGATTGGAGATATTCCAACCAATTTATTAGGGATGAATGCCCTTGCTGGGAGGCAGTGGGAAGACTCAGAGGGTCTTCTTTGGTCTTTTGGCACACTACATTTTAACATCAGACTGCTTCAAACCGCACCCTCCCTACCATTCAGCAAAGTAACTAATGTGAAACAATACTGTGGACACTGAAAAGCTTTAGCAGAGAGATTTTCCGGCTTTCTGCAGCATTTTGTGAGAGTTCTGTCTTTCCCATGCAAGTAAGACAAAACAATGTTACTGTTTTGGAAACTTCTTGCAGGTGCGGATTGTTTTGGTAGAATTGTTATGGTTCTAACTAGAAAAACACTCAGAACTGTGTGTCTTAGAACTTGACCAATCCCCTTAGGGGGTGGATGGCGAAAGCCAATTATCTTATGCCACTTAATACACTTTGCGAACTAACATATAAAAGTCTTCTGAGAATTCATTAAATCATCATCCATTGATCCCTGAGCCTGGACTTCGTGTCGTTTCTCTACTCGTCCGTGGGGAAAACAGCGACATCTGGTGACCCCGACACGTACGACAACGCGAGCCTAGAAAAGGTACCGAAGGTTTTCTTTCTTCCCCCCCCCCGCCCGCTCCCCCGGGGAGCGGGGACGGAACTTTAGTCCAGGCGCCAGGGTTTTATACAAAACCCAAAAAAGATGGGTCAAACATCCTCGACAGACCACGTGGTACACTCTGCCTGGAAAAGTGTTATATCTGTTGTGATAAATAGATGCTACAATATTGGCTTTCTGCAAATGTTAAAATAAGTGATGTTAAAAGTAGCCTTTTAAACAGTAGTTTTGTCACAAATAGA
This sequence comes from Lycocorax pyrrhopterus obiensis, assembly GCA_014706295.1. Classification (NCBI taxonomy): domain Eukaryota; kingdom Metazoa; phylum Chordata; class Aves; order Passeriformes; family Paradisaeidae; genus Lycocorax; species Lycocorax pyrrhopterus. The sequence goes on from JACSVZ010000030.1 coordinate 6,877,787, forward strand.
TGCTATATGTAAAATAGCTTTATTACAAAACAGATGCTATATAAGGTAGTTTTGTTGTAAAGATGTGGTTTTTTTAATACTTTTTCATTCAACCAAAAACTTAGAAATAGCTATGCTTATGAACTATTTGGGCTCCTGCTACCAACTATCAGCAACAGATAAGGTATCCCCACAGCGATCTCCGGGAACTACCAAGCCAGGCGAACCGAGCTGAGAGAACTGCATTCCATTTTGAACTTTTCCTGAAAAAGGTTTAAATATGCGACGCCAGAAAGCTTATCCCCACAGCGATCTGCTGATTCCGGGAACTACCGACAAAACGGGAAAACTGCATTCCATTTTGAACTGTTCCTGAAAAGGGTTTTAAATATGTATAATTGTTCATAAATATGTATAATTGTTTATGAATATGGAATACTCCAAGTGTATGTAAAGAGTGACTCCAAGATAGCAGGTGTGCTCTTGGCGGAGTTCTTCTGGTAGAAGAGAGCCGTAAACTTACTTTTGGCAGTAAACTAATTGTGTGTACACCTCATGCAGTCTGAAATGTGCTAAATCAAAAAGCGGAAAAATGGTTAACAGATTCTAAGATGCTAAAATATGAAACAATTCTGATAGATAGTGATGACTTGACACTAGAAGTAAATAAAAGTTTAAACCCAGGTCAATTTTTATATGGGGAACTAAAGAGTGACTTACTCCTGTGTGTAGCTGCTGAAATATAGTTGTGTAAAATGTTGTAGTAGAAAGAGTGAGCATGCAAGTAAATAAAGTAAAAAGAAAGTAAGAGGAAGAAGGAAGAGAGGAGAAAGAAAAAGAATTGAGATGTTTTTCAGCACCTTCCCCCATCTTGCCCGAAATTTTGACAGCTGACCCAGGGCCAGCTGCAGTCGCCGGTATCCTCCGCTTTCAGAGCGGCAGGAGCAAGCGCAGAGGTGCAGGGCTGGAAGCACGGGCTGGGGGCCTGTGAGGAGGTGCGGAGCCGAGCTGGAGCTGTGGGACAGCTGCGAGCCCAGCACTGGGCAGTCCCTGACCCTGCCACCCCCCCGGGGGTGGCAAGGGCGGCTGTGGCCTCCCGGCCTCCCTGAGGCTGCAGGACACCCCGATCACCTGGGGTGCTGCTGGCCGTGCCTGCTGGGAGCGCTAGAAGGGGGGAAGGGCTGCGTTTGGACAAAGCGAGGAAAACATCTAGAGAGTGCAAGTTGTACATGGAAGGACTAAGATTATCTGTTAAGAGTTTTGTTTGAATTACAAGAATGAGTTTGTGAAAGAATGAGCACCCCAGGCAGTAGTGGGGGTGGGGGCTGGAGGAAGGGCAGAATGGGCCCCTGAGTGGACTGGTTGGAAGGATGCAGCAAATGTATGTAAGAAAAGATAAAGGAAAGGCAAAGGCAAAGAGATGATGAAAACAGGAATGCCTGTAGAAACAACTGAATCTTCAGGGGGAAAAAAAAAAAAATCCAGCAATTAATAAGAATAAATGGTTAAAAAGTCAGGAGCTCCCATTGTACCGGAGACGCTCCACACAAGAGCCCTTAATAGCCTTTGAGGTAGGCCTAGGTCGAGAGGAGGTGCGAAAGCTCTTAATTCACTTTAAGTTTTGTCCCTCAGGGACAGAGTTTTGTCAAGGAGATCTTTGGTTATTCAAGGGGCGAGTGAAGAAAATAAAGTATGCTCCTTATTATTAAATTCAGCCACTATTAGTAGATGTGAAGAATAAGTTTAAAATGCATAAATTTCTGTTTGTTCTTAATTGCAATTGTAATTTACTATAAAGAAATTTGATGGCTAAAGTGAGAATGCACATTAATATTGTGAAGAACTACAAAAGCTAACACTGTGGTATCTGCCTGAGAGGTTGTGCTGAAAGAAACCCAAAAGTGTGGGCAGCCTCAAGAAAAATGGCATAATAGATAATGAAAATAAGTCAATAATAATAGTATAATTAGCAATTCTCTATTTAAAGTAACCACTAAAATGTTATTGTGAAGAATCCTCAAAACTTGATTTGTATAAAAGATGCACCAAATTTTATAATTAACTGTTTCAGAGTTGAGGCCTCCTGCCTGGGTAACTCTGAGTGGTTGAGGTTTTTTTTTTGAGCAGAGTTTTGCTCAAGTGCTTCTAAAGTTTTTTTGTTTTGTTTTGTTTAGTTAGTTGGTTGGTTGGGGTTTTTTTTGTGGCCTTCAGGCGGCCAGACGGGTTGCCTTAGAGAAGGGGCAAATTGACTGCTATGGAGAAGAGATTTGGAACTGCTGAGGGGAAGGTGTGGACAAAGTGTGTCTCTCAGTCCTCTCTGCATAGTTTGTTGTCATAGAAAGCCAAAATAGGCAGATTAAAATCCTGGAGCCAATTCTGTAAAGTATACTGTTAGTTTGCAAGCAGCTTTTGCAAAAAGTGTTGTTCTCCCATGCTTTAAAAATTTAGCAACCACTTTTGAAGAACACGGCAGCCTGTTGCTAATTTTTGTAAGTTACCAGATCCAGTGGCTGGAGGCTATTCATTGTCTCAGAATGTAGCCAGAGGCTGCCGCATTATCTGCAAAGTTGTGCAGCCAGGGCTCTGATAGTAAATGAGGCCCGAAGGCTGACAATAAGAAAATAAGATTTATTGACTCAAAGAGCATCTAAGTAAATGACCAGTGTAGTTATTGTATTGTGAATCTTATTTATTAGAACAAAAAAATTTAAAATTGAAAAACGAGGGGGTTTGACTCAGCCTTCTTGAGGGGGTTGAGGAGAACCCATGACTGTGCAGCATTCAAGTGATAGATCTCCAGACCCGAGCTGGGGAAAATTTGCGGGGCACTCCCTGGCCTGAGGGAAGGAATGTGTTTGGTGGTGAGTCTTCAAAAGTAGTAGTAGAAGAGTAAAAATTTAAAAGATGCACTGAGTGAAACGTTGCCTCTCAAACAGCAGAGCTGTGGGTGCTTGTGAAGTCCTGCAAGCTGTATTGAGGCAAGATAGTGATTATTTTTTGCTGGTTCTAAATATGCATATAGAGTAATACATGCATTAAAAAAAAAAAAACCAAACAAAAAAACAACACTGGAAAATTTGAGGTTGAGAGGGATAATCCCTCAAACCATACCTTTAGACTTTAAAATCCATAATATCCATCCAGGGGAATGGGTACTAGTAAAAACATAGAAAGAGCAATCTTTAGCTCCACAATGGGAGGGTCCTTTTCAGGTGCTACTGATGAATGAGGCAGCGATCCGAACCAGAGAAAGAGGGTAGATCCACGCCAGCAGAATAAAAGGACCAGTGAAAGAACCGAATAAAATAGACTATAACATCTAAGCCGGGTGATATCAAATTAACTCTTAAACGAGGACTGGGTGGTATTGAATAATCCAACTGCAAAAAGTCTTCATGTTCTAATAGACTGTATCCTAATCTCGAGATATCACAGCCTCTATCATGCTGGCTGGGTTAAATGTAAATACATAAATTGTAAAATTGGTACTGCAAATCACACAAACAGCACCCCCATTGTATGGGGTGTTAAATAACAGATTTATTCCCTAAGATTATAACTTTGCCTTATAGATGAGAATTACTAGTGCCTGTTAAGTGGGAGGTGCCTGAGGAACGGTGAAAAAAATTAACAATTGATTTGCCTGGAAAGAGCAAAAGAGGTAACAAGGAAATAGAGGGCAAGACCGGATTGGCAACTATAACTTGTCACCAAGAAGATCATATACACCTGCTGTGGGTAGCAACCCCATAGGCATGGGAGGTGGGGGTATAAGCCGTACTGGACCTCTATTACTCCTTCTTCTTGTTTTTTTCTCATCTTTCGGGATACCAGCAAAATCATGTCGTAAGTGCTACCGGAAACTTTACATGGAAAGAAACCGAGGTTCCTTTTTTATTACACACACCCACGTTAACAGTCACTGTCATAACCCTTCCAAACTAAGTACCTGTACACAGAACGGGAAAAATACTGGATTGCAAAAAACTTAAGAAAAATGAATGTCCAAAAGGGGAAAGACGGGTTTGTTTCACATTTTCCTTTAAAGGTAAAGTCCAAAATTAAGTAAAAGAACAAGTAGTAAATGGAAAGGCTAAGGTAACACAGCAATCTAATTCTGTGTTAACCCCATGCCAAGATTTATATACAAAACTTAAACAGCAATTAAAGGAGGAAATTAATATCTCGAGATTTGAAAAAAAAAAATGTTTGTGGAATTGGGGGAAAGAATAAGTAAGAAACTAAATGTAACCAACTGTTGGGTCTGTGGAGGGGCCTTAATGTCAGAGGAATAGCCACAGAAAGGCAGTAGCTTAGGCCCGGTTAAACTCCTTAAATGGAACCGGACAAATATAAGAGGGAAAAGCCGACCAGGAGGGTGGATTCTAAGTTCAGCAGTAATAAGAGAAAAATGTCTCTAGCGCACTAGAAAGAATTTTCTTAGTAAAGTAAGAAATACTCCCTGCAAGAGGTATAAAGCTAGTAATAGAACTTCTACATAGTGGATCCCAGAAAAACCAACTCTGTATTGGACCCAGAGAAAAACAGGAGGGAAAAACTGCAAGTATAATAATGAAACCAAACTTTTTTGATGCAATGACACAGACAAGAATCCTTATTTTGAGATCCCAGAAATATCAAAATTTTAGGAGAATATAAATAAACAAAAAAGGGATTATTAAAAAGCACCAGATGGCTTATTTTAGATATGTAGGAAAAGAACATACCCAAAACTTCCCCCCTGATGGAAAGGGAGTTGTACTCTGGGGATCATACAGCCAGGATTTTTCCTTTTACCAGGATCAGACCGAGATCAATTAAGAGTATCTGTTTATAAAGACTTAAAAAAGAATAAAAGGGAATTAATTGGGGGATATCAAAAGTGGGGAGATGAAGAATGGCCCCCTAAACGCATACTGGAAACATATGGGCCAGCCACCTGGGCACAAGATGGGAGTTGGGGATATCGAACCCCGATTTATATGCTGAATCGTATTATAAGACTCCAAGCAGTTGTGGAGATAATAACAAACAAGACTGCCCGAGCACTAAAATTGATATCAAGTCAACAAAGCCAAACCCGAGCTGCAGTGTATCAAAACAGGTTAGCTTTAGACTATTTATTAGCTGAGGAAAGGGGTGTTTGTGGAAAATTTAATACATCAGATTGTTGTTTGAAAATAAATGACAACAGGGATGCTGTCCTAAATATAGCCAAAGATATCAAAAAATAGCCCATGTACCGGTCCAAAAATGGGAGTCAATGTTAAAAGCTGGCTGGTGGAATAATGTATTAGGAATAGAATGGTGGAAGAAGCTAGGATTCTTCCTTTTATGCGCTGCAGCTGGTTTGACATTTCTTCCTTGCTTGATCCCCTGTTTTATTCGACTAATCACCAGCGTAGTCCAAGGTATGCAAGTAGTCACAATGCCTGTAGACCCCAAATTAGCTAAATCTGGAACGGCACAAAAAAATAATGGTGTTAAAGAAACAAAATAATATGGGAGATCCCTTTGAAGAAGCAAGATTGATTTGTAAAAAAAAAAAAAAAGAGCAAATAATAAAAGTCAGAAAACAAGAATTATTGCTCAAGCCAAATGATTTGTAAAAATAGAAGAGGGGGAATTGTGATAAATAGATGCTATAATATTGGTTTTCTGCAAATGTTAAAATAAGTGATGTTAAAAGTAGCCTTTTAAACAGTAGTTTTGTCACAAATAGATGCTATATGTAAAATAGCTTTATTACAAAACAGATGCTATATAAGGTAGTTTTGTTGTGAAGATGTGGTTTTTTTAATACTTTTTCATTCAACCAAAAACTTAGAAATAGCTATGCTTATGAACTATTTGGGCTCCTGCTACCAACTATCAGCAACAGATAAGATATCCCCACAGCGATCTCCGGGAACCACCAAGCCGGGCGAACCGAGCTGGGAGAACTGCATTCCATTTTGAACTTTTCCTGAAAAAGGTTTAAATATGCGACGCCAGAAAGCTTATCCCCACAGCGATCTGCTGATTCCGGGAACTACCGACAAAACGGGAAAACTGCATTCCATTTTGAACTGTTCCTGAAAAGGGTTTTAAATATGTATAATTGTTTATAAATATGTATAATTGTCTATGAATATGGAATAGTCCAAGTGTATGTAAAGAGTGTCTCCAAGATAGCAGGTGTGCTCTTGGCAGAGTGCCAAAGCACCCAGCGCTGTGACTTTTGCTTTATTATTTTTGTCCCTTATTGTCCTTTATTAAACTTTTCAATCCTAACAGGAGAGTGAACCTCGTTTTTCACATCTGTTACTGGCAGTGACCTAACGGAGGAGGACTTAATCCGCTTCTTTACTTGGGCAGTAGATCATGGCTTCCCAGCAGACTTAAACGCTGCATTTGATCTTGAGACTTGGAAATGCCTAAACGCAAAGATAGCTCACGAGCTTGTGTATGGACAGGAGGAGGATGTAGCTCTTCTCCGTATTTGGCAGTCTTTATACGATCTACTGCGGAAAATTAAGACGCCCAGACAAAGCAGAGGGGGTTCGGAGACAGATGTACTGGGGTTTGAGTCTCCACCGAGCACACGATCTCCGGCTAGCGGGGGTGCCGGATCTCTAGAGCCCTCTCCGCTGTCGTCTCCAGTGGTTTCTCGGACTGGGACACCACAGGGGTCGGGGAAGAACGCGGAGGCTGCACGGAGACCCGGTTTTTTGCCCCGCCACCCTGTGCCCCGCACTGCTGTGCATGAAGGTTCCCCGCCTGTGCAGCGATCGCGGTCTGTCCCCCTTCAGGGCCCCCCCCCCCTCCTTCCACGTCACGTGCGCACGAGCGGCCACACTCCGCCGGAGCGGCTGGACCCGTGCCCACGACAGCGCCACTGTTGCAAACAACCCCGACAACCGGGAGTTTGCCGGGAGCCGCTTCGCCGTTTTTTTCGCGGTTGCCGCTGCAGCCGCCGTTAACACCCGTATCGGCGCAGCCCCCCGTTCTGCCGGCGTACGGGCCAGCCGTGTCCGGGTACCCGCCGCAAGCGCATACTGCCGGGTACTTTCCCGCGCACGCGCCTACTTCCGGGTACTTTCCTGCGCATGCGCAGCCATTCGGGTGCCATTCTGCGCATGTATCAACATCCGGGTACTCCGCGGCGCAGGCCCACACAGCGCTACCGCAGCGAAACACGGAAGTACAATTTCTCGCGACTCGCGTGGAAGCGGTAGAAGGGCTATTGCAGGAATTATTACTGCGGCCGCCCACTGCGGTATCGCCCAGACAAGCGGCCCAGAACCCCTCGGCGGCGCCGACCAAGCCGGAGGAGCCGCCGGCAGCACCCGGTTCGTCCTCCCCGCCCGTATCGGAGCCGACCGAACCGCCCGCATTTTCTGATACACCCGATCCACGGCGGGACATCAGAGCAGCGCTCGGGCGTCTGACAGCTGCGAGGCAGAATCGCCCTTGGACGCTTCCAGCGTGTCAGGTGACCGTGCGCCCGAAACACCCGAAAAGCTTTTGGGAGGATGTTAAGCTGAGGGCTCTGGAAGAGGGGGACCGGGACTCGCGAGAGAACGTAGGGGTGCCTAAAAAGGTACTGCGCGATCAGGCGGTTGGTACGGAGCCTCAGGATATTGCATCGGTAGATCAAAATGATAGTGGAATTCCGCAGGGAGACACTCAATCAGTAGATAAGAATGATAGTGGAATTCCACAGAGAGATGCTCAAGTTTATCCTGTTTTTAAAGTCGTCCTGAATACGGGGCAAGTTGATAAACACGATGTAATATCATGGAAAGTGGTCCAGGACATGCAGGACAAAGTAGTGAAATATGGGCTTGGCTCTCCTGCAGTTATGCAGGCTATTAGAGTGATAAATGCTGACTTGCTTGCTCCCTTTGATATCCGGCATCTGGCTTGGGTGTTGTTTCCACCTGTGCTATATGATTTCTTTGAGGTCAACTGGAAAGAGATGGCTGACACCGCTGCCTTGCAGAATATGCAGTTGCCTCAAAATGATCCTCGTTATGCAGTTGGAGCAGATGCTCTTATGGTGATCAATCAATATTCTAATTCTGCTTTTCAAGGCACTTGGCCTGTTCAGATCCTTGAACAGGCTCAAAAGGTTGGTATGGCAGCCATATATACAGCTATACATCTAGCAACTCCTAAAAAGGGATACGCAACAATCATTCAGGGCCAAAAAGAGGATTTTCTTTCCTTTGTCCTAAAACTGGATCTGGCATTAGAAAAACAGGTAGCGGATGAGAACACAAGGAAGGAGCTTTGCCGACAGTTAGCGAGGGACAATGCCAATGCTGACTGCAAAAGGATTATAGCAGCTTTACCTGGGAACCCTACATTAGCAGACCTGCTCAGTGCCTGCTCTCAGGTGGGGTCTGGGGACTAAGGCTCTGCTCTGCCAGCAGTTCTGTGGCCTAGTCCAGGATAAGTTAATGCAGTGATTGCTGTATGAGGGCATTGCAACCTGGTATGCCCTCACCCACCTGATCCCAACAGAGTGGGAAATCTTGATCTGTTTTGAAGGATTGTTTTCATGATTCCTTTGCATTCTCATGCTGAACCTAACTTTGCTTTTACTGTGCCTGCAGGAAATAATGTCGAACCTGTAAGGAGGTTCCCTTGATTAACCACGATGCAGCTTTCCCTGCTTTTAATATTTTAAAGGGGGACCCCAAGTTGAATTCACCTCGGAAATTGACTCCTGAAGCGCAACGAGCGCTGGAAGAGGTTCAACAGGATGTTTCTGCTTGACAGGTTTATCAAGTGGATTCCTCCACTGATATTGCTTTGAATTTGGTCACTGATTCTGCTTATGTAGCAGACATAACTCAGCATTTAGATTGTTCACTTCTAAAAAGAAGTCAATAATGTGGCTCTGTTTTCACTATTGAAAATTTTGTGGTGTGCAATTTAAGAAGTCACACCAATTTGCCAGGTTTCATAACAGAAGGCAATGCCAGGGCTGACATGCTAGCTAACCCTGCGTGGGTAGCGCCTCAGCCTGAAAAATTGCACAAGCCAGGGCATATACCCTGCAAAAGCAGTTTCATTTAACGCTAACTGGGGCTCGTGACATTGTCAGCGCTTGCGCTGAATGTCATGGACTCCGTGCACCTCTGCCATCGGGGGTAAACCCCAGAGGCCTAAGAGCCTTGCAAATTTGGCAGACAGATGTAACGCACATCACTGAATTAGGCAGGTTCAAGTATGTGCATGTGTCTATTGACACTTTCTCCTCAGCTATGTAGGCATCTGCTCATACTGGGGAAAAAGGCCGCGATGCCATTGCTCATTGGAAATTGGCTTTCACGGTCTTGAGCATGCCTTCTGCTGAGAAAACTGATAATGGTCCTGCCTATGTCTCTCAGAAGACGCGGCAGTTTTTGCACCTATGGGGTGTGGATCATATTCTGGGTATTCCTCATTCTCCTGCTGGCCAAGCCAGGGGAAATGCTTGGAGAAACCCCACAGAGCCAACTGGAAAAAGCTTTGTATACAATTAATCATCGTACAGTGCCACCAAATTCAAGCAATCCTGTCATTTTGAATCATTTTCTCTCATTGCAGTCTTCAGGCGAGAAGCATCTGCCTCGAGCAAAAGTCTGGGTACGGAACCTACTCACTAACATGTGGGAGGGTCCATGTGAGCTTATTGCTTGGGGTCGTGGGTATGCTTGCATTTCCACAGATACTGGGGTGCGATGGCTGCCTGCAAGATGCGTCCGCCCCGACCTGCGGCACCAAAGGCAGAACAGGCAACCTCCGAATGGTGACCAGAATGCAGACAATCATCAACCAAATGATCCTTCTGATGAAGACCAAGATGACGACCATCAGCCTGGTCCTTCTACAAGCAGAGACTGAATTTTAAGTTTCTTTCTTATAGCATCAGAATGTTCGAGCCCTTAAGGCTGTGTAGAATTAACAACTGATAGAGAATTGGGTTTGCTGCATGTATCTCCCATGGTACCACTGGAGAATCTCTCTGCCTACTTTAAATCAGTGTCTGATTTAAAGTCTGTTTGGTAACTGGCCACTACCAAACAGACACCTTATGCTGTGTTTGCTCTCCTTGCTGCAAGGGGCCCCGCAGAGGATTGCAAACACTACCTTTTTTGGTCTTAAACAAAAAGGGGGGAATTGTGGACACTGAAAAGCTTTAGCAGAGAGATTTTCCGGCTTTCTGCAGCATTTTGTGAGAGTTCTGTCTTTCCCATGCAAGCAAGACAAAACAATGTTACCGTTTTGTAAACTTCTTGCAGGTGCGGATTGTTTTGGTAGAATTGTTATGGTTCTAACTAGAAAAACACTCAGAACTGTGTGTCTTAGAACTTGACCAATCCCCTTAGGGGGTGGATGGCGAAAGCCAATTATCTTATGCCACTTAATACACTTTGCGAACTAACATATAAAAGTCTTCTGAGAATTCATTAAATCCCTTCCATTGATCCCTGAGCCTGGACTCTGTGTCGTTTCTCTATTTGTCCGTGGGGAAAACAGCGACAAAATCCACTCCTCAGTCTCGTGTCCACTTATAGGTGGCATCTCTGACCTGATGGCCTGAGGCATCATGGGCCCATTGAGCTAGGAACAACTCTCCCTTGTTTTGCCAATCCAAATCTACCTGTGACACCTTGATTTTTGCAGCCTGATCCACCTGTTTGTTCTTTCAGTGCTCCTCATTAGCCCTACTCTTGGGCACGTGGGCATCTACAAGACGGGCTTTCACAAGTAGCTTCTCTACCCGAGTGGCAATGTCTTGCCATTTGTCAGCAGCCCAGACTGGTTTTCCCTATGATGCCAGTTGGCCTTTTTCCACCTTTCCATCCACCCCCACAGAGCATCGGCTACCATCCATGAGTCAGTGAAGAGGTAGAGCTTTGGCCACTTCTCCAGCAATGTCCAGGGCCAACTGGATAGCTTTGAGTTCAGCAAGTTGGCTCAATCCACCTTCTCCTTCAGTAGCTTCTGCAACTTGTCGCATGGGGGTCCATACGGCTGCTTTCCATTTTCAGTTCATCCCTACAATGCGACAGGAACCGTCATTGAAAAGAGCATATCGTGTTTCTTCTTGTGGCAGTTGGTTGTACGCTGGAGCTTCTGAGAAAGAGGTTGATCAATAGTTAACTCATGTAAGCAGAGGTAACTATTAAGAGACAGCAAATGTTAATTACAAAACCTAAGAAGCAGGATTCACCTTAATCTTGTCAAGATAAGAACAATAATTTGTTTTGAACCAACACAGAAACTGCTGAATCATTCTACAAAGGACTGCCCATGCTCCAGAAAGAAAGGTGAAAAGTGCATTGTGATGAAGACTACTAGCCTTCATCAGAAAGACCCCTGAGGAAGAAGAGGAGCCTTCCTCAGTGCGACCACCAGGACATGCCCCGCATGTGTGACATATATGCTAATGATATTAATGATTTCCAAGAACTAATTTGTATAACCACTCCTATCCCAAGGAATGTGATGAATATTCATGAATTTTACCCATAATATTGTGTTGTAAGAAGTGCCGGGTGTGTGTGTTTGGAGGAGCGATCCCCCACGCACCCGGCGCCAAATAAAGCAAATACCCACTTCTTGGACTCTGTCTCTGAAGTGTCTCTTGGCCCGGTTTGGAGTGATTCAACTGGCACCCCAGATGGGACCCTAATTCTGCCCAGCTGCTGGATCCAGGGGTAAGCAGACCTCCCAGCCACGGCCGTGAATTTTCAGGGGGAGCTCAGCTGTCCCCTGGCTCACGGTGGGGGTAGACAAGGACCATCTGCACCAAATTAAGGTATTTGCTATTTTTTTGTTAAAGTAAAAATTCCCACGGGTCCGGGGTTCGAGTCCCCGAGGGTGGGTTGAAAGTCCCGAGGAGACTGGGTCTCCCAGAATTAGTCCTGGGCAAAAGGAAAGGTACCTTTAAGGGGTTGGAGCCCCCAGGGGTTGGACCCCACTGTCGTGCCATGTTGCTTTTTTTACTGTGTTTTTATGGGTTTTTATTGTGGAATGAGTGAGAGAATGAGAAGGAGTGAATGAGTATAAATTGTATAAACTGTTGGTTTGGAGTTCAGCCTTGTTATCTGGAGGGAGGCGGATTGTATTATTGGAAGGGAAAGATTTTAGATATTGAACTGAAAACATGCGGACCCGCAACGCCTTTCTAATATAGCTCCATCTGATTTCCCTTTTGAAATCCCGTGTTTAGCGTGTTAAAACAGTTGTGAAGCTTGTATTTGTGTGCATGTCTTAATTGTGAGAGAAAGTGGTATTGTAATTCTACTAGAAGGAGTGGGTGGTGTCCAAGCTGCCAGAGGAGAGAGCTTGGTATCAGACTAGAAAGAGTAGGAATAAAGAACTTGGCAGAAAATGAAGGTGTAGATAATGTTAGAGTAAGGGGAGAGTGGCAGAGACTAGTGAGAAATTTGTGAGGAACTGGTTAGAAAAGTACAGCAAGTGTATGTAAGAAGGGATGAGGAAAAGGCAAAAGCAAAGGCAAAGGTGATGGCAGAGGTTGTAGGAATTGTGGACATTGTGGTTAATAGATTTGGGTGTTTAGTTCCCTTTTCTGCTTGGTGTTTTGTGCGGAGCTGTAAGGCTCCTGTTTGGAGGGGACCCACGCCCCTGTGCCTTTTGTGTTTTGTTGTGAAAAGCCAAAATTGGCAGGTTTCAGTCCTGAGGCCAATCCAGAGCTCCTATCTTGTGGGGAACCCCCCCCACCCACCAGTCTGTAGTTTATTCTGGAGAACTAGAATTGGCAGATTCTAATCCTGAAGCCAATTCTGCAGCTGCTGCCTTGTGGAGATGGTGTTGTCCCTATGCAGGCCTAGGTATTTGTCATGCAGCCTCATCTGTGGGGGCTATAGAGAAACTTTAGGGGAAAATGCCTGTCCTGAGTGGCCAGTGGGAAAAAAAAAAAAAAGTTTTGTTGTCCTTCCTTGGTTGTTAGTTACCTCTCTACTCCTGTAGTAGACTTGGTAAAAAAAACTTTGAGATAAGGAGCAATTGGTTAATAAAAGATTATTGATTACTAAAAATGTGATTGGTTATTAAAAAAAAAAAGGGGTTTTGGGCAGTAGCATTGCTTGCCACCAAACTTGATCTTGTCCAAAAAAAATCGCTAGAACAAAAGGAGCAAACTGATATGGCGAACTGCTCCAAGGCGAAAAGCAGAAGCCTACTAAAACTCTGAAAATAAAAAAAAAAAAAAAAGAAAAAGCAATTCAAATGCCTGATTCACAGACTGCAACTCTTGCACAACTTTTAAAAGCAGTCTCACTCCCTCTGCTGAAGAATCAATTGGAGGAAACCCACTGAAAACCTGTGGGAAACAACAAAAGTGGTGCAACAAGCACTTCATAGAAGAAAAACTAAAACTCCACTTGAATAAATTAATGCAATTAACAACTTGTTTCACTCAGACATATTTTTCATATTTTTTTTCGGGGAAGTTTGTTTCTTTTCTCTTTTCTAGGAATGTCAAACATCCCGGCATTGAAGATAAAGCAGTTTGAGAGCAAGGAAACTGCAAGCAGCAAAATCACACCTAAATGTGATAACCATTGCTTCACTGTCACTTTGTGTTAGGCCCAAAAAGTTTTACTTCTTTTTTAGTAATTGGTCTAGTGGGCCAAGTTTTCACTTTTCTTTTATAGGAATCTACCAACACATGAGATGGAGCTGTGTGAAAACCAATGAAATTTAAAGTGTCACCGTAATTGCTTGCATTGTCAGTTGGTTAATGTTTGTAATTTGTTTGTGTTTTCATTGCAAGTGACTTGGTGAGAGATCAAATAGAAGTTAAAGCATTTTACATATTCTTGAGTTTAATTTTTGTCTAACTTGTTTTCTCTTTTTACTGAAAAAATGTTGTAGCTAAGGTCTTATGGATGTATAATTTGTCTCAATCAATATTATCCTGAGAGTTGGTATAAGAATTTATACATATTTGAAATTCTACAAATATGGACTAACCTTCCCAGTTCTGCCTCAGAAGGCTTCAAAATTATTATAATCTGGCTAATTTTTTTGGATTTTCTAATTAGTGAATTAAAGAATCTTGACAAAACACAAGCAAATGCTACATGAGAAATGATTGAATCCCCCTTCCTAAACCAAGAGGGATACAGAAAAGCCTTCTACCAGCTCTCAAACTAATGTACTGTTGAATCTCATGCCATATGTCTTAAGAGGGTATTTTAACTTTGCCTCACCTCTCCTATTTATAGCACATTCTGCAATCTCAGTTGTAGGTGCAGAATGTGTGAAGGCAATTTATTCACTAAAATCAAATTTAAAAAAAAAGGCTACTTGAGGTAATAAAACTAAGTTTGAAAGAGAATTAATTTCATTTTTAATCCCACCAAAAATAAAGCCACATTTTCTAGTTTGTGTCAAGATTAAATGAGTGCTATAATCTGTCTCCTAGAAAACAGAGCACAGCCCTAATGTAAAGATATGTTTGCATGAGAACATTTTGTATGAAAATGTTTTGTGTTAGTTTTGTATCATAAAAACTAATCCTTCATAATGTATAGAATTATCCAGCAGAGTAAGAATATTATTATAACAAAAACTGTATAAAGAAGCTACAACACAGAAGCTTCCCTGAAGATACCTGACTAGGACTTTAAACTGTAAGCTAAACCACTAAGATTAGATAAAGGGAAAACCCATTCTCTGATCATCTCAGGCGTAGGGAAAAAAAAAACAAAACAGACAAACAAGACTGAAAGAAGAGAAATACCCATAGATAGTAAAATAACAGATCAAGTGATTCCATTAGTACTGATGCCTTTTCCTGGTCTTAAAATCAAGAGTCAAACACGGTTAGAAGGGGAAAAAGGGATTTTACCTTGGTATTTATTTTAAGGATCCTTAGGTGCACTACATCCAGGTCGAATGCACCTCCATGTACACCGCAATGCACGTACCCAAAAGATCTGGTATAACATTATAGGTCTTACTAATTAGCATATCTCTCATAAATTCCCCAATGAGAGGCTTGAGTGAGCCCCCCTCCTCAAGGAACCTTCCCCTGGATGGTTCTATCTTAGTTTACAAAATGTGTTCTGGAGAGGACCTTGGGGTCTGGGGCATATTGCTTCCTAACTACAAAACCCCTAAAATGTTTAGTCTCCTAGCTTGACAAACAAGTCCAAGAATGTAGGCTAAAGCACTAAGAATACAGAAGCTGTAAAAAGGTATAACAGGGGTATAAAAGACAAAAATCATTATGGCATCATTTCCCCCCTTTTAGAGACTAACAAAACTCTACCTTGTTTAGTCTTTTCTCTACTTTACATTACTCACAGAGCCAGTTTACACAACTGGCTACTTTACAGGATGTTACACAGATAATAACTACAAGTACAACTATTATAAATGTTTCTTTTACTCAGGCTCAGTTTGGTAACCATGAGGTGAGGGTATCAAAAATATGATCAAATTTTAAGGTGTTATTTCTGGATGCTACTTCATGTAGAATTTGAGTTCCCTTTTAAATTTCATTTAAATCTTTCTTAATTCTCTCATTTTGGTCCACATAAGAACCTTGGACACATTTTGGACTACAGTCTTATGCAAATTATGGGGTGAACCCTGAATCATGGTTACCAGCTGGGCAAAGAGCAAACATGTAAAAAACAGTTTAAACTGCATCCTTCTGATTTGTATCAGTCTCTGGTTTTTTGGTGGTTTTTTTTGGTGGTTTCGGGAGCAGAAGCTTTCTTCACCTTGGAGTAGTGAATCTACGGTCTCTTGCTAGCAACCTTGACCGCAGTAAAAGTGGTCAGCAAAACTTGGAATGGTCCCTTCCACTTGGCTTGTAAGGGGTCACTGTCCCACCACTTGACGTAGACCCAATCTCCAGGCTGGAACGGATGAGCAGGTGTGTCCAATTTTATTGGTTTGGATATCACGACGAATCTCTGGAGTTTCTGCAAAGTGGAACTCAGAGCCATTAAATACTTCTGCAAATCATTTTTACCTCTCATATGAATTTCTCCTGGGATGTGTGGAACCTGGTATGGCCTGCCATATAATATTTCATAGGGACGTATGCTGTCCCTCCGCCTTGGCTGTATGCGGACTCTCAGCAAGGCTATAGGCAGGGCTTGAACTCATGTCATGGATGTTTTTTGACAAATCTTGCAAATTTGGGTTTTGAGGGTTCCATTCATGTGTTCAACTTTACCACTTGCCTGGGGCCTGTATGGTGTGTGCAGGTCCCAGGTAAGTCCCAGAATCTTGCTAACTTCCTCAACCACTGTTGCAACAAAATGTGGTCCCCTATCTGATGACATTCTCAAAGGAACCCCAAATCTTGGTATTATATGATTGAGCAAAGCTTTCACTACTTCTTTTGCTGTGTTGGTGCGACAGGGGAACGCTTCAGGCCATCCACTGAAGGTGTCAACCAGTACCAGTATATACCTGCATCCTTCTTTGCGTGGCATCTCAGCAAAATCTATTTGCCAATAATTTCCCGGGAGATCTCTTGGTTTTGTCACTCTTAACACAACTCTCTTGCTTGTGTCAGGGT
Source organism: Lycocorax pyrrhopterus obiensis (assembly GCA_014706295.1). NCBI lineage: Eukaryota > Metazoa > Chordata > Aves > Passeriformes > Paradisaeidae > Lycocorax > Lycocorax pyrrhopterus. Next base: position 6,894,312 of record JACSVZ010000030.1, read on the forward strand.
TGTTTTTACAGCAGGTTTCATACTTGCTTGTTATAGATTGTACAATATCAGTCATCCCTTTCCCTATCACTACCTTCCTCAGATGCTTTAAAAGATTTTCTGTTCTTCAATGGGTGCTTTCATGTTCTCGTTGGGCTATTTCTCGAAGGATCAGGGGTGGAACTACAACTTGTCTTACTGGGGTAAAAGCTCACCCACTTTCTTTGATCTCAGCCTTAAGGAACTTAATTAATTTGTGATTCCTCTGATCGTATTTTGGGGTAAATGATGACAAATTTATCTCTTTCTGTGGTACTACTGCAAAAATGCCTTTTTCTGCAATCCCCCTTGCTGTTTCGTCAGCAAAACAATTTCTCAGTTCAGGGGCTGTTTTTTCTTTTTGATGACCCTTGCAATGCATGGTAGCCACTTCCACAGGCTTCTAAATGCTCTGTAAAAGTGCAAGAATCTGTTTGGCATGCTTAACTTCATTACCTTGAGCAGTCAGCAGGCCAAGTTCTTTCTAAATAGCTCCGTGGGCATGAACAACACTGAAGGCATATTTGGAATCAGTCTGTATGTTCACTTTTTTCTTCTTGCTCAGTTCTAGAGCTCTCGTTAGTGCAATGAGTTCAGCCTTCTGTGATGACACATCTGGAGGCAAGGCTTTTGCTTCAATGATTTTATCTGAGGTGGTTACAGCGTAACCGGTCATCCTCCTACCGTTTTTCATGAAGCTGCTCCCATCAGTGTACAGTTCCCAGTCTGGATTCTTTAAAGGAACATCTTTCAGGTCTGGTCTGCTGGAATACGTTTCCTTTATTGTTTGCAAACAATCATGCTCAGGCACACTGTCAAGTAACGTGGATGATAAAAACATCGCAGGGTTTACTACAGAAGTTGTCTTTAGAGTAACATCATCTTGTTCTAACAACACAGATTGGTATTTGAGCATTTGGCTACGGGATAGCCAGCGTCTCCCCTTTTGCTCCAGTACATTTATCTCTGCATGGGGTACATATGCGACAATGTGCTGCCCAAGGGTAAATTTACAGGCCTCCTGTATTAGAAGGACTGTTGCTGCCACAGCTTTTAAGCATCTTGGCTAACTCTGGGCCACATTGTCTAGTTGTTTTGAAAAATAGGCCACAGCTCTTCGTTGGTCTCCAAGGTGCTGTGCCAGTACCTCCAGAGAAACATTCAGTCGCTCATGTGTAAAGAGTTCAAAAGGTTTAGTCAAGTCCAGCAGCCCCAAAGCTGGGGCTGACATCAAGGAACGTTTCAGCTGTTTAAATGCAGCCCTGGCATTCTCTGTCCACATGATTGTTCTCTTTTCAGCTGCTTTAAGGACTCCGTACAAAGGTCTTACCAGTAGACCGTAGTTTGATATTCATAAGCGACACCAACTTACCATCCCCAGGAAGGCCTGCATTTCCCTTACGGTATGGGGCTCTGGAAGTCAACAGATGGCTTCTTTTTGTTCTCTGCTGAGTTGTCGATGTCCACGGAAAATTTCCAGGCCTAGGTAAACTACTGTTTCTCTGGCAACCTGTGCCTTTTCTTTCGAGACCTGATACCCACTTTGGCCTAAAAAGTTCAACAGACTTACAGTGAGCTGGATGCAGTCATTTTGCATCTTGGCTGCTATTAAGATGTCATCAACATACCGGAGAATGGCTCTTCCTGGTTCTTGTTTCTTCTAGTCTTCCAGCTCCTTTGCTAGCTGGCTTCCAAATATTGTCGGGCTGTTTTTAAATCCTTGTGGTAAAACTGTCCAGGTGAGCTGAGTCTTTCTCTCTGTTTCAGGATTCTCCTACTCAAAAGCAAAGAGTTCTTGGCTATTTTTGTGCACAGGAATGCAGAAAAAGGCATCCTTGAGATTTAAAACAGTGAACCACCCTAATTAATTTGTTAGTGTTGTCAGGAGTGTGTAGGGATTTGCTACCACTGGGTGTATGTTCTCTGTTATCTTGTTTATCTCCCTCAAATCCTGCACTAACCTGTAGCTTTTACTATCAGCTTTTTTTACTGGCAAGATTGGTGTGTTGTACCTGGATTCACATTCTACTAACTACCCAAATTTGAGAAACTTTTCAATCACAGGTACTAATGCTTTGTGAGCTTTTAATTTCAGAGGATATTGTCTTTGCCTTACTGATGTAGCTCTTACTTTGAGTGTGATACTCTGTCTTGGTTTGAAAGACAGGTGTCTGTCAAGGAAGGCAGGAGCCTCCCCTGAAATGGAAAATGCAACCCCCTTCCCTCCGAATTATTATGATTTTGAAATTAAGGGGCTTTCAGGCAAAGATATGAGGGGTAGGAATAACAGTTCTTTACTAAGATATATATATATATGTATGTACGGCAAGGCAAACAAACAACAATAACTATGTCAGTAACAGCAAACAGAACCACAAACCCAGTGCCAGCCTCTCTCGGCTGTCAGGCACCCCCCCCTTCGGTGCAATTCCAGTCACAGCTGGCAGGGGCGGCTCGGGGTCCCGGGAAAGGGATGGACGAAAAGCTTCACAAACCCTCTGGGCGGCTGATCCCGGTGCCCGGCCGGACCCTCGGGAACAGCAGGCTGGAACAACAGAGACGAGCACAGATCTCGGGTGGCAGACGAGATGTATCGAACTCCGGAGCTGCAGTGGGAGCTCTGGGAGGTCTCAGCCGGCAAAGGGTGTGTAGGGTTACAGTGTAGCGGAGGGTCCAAGCGGCGGCAGAAGCAGAGCGGCTGCGGCCTGGCTCCCAGCAGGGCAGGGAAAGGTGGGCTTGGGAATCCGGGTTTCTCCGGTAGAAGGAAAGCAGCCGAAAAACAGAAACCTCCAGCTCTGACCAACTCCTTCTCCACACTGAGGGCACCCGCAAACCCCGCTCCCCCACTCCCCAGGTGAAAAACAGGTAGCTAGTTGGACCCCCGCCCTCTGTGGCCGGCTCTTTTGTTCTTCTTAAGCACCCAGTAATTTGTCCCCCTGGTAACATATATGGGAAAAATTCTTTAAGAGAAAAAGAACAGGAGAACTCCTAAAACCCCCAACATTATCCACCCCGAATTTTTCCCATACTAACATGTTACATCAAACTTAACCCTTTTAACCATATACACACATGCATCACCCTAATTATATACATATATATACATGCAGATACTGATACAAGTACAGTGCCATGGGTAGTTCACCCTAAAACAAGGTCTCCCTGAGGTACGCATCGGGTCTCTCCATCCTTTTGCATCACCCACCAGGTGCAACCTGGTCCCTGAGCGAAAACAACCCCACGGATGGGTTTGTCTTTGCTCGAGGCAGAATTAACCCAGTTTTTCCAAGCATACCTCACATGTGTACCACTGGAACCTTATCCCTGTCTGTTGTTTGTAGGGGTTCAAATTGAGCAGGGCCTGCTCGGTTGGTGGAGCCTCGGGTGTTCACTAACCAGGTGGCTTTTGCTAAATGCATCTCCCAGTTCTTGAATGTCCCCCCGCCCAGTGCCTTTAAGGTGGTTTTAAGCAATCCATTACACCGCTCAACCTTCCCAGCTGCTGGTGCATGGTAAGGGATATGGTACACCCATTCAATGCCATGTTCTCTAGCCCAGGTGTTGATAAGGCTGTTCTTGAAATGAGTCCCATTGTCGGAGTCAATTCTCTCGGGGGTACCATGCCTCCACAGGACTTGCTTTTCAAGGCCCAGGATGGTGTTCCGGGCAGTAGCATGAGGCACAGGGTAGGTCTCCAGCCATCCAGTGGTGTCTTCTACCATTGTGAGCACATAGCGCTTGCCTTGGCGTGTTTGAGGCAGTGTGATGTAATCAGTCTTCCAGGCCTCCCCATACTTGTATTTGGACCATTGCCCACCATACCATAGGGGTTTCACTCGCTTGGCCTGCTTGCTTGCAGCGCATGTCTCACAATCATGGATCACCTGGGAGATACTGTCCATGGTTAGATCCACCCCTCGGTCTCGTGCCCACTTATAGGTGGCATCTCTGCCCTGATGGCCTGAGGCATCATGGGCGCATCGAGCTAAGAACAACTCTCCTTTATGTTGCCAATCCAAGTCTGTCTGTGACACCTCTATTTTTGCGGCCTGATCTACCTGTTTGTTGTTACAATATTCTTCATTAGCCCGGCTCTTGGGGACGTGAGCATCTACGTGGCGGACTCTCACGGGTAGCTTCTCTACCTGAGCGGCAATGTCTTTCCACTCATCAGCAGCCCAGATTGGTTTTCCTCTACGCTGCCAACTGGCCTTCTTCCACCTTTCCAGCCAACCCCACAGAGCATTAGCTACCATCCATGAATCAGTGTAGAGGTAGAGCTTTGGCCACTTCTCTCTTTCAGCTATGTCCAGAGCTAATTGGACAGCTTTGAGTTCAGCAAGTTGGCTCGATCCACCTTCTCCTTCGGTAGCTTGTGCAACTTGCATTGTGGGGCTCCATACTGCAGCTTTCCATTTCCGGCTAGCGCCTACAATTCGGCAGGAACCATCAGTGAAGAGGGCGTATTGTCTTTCATTCTCTGGTAGCTCATTATATGGTGGGGCTTCTTCGGCACGTGTCACTTGCTCCTCTTCTTCAGAAGACAACCCAAAAGTCTCACCTTCCGGCCAATTCGTAATTATTTCCAAGATCCCAGGGCGATTCGGGTTCCCAATTCGGGCGCTCTGCGTGATGAGGGCAATCCATTTGCTCCAAGTAGCATCAGTGGCGTGATGTGTGGAAGGGACCTTTTCCTTGAACATCCACCCCAGCACCGGTAGTCGGGGTGCCAGGAGGAGTTGTGCCTCTATGCCGATTACTTCCGAGGCAGATTGGACTCCTTCATAGGTGGCCAGGATTTCCTTCTCTGTGGGAGTATAGTTGGCTTCAGACCCTCTGTAGCTTCGGCTCCAGAATCCCAGTGGTCGACCCCGAGTCTCACCAGGCACCTTCTGCCAAAGGCTCCAGAACAGACCATTGTTCCCGGTGGCAGAGTAGAGCACATTCTTCACCTCGGGTCCTGTCCTGACTGGGCCCAGGGCTACTGCATGAGCGATTTCTTCCTTGATCTGGGTGAAGGCTTGTTGCTGCTCAGGGCCCCAATGGAAATTGTTCTTCTTGCGGGTAACCAGGTAGAGAGGACTCACAGTCTGGCTGTACTCGGGAATGTGCATCCTCCAAAAACCTATGGCGCCTAGGAAAGCTTGCGTTTCCTTTTTGTTGGTTGGTGGAGACATAGCAGTGATCTTGTTGATGACCTCAGGGGGAATCTGACGTTGTCCATCTTGCCGCTTTACTCCCAGGAACTGGATCTCTCGGGCAGGTCCCTTGACTTTGCTCTTCTTGATGGCGAAGCCAGTGTCCAGGAGAATTTGGATGATTTTCTCTCCTTTCTCAAATACTTCCGTTGCCGTGTTCCCCCACACAATGATGTCGTCAATGTACTGCAGATGTTCTGGAGCCTCACTCTTTTCCAGTGCGGCTTGGATCAGTCCATATCAGATGGTGGGACTGTGCTTCCACCCCTGGGGCAACCGGTTCCAGGTATACTGCACACCCCTCTAAGTGAAGGCAAACTGAGGCCTGCACTCTGCTGCCAGAGGAATGGAAAAGAACGCATTTGCGATGTCCGTGGTGGCATACCACTTCACTGCCTTGGACTCCAGCTCGCACTGGAGCTCCAACATGTCCGGCACGGCAGCGCTCAGTGGTGGAGTCACTTCATTCAAGGCACAATAGTCCACAATCAATCTCCACTCCCCGTCAGATTTGCGCACAGGCCAAATAGGGCTGTTGAAGGGTGAGTGGGTCTTGCTGACCACCCCTTGGCTCTCTAGCTCGCGGATCATCTTGTGGATGGGGATCACGGCATCTCAATTTGTCCGATACTGCCGGCGGTGCACTGTCGAGGTGGCAATTGGCACTCGTTGCTCTTCCACTTTCAGGAGCCCAACTCCAGAAGGAGTCTCGGATAGTCCAGGCAGGGTGTTCAATTGCCTAATGCCCTCTGCCTCCACAGCAGCTATTCCGAATGCCCACCTGAGTCCTTTTGGGTCTTTGTAATAGCCGTTCCGGAGGAAGTCTATGCCCAGAATACATGGGGCCTCTGGGCCGGTCATGATCGGATGTTTTTGCCACTCCTTCCCAGTCAGGCTCACTTCAGCTTCCAACAGGGTCAACTGCTGTGATCCCCCGGTCACCCCAGCAATAGAAACAGATTCTGCCCCAACATGTCCCGATGGCATTAAAGTACACTGTGCACCAGTATCAACTAACGCGTCATATTTCTGTGGCTCTGATGTGCCAGGCCATCGGATCCACACCGTCCAAAAGACCCGGTTCTCCCGTGCTTCTTTCTGGCTAGAGGCAGGGCCCCTCTCGCCCTGGTTATCATTTCCTCCCTGGGCATACATGCTAGAAGTTCCTTCAAGGGGATCTGACATATCATCCTCCCTTCTGGAATACCTGGCAGCTTGGTCATGAGAGGCTGAGGCTACTTTCACCCTAGCAGAACCCCCTCGGTTAGCGTCTCTCTCCTTGAGTTCACGCACCCGTGCTGCCAGGACAGAAGTGGGTTTCCTATCCCACCTTCTCATGTCTTCCCCATGGTCACACAGAAAAAAACACAGCTCATCTCATGAGGTGTACCCTCTCTCTAGCTGGGGAATGTCGGGCTCTGATTTGGGGGCCTGTGACTCGCACTGGTGCCACACTGATCTTCTTCAACTCCTCCCTCACCCCCCTAATCTCCTCTTTAAATTCCTCTTTGAGGTCCTTAACTACGGCAGAGACATGAGCCTTCAGTGGGCCATTAACCATACTCTCATAATTTCTGAGCTTCTTGGCAACAGAGCCCACTGTTTCTCGGTTGTCCTCAGCATTAATCGTTGCAATGAAGGGGGTGTATTGTCGTGGCCCTAGCTTTGCCAGGTTCCACAACAGCTGCCCTGTGCACTTGACCTTGTCGGGGTCATTATCATGCTGTCCATCCCTCCCAAAGAGTACCTCTAATACTGCCACTTCTCTTAGTTTTTGGATCCCTTCCTCAAGTGTTTTCCATTGCATTCTATGATGGTACTCCTGCATTCTCTCTTTGTGGACGAACCTCTCTCTCTCACACTCATTAAAAGCCGCTCCCAGAGAGAAAGGGGTCCTGGCTCCCTCACGAATACCTGATCCACACCTGGGTCCTGGGTCAAGGATCCCAAATACCTTGCCTCGCTGCTATCCAGTTGCATGCCTGTACCCATAAGGCCCCAAACCCGAAGTAACCAGGTTGTATAAGCCTCACGCCCCCACCGCACAATGTCTTTTCGCATATTACGGAGACTGTCATACAACAGGGACTCAGTGATGATTTCAGGTTCTGGCTCCCCTGCTGGTTGCGAGGGCCCTGGTTCCCCATCATCATTAACTGGGCGTACTGACTTAGTCTTATATTTCCTCCTCTGCACAGGGGCGACTGCTGCTGGCTGAGATTGCCCTTGTGGTACAGCTGGAGCCTGGACAGTTGTAACATCCGTGGGTTCCACTGCTGCACCATCAGACTCTCCCCTCGCTGGGGCAGGGAGAGGGTTTTCCACTAGCTGGGGAGGTGTATTCCCTCAGCACCTGGCGTATCTTCTCCTCCATTACCCCCATCCAATCTGGGTGGTTCATTTCTGAGGTGGGCTGTTGGGCAGTATCAGGCTGTGGGGCAGGATCTCTAGTCTCTGGGGCCCTGTCAGGTTCTGGGGCATCATTCCTAGTCTCTGGGGTGGGTGTCTGGGTAGTCATCCAAATCAATCTCAACTTATCGTTGAATGCTAAATAGAGTAGGCCGATCAGCATCACTTGGTTAGTATCCCGAGGAAATCTAAACCCTTCGAAAACTGGTGGAGTGGACCCAAAGAACTGGTTGAGGGGTTGGGAGAAAACTTCCCCTGGTGTCATTTCCTCACAGAAGGTACCATTTTTAACATAACCCCAAAAACATGCACTTAGTGTGTGATAGCCATTTATCCACGTGCCCACATTCCGGAGGAAGTTAAAAACCCATGAATTCTTCACCTTATCAACCCATAGTGCAAACTGGATAACAGCCACGGTAGCCTTAGTCAGAGGACCCATGTTCAGAAAAGGAGCCGCAAAGGGGAAAAATAGAGCCACGACCACGTGCCACCCAAACCAGGGTAAGCTCGACCACATGGTGCTGCCTAACAAGGTTTCTATATTCAGCACACAAAATTAAGTTACCCAGGAACTGTTATTCCTTTTTCACCCCTTTTCTCTTGATGCCCTCAGGCCCCACTGTTGGGCGCCAAGATCTGTCTTGGTTTGAAAGACAGGTGTCTGTCAAGGAAGGCAGGAGCCTCCCCTGAAATGGAAAATGCAACCCCTTTCCCTCCGAATTATTATAATTTTGAAATTAAGGGGCTTTCAGGCAAAGATATGAGGGGTAGGAATAACAGTTCTTTACTAATATATATATATATATATGTATGGCAAGGCAAACAAACAGCAATAACTATGTCAGTAACAGCAAACAGAACCACAAACCCAGTGCCAGCCTCTCTCGGCTGTCAGGCACCCCCCCCTTCGGTGCAGTTCCAGTCACAGCTGGCAGGGGCGGCTCGGGGTCCCGGAAAAGGGATGGACGAAAAGCTTCACAAACCCTCTGGGCGGCTGATCCCGGTGCCCGGCCGGACCCTCGGGAACAGCAGGCTGGAACAGCAGAGACGAGCACAGATCCCGGGTGGCAGACGAGATGTATCGAACTCTGGAGCTGCAGTGGGAGCTCTGGGAGGTCTCAGCCGGCAAAGGGTGTGTAGGGTTACAGTGTAGCGGAGGGTCCAAGCAGCGGCAGAAGCAGAGCGGCTGCGGCCTGGCTCCCAGTAGGACAGGGAAAAGGTGGGCTTGGGAATCCGGGTTTCTCCGGTAGAAGGAAAGCAGTCGAAAAACAGAAACCTCCAGCTCTGACCAACTCCTTCTCCACACTGAGGGCACCCGCAAACCCCGCTCCCCCACCCCCCAGGTGAAAAACAGGTAGCTAGTTGGACCCCCGCCCTCTGTGGCCGGCTCTTTTGTTCTTCTTAAGCACCCAGTAATTTGTCCCCCTGGTAACATGTATGGGAAAAATTCTTTAAGAGAAGAACAGGAGAACTCCTAAAACCCCCAACATACTCACAGGTTCAGCTTTTTTTGATCTCTCAGGAGAATCATTGGCTCACACTAATTGAATGTCAGCCTCTTCAACTTCTTTGGGAATTTTTCCATGGCATTCTTGTACAAGCATAGCAGCTGCTTCGATAATTTTATATTCTGGGATTATAACTTTCACTCCCTCCTCTTTGGAAAACTTAATTTCTGCTTCCAATTTTTCTAATAAATCTCTGCCCAATAATGGCATTGGGGAATTTGGCATATACAGGAACTGGTGAGTGACTTAGTGTTTTCTCAATTTAAATTTTAAAGGTTGGAAAAAAGGCTTTGTTTTACTTACCCCTGTAGCTCCGATCACATCTACAGTGTCTTGACTCAGTTTACTTTTTAAAGTATTTAACACAGAATACGTTGCCTCTGTATCAACTAGAAATTCAACATTATCATTCCCTAGCTTAGCTACAACCAAAGGCTCTGCTGGGTTAGTTGCCTTCAGTCCCCATCAGTCCATATTTACAGTTAGTTCCGGAACTGGGGGCCTCTTTTCTGCTCGTGATGGACACTCATTTTTCCAGTGCCCCCACTTTTTGCAAATTGCACACTGGTCCTCAGCTAGGGGAAAAGGGGGACCCCTTTTTGATGTGTCAGATGACTTTCCCTTATCGTACTTTTTTTGTGGTGGGGTTTATGATGTTTGTCTGCTGTGTCTCTGTTCTGGCATACTTTCTAGGCTACATTTAACAATTTACTTATGTCCGGTGGCCCATCTATCTTTTGCAGCTTTCTCTTTATATCATTAGCAGATTGACCTATAAACAGGTAGGCCAGGTGGATCTGCTGCTCAGGTGAGTCAGGGTCTAGGGTAGTGTATTTTTGTGCAGCCTCCTTGAGCTTATTCAGAAACTCTGTGGGGGTCTCATTTGGATTTTGTTTGATCTCGTATAATCTGGCCCAATTCACTGCTTTAGGAATGGCACATTTTAACTTAACAACCACTCATTTCTGGTATCACTTCAGCTTTTCCATCTGTTCTGGGACATTGGGATCTCAGCCAGGGTTTGCTAGGGGATAAATGTCATTAACTGACTCTTGGAGACTTCCAGTTGCAATTTGAGCTTTTATAGCAGATATAGCAGCTTTGTTGACTATTTCTCTCTCTGTTTTATCGAATAATTCATCTAGCATAACATTCAGATCACTTCAATCTGGGTTCTGGGATTTTATGGCTATTTCCACACGTATAGCTACTTTCTCCGGATTGTCTCTGTACTTTTTAATTGAATTTTTCTACTGCTGTAGCTTTCCAAGGGAGAACGATGTTTTTATATAAATCACTCCCTGATCTCTTACAGCCTGTCTCAGAGGTGCTTTTAATACAGGTTCTTTCTCTCCCCCTTTTTTTGCTCTGGACCTTGTGTGTTTAGCAACGGGACTGACTGCTTTCATAGCTTCTCGGGCTATCCTCCCCCTTCTTCTACCACTCTCTCCACGGGAACCATCTGTATCGGAATCATCTCATTCACTTTTAATTGAAACTGCTTCATTGGTATTAAAAACTGTTCCAGCCGGATGTTGATCAGGATTTGTCTCACTTTTTACGGTAGTGGAGGGGTAGGGAGGCAGAGGCTGCAAGCAGCTTCTTCCGTCCCTAGCTCCGCAAGAGCCACTTGGGTCGGGGCTATCTCGTCTGCCCTCAGTTTTAACATTGCCTGCGCCGCAGGATGGGGAGAGCGAGCGGCTTCTCCTGTCTCTAGCTTGGAAGCTTGCGGTTCGCCGCACGGGGGAATGGACTCCGAACCGCCCGTGCTCATTTCTGCTTTCACTTCCGTGTTCGGAGACCTCGGGGAGACGCGGCCAGCCTGCCTCTTCTCCTTCCCCGTGCCCGCCTCTGGAAAAGTCAGGGGGCGGCGGCCAGCCTGCCCCCTCTCCGCCTCTGGGGTGGTCAGGGGGTGGTGGCATGTGCGCCTCTTCCCCGCCTCTGTGCCCGCCCTCCGCCCCCGACGAGCCTGGGGGGCGGGGGGACCCGCGCCGCTCCTCTGGCTTGGAGCTGGTCGCTCCCCCCCTCCCCCACCCCCGCTCGGACGGCGGCGGTGGCAGCGGCGCCACCGCTCCTCCACCCCCGATCTGTGCAGGCTGCCCCGGTGGCTGAACGGGGGGGGGAGACCCCCCCCGCGCAAAGCTGGAGCAACCATATCTATATCTGTCATCTCGATCTCTCTGTTCGTATTCGTATTCGTATTCGTATGCGAGCTAGCTTGCTGCAGCTTTTTCCCTCCCCTTCTCCTTCTCAGAGTCAACTCCATGGTGTTTTTTTCTACTACATATGCTTTTTCCCTGTTCAGATACATAGTAAAAAGTTCTGCATATCTCAGTTCATCAAACCTGCGTAATGATCTCAGTTTTACCATCAGGTCAGTAATGATGTCATTCTCCAAGCTACCAAAACGAGGCCATTTTCCTTGACTTAACTTTAAAGTTGACTAAGCTCTTGTGGACAGTCTGATTAACTCTTGTGTGTCTAGAGTAGTTTTTCGCCCTGTCAGCTATTTTCAGTGTTTTAGTATCAACTCTAACGGGCTGTTAGGAGGGATTTTTTCATTTTCAGCTGAAAAAACACTACCCATGCTTATTCACAAACAGGAAAACTCTGCTAGAGAAAAGCTTTTAACTCCGGAATTCAGCCTGCAATCCAGCCTCGGAATTCCGACCTCCTAGGCAGTTTATCTAGCTTACAATAACACAAACTACAACACTTTAAAACTACTAGAAGCAACTAACTTTAGCAAACAGTAAATGCGTGCGCACGAAAATGTAGCCTCAGCAGAATTTGAACAAAACAGCCTCTCGTCTTCACAACTAACCAACTAACCTCTCCAACCTCTGAGCCACTCCTGTGGGTGTGTGGAGGGCAGCCTTTGGGCTCTTGTGGATTCCACGGAGAGCGTCCCCTCTTCTCTACAGTTTGCAGGGGAAAAGGTTTAAGCTTTCTCTTTTTGTGGGCTTCTCTGCCCCCAACCTTTCCACCTCCCTCGGAGACCTCTTTCTCTAGTGCTAGCACAATAAAAAGGTCCTCTTTTAACTCACTTTCTTTTCCGTGCTTCTGCCTTTCCGTGCTGGGTCCTAAAGTCTTGATCACAGTCCTGGATTGTCCTTCGGCCCCTCTGTAATTTGCCAGCAGAGAGAGCGGCAAAGCAAGATGTGTTCTAACCCAAGACTGTAAGTTTCAAGCCTTTAGGGTCCCTTCATGGTCACCAGCAACTGATGCCTTTTCCTGGTCTTAAAATCAAGAGTCAAACACGGTTAGAAGGGGAAAAAGGGATTTTACCTTGGTATTTATTTTAAGGATCCTTAGGTGCACTACATCCAGGTCAAATGCACCTCCACGTACACCGCAATGCACGTACCCAAAAGATCTGGTATAACATTATAGGTCTTACTAATTATCATATCTATCATAAATTCCCCAATGAGAGGCTTGAGTGAGCCCCCCTCCCCAAGGAACCTACCCCTGGATGGTTCTATCTTAGTTTACAAAATGTGTTCTGGAGAGGACCTTGGGGTCTGGGGAATATTGCTCCCTAACTACGAAACCTCTAAAATGTTTAGTCTCCTAGCTTGACAAACAAGTCTAAGAATGTAGGCTAAAGCACTAAGAATACAGAAGCTGTAAAAAGGTATAACGGGTATAAAAGAAAAGACAAAAATCATTATGGCATCAGTATGGGATGTTGAAATTCCAGGGAGATCAAAATGGGCTTCCCCAGTGATTATTGAACTACTGGAAGGGGCACAACCAGTGTCAGTTAAACAATACCCACTAAGGCATGAAGCACGAGTAGGAATAGAACCAATAATTACTAAATTTATTGATCAAAGGTTGTTGAGAGAGTGTAGGTCTTCGTACAATACCCCAATTCTACCAGTACAAAAGCCAAACGGAAGTTATCAGTTAGTTCAGGACCTGAGGGCAATAAATACAGTATCAAAAACACTACACCCCGTAGTGGCCAATCCTTACACTCTACTCGCAAAATTACAAAGCGACTGGGTGTGGTTTTCAGTTTTAGATTTAAAAGATGCCTTCTTTTGTCTGCCTTTAGCTGAAAGCAGTCGGGAAATTTTTGCCTTTGAATGGGAAAACCCCAAAACAGGGAGAAAGAGTCAGCTTGCATGGACTGTATTGCCACAAAGATTCAAAAATAGCCCCATGAGATTTGGAGATCAATTAGCTAAAGGACTGGAAGCCTGGACACCGCCACGTGGGGAAGGTGCACTTCTGCAGTACGTTGATGACTTAATAGCAACAAGGACCCGTGAAGACTGCAAGGACTGGACTGTAAGTCTTTTAAACTTTCTGGGACTAAGTGGATATACAGTCTCCCCTGAAAAGGCTCAGCTAGTCCTCTAGAAAGTTACATATCTGGGATATGAACTGGTGGGAAGAGAGAGCGCCTTGGGAAATAACAAGAAGGAGGCAATTTGTCAAATGCCCTGGCCAACTACAATCAAAGAACTGAGAACTTTTCTGGGAATGACAAGATGGTGTAGATTATAGATCTACAACTATGGACTAATTGTGAAACCCTTGTACCAACTCCTAAAAGAAACCGAGGGGACCCACCTGTGCTGGACACCAGAGACTAATAATGCATTTGTATCTCTGAAACGTGAGTTGATGCAAGCTCCAGCACTGGGCATACCAGGTGTCACTAAACCTTTTCTGTTGTTCTCACGAGAGGCAAGGACTGGCGTTGGGACTTCTGGCACAGAAGCTGGGACCATACAAAAGGCCAGTGGCTTATTTCTCCAAGCAACTGGACGTGGTCAGCCAAGGATGGCCCGCCTGCCTGCGTGCAGTGGCAGCTGTGACCCTGAACATAGAGGAAGCCCGCAAGTTCACAATGGGCCAGCAGATAACTGTTTTTTGTCTCTCATACAGTGTTGGCAGTGCTCACACAGAAAAGAAATCACTGGTTAACCTCATCTCACTTTCTCAAATACCAAGCTGTCCTAGCAGAATTGGAAGATGTGAGTATTCAAGTAACTAACATTTTAAATCCAGCAGCTTACCTCCAGGACAAAGTTACTGAAGAGCCCGTACAGCATGACTGCATCAAAACCATGGAGGCAGTTTACTCCAGCCGCCCAAACCTAAAGGAGTCTCCGCTAGAAAATGTGGAAAACTGGTTCACTGATGGGAGCAGCTATGTCAAGAATGGCAAGCGGCTTGCTGGGTATGCAGTTACAACCACAGATGCCATCACTGAAGCAAATCCGTTACCTGTGGGGACATCTGCTCAAAAGGCTGAGGTAATAGCCCTGACTCGAGCCCTGGCATTAGCCGAAGGTAAACCTATCAATATTTAGACTGATTCAAGGTATGCTTTTGAGGTGGTACATGCTCACGGGGCTATCTGGAAAGAAAGGGGCTTATTGACCTCACAGAAGAGAGAAATTAAGCATGCTACTGAAATCTTAGAGTTGCTGGAAGCGGTGCTAAAACCTTCAAAAGTGGCTATAATGCATTGTAAAGGACACTCCCAGGGTAACACCATCCCTGAACTGAGAAATGCTATGGCAGACAAAACAGCAAAGGCAGTGGCTAGTAGGATTCAGATTCAAGCCCTAGCTTTAATCCCTTCTAACATCCTTATGGGTGAAAAACCCCCACCATATGACACTGATGATTTAAATTAGATACAAGAAGAGAAGGGACAAATAAGAACAGACGGGTGGGCTAGGATAAAGGGACTTACAGTCATACCCAGAAAACTGTTAAAATTATTTATCCAAAGTGAACATTGCATCAGATCACCTTAGATGACACTTCTTGAGAGTTTAAAGAGGTATGGGACAAACTTACAAGATGGTTACCCAACTTATCCTGGCTTAAACAATTGTTTGTAATAGTTATTTGTATTATTGCATTGTTATTTACTGTTTGTATTAGTAGTTATTGTTGTATGATGTTATGTACTTGGAACCGCCATGCTTATGCTCAGTGGCAAAAGCACAAATTCAGAAGCAAGGTAGAAAAGGGTACTTACTTTCAAGACATGCAAGATTTGTAAAGAATTACAAATGACCAAAGAAAAAGGGGGGATTGAGAAAGGGGTTGATAAATAGTTAACTCATGTAAGCAGAGGTAACTATTAAGAGACAGCAAATGTTAATTACAAAACCTAAGAAGCAGGATTCACCTTAATCTTGTCAAGATAAGAAGAACAAGAATTTGTTTTGAACCAACACAGAAACCGCTGAATCA
Source organism: Lycocorax pyrrhopterus obiensis (assembly GCA_014706295.1). Taxonomy (NCBI): domain Eukaryota; kingdom Metazoa; phylum Chordata; class Aves; order Passeriformes; family Paradisaeidae; genus Lycocorax; species Lycocorax pyrrhopterus. The sequence goes on from JACSVZ010000030.1 coordinate 6,909,676, forward strand.
TTCTACAAAGGACTGCCCATGCTCCAGAAAGAAAGGTGAAAAGTGCATTGTGATGAAGACTACTAGCCTTCATCAGAAAGACCCCCGAGGAAGAAGAGGAGCCTTCATCAGTGAGACCACCAGGACACACCACACATGTGTGACATATGCTAATGATATTAATGATTTCTGAGAATTAATTTGCATAACCACTCCCATCCCAAGGAATGGGATGAATATTCATGAATTTTACCCATAATACTGTGTTGTAAGAAGTGCCGGTGTGTGTGTTTGGAGGAGCGATCCCCCACACCCGGCATGCCGAATAAAGCAAATACGCACTTCTTGGACTCTGTCTCTGAAGTGTCTCTTGGCCCGGTTTGGGGCAATTCACTTCCTCAGCACGTGTCACCTGTTCCTGCTCTTTTTTGTCAGTCAGACCAAAGTTTTCACCTTCAGGCCAATTTGTAATTATTTCCAAGATCCCAGGGCGATTCAGGTGTCCAATATGGGTGCACTGTGTGATGAGGGCAATCCATTTACTCCATGCGGCGTTGGTGGCATGGTGGGTAGAGGGAACCTTTCCTTTGAACATTCACAACAGCACCAGTAGTCGGGGTGCCAGGAGGAGTTGTGCTTCTGTGCCTATCACCTCTGAGGCGGCTTGAACTCCTTCATAGGTGGCCAAGATTTCCTTCTCTGTTGGGGTGTAGTTGGCTTTAGACCCTCTGTAACTTCGGCTCCAGAAACCAAGTGGTCGGCCTTGAGTCTCACCAGGCACCTTCTGCCAGAGGCTCCAGGAAAGACCATTGTTCCCGGCTGCAGAGTAGAGCACGTTCTTCACCTCTGGTCCCGTCCTGACTGGGCCAAGGGCTACCGCATGAGCAATTTCCTGCTTGATCTGGGCGAAGGCTAGTTGCTGTTCAGGGCCCCAGTAGAAATCATTCTTCTTGTGGGTTACCAGGTAAAGAGGGCTCACAATCTGGCTGTACTCAGGGATGTGCATCCTCCAGAAACCTATGGCACCTAGGAAAGCTTGCGTTTCCTTCTTGCTGGTCTGTGGAGACATCGCGGTGACCTTATTGATGGCCTCGGTGGGTATCTGACGCTGTCTGTATTGTCACTTCACTCCCAGGAACTGGATCTCTCAGGCAGGTCCCTTGACTTTACTCTTTTTGATGGCGAAGCTGGCTTCCAGGAGAATCTGGATGATTTTCTCTCCTTTCTCAAATTCATCCGTTGCCATGTTCCCCCACACAATGATGTCATCAACGTACTGCAAATATTCTGGAGCTTCACCCTTTTCCAGTGCAGTCTGGATCAGTCTGTGGCAGATGGTGGTGTTGGGGCAACAAACATTGCCTTGAGGCATGTTAGCAGGAAAGAGTTAAACAGAGAGCAGTGGCTGCAGTACCGGCAGCCAACCCGTACCTAGGGACAGGTTGGACAAGAACAGGACACCATCTCTACTAGTGCATGAAGAAACTTGGTACAGTACACTCCTTATGCTCTCCTGGCCATGACTTTGGAGAGAACAAAGAAGATGTCAAGAGGACAGATTTATTGTAGAACTGTGATTAAGCTTGCAAGCCTGTAACTACAATTAGCCATAGGATTAGAGATATATATACTGAGTGCTTCTGAATAAATTTTTAGATTCACCCACATTTCTGTTGGCGTGTCTCATCTCTTCATGTGTCACATGGTGGGACTGTGCTTCCACCCCTGGGGCAGTCGATTCCAAGTATATTGCACACCCCTCCAGGTTAAAGCAAACGGAGGCCTGCACTCTGCTGCCAGAGGAATGGAGAAAAATGCATTAGCAATGTCAATTGTGGTATACCACTTTCCTGCCTTGGACTCCAGTTCTTACTGGAGCTCCAGCATGTCCGGTACAGCAGCGCTCAGAGGCGGGGTAACTTCATTCAAGCCACGATAGTCCACAGTCAATCCCCATTCCCCATCAGACTTGCGCACAGGCCAAATGGGGCTGTTGAAGGGTGAGTGGGTCTTGCTGACCACCCCTTGGTTATCCCGCTCATGGATCATCTTGTGGGTGGGAATCACAGCATCTCAATTTGTTCAATACTGCTGGCAATGCACTGTCAAGGTGGCAATCGGTACTTGTTGTTCTTCTGATGCCTTATTGCTGGTCCTAAAATGACGAGCCAGACACAGTTAGGGTGATAAAAATGGGTTACCTTTATAAGGATCCTTAGGTGCACAATTCTCCAGGTGGAAAACACCAAAGATGCACACCCAGCATAACGCGTATACAATTTTTATAGGTTTTGAAAATTAGCATATTTGACAAGAATCACCAATTAGAATTATAATTGGTGAAGTAATTCCCCCCTGGTTTAAGCCCCTTCTAAATCCTCCCCCCTCAGATGGGAACTAAACTTTGTTTATAAAAATATGTCTCAAAGAGCTGGTCTCATCCTTGGTTGCCAGGAAGAACCAAGATAGAATAGGAGCCTAAGACCCCCAGCTTGGAACCTTTTGGAATGTGTTTTGTCTTTCTGCCTGTTGGGTAGGGTAAGAAAAAGTACTGGAGCTAGCTAGAATACAATAATAGGCTGCAGAGCTACAAATATATGTGTAAAGAATACAGAGAATATATAAAAGAAAAAAAGGCAAAAATCAATTCGGCATCACTTCTACCCTCAGGAGTCCTACTGCAGAAGGATTTTCTGACAGTCCAGGCAAGGTGTTCAATTGCCTAATGCCCTCTGCCTCCACAGCAGCTATCCCAAAAGCCCACCTGAGTTCTTTCTTGTCTTTGAAATAAACGCTTCAGAGGAAATCTATGCCCAGAATACATGGGGCCTCTGGACCGGTCACAATAGGGTGTTTCTTCAACTCTTTCCCAGTCAAGCTCACTTCAGCTTCCAACAGAGTTAACTGCTGACACCCCCCTGTCGCCCTAACAATAGAAACAGGTTCTGCCCCCACATGTCCCGATGGGATTAAAGTGCGCTGCACACCAGTGTCGACCAAACCCTTGTATTTTTGTGGTTCTGATGTGTCAGGCCAATGAATCCACACAGTCCAAAAGACACGATTCTCACATGCCTCTACCTGGCTAGAGGCAGGACCCTTCTAGTCCTGGCTATCATTCCCTCCCTAGGCATACATTCTGGAGGTCCCTTCAAGGGGACTGGACATAGCATCCTTCCTTCTGTTATGCCTGGCAGCTCGACTACTGGAAACTGGAGCTACATTCCTTCTGGTGGAACTCCCTCTCTGAGTATTGCCCTCCTTCAGTTCATGAACCTGTGCTGCCAAGACAGAAGTGGGTTTTCCATCCCACCTTTTCATATCTTCCCCATGGTCACACAGGAAGAACCACAGGTCAGCTCGTGGGGTGTACCTTCTCTCCCTAACTGGGGGACGTCTGCTTCTGGTAACAGGGCCTCTGGACTGTACTGACGAGATTTGGAGACGGTCCTTTTTAAAGTCCTTCCTGAGTTTCTGATGAGTCTCCTCAATCCTGTCTTCCATTTTCTGTATATGCTCTGACAGACTTGTTTCCACAGCTGAGATTCTTGCTTGAGTTGGGCCGTGCACGGTGTCTTCATATGCCTGGAGCCTCCTTATCATAGCACCTAATGTCTCGTCCCCCTCATTCCACTGCATCATCACTAGGGCAGGGGCATACACTTGTGGCCTGAGTCGTGCAAGTTTTAGCCACATCACTGGTGTACATTTTGCCGTGTATGGACTCTTAATTGTTTGGTCGTCTGAGAAAATGATCTCTATCACAGCCAGTTCTCTCAAGCATTGAATTCCTTGCTCCATGGTCTTCCAAAGGCTTTGCTGCAGCTGGAGATCTCCTTGGCACAGGTATCTTTCCTTCACACTTATTAAGAGCTGTGTCCAGAGGCTGAGAGCTTCAGGCCTCCTTGTCATCCCCTGGTCAATACCCACATCATGTGACAGAGATCCCAAATGCCTCACTTCAGTACCATCCAGAATCGTACCATCGCCTGCAGTGTCCCAGATTCAGACCAACCAACTTAATATAGATTCATCAGGCCATTGGGTGTAATCCTTTCTTAGGCCACGAAGGCTTTCTATGGACAGACTCAGTAATGATTTCTGGTTCAGATTCCTCTGCTGACTGTGAGGGTCCTGGCTCCCCATCATCATCCACTGGGCGAATGGATTTGGTTTTGTGTTTCCTTCACTGGACAGGGGCAATTGCTATTGGCTTAGGCTCCCCATCTGGTTTAACTACAGCCTGAGTGACTGGGGTGTCTGCTGATTCATCCTCCGGCCCCTCTGGCTGTACCTGCTGCCCTACAGTATCTAGCAGTGTGTGATAAGTATTAGCCAGGACCCAGCATATTGCAATGAGTTTCTTCTTGTTAGAGTTGTCATTGCAATTTTCTTTCAGATATTTCCCCACCTCAGCTGGATTCTGAATTTGTTCAGGGGGAAAGTTCCAAGCTATTGGGGCAGAGAATTCCTTCAGGGTTTGGCCTATGTCCTCCCACATCCCACACCACTCAGAATATTCCACAACTGGGGCAGATCTCTGGACAGCCTCTCTGGAAATCTCAGCCCTGATTCTAGACAAGCTGCAGACCATATAAAGGAAACCTACCAGATATAAAAACAAAAAGGTTGTATCTTTAACATCCAGGGGAAACTGAACATTCTCAAAAGGTAACGTGCCAGATCTGAAGGGGAAGAAGGAGGTAAAAGGCTAGGAAAAATCATCCCCTGCTTTTCCCCCAATGGACTGGGTGTACTTATTAATAAACCCCCAAAAAAGGCTACCGAGACCAGGACGGGAAAACAGCAGAGAATGCACACCCCGATAACTCTCAGTGCCTCTGTTAACCTTTCATAAATTATCAGCACAGGGCACGTTAATATGGTAATCCTGATTCGTGTCCCTGATATGCAAAAGACATATGCCAGGGCCATAACTGCCCACATATATGGATGAGTAAACATGCCAAGGTGCCAGAGAGCCTTTACTGAAGCAAGCAGCATGATGACCACTTAATGCTGTACCCAATACAAAGTGTTTCAAACCAGAATGTATTTTTTTTCTTTTTTTACTTTCCCTTGCCCCTTAAGTTGGGCACTGAGAAAAATGAATTCAGGAGCTAAATTTTTAGCAACATAATATTGAACATTTATTAGTAGAACAAAGGCATATCACAGGGCTGGGGCGCTTAGCAATATTGCCAGAGGCACATTCCATTCATTTTACTGTGGACTTAAGTACTTTCTTAAACTGTTACATATTCATTAAGCCCAGAAAGTAATTTACACTTCACTCAACTTTCCCCCCTCTCCAGTCTCTGCCCCCTTCCTCCAGCACGACATGTAGGCTTCGGTCCTCTGGATAGCTTCAGAATTGAAGACAGGCACCCTCTCTCCGGTGCTTCCTCAGTCTCCAACCTAATTTGTAGTTGACAGTTTCCTTGGGAGGTGTGAGTTTTGATGAGATAACAGACTTCCTGGGATGCATGCGGTTTATCTTCTTTGTTTCTTTAAGATGTCTTGGTTCCTGGCTCTGTAGTTTCTCAACTCAAAAGACATTTATTACCATGTGTTTATTACTACGTTTCCCAACATATTGCAACTATTTCGAAGTTACAACTTACTTTAACCTTGTTTCTACTTAACTATATTTTACCTTAACACTATTTCTAGATAGTACATTATCACTTATAAATGTTAAAATCCTATATGCAAAAGACAACATTTATCATTCACTCATTTATCACAGGCACCAAATTTTGTCTCAGTTTTGAGAGAAACTTCGAAGACACTCTGGAATGAGTCGTCTCCTCTAAAAGGATTCCAACAATCTCTTTCCACCAATAGGAAATGAATACTACTGGATGAAAGTGAAAAAAAAACCCGAAGAGTTTATCAACAAACAGAATGCCCATGTGAAAAATGAGTGGATGATAAATGTTGGCTTTTGTATATAGTAGGATAACATTTACAAGTAATAATGTACTAAGTAGAAATAATGTTAAGGTAAAATATAGTAGAAACAAGGTTAGAGTGAATTGTAACTTCGAAATAGTTGTAATAAACTGAGAAACGTAGTAGTGAATACATAGTGATAAATGTCCTTTAAGTTGATAAACCACAGAGCCGGAGATCAAGACATCTTAAGAAACAAAGAAGATAAACCGCATACATCTCAGGAAGTCTGTTATCTCACTAAAAGCTCACACCTCCCAAAGAAACTGTCGAATAAACTGAGTTACAACTAAGAAGGAGATTCCTGCCTTCAATCCTTCAAGATCCAGAGGACGGGAGAGGCGTCTTGCTGGCGGGAGAGGGGTGCAAAGAGGTTAGGAAGTAAAAGTGAAGCGTAAATTATCTTCTAAGCTTAATGAATATGTAACAGTTTGAGAGGATACTTAAGCTCACAGAAAAGTGAATAAGATTGCGCCTCTAGCTGATTGCTAAGCGCCCAGCGCTGTATTTGCCTTTGTTCTACTAATAAATGTTCAATACTTTGTTGCTAAAATTTTTAGCTTGTTAATTCATTTACTTCACCCATAAGGTAAAGGGGAAAAAAAAGGTAAATAACTGCTAGATATTAAACTGTCAGACCTTACCCCCTCCCCCCCATACACTGGAACGAAACCCCAAAATGCCAGGGAAAATACCCGCTCACAACACACGGTACAAGATGGCGCCGGCTTCTGTCTCAGGGAAAAAAACTAAACAAACAGGACCTTCATGCAGCAGTTTGGGCAGAAGATGAAAATCTGGTGAGTCTCTGACGTCGACCTCCTCTCCACGGCAGACGAAGCAGCTGGGCTGGAGCCTCTTGCTGTGCTTTCTCTCCCCAGCTCGGCTTCCTGAGGTTCAGGCGCTGGAACAGAGCGACCCCTCTCCCGCCAGTCCCACTGCTCAGTTCACCTCAAAAGGTAGCTGAAGGATTGCTGCTGCAGCTTCTCCAAGGCCAGGGAAGGGAAAAGCTTCTTGCCTGGGCCAAGAAAACCAAGCTAGCCAAGCAAAACCAAACCACACCACACCTCGGATGCCTGGGAAGTGAGGCTTTTAAAAAGCCTGCCAAAGAGCCCAAAGTTCCCCCCCTCCCCGTCCCATACCTTAAAGATACAGCAACCATTTTTGGGCATAAAGCAGAGGATCATGGATTAGACTATCATCATAAATCACTCCAAGACAACAGTATAAAAAAAAAGAACTACTAGTAGATTACATAAAACAGTGCACGACATAAAGGTACCTATATTATAGCTAGCAAAGAAACAGTATAGATTAGGAGTCAATGCAACTTACCACCGAATTGATGATAGCGTATACAGATTCCTTTCACTCAACCCCTGGGAGAGTAACCATGAAAGTCGGGGTCCCGTCTTCGGGGAGAAAACTCCACACATTTCAGGGAATGTGCAGAAGATTTCCTGCTTTGTGACAGTTTGGTGTAGCTTTTATAGTTTGTAAAGTGGAGCGTCTGTCAGTCAGAAATTCCATCTTATCTTTCCACATCTTGCTTCCACAGCAAGATGTTCATTGTCTGCTAGAAGCATCACTTCCACAGTGCCTGAATAACCATGAGACAGGTGGTCTTTAGTGAGTTATTTCACCAATTAGCAAGCTTTTGTGAAGGGTGAGATGCCTCGAATCAGCTAACAAGTCAACGGATAAGCTCTTGTGGTTGGGAGATGTCCTGCTACAATATGTATGGTACCTAATCCAACAAATGAGGATACTAACTATTCCAGAAGCACATAAATTGAAATTATAAGTGTTTCTTGCCAGGATTGATAACTAATCTATATTATGCTCCATTTAATATTGCTAACCGTACTAGTTTGAAAACAAGCCAGTGGGAGATGGCAAGTCAGAATTATAATTTAATAGGAAAATTAAAATAAATGCAGTAGTACAACAACACTGACAGTCAGGCTACAACCTGACACCCTGTTAGTCAGGGTGGCGGCAGCAGTCCAGATGAAGTGGCCCTGTTGAAGCAGTGATCCTGTAGAAAAAGAGTCTGGTCTTCACCTGAAGGTCCAGTGATAGCTCTTGTCCTCTGGAAGTCCCCCAGGTAAGGGCTGCCTGTGCTGGTCCAAACCCCAGATTATATCCAGGTGGGAATGCTTGGCTCCTCCCCTGGGCGGAGCATCTCACAATGGGTTGATGTAATTCTGAGTCAGGTGGTGGGTCCTTGATTGCCCATTAGACAGAGATAGCACCCAGAGGGAGTTATCAGGGATGAGTCATGGTAGGAGATAACGAACATTGCCCCACCTGCTTTAACAGCTTGTGAAGATGATAATAGAATACATGCTTTTGGTTACATCTTACATTGTAACCTAGGACACTAACTAAATTCTAACTGATTTTTATAAAAAATTTGTATGTAAAAGTGAAATGTATAATTATCATATAGCTAACACTTTCAAACTACATGAGTTAAGATAAAATAGTAAAACTCAGGAGACTAATGTATCTCAACATATTTGAAAATAATATACACATATGCAGTAAATGCTTTTATAGCATGGAGGCAAAAGGTACATGCATTACCACTTTGTGAGGTAAAGAGAATTGACTGCAGTTGTGGTGGACTGTAGCAGGATGGTCTATCCTGGAACGTGGTAAAGCAACTCGAACAATGCCCTATTTTGCAAAGCTATCAGTGGTGAACTGAGAGGGGGCCATGCTGCTTTTGCTGTTGAATTATGGTAAAACCAGTCTGACTCATCAACTGCAAAGTTAAACATCCTGATAGTGAGGTGAAGGTGTGGCAGATACGGTATCCTTATCTAAAAATGCTAAGCTGACACAGCTGGCCTGGAGACCTCTGACTGACAGTCAGTCACTTTATACTATAAAAGTCCAGTCCCACTTTCAAACAACAGGTTCTTCTAACATACCCCTTCTTGGAGTGTGTGTGGAGATTCCTCCCTTGGATGGGGATGCCCTTCATGGTTACTCCTCGAGGCTGAGCAAGAGATTTGCCTCCAGCCATTGGTATGGGTGAGTTACATCAATTTCTACTTAATTTTTTTTTTTTTAGCTTTAATAAAATTGCTTTAATATGAATGCTTTGATATAGTGCACTATACTATTTTATCCTATCCTATACTAGTAGTTTTAGCTTCTATACTGTGTAGTAAATAATTCTGATTAAGATCTTTTGTCTAATCATTTATCATAATAAATAGTTCATTTTTATATAGATATATCTGATTTGCCATCCTTAATCCTGAGGGACAAAGTTGTAGAAAGGTTCAATCACACCTCTATAATTCCTTAGACTTAAACCGTTGACAGTCTGGGGCTAAGATTGGATCCAGACATACCCAGGTTCCTCTCTAAGAAGGAGTTTAGAGAGCCAGGGGGTCCTTTCTGCACCTCATGACTCAATGGGAGGGCCTCTAATAAACGTTGTCTGAAGCTTCTACTCTACCCGTGACAATAGTGTTGCCAGAATGATTTTTGCTTTATATTTCCTTCATATATATTCGTAGCTCTGTAGACTATTTTGTATAGTTATATAGTTCCTAGCTAGCCCCAGTACTTTTCCCTACCTTTTCGCTACCCTGATAGGCAGAAAGACAAAACACATTCCAGAGCTCCAAGCTCTGGGAGGTACAAGGCCCCTATCCTATCTTGGTTCTCCCTGGCAACCAAGGTTGAGACCAGCTCTTGGAGACATATTTTTATAAACAAAGTTTTGTTCCCATCTGAGGGGGGAGGATTTAGAAGGGGTTGAACTGAGGGGGGGGGAAATTACCACTTATGTCTCTAATTGGTGATTTTTGTCAGTTATGCTAAACTTATAAAACTGTATTCACCCCATATGGGGGTGGGCATTTTGGGTATTTTCCATATCTGCCCCTTGGAGGCCTCCAATAAAGACCATCCTTTATATTACCTCCTATACTAATATTGTCTCGAAAGTGTGTTGTTTTATTTCTAGGTTCTTTAAGGCATCAATAGGGCAAGAGGAAATGGCCTCAAGTGCCACCAGGGAAGGTTTAGATTAGATATTAGGAAAAATTTATTCACTGAAAGGGCTGTCAAGCATTAGAACAGGCTGCCCAGGGGAATGTTTGAGTCACCAACTCTGGAGGCATTTAAACAATGTGTAGATGGGACATGGTTTAGTGGTGGGCTTGGCAGTGTTGGGCTAATGGTTAGACTCTACGTCTTAGAGGTCTTTTCCAACCTAAATGATCAAAAAAACTGGTTCTATCTGTAATACCATTTTTAATGACTACCATTCTGCATAATTTCAAAGTATATATTTGGATTACGAATCCTCCTTTTATATCTTTTATTGTATGTAAATCTAGCACTACAGAGATACTTGGTTTTAAAGCAAGCAAGTAAAATGTTTATAGGGCTGGACTAGGGTTCAGAAATGCACGTTGTGATGCATGTGAGGTCGCATACAGATCTTCCTGGCTTTATTGCAGAGGGGAACCGGAGGGCGAATGAATTGGCATTACCAGTACAAGCTGCAAATTTGCCAGACCTGTTTCATCAGGCAAAAATGAGCCATGCCTTTTTCTACCAAAATGTTCCGGCTCTAACACGGATGTTCCACCTCACCCGTGAACAGGCCAGAGCCATTGTGGCGACATGCCCTAACTGTCAGAAATTCCAAGTGCCTTCACTTGGCAGTGGGGTCAACCCAAGAGGGCTAGGGAGCAACGAGTTGTGGCAAACAGATGTCACGCACATTCCATCCTTTGGCCGGCTCAAGTATGTCCATGTATCGGTGGACACTTATTCAGGAGCCATGTTCGCCTCTGCCCATGCTGGGGAGAGGGCGAGGGATGTCATAAACCACCTGATCCATGCGTTTGCCACACTCGGGGTCCCTAAACAGATAAAGACCGACAACGGCCCAGCGTACATCTCTGCTGCCCTCAGGAAATTCCTGCAGAATTGGGGAGTCCACCACAAAACAGGCATTCCGCATTCCCTGACGGGACAGTCGATAGTGGAGAGGACACACCAATCGTTAAAGAGAGTGCTGCAACAACAAAAGGGGGAGACGAAACCAACAACCCCATCCTCCGCTTGACGAAGGCCCTCTTTGTCATGAACTTTCTAAATTGCTCAGCTGAAAACCCAGACCCGCCAGTAGTTATCCATTTCAACACGGACATTAAATTAAAATTCAAACAGAAACCACCAGTCATGATAAGGGATCCCGAGACACAAAAAACTAAAGGCCCTTTCCCACTAATAATGTGGGGAAGAGGATTTGGGTGTGTATCCACCCCTGCAGGCCCAAAGTGGGTCCCAGGGAAATGGATAAAACCATATGTACCCCAAGGCAAAAACAATGTGGTCCATTTACAGAGTGAGGGAATCATTTAATCGTTCAGTTAACGTTTTGCTGCTTTGTTATCACTTTTAGGTTCCACCATGGCATGCAGTTCATTCCTACTGTTTTTCCTGGTTACATCAGTAGCCCAAGGATGGATCGTTCCCCAGCCGAAGGTGAACGTGTGGACAACTCTCGCGAAAGCCATGAACCAATCCGGCCTGTGTCTGTCTATGAGCAGCGCGGAGGACCCCATGTCCACTTGCCTAGTGGGGATCCCCCTAAAAGCCAACGACTCCCCGTTTGTGGGTAAGAAGCCTGACCCGGTCCGCTCCTGGGACACGTGGATGGAGGTTTTAGCACACGCACCACATGAGCTGCAAGAATTGGCCCTTGTTGGCTCAGCAAAAGCCACCTTTTGTTTTGATTTCAATTATAGGATGAAGGGCAAAGAGTGGGTTTACCTGTCAGCCAATCAGAGAAAAGAACGCATTCTAAAAGTAAACCCACACAATTCGGTATATAATATTCCCAACTGGTGCAGTGACTCAGCCCCTACATCGGCTGAGTCCACAGAGATACCCAGGCAACTCCCAACTGGAGTTTTCTTCATCTGCGGAGACCGGGCTTGGGCAGGGATCCCATCCCGCCTGCAAGGAGGGCCGTGCACCCTAGGGCAATTGGCTTTGCTAACTCCTGATAAAAAACATTTGGTTGATTGGGCATCTTCAAAATGTACAAAGAGATCAATCGGGCCCCTAAATGAGAATTGCGACTCAGAAGTCATCTCTTGGCCATACTCCAAGACAGTCGCAGTTTCGATTTTTCTCCCTTGGGTGGCGGCCGCCAGAGCTTTGGGCCAAATTGCCCACCTGGAATGCTGGCTTGGGAAACAGGCTAACTATACTTCCCGAGCATTGTCGGGACTCCTTGCAGATGAGGAAACCACTAGGCATGCAACTCTTCAAAATCGCACTGCCATCGACTACCTGCTGCTTGTGCATGGTCACGGGTGCGAGGAATTTGAAGGAATGTGCTGTTTCGATCTGACCTCGCACTCGGAAAATATCCACACTGCCATCAGTAACATCAAGCAGCAGGTACAACAATTGAAGGTCGAGAGCAATGACTGGTTTGCTAATTTATTTAATAGTACTGGACTTTCGCAGTGGGGAATCTCTATATGTAAGTCCATCCTTGAGTTAGTCATTATAACCTGTTTGTTCCTTTTAATGTTGTCCTGCTTCAAGCACTTTATGTTAAAATTAATAAGAAAAAACTGGGGAGATGTTGGGGTGCTTTGGACCACTTGGGGTCTGCCCGCTGCCCATCACGTCATGCCTACCCAATGGGCTGATGAGTCAGAGAGCAAAGGGCAGTCCGTGGGGGAGGCCCAGGTCTGAGCTCATACCCCTTCTCTAGAAGGTTCTGTTAAGTTCGATTGTTCATTGGTTTGTTCTGTAAATTCCCTCCTCTGTAACTTAGCCATTGGTTCTGTGTCCTCGGGATCCTCCCCCGGGCTTATCCTCTATTGGTTGTTTGTTCTGTACCACCCCTGTTGAAAAGGCACCTGTAACCCTGGCCCGACGTCCATTCCTCCCCTCTGCTTTCGGGGGAAATAAACTCCTGGAAGGTTTCACGGAGTGGTCCTCTCCCTTGCCTCTTTCGCCTCTGGGATACCTGAGGGACTTAGACCTCTGGGTCTCCTCGCATTGGGTACGCCTGCTGCCACAGAGCCAGTGCTGCCCGACCACGCGGCCGCCGAGACTTGACACTTTTCAGTGCGTGTCTGCGGGAAGGTCACTGTCGCCTCTCCAGAGCGGGACAAGTGCCCCCTGAGGCTGACCCCTCTCCCAGGGCAGTGACAGGCCACAGAGGTGACTTCTCTGAGAAGCTGCTAGAAGCTTCTACCATGTCTAGCAGAGCCAATCTCTAATGGCTCTGAAGATGGACATGCTGCTGGCCCAATTAGAGAGGTTGGTAACACCTCTGATGAAATATTTAAGAAGGAAATCAAAACAGTGCGCGTGCAGTTTTTTTCCTAGGGGTGGCGAGGCGCCGCTGCCAGGAGCCATCCCAGCACTGCACGTGCTGATGCAGCCGCCATGGCTGCCACCATCTCAGCACGACCCGTGGCAAGCCTTGCCTGCCTGGCCGCCCCTAGCCATGCCTCACTGTGGGCAGGAAGGCAGGGGCGGCTGCGGCTTCTCTTTCCCGGCACCCCGCATGAAGAAAGGTGTTAAATAGCACCAGCATCATGGTGGCCACTGGTGCCTGCGCGGTGGCCACGAGGCCGCCGAGCCGGAGGCAAAAACATGGCGATGACACAGAACCTAGATGAAATCAACCTCTCAGTGCTGCGAGATCCTGCAGAAATCTTCGAATTGGTGGAATTTGTTGTCAATGGTACTTACGAGCAGCAATTTTTCTTCTAGTCGGAGAAAGAGGAGGAAGTGAGAACGTGTGGTGAAAGACAACATGGCAGCACCAAAGTCGGTGGAAAGAAAGAGGGGGAAGAGGTGCTCCAAGCATCGGAGTCAAGATACCTCTACAAGCCATGGTGAGGACTACGGTGAAACAAACTGTCCCCCTGTAATCCATGAAGTCCATGGGGAGTGCAGAAATCCACTCGCAGCCCGTGGGAAAGGTGCCTACTCCGGAGCGAGTGTAGGCCAGAAAAAAATCTGTAATCCAGTGGGAGACCTGAAGAGAGAGAGAGAAGGCTCCTACTTCCAAAGATAGAGAAAGAGGGCCCTTGCTTCCAAACTAGAACAGCCTATCCTTAAAAGATGACACCCTGTGGACCAGTGACCCTTTCACAGCAGTTCTGGGAAAACTGTTTTGCCAGTGGGAGTGACTCACAGCATAGCAGAAGAAAGACTCCTCTCCCTAAGTGAACTGAAAAAAATCTCAAGTAACGAACTGACCAAACCTCCCCACGCCATCTCCCCGCGCTGTCAGTGGGAAAGAGGGAGGGGCTGGAAGGGGAAAAAGGTGTTTTAAAGGCTTATTTTATTTCTCATTATCCTCCTCTGACTCGGTTAATAATAAATTTACTTTATACCTTTAAATTTGAACCTGTTTTGCCCTTAGAATATCTTCTCCCAATCCTTATCTCAGCTCATGACCCCTTCATTTTTTTTCCCCTCCTCTGCCCAACTATAGCAGAAGAGAGTGAGTGAACGGTTTTTGTGGGTATCTGGCATTTTAACCAATGTCAAACCACGATGTGAGAGTGTGGGGGGTATTAGGGTGACAGAGAGATAGCTGCTGTGTTCCCCAAAGTCGTCTCAGGTGAGAGACCACTCGGGTATGGCAGTATAGCCACTAGCAAGCTTCTCTTTCTGCCCTGCGCTGCTGTTGAAGCGCTGATGACACATACCCACACACCCAAGCCAGATAGCTCAATGTTACCAGAGATAAGGAGTCAAGGAGGGCCCCCCGCATGGCAATGTTCCATGGTCAAGGTTTATTTCAGCCTCCGCAGAGGTGGCCAGGCGAAGAGGCCACAGCGTGGTCGTGATTACCTTTACATAGGGTTACAGAGCCAGTGATCTGAGGGCACAGGGGCAGTACAAAGGCAGGACCAGGGAAGGGAACCAATGAGCAGAGGGAAGGGGTGGGGTGGAGTGGGGGATCAGGTCAGGTAAGCAGCCGCACAGGCTGCTGGGAGAGGTAGTTTTTTCTTTAAACCAGGGTCTGGGGGGTGTGTAAGGTTCCATTTCATCCGCAAGGAATTGTGGGAGAGACTTTACTTTTACAGAGATAATAATGATATCTCAAATATCTGAGCTTTTCCACCAGCAGGCCTCTGCCACTTCGGGGCTCTCTGGCCCACCAGCTAGCTCAGTGACCCCAACACCACGACACCCTCCTTTAGCTTTTATATCTGCGCTGATGTCATATGCTTAAGGAATATCCCTTTGGTTAATTTGGGTCAGCTGGCCTAGCTATGTCCCCTCCCAGGATGTAGTGGGTTGACCTGAATTGACAGACAGCCTGTTAAACCAATTATGCTTCTCTCAATTTCACATATTTAAACCGTGAGGAAAGGAGGGATTTTGGGGTTTTTCTGTTCCAGGTTGGTGCCGGGACGGAGGAGGGGGGGCCTCAGAGCCCAGGGCCCCGCCGGGCCAGGCTGGGCTGGGCGCCCCTGCCCGTCCTGCCCCCCCTGCCCCCCCCCCACTCCCAACGCCGCAGCATGGACCCTGGGTTGCTGGGAGGGGGAACTATGAGGCTGTCCAACGCGGTTTCCTGGGACCGGTGGATCCTTCTCTGTTCCACACGGTGCCAGCGGGAGCCGGCGGAGCCTGCAGCCAGCACACTTCGTGCTGAACTGAAGAAGATGCAGGGGAAGAGAGGCTTTCTCCACCGTAGAGCCTGACCGGTAACATGGCGACTTCAGAGGCAAAGAGAGGAAGAGAAAGTGAGTCACGTGGGATGGAGCTAAAGATGGCTTCAGAGGAGAAGAGAGGGCGGTGCTGTGCTTCTTGCGTGTAGCTTGAAAAATCTCCTTGCATGCCGTGGTAAAGAATTGTGATATCACAAACCGTCTCTTTAATCCATTTAAAATACATGGGGGGATGGACAATTCACGTATGGCTCGTGAAGGTTGTAAAAGTGCCCATGCCAGGCTATTTAAAAGCAGAGAGAAAGAGGCTTTTAAGAGACTGGTGGCGAAAAACCTTTGTGTTCAAGCCAAAATAACTCATCCTTAAAAAGATTAATAACCCCATGTAATGGTCCATGTCTTGCAGTGTAACGAAGCTGTGAGTTTTCATGGAAGAGATGTTTCACACCACAGCAGTTTTCTTTTCTTTTTTTTTCCCTTTTTCTTTTAAGTCTGTTAATAAACTTCTTTATATTCTGTAAGTTTTGTGCCTGCTTTGTTTTCTCCTAATGTTTATCTCACACAAAAGAAATCAGTAAGTAATCCATATTTCAAACCAAAACCACTACACAGGATTTTGCCCACTCCCAGCCCCTTGATGGGGGGCAGAATGTTGAGAGACAGTGCTGATGCTGTGCCAGCACTGCTCAGAGGTGGCAATTCAGCAATTCACAGAGTGCAGAGTGCAAACAGTGCACTGTCTTCCTTGACTTTTGGCCGGATTTTAATTTTCTGTTCCTGTATCAACTACTAGAATCCACAGTCATAAAGTGGATGATTAGAACCATAATGGAGTCAGAGAGAAGTTGCAAATTGAACTATTACTAATTGAATGAGTTCTGTGCAGTAGGAAAGTGTGGTGGGTTGACACTTGCTGGATGCCAGGCACCCACCAAAGCCTCTCTATCACTCCCCTCCACAGCTAGACAGAGGAGAGAAAATATAACGAAGGGTTCATGAGTTGAGGTAAGGACCAGGAGAGATCACTCACCAAATACTATCATGGTTGAAACAGACTAGAATTGGAGATATTAATTGAATTTATTGCTAACAAAATCAGAGCAGGATAATGAGAAGTAAAATAAACCCTTAAAAACACCTTCTCCCCACCCCTCCCACCTTCTCAACTCTACCTCCTCCCCCAGCGGTGCAGGGAGACAGGGAATGGGGGTTATGGTCAGTTCATCACCCATGGTTTCTCCTGCTGCTCAGGAAGAGGGTCCCTCCTATGGGAGATAGTTCTCCATGAACTTCTTCAACGTGAGTCCATCCCACAGGCAACGGCTCTCCCCAAACTGCTGCAATTCAGGTCACTCTTAGGGTCAGTCTGGTGCTGAAGCAAGGCATTTAGGATCCCTGTCACGTGATCCAGCTATCGACCAAAGGATGATAAGGGAGGCTGACTCTGCCAGTGTCTGGAGACGGCTCTTGAGTGGTGTGAGGGAAAGATATCTGTGTGGAGGTGATCTCTATATGCAGCAAACCCAGTGGAAGACTATAGAACAAGGGATCCAATGCCTGAGAGAACTAGGGGTGGTAGGTTGTCTTCACAGATGACCCAGGACTGAGAAGTCCAGACCAGGCCAGAGTTGGTCCATTCATGTGGCGAAAGCTCATACAGCTTGGGCCATCAGAATATGTCTGCTTTAGCACTGATGAAACCAGATTACAGTGCAAATGAGACCGTGCAGGATATGGCAACAAAGCTCTGAGCCTATGCAGACTCCGTGCATGGCCCAACACATGTGAAAATCGCAGCTGTGGAAACACGTGTGCAGAAATTGGAACATGAGATGGAGAAGAATTTCCAGGAACTCAAGAAGGAGATTAAAGAGGGCCTTCTCCAAACCTCGGCAGTACAGATCAGAGATTCTGATACCCAACGTGGATGTTCCCTAGAGAGAGACCACACCTACAGACTCCTCTGCGTTCTCTGGCTGCGGGTAGCACAGAGGGAGCACCTTGCTTGCTTTCTTCAGCCAGCTGGGTTTTTTTTTCCCTTCTCCTTCTCGGCGTGAGACTTTGGTTTTTTCCCTTCTCTTTTGGACTGTTTCAACAACATCAGAACACATCAGGAGAATTTCCTCCCGGAGGCCCGGGGGGTGGGCCCTCGCCGACCCAGCTCCGAGGAGGAGAGAGACCACACCTACAGAAGGACTCTGAAATCTTCCCAGGTTCCTCTCTATAGCGAGAGATATCGTTTTATTATTTAGCATCATTATCCTTTTCCTGCATGTTTGTTAAAATAAATAGTTTTTATCTCTTTCACCTTCCTTCGAGGAAAAATTTCCTTTTTTCCTGAACCTGGTGGGGGGGAGGGGTGGTTGTAACCTGGTTTTCTCTCAGGGGATATATTACTAGGTTTTGGCCAAACTGGCACAAATACTTATTGACAGGCTGCTCCAGTGTGGGTCCCCCAGAGGGTCACAAGTCCTTCCAGCAAACCTACTCTAGCATGGGCTCCTCTCTCCACAGGTCTGCAGGTCCCTGCCAGGAGCCTGCTCCAGCACAGGCATCCCATGGATTCACAGCCTCCTCTCAGACATCCACCTCCTACAGCATGGGTCTCCTCAAAAGGCTGCAGGAGGATCTCTGCTCCCTCGTGACCTCCATGGGCTGCAGAGGCACAGCTGCTTCACCATGGTCTTCACCATGGGCTGCAAAGGAATCTCAGCTCCGGTGCCTGGAGCACCTCCTTCCCCTCCTTCTTCACTGACCTTGGTGTCTGCAGAGTTGTTCCTCTCACATGTTCTCACCTCGCTCTTCTCTGGCTGCAATTACAACTGCACAGTTGTTGGCGCCTTATTTAAGTGTCTTGGTTTGAAAGACAGGTGTCTGTCAAGGAAGGCAGGAGCCTCTCCTGAAATGGAAAATGCAACCCCCTTCCCTCCGAATTATTATGATTTTGAAATTAAGGGGCTTTCAGGCAAAGATATGAGGGGTAGGAATAACAGTTCTTTACTAATATATATATATGTATGGCAAGGCAAACAAACAACAACTATGTCAGTAACAGCAAACAGAACCACAAACCCAGTGCCAGCCTCTCTCGGCTGTCAGGCACCCCCCCCCTTCGGTGCAGTTCCAGTCACAGCTGGCAGGGGCGGCTCGGGGTCCCGGGAAAGGGATGGACGAAAAGCTTCACAAACCCTCTGGGCAGCTGATCCCAGTGCCCGGCCGGACCCTCGGGAACAGCAGGCTGGAACAGCAGAGACGAGCACAGATCCCGGGTGGCAGACGAGATGTATCAAAGTCCGGAGCTGCAGTGGGAGCTCCGGGAGGTCTCAGCTGGCAAGGGTGTGTAGGGTTATAGCGTAGTGAAGGGTCCAAGCGGCGGAGAACAGAGCGGCTGCAGCCTGGCTCCCAGCAGGGCAGGGAAAGGTGGGCTTGGGAATCGGGGTTTCTCAGGTAGAAGGAAAACAGCCGAAAAGCAGGAACCTCCAGCTCTGACCAACTCCTTCTGAACACTGAGGGCACCAGCCAGCCGTGCTCCCCCACCCCCCAGGTGAAAAACAAGTAGCTAGTTGGACCCCCCCCCCGCCCTCTGTGGCCGGCTCTTTTGTTCTTTTTAAGCACCCAGTAATTTGTCCCCCTGGCAACATATATGGGAAAAATTCTTTAAGAGAAAAAGAGAAACAGGAGAACTCCTAAAACCCCCAACATCAAGAGATGGGATGATCACGGTTATCACAATTTTTTACTTAAAAAGCAAACAAAGCATCAGTCTCAGAGGCCGTGATTTACTCACAAGTCGCCATAACTGAGAAAGTCACAAGTTTCAGAGTTACATGGCAATTTATAACTTTTTTGTCCAATAAGCAATTAACACGAAACTTTGTTTTGACTTTATAACTTATCACCTTTGGTACTTTTTACTGCATTGCGTCTGTTCCACAACCAATAACTTGCTAGCTCACGTACACACAAATACTTGTATTATAACATCTAAATTCTTAACTTAAACTATAAAATCACATTACTATACTTAAAAACCCTTCACCATATCACCCAATGCATATTCTTACTTATGACTATAGAAACACAGGTTTATAATTCTTCTGCTTAAAGTCTGTATATCTTTGCCACTACATCAACCCAAGCTCTTTCCAGGGCTGTAAATCAAATTCATTAATGCCTGTGGAAGTTTCTGCTCCTCTGTTTCCCACACACAATAACTTTCTTTTTCTTCTTCTTAAATATGCTATCACAGAGGCATTACCACCATTTCTAGTTAGCCCAGACTTGACCAGAGGCACGTCCATCTTGGAGCCACCTGGCATTGGCTCTGCTGGACATGGAGGAAGCTTCCAGCAGCTTCTCACAGAAGCCACCCCTGTAGCCTCTCCACTACCAAAGGTTGGCCATACAAACCCAATAGAGAAGGAAAGGCAGAATGTGATAAATACTGGCCCAGAGAGAAATAAGTATTTGAAAACCCAGTGACCACCTGTTTTCCTAATAAATTAATTTTTAAAAAGCGCCAATAGCAAGAATTTCTTAGCAGATTTGAAAAGAAAATACTGAGAAAAAGTTGAATTCATTTCTGAATATGTAACTCATTCAAAAGCAAACCACACGCAAACCAGCACCTCTTGCAGCCCAGTTTGAAACAACTTTAAGCAAAGTGTGATTTTTCAAATATTAAACATTTTTCCTAAATTACAATTAATTTGTCAAGAGTGGCAAATATTGCCTATACTTTTTCTGATGTGTGAAGCTTGGTCATGTGCCAGAATTTGAATGCAAAGGATGTTTCTTTTCAGAACCAATGCTACAAAAATTTGCTTCACTTCAACCCTAAAGTTTACTTTCCATGCTTCTGTGCCTTCACTGGATTACCATTATGACACAAAGAAAAAAAATTTAAAGTGCTGTTTATGTGTAAGGTATTGTTCAGAAACTTGTAGATGAAAAACACTTTTACACAATGCACTATATAAAAATGGTGAGATTTGTTAATGCGAAAATTCAGGTGAAATCATCTTTAAACCTCTTAAGACTCACCTCTATCATACATAGAACTACTGTCAGTTTAAAGTGGGTAGAGAAGCAGAAAATGGCGATAGTGACAGCAAAAAACCTGTTTCTTTCTTTTGCTCCCTCACATTTCATTCTACCATCACTAATTTGGTATTAGACTCCTGTGACATTTAAGAAAAGTAGAACAGATTGTTAAACATTTAAGGCAAAGATAATCCTGTCTTCCTTACTTGTGATGATCTGTTTACCCACTGCTTTTCCTATCCCATATTGTTCCCCCCACTTTCCCCTGCCCCGAGGGCTCTCCCTATTGGTTCCAGGGACAGGAGAGGGGGAGGGGTGGGCCCCCGTTGCCCGGCCCGCGGGGCTGGGGACGGGTGCCCTTGCTCCTGCCTCTCTGTCTCCTGCCCCTTTTCTCAACGCTGCAGCACGGACTCTGGATTGTTGAAAGGGGAACCATTCCCTGAGCCGCGGGTGGCTATGGCTGGCCACAGGGCTGAGGTCATCCAATGCAGTATCTTGAGGAAGAGGGAGCCGGCGGAGCCTCCAGTGCAGCCAGCATACTTCTTGACGAACAGAGGAAGACACCCCTTTTTCCACATTGTGCACCCGGCAGCGCAGAGGGAGCGGGGGGGGGCTCTCTCTCCACCATGGAGCCCGGTAACACCCTACAACATGGCGGCTTTCAGAGCCAGAGGGAAAGAGAAAGCGAGATCACGTGAGACGAAGCTACAAGGACGGTGCTGCGTGGTCCTGCGGGGAGCTTAAAAATCTCCTTTCCTCACCTTGGCATGAACTGTAATATTGCAAACTGTTTGTCTCTTTAATCCATGTTAAAGTACATGGGGGGATGGACATTTTTTTTTCTAGTGGCTTGTAAAAAGGTTGAAGAGTGCCGATGCCAGGCTATATATATAAAGCAGGGAGAGGCTTTTAAAGCCTGGTGGCAAGGAAAAAGCCTTATGTTCAAGCCAAAAAGGAAAATGATTCATCCTTAAACGAGTAATAACCCCATGTGAGGGCCTGTGTTTTGCAGTTGAAAAAGCTGTGAGAGGGCTCATGGAAAAGAGATGTGTTACACCTTAGCAGAGATTGTTTAATTCTAAGCAAACCTGCAAATGGTGGCAGTTTGTAAAACCACGTAGAGCAGGAGGGAAAACCCTTTTTTCCCCCTTTCCTAGAACTGTGATACTGATTGGGAGAGGGGAAAAGTGGGGGAGAGAAAGAGTTCTGAAAGTTTGTTCTGTTGTAGCCTTCTTCACTTCATCTAAGTCTGTCAATAAATCTCTTTATATTCTGTCAAGTTTTGTGCCTGCTTTGCTTTTCTCCTAATGCTTATCTCACAGAAAAGACATCAGGGAAGTAATGTATAATTTGGCTTAAAACCCCTACACTAAATTGGTGTTTCTCCCCAGTTCGAACTGAACCCGCGACAATTCTTCATATATATCTGTAGCTCTGCAGACTATTATTGTATAGTTATATAGTTCCTAGCTAACTCCAGTATTTTTCCTATTAGACAAACAAATTCCTAAAGGCCTGTTTTAATCTTGCTTCTTCTGGGAACCAAGGATGAGCTACCTTCCCAAGACACTTTCCCATGTATTAGACATAAAAAAGGCAGATCTAGTAGCAAGGAGGGGAGGCTTCAGAAGGGGTTGAACCAAGAGGGGGAATTACTTCATTAACTGTACTTCTAATTGGGAATTCTTGTCAATATTGCTGATTTGCTAAACTTAGAAAACTGTACTTGCCCTGTATGATGAGTGCATTTTGCCATATTTGCACCTGGAGACCTCCAATTAAAGACCTGCTTTTATATTACTTTCTATATTAATATTGTCTCTAAAGTGTGTTATTTTGTTTCTAGATTTTGAAGGCATCACCTGCAACTGGCTCTCCCCATCCCTGAGTGAATGGAAAACAACAATGGACAAATCCCTGAAAGCTAGATCATCCACACCGTGCCTCCACTTCAGACTGCTGTGCTGGGCTCAGTTTCATGCGGCTGTTGCCGCTTTTCAGACCCACGTTCCAGAGGCCTGTCTCGAAGGAACAGGAAGGGAATGGGCAGCAGTGGCAGAGGATGGGGTTTGCAGGGCTGATCCCAGCAACCCACTCCTCCTCCCTCCGATGAAGAGAGTGAGACAAAATGGCACCACTTCCAGGGATGCACTCTCCTTTTCTTCCACCCAAAGCCACACCTCCCAAAAATGATGTGAGTAGTATGGAACAGTAATGTAGCCACACACCCACAGCTCTAAACTCCACCCTCTCTCTGTAACCAGGACAATATCCGGCCCGTATTCTATACCATCTATGTCATGCTCAGTTCTTATACCTATATACATATATATAATTATACACAAGCACAGGTAACATTTCAGTAGTCAGTAGCCATCCCCCCAAGATGTCTGTTGAGTTCATTTAGTCCATGACTGTGGGTTCTATCCATCCTAGATGTCTTCCAGGGTAGGAGGGCTGATGTGCTGTTTGGTTGCTGCATCAGGAGCTCCCAACTGGTCTATCTGGAGCAGTCCATCATCGTTGGCCATGGTAGCTATGGCCCACAGTGGCAGTGTCATTCAGCAACCAATATTATACAATTCAACATTACAGACTGTTCTCACCCAAAAATCAAATCCCCTTGAGGGACACATCATGTTTCCCTGTCCCTCTGTGTTACCCACAAAGTGCACCCCAGTCCTTGAGCAAAAACAATCCCACGGATGGGTTTGCCTTTGCTTGAGGCAGGACTAATCCAAACTGTCTTCCCTAACACATTCCTCATATGCACCACAGGGACGTTATCCCTTTCTACGGTACATGGAGGTTTTGATTGCATAGGGACAGCTTGATTGGTAGACCCTCTGGTGTTAACTAACCAGGTGGCCTTACCTAACTGTAGATCCCAATGTTTGAAGGTAGCACCACCTATTGCTTTCAATGTGGTTTTTAACAGTCCACTGTACCATTCAATTTTCCCAGAGGCTGGTGCATGACAGGGAATATGATACACCCAACTCAATCCTGCATTCTCTAGCCCAGGTATGAGGCTATTTTTGAAATGAGTCCCAGTGTCCAACTCAATTCTTTCGGGGGTGCCATGTCATCACAAGACTTGCTTTTCAAGGCTCAAGATGGTGTTCCGGGCAGCAGCGTGAGGCACAGGGTATGTCTCCAGCCATCCAGTGGTTGTTTCCACCACTGTAAGAAAACAGCACTTGCCTTGGTAGGTTTGTGGGAGTGTGATGTAATCGATCTGCCAGGCCTCCCCATATTTATATTTTGACCATCATCTGCCAAACCACAGCAGCTTTACCCGCTTGGCCTGCTTGATTGCAGCGCATGTTTCGCAGTTACGGATAAACTGGGATATAGTGTCCATGGTTAAATCCACCCCTTGATCATGAGCCCATCTGTATGTTGCATCTCTTCCCTGATGACCTGAGGCATCATGGGCCCACTGAGCCAGAAATAATTCACCCTTATGCTGCCAGTCCAGATCCACCTAAAACACTTTAATCTTAGCAGCCCGATCTACCAGTCCGTTGTTGTAATCCTCTTCAGTAGCCTGACTCTTAGGTATGTGTGCATCTATATGACGGACTTTTACAGCCAACTTCTCTACTTGGGCAGCCATGTCTTGCCACAATTCAGCAGCCCAGGTGGGTTTCTCTCTGCACTGCCAATTGGCCTTTTTCCATTTTTCCAGCCACCCTCACAGAGCATTTGCTACCCTCCATGAGTCAGTATAGAGGTAGAATGTTGGCCATTTCTCTTGTTCAGTGATGACAAAAGCCAGCTGGATGGCTTTCAGCTCTGCAACCTGACTTGATCCACTTTGTCCCTCAATAGCTTCTGCAACTTGTCACGTAGAAATCTGTCTTGGTTTAAAAGACAGGTGTCTCCCAAGAAAGGCGGGCAGGCTCACTGATGGGCTCCCAGTGGGCAGGGCAGGTGCGATGATTCCCCCGTGGCTGCAGGGGGTGCTCCGGTGTGAGCTTAGAAACCTCTCCGCGTGGTTAATGGTGGCTTGGCCTAGACAGGAGATCATGGGCGGTGGCTGGTCGCGATTGCTGGGCTACCACGCAGAGAGGTGGCCCGTATGGGGTCACCCCACACGTTGGTTCCGGAACCCTCAAATGGCCAGGAAACAAAAAAAATTAAGCAGACTTGCAGTGCAGGAAACCGCAGCAGACTGGGATCTGAGTCCAACACACAGAAGGAGTCACGGCAATGCCCCGCAGGCAGAGGGTGCAGCGGGAGCCGGTCCCGATGTTTTGGCACCACATGCGCTGGTTCTGAGCTCCGAGCGGTCAGGTGGCAGGGTGTTGTGGTGCCTTGGCCCACCTCGGGACAGCCCACTGCCCATCAGCTTATGTCCATCCAATGGGCAGATGAGTCTGAGTCTGAGGGGCTGTCCGTGGGTGAGGCCGAAGTCTAAAGCTACTCCCCCATTCTCGAAAGTTCCCTATTATTCGATTGTTTATTGGTCTAGGTTGGTTGTTCCCTCCTCTGTGTTCACCGGATTGGTTTGTTGTTACTGGGTTCTTCCCCCTACACTGTTACCCATTGGTCCGTTTTGTTCTCTCCACCCCTTTTCCCTTTGATACTTAAAGCGCTCGCCAGACCCTGTTCGGGGCCATTTTCGTCCCTGACCCCTTCGGGAATAAACTCCTGGAATTCATACGAGAAGGTCCTCTCCTGCCTCCTTTGTTCCCGGGAGCTTGGGATTGCTACACCTAGTCTCCTCGAGGTGTGCCTGCTGTGCCTGGAGCCGGTGCAGCCCGCGTATCAGCCGCCGAGAACTGGACACACTTTTGTAGTCGTGTCTGTAGGAAGGTCACTGAAGCCTCCAAAACAGGAGA
The DNA here is from genome assembly GCA_014706295.1 of Lycocorax pyrrhopterus obiensis. NCBI lineage: Eukaryota > Metazoa > Chordata > Aves > Passeriformes > Paradisaeidae > Lycocorax > Lycocorax pyrrhopterus. The sequence continues at coordinate 6,935,198 of JACSVZ010000030.1, forward strand.
AACACTCCTGAGGCTGACCCCAAGTGACAGCAGGGAAACAGGCAAACAGGTCCTTCATCCTCCTACCCGGAAACAGGACAAAGCAAACCCCAGCCAAGCCTCAAGTAGCTCCCTCCCTTTTCTTCTAGCAGTATGACCCTGTCATGGTTTGACACTGGCCCAACACCAGGCACCCACGAAAGCTGCTCGCTCACACACCCCTGCCACAGCTGGGCAGAGGAGAAAAAAAAAAATTAACAAAGGGTTCATGAGTTGAGATAAGGACCAGGAGAAAACACTCCAAGGGCAAAACAGGCTCAGCTTAGAGGTACAAAGTGAATTTATTACTAAGAGAGTCAGAGGAAGATAATGAGAAGTAAAATAAGCCCTTGAAAACACCTTATTTCCCCCCAGCCCCTCCCTCCTTCCCACCAACAGCTCAGGGAGACAGGGCATGGGGGTTTTGGTCAATTTGTCACCCAAGGTTTTCTTCCGCTGCTCTGGGAGAGGAGCCCTTCCCCTGTGAGACCATGGGGTCCCTTCCACGGGAGACAGTTCTCTGTGAACTTCTCCAGCGTGGCTCCAAATCTCACGAGAAGCAGTCCTGCTAAAACTGCTGCAACGTGAATTCCCCCCACGGTCAAACAGTCCTCCCAAAACTGCTGCAGCATGGGTCACTCTTCCATGGGGTGCAGCCCTCCAAGGACAGGCTGCTCCAGCCTGGAAGCAAGGGCCCTCTCTCTCCACTGGGTCTTCCACTGGACTACAGCCTCCTCCAGGCATCCATCCGCTCTGGCGTGAGCACCTCCCCCACGGGCTGTGGGTGGATCTCTGCATCCCCCGTGGATCCCCATGAGCTGCAGGGGATGTGATAGATAGATGCTATAATATTGGCTTTCTACAAATAGATGCTATATGTAAGAGTAGCTTTGTTACAAATAGATGCTATATGTATAATGAATATGTAGTTTTGTAACAATAACTAATGCCTTTATTTCTGTCATTTAACCTAAAACTTAGACATAATAGTGAAATAGCTAATATAGTTATGCTTGTGAACTGTCTGCTTGGTTGGATAACATCCAACCAACGTGTGTTGAGGACCCCTGCTACTGACATGCCAACTATCAGCAACTACCGTCTGCAGAAACCATGGACCAAAGCCCACTCTGGGGGTGATGATAAAAACTGACTAAAACCACAGCCAAGAAATGCGCATGCTCTAAAAAGGCGGACCCATGGAGGAGCCATGCTAAACAGTTCCTGGAACATGTAAACTAGTTCGGGGAAAAGTTTGAATATGCATAATTGATTATGAATATGTACTAGGCTGATGTGTATGTAAAGGGTGTCTCCGAAGTAGCAGGTGTGCTCTTGGCTGAGCACCAAAGCACCCAGCACTGTGAATTTTGCTTTATTATCTTTGTCCCTTATTGTCCTTTCTTAAACTTTTCAATCCTAACAGGAGAGTGAACCTCGTTTTTCACAGGGGGACAGCCTGCTTCACCATGGTCATCACCATGGCCTGCAGAGGAATCTCAGCTCTGGCGCCTGGAGCACCTCTTCCCCCTCCTTCTCCACTGACCTTGGTGTTGCCATGTTTTTTTCCCCCTCACATGTTCTCACCTCCTCCTCTTCTCTGACTAGAAGAAAAAACTGTGTGTGCTCCACTTTGTTTTGATTTTCTTCTTAAATATGTTATCACAGAGGCGTTACCATCATCTCTAATTGGCCCAGCTTTGGCTAGCAGTATGTCCATCTTCAGAGACATCAGGGATTGGCTCTGCCAGACATGGTGGAAGCTTCTAGCAGCTTGTCACAGAAGCCACCTCCGTGGCACCCCTGCTACCAAAAGCCAGGTCATGCAAACCAATACACACCCGCAACACGACCCCAGCCAGGGCTATTTCAATGGAATGTTGCGACACTCAGCTACATCTTTTGTTTCCTAATTGCCCCATTTGTTTCTCAGGAAACACCATCTCCCCGCATTGTCCTTCTTCCAGGTAGCAGATGGGAGAAAAATTTACTGAAAAAACCAAACCCAGAACAGACTCCATAGGCAGCTTTCCATTTTCAGTTTGTCCCTACAATACAACAGGAACCGTCAGTGAAGACAGCGTGTCACTTTTGATTTTCTGGTAGCTGATTATATGGTGTGGCCTCCTCAGCACGTGTCACCTGCTCCTCCTCCTCTTTCGATGATAGTCTGAAATATTTGCCCTTAGGCCAATTTGTTATGATCTCCAAGATCCATGGGGATTTCCTGTTTGAGCTCGCTGTGTGATCAGAGCAATTCACTTCCTCAAGTGGCATCAGTAGCATGATGTAAGGGACCTTCCCTTTGAACACCCAGCTCAGCACTGGTAGTTGGGGTCCCAGAAGGAACTGTGCTTTGGTGCCAATCACTTCTGAGGCAGCTCGAACCCCTTCATAAGCTGCCAGAATCTTTTTTTCACTTGGGGTGTAACAAGCCTCAGATCCTTTGTATCCCTGACTCCAGAACCCCAGGCGTCATCTTTGAGTTTTCCCAGGTACTTTTTGCCAGAGACTCAAGGAAGGACAATTCTCCCTGGCTGCATTGCAGAGCACATTTTTCACATCCTGTTCTGTCCTGATTGGCCCAAGGGCTACTGCATGAACAATCTCCTGTTTGATCTGTTCAAAGGCTTGTCGTTCAGGACCCCACTTCAAATCGTTCTTCTTCCATGTCACATGATAGAGAAGGCTTACAATCTGACTGTACTCTGGAATATGCATCCTCCAAAAACCCATAGAGCCTGGGAAAGTCTGTGTTTCCTTCTTGCTCATTGGTGGGGACATAGCTGCTATTTTGTTGACCACATCCATTGGAATTTGACAACATTCATCTTGCCATTTTATTCCTAAGAACTTAATTTTCTGGGCAGGTCCCTAGAGCCTACTTTGTTTTAAGGTAAAACTGGTCTTCAGGAGGATCTGGATTATCTTCTCCCCTTTCTCAAAAAGTTCCTCTGCTGTGTTGCCCCATACGATGATGTCCTCAATATACTGCAAGTGTTCTGGAGCCTTACCCTTTTCCAGTGCTGTCTGGATCAGTCCATGGCAAAGAGTGGGGCTGTGTTTCCACCCCTGGGGCAGTCAGTGGCCTGCACTCTGGTGATAAAGAAATGGAGAAAAAATGATGAGCAATATCGATGGTGGCACCACTTTGCTGCCTTGGACTCCAGCTCATACTGAAGTTCCAGCACGTCCAGCACAGTGGCACTCAGTGGTGGTGTGACTTCATTCAGGCCATGATAGTCCACTGTCAGTCTCCACTCTCCACTGGACTTATGTAGTGGCCATGTAGGACTATTAAAGGGTGAACAAGTCTTGCTAACCACTCCCTGGCTCTCCAGTTAATGAATCATGCCATGGATGAGGGTCATGGAGTCCCGGTTGGTGTTTTTGTCAACCGTGCACTGTTGTGGCAGCAATCGGTACCTGTTATTCTTTGACCTTCAGCAATCCCACAGCAGAAGGGTCCTCTGAGAGGCCAGGCAAGGTATTCATCTATCTAATTCCCTCTGTCTCCACAGCTGCTATCCCAAAAGCCCAACAATGCCCTTTTGGGTCCTTGAAATACCCTCTCCTGAGGTAATCTATGCCAAGGATGCATGGGGCCTCTGGGCAAGTCACAATGGGGTGTTTTTGCCATTTGTTCCCAGTCAGACTCACTACAGCTTCCAGTACAGTCACTATTGGGATCCCTGTCACATCAGAAATAGATTCTGCCCCCAGGTATCTTGATGGCATCAGGGTACATTGTGTGCTGGTGTCAAGTAAAGCCTTATATTCTTGTGGGTCTAATGTGCCAGGACATCAGATCCACATAGTCCAATAGATCCGATTGTCCCTTTCCTCCACCTGGCTGGAGGCAGGGCCCCTCTAGTTCTGATCTGCTCACTTCCTGTAAATATGAACTGGAGGTTCCTTCAAGAAGATTGGAAGCAACATCAGCCCTTCTATTTGTAGCAGGGCATCTCGCCACCCCACAAGAGTTTATCTGTTGCTTGTTCACTGGTGAAATAACTCAAACAGGACAAGCTGTCTTGTAGTGAGTTATTTTGGTGCCATGGGATTAACACTCCCAGCTGACAATAAACATCTTACTGTGGAAGTGAGATCTGGAAAAATAAGCTGGATTTCTGACTGACAGACACCTCACTTTACAAACTATAAAAGCCACACCAAACTTTCACAAAGCAGAAATCTTCTGCACATTCCCTGGAAATGTGTGGAGTTTCTTCCCAAAGCAGGGACACCTGCTCTGTGGTTACTCCTCTGGAGGTTGAGTGAAAGGACTCTGTGTACACTATCGTCATTTCGGTGGTAAGTTACATTTGACTCCTAATCAATACTATTTCTTTTGCTAGCTTTACTATAGGTATCTTGATATAGTGCACTGTTTTATGTAATCTACTAGTAGTTCTTTTAGTTTTATACTGTGTAGTAAGTAACTGATTAAGGCCTTTTGTCTGTTATCTCCCATCTGTTCAATAAATAACTCATAAATAGACCTGATTTGCCATCCTTAGAACTTGCATGCCAGAGTGATTTCTTAAATTTAAGCTGTTGCCAAAAATCTGAGGCTAAGACAGGGCTTGTATGAAGTTCCCACTCATTCTGTGACACTATTCTGCCTAGGGACTTGCTCACTGGAAACTGGAACAGCATCTATCCTTGAAGAATTTCCTGCAGTGATTGTTCTTCCTCTCAACTCATGTATTTGTGATGCCAGGCCAGAGGTGGGTTTTCTACCTGACTTCTTCATGTCCTCTCTGTGGTCATGCAGGTAAAAGCACCAGTAACCTTGTGGTGCGTCCTCTCTCTCTCAAGCGGGGCAGTGCTGTGAGAGATTAGAAAGATTGATGTCTTGAGACATTTTGGGGTGCACGTGTGTGAGGGAAGGGGCAGGTTGGGCCTTGCTGTGGTGAGGCAGTGCACTGCCCTGCACCCCCTACTCCTAGAGCCTGTATCCCAGCCCCACAGTGGCTGCCAATCACTGTCATCCTAGAGACAATGCTCCCCACCTGCCCCTGGAGCCCTTAACCCAGCTCCTGAGTGGCCAAATGACCGGCAGTCCCTCCTGGGGGAAGGGCCCAGGAAGGCTAAGGGGTATTTAAAGCTGAACATGAGGTGAGCATGTCTTGATGCTACCTCTTCTTGGAATTTCTATCAGCTGAACACCACTGGAACCCAGGAGTTGGTAGCTAAGTGTCCTCTTCTATATCTTTTATGTCTTTCTCTCTTTCTTCTTCTAATTTCTTCTTCTCAGAATTTTTGAGTAACTTAGAATTGAATGGACTAAGTTAAGGCTTTGAGAAGTATTTTATGTTGATTGAATGTTGCACTAAACCTTTTGCCAAAGTTCTCTGATTTTCTAAAGTTGCCAGTAGTTTTTTTGTTGTTTTGACCTCTTGAGAATATCTTGTTGGTATTACTCCTGTGCGTCTAACTCAGAGTACATGAACAACTTGTAAGCCTTTTTAAAAGCTTCGTTGAACGAGTTTTTGTTGGGTCTTACAGGCGTTTGCTCCCAATAGCAGAGACTCTGGTCCATACTGGTGGGGCATGGGACCTTTTCTCCTTTAATTTCTGGTAGCCCTCTTTAAATTTCTGTTGGTCCTCTTTAATTTCCTCTTTAAATTGCTGGAAGTCCTTGAACAGTCTTTCCACAGATGAGATGCAGGCCTGTATCGAGGTGGAGATAGTTTCTTCATATAGCTGGAGTCTGCTGAGAAAAGTGTCCACTTTTTGTTCTCCTTCCTTCCATGACATCACTCTCAATGAGTTGGCATATGACACTGGCACGCTCTGTAGGAATTTCCACCACATGGTTTGTGTACACTGGATGTCATCTGTATTTATATAGCATTGCTCGTTATTTGAATCCCTATAGATTATCTCCAGCACAGCTAACCCTCTCAGGTACTCGATACTTTTCTCCATGGTGTTCCACTTGTCTTGGTGCACTTGAAACCTAAGTGGTATGTAACAAAAGGTTAACCACAAGTAACATTGTAACAAGATGTGCAGGTAAAGCAAGCAAGATAGCAAAGCAAGTGAGATAACATGAGCCATCAAAAGCACTATAGCAAGTTTTAATGGAACTTGCAAACTGCAAAATTAGCTAAAAACAAGTTAGGCTGAAAAACAAGAAGCACCAGGCATGCGCTGAAGGTAGAGGTAAAAAGTTCAAACGTGAGGAAGACTACTGTTGCCGCCAGTGAGCCTGCGATCAAGGGACAAAGAGTCCTCTGGTGAGACAGTCCCTAGTACCAAAAGATCCTCCCCAGGTTAGGGTGAACAGAAAAGGCTTCTCCCAGGATGCATTGTTCTGGTATGGTACTGTACCCCAGTTCTGCTTTCCTGGTTGGCTCGTTAGCCTCTCTGCCCCTTGTTACCTTATATGTCCCATGGCCTAGAAAGTTCTCCACTCCAGGTTCCCCCCATTTGCCCCTGCCCAATCGCCACTCCCCCAGAGTTTCCCTATTGGTTCCCTTACCCTAGTCCCGCCTGCGTACCACCCCCGTGCCCTCAGATCATTGATCCCTGATGCTCGCCCCACTCCCGTACTTAAACCTGGACCCTCCATTGTCTTTTGTCTTCGTCCCTGGACTCCTTCACGGTGTGGCTGCAATAAACCTTCATCCATGGAACTCTACATGGAGACCCTTCCTGCCTCTTTGCCGTTGACTCATATTACTGGAGCTATCTGTTTGTGCATGCACGCGTGTGTAAGTGTGTGCTGGTCCTGCCGAGTGGCTTTGCTAAGGAGACGCTTTCGGAAGGTCGCGGCATCGTGCTCTGGAACTGCAAAGTCGCACGCGGAAGGTGACAGACTGTCGCTGTTTTCCCCACGGACGAGTAGAGAAATGACACAAAGTCCAGGCTCAGGGATAAATGGAAGCGCCTTAATGAATTCTCAGAAGGCTTTTATATGTTAGTTCGCAAAGTGTATTAAATGGCATAAGGTAATTGGTTTTTTGCCATCCACCCCTTGAGGGGATTGGTCAAGTTCTGACACCCATCTCTGAATGTTTTTCTAGTTAGAACCATAACAATGAGTCAAAACAACCTGCAGCTGCAAGAAGTTTACAAAACTGTAACATTGTTTTGAGTTACTTGCATGGGAAAGACAGAACTCTCACAAAAATGCTGCAGAGAGCTGAAGAAATTCTCCGCTGGAGCTTTTTCAGCATCCATAACAGACTACGGAAGTCTTCATCAAAAGACCACCAGAAGACTGATGACCACCACAGAAGGAACTGACGCATGTGCAGAAGCAACAAACTGTTGTAAAACCATGACACAGCTTTATGCAAATACGAGTATGCTAATGATATGGTGTAATTGTGACGCTGCATGGAAGGACTTTTAAAATGCAACTGAAGGCTAAAGAAGATTGAGTGAGTTTTTGGCGGAGAGATCCCCCTCACTCCCAGCGCTGAATAAACAAATACCTGTTCTGTAGCCAACTGACTAAAGAGTTTTATTTTCTTGCCCAGTTTTGGGCATCACACTGATAGATCATCCTTGCAAAGATACCTTTCTCTCACGCTTGATAGGAGTCACCTCCAGAGGCTGAGTGTTTCTGTCCTTTTCCCAATCCCCTTGTCAATGCCCACATCCCAGGACAGGTAACCAAGTTGCTTGGCTTCACTACCATCCAGTTTCATAGCGTGGGCCGTGATATCCCAACATTGGAGCAGTCAGGTCACCAGGGGCTCACCTGACTGGTGGCTGAAATCTTTTCGCATATCTCGCAGCTTACCCGGGAATAGGGACCAGGTGATTATCTCTGGCTCTGTCTCCTCCACCAGTTGTGAGGGCCCTGCTTCCTCTTCATCCCTCACTAAGCTAACTGATTTGGTCTTGGATTTTTTCTTCTGTATAGGGGTGACTGCTACCGGCACGGGTTGCTTCTCTGGTTCAGCTGCAGAGTTTGAGTGCCTGTTGTTCTGTTTTCCTCCTCCTCCTGCCCCTGAGGGTGCTGTCTAGTATTGAGCAGTGTCTGATAAATACTAGCCAGGTGTAAGGGACGGCCCGAAGACCCTTCCCCGAAGACCCTTCATCTGTTTCACGATCATCTACAGAAAGCAAGACGCTGAGCCTGGGCCTGGCCGAGGTGGAAAGCTAGCCAAGCACAACGTGCCGGAATTGGTACACGTGCCTGAGTGCAGTTTGCGGCGAGACATGCCGGTCCTGCTGTTACCACATCAAGAACAACGCGGGACGTGCTGTCTGCTACCTGTTCTGTGCCATTAACTTGAGACAATGGGACTTGCTCCCCCACCTCTCGGCTAGCTGCCCCTCGCTTTCGAAAAAGATTTCCTCACCTGTTGGCCAGCTGCCCCTCGCTTTCAAAAAGACTATAAAAGGACTCTCTGGGAAGACCCCTGTTGAGATCTCCCCACGGAAGACGACGGACCAAGAGGACTCCGTCTGGCTGTTGGTAGCTATAACCCCCCTTTCTCTCTCTCTATCCTTTGTTTCCTTACATCTCTCTCCCTCTCTATCGCAATTACACCGCGTTGGTACGCAATAAAATACACTGTGCTGATTGAAATTTACACTTCTCCCCGTTGGTGTTTCTTTTGCACTCTGAGATTTGGTTAATGAACCATCACAACCCCCGCTCGTCTTGGGCGGATCGTGACATTAATTGGCGTAGTCGGCAGGATCTGATAGACAGAAGGGGTAGCGGGGCTCTGTGCAATCTGTAACAGGGGAAGGACGTTTCACTCCGGCCGCACCTAGCCCGACACCCGAAAGGGTGAGCGGTGTCTAGAAAGCAAGGGGGGTGACTCGAATTTCCCGCAAATTGCACATTCCCAAAAGAATGCACCCCACACTCAATTGAGGGCTCTGTCTTCAGAAATCCACAAAAGTATCTCTTAGTGCAAAAGGGGGAGCGTTGCGTTTTTATTAAAGAAGGTGTGTAGGAGTTTTTGGTCTGCTTGGTGTAGCGAAGAGGCAACTATTAGAAACTAAAAGTGTACCTCCCAGGCAGATTTTGGCCTCTTCACCCACTCAGGGAAGTGAAGGGAGACACAGCTAAGGTCAGTGTGTGTCGTGTAACTAAGTTATTACCTCCCTGTAGTGGTTTTTGTCCCTTCATAAAAATGAATAAAAACCTCAGTGCAAAAAACAAATCTGCACTTTATGCTCTATTAGCAAAACACAGTGCCAGACCCTCTCCTGGAGGGGAAGAATGGGCACAAAACAACTGGTTCAATTTAGAGAGTGTAACTGATAGAATATGTTCTTTGCAACATGAAGCAAGATTTAAACCCGGCCACAATAAATCCATAACCTGCTCCGTCTTAGGAGCCTGTCTTGCGGCTGCTACAGATCATCGCCTTAAGCGGTGTACTGAAGAAAAAGCAATAATAGATTCCCTTCAAAACCTAGTAGAAATTCTACAGAAACAATTAGATGAAAAAACGAATGAAGTTAATTTGCTGCAAGCTGCCTTGAGAGACGAATATCTTAAGAACTCAAGGAATGCTGATCCAGCAAGAGAAACGGAGGAAAAAGAAACCCTCCACATTAACCAAATTTACCCCCAGAAAGATTTAATCCTGGCAAAAAACTGTGCAGAAAATTATTGTCCTCATATAAGACCCTTAACTAAAACTGAATACTTTTATACTAATGATGAGGACTCTGAACTGCACATTACCACTAAACAAACTCCATTTACTGCTACTGAATTGGCCAAATTGAAAAAAGAGTATGGACATCTCCCCCATGAATCTGAAATGGAATATGTCTTCCGAGTGTCCCTTACTGGGGGAGACCAAATTCAGCTGAGCAAGAAGCCAGTGGATACTGGGGACATGGAGTGTTCTTAACAACAGGTGACAAACATTCCACATGGTCCCTAACTCAGCGTGCTGCTTATTGGGCTGGGAGACTCAACCCTCTAGAAAGGGGGGACCCCTTAGCTATAATCAGTACCCTCGACCAGCTCTTAGAGAGCGTCCACAAAGCGGCTTGCTTGCAAATGATACATGAAAGAAAATTAATTCCTAACTGTGAGTCTCCAATGCAATTACCTGTAAAACCAGAAATGATGACCCCTTTAATTCGGGGACTCCCAGAATCCCTCAAACCTACAGCAATTCTCCCTCAGAAAACCATAGTGGCTGTAGGTCCCTTAGAGAGACTAGATAAATTCCTTGGAAACCCAAGCGACCGAACTGGATCTACTGATCCCGGGTTTAAAGCAGTTTCTAACTGGCATTGCCCGAGACCCACCCAACCGAATCCACCTGTTGCACCCCTCCTCCCTCAGAACCTGGGCAGTGAGCCAAACCAACTTCTCCCTCAACATTCGAGCAATGAACCAAAACAACTTCTTCCCCAGAATCCGGGCAGTGAGCCAAACCAACTTCTCCCTCAGAATCCAGGCAAGGTAGCTGAATTAATAACACTGATCATGACATGCATCCCACCTGTTACCCTAACCTCTTTAGATCAAGTTAAAATGCCGGAATCCAGGAAAGATCTCCAACATGCTTTAGGATTGTTAGTGTTCTGGACAAAACACACCCCAGATTTTTCCATGATTGCCAAACCCCTTTACAACTTGCTGAGAAAAGGGGCAAAATGGGAATGGACTGCTTCTCAAGAAGAAGCATTGCAATTGTTGAGTTTTGAAGCAACAGGTCACCAAGCCCTGGGCCCTATTCATCCTACAGACCCTTTCCAGGTGGAATGGGGATTTGCCTCCTCAGGGTTGTCAGTACACATATGGCAGCGGGATCCTGAGGGTCCGACGAGACCTGTTGGTTTTTATTCCTGTGGCTTCAAAGATGCTGAAAAAAGATACACTACCTGGGAAAAAGGATTGTTTGTGGTTAGCTCAGCTGTCATAGAAGTGGAGAAGATTGCACGATATGGATGCTGAAAAACTCTGGCAGAGAATTTCTTCAGCTCTCTGCAGCATTTTGTGAGAATTCTTTCTTTCCCATGCAAGCAAGACAAAACAATGTTACCATTTTGTAAACTTCTTGCAGGTGTGAATTGTTTTGGTAAAATTGTTATGGTTCTAACTAGAAAACATACTCAGAGCTGTGTGTCTTAGAACTTAACCAATCCCCTTAGGGGGTGGAGAGCAAAAGCCAATTATCTTATGCCACTTAATACTCTTTGCGAACTAACATATAAAAGTCTTCCAAAAATTCATTAAAATCTCTTCTTTCATTAATCCTTGCCTGGACTTCATGTCGTTTCTCTACTCGTCCGTGGGGAAAACAGCGACAGCACGACAACAACCAATTGTTCTGAGAGGCCCTTTTAAAGTTATTAAGGCAGTTTCTACCGGGACTCCCCCACCTGACGGGGTGGCCCAGAGGTCCTCAGTAAGAAAGTGGTATGCTCAGATTGAACATTATTGTAACGTCTTCTCAATCACTGAAGGTGCTGTGAAAAACCTGGCAGTACAAAGAACTGAAGGCTTGGGTAACAGCCAAGAGAAACCTGCCTCAGTCATTAAAGTAGCTGTTTGGAGTGTTTTCCAACATGAGACACAGAATACTTCTCTTGTTTTTATCTACACCTATTCCTATGCTGTGTTGACTAAATATGCATGGGTAGCCTTTGATGCCCTAGGGAGAGAGCATCGGACACATACACGCTGGACAATTCCATCATTTTAATCTTCTGCCTCTTGGCGGCAGGCTCTGTTGTGTTTACTTTTCACAGAAGAACTCTGAGGGACATGAAGACCACATGAACCATGATGAAACTAGTGATACTTTTTGCATCCTACCACAGCACCATGGCCAAAAACCAGCTGAGTGGCCATGGTCTGACCGTAGTCACAAGTACTCCTCTTGTGTTTAATGACAAGAATAATGTTTTCCCTCCCTTTATGGTAACAAGAAGTGATGATGTTACAATATAATGCAGATTAATTGCTGAATCTTTTACCGAATCTATACACAGTTATAGCATTGGACCTGATGGCCGTGTTTTGTTTTGTGAAATTCAAAATCAAGATTGTTGGTTAAATTTAACAGCTGTACAGCTTTCGCATAAAGTCATGTGTGGTAAAAGCAATACGAAATACTGGGGGGAACTCGAAGTTGCCACCCAACCACCGGTTATGCTAAGCCCGAGAATTTTTAAAATCAAACCATACATAAACAGGAAAACAGGCCAACAACAAATATTGTTTAATCTGGTATGGTCTCTTAAACAAGTCAAATTGCTGATGCAAAACAATGTCTCAGAAATTCAGCCAGCTTGTTCACCTTTCCTGCAAACTTCTTTCGAAGGGTGGACAACCTGGTTACGGAAACGAAACTCTTTTAAGAAACAAATCCAAAGAGACATAACCAGTGTTGTGGGAGCAAGACTGGGAATTTTGAATAGCATTGATTCAGAAGTGCTGATGAATAAATTGGCTGCCACGACTAAAGATTTGAAAATAATCTGGGACAGTGCCACTGATTTTGAAAGAAAATTCCAATCGTGGTGGAATTTAGTGAATTTTACCTATAAACCTATCACAAACACAGCCACAGCCTTTGTACTAACCATACGTAATGCTTCAGTGCATTCAATATTCCCTATCATTGCATTAAGGCTGAATCATGATGGAGCTATTCTCTGTCCTTTCGAGCATAGGGAATGGGCCCGTCAAATTGGTGAGAAATGGCAAACTGTTAATTTGGAAACTTGTATTGTCCAAGAACAACAAAGATTCATCTGTGAAAGTAATGCAATTAAAGCTCAAGACATTTGTTTAAACACAGAACAAAATATCTGTTATTTTGAAATTCATCTTAAGAATCCTGAAACAGTGCTTGTATACATAGGTAATAGATGTGTATGCTTAAGAACTGCTTGTAATAGTGTATTTATAGAAGATTTAGTAGTAAATACAAAAAATCATTCAAATTTTTGTGTGTGTAACTTTACTAAAATTGTAAGATGTGATTTTTCTTATTTAGCTCCAGTTACTTCTCATTACCTTTTGCAATCTAATTATACACTAATTCACCAACTTTTGCCTACGCCCATTGGGATGAATCTTACTTTGGTAAAGCAATTGTTGCTTCACCAAGATTTAATTGTAATTTTAGAAAAAATCAAGAAAAGTGGACAAAACACCCTGATAACTGTTCACCACGATGTAAAAGAAATACATCGTGTTTTAGAAAGAGTAAAGAAAGACGCCGAACACAGTTGGTGGGATACCCTTTTCGGGTGGTCACTGACTGCTACAGGTGTCCTGAATAAGTTGTGTCATCCCATCATTGTTCTCCTGATTTTAGTTTTAATTGGGTTTGTTCTATCGGCAATTTTGTATATCATGAATTGGAGAATGATGAAACGAATAACGCAATTGGTGTCTATAATGAATGTGTACAATTTGGTCGATGTCCCATTCACTATAGACACTCCTAAAGTTATCGATACAAGATGAACTACATGGGTGTTCAAATAAGAAATCAGATATGTATTTTAAGATGAGATAAGAAATTGATTGTGTGCCTTAATCAAAGTTGTTGATTTCTTTTGTACCCTTTCCTTTTCTCTTTCCTTCCTTTTTCTTCCCTTTCTATCTCTGTCTTCCAGGTTCTGCTACCAATGCCGGCGAGTCCTGAAGACTTCGACAGAAGAAGCTGAGTGTTCCTGACGACGATCGTGAATCACGGGGTGGTGTAAGGGACGGTCTGAAGACCCTTCCCCGAAGACCCTTCATCTGTTTCACAATCATCTACAGAAAGCGAGACGCTGAGCCTGGGCCTGGCCGAGGTGGAAAGCTAGCCAAGCACAACGTGCCGGAATTGGTACACATGCCTGAATGCAGTTTGCGGCGAGCTGTGCCGGTCCTGCTGTTACCACATCAAGAACAACGTGGGACATGCTGTCTGCTACCTGTTCTGTGCCATTAACTTGAGACAATGGGACTTGTTCCCCCACCTCTCGGCCAGCTGCCCCTTGCTTTCAAAAGGACTGTAAAAGGACTCTCTGGGAAGACCCCTGTTGAGATCTCCCCACGGAAGACGACGGACCAAGGGGACTCCGTCTGGCTGTTGGTAGCTATAACCCCCCTTTCTCTCTCTCTATCCTTTGTTTCCTTACATCTCTCTCCCTCTCTATCACAATTACACCGCGTTGGTACGCAATAAAATACACTGTGCTGATTGAAATTTACACTTCTCCCCGTTGGTGTTTCTTTTGCACTCTGAGATTCGGTTAACGAACCATCACGACCCCCGCTCGTCTTGGGCAGATCGTGACACCAGGGCCCAGCATGTTGCATAACTTTGCACATCTCTGGAACTGCCACAGCATTTTTCTATCGAATATTCTGCCACTTTATCAGGGTCCTGTATTTGTTCAGGGGTTGTCATGATTTGACGCTTGCCAAAAGCCAGGCACCCACAAAAACCATTTACTCATTTTCTTCTGCTACAGCTGAGCAGAGGAGGGGGAAAAAACCAAAGGGCTCATGAGTTGAGATAAGGATTAGGAGAAAACACTAAGGGCAGAACAGGCTCAAACTTAAAAGGTATAAAGAAAAATTTATTATTAAGAGAATTAAAAGAGGGCAATGAGAACTAAAACCTTTAGAACACTTTTTTTTTCTCAGCCCCTCCCTCTTTCCCACTGACAGTGCAGGGAGACAAAACATGGTTTTTAGTCAGTTTGTCACTTCTAATTTTCTTCTGTTCGTTCAGGGAAAGAAGGATCTTTCTTCTGTTGTACTGTTGGGTCTCCTCCCCATGGGAGAAAGTTCTCTGTGAACTTCTCCAACTTGGTTCTCTTCTCACGAGCAGCAGCCCCGCCCAATCTGCTGCAAACATGAGTCCTTCTCATGGGCAAAACAGGCTTCCTGAAAGTGAGTCACTCATCCACGTGAGTGCAGGTTTTTATAGCTCCTTTTGGCATCCACTCGCTCTGTTGTGTGAGTGGACCTCTGCATCTCTCGTGGACCCAATGAGCTGCAGGGGGACAGCTTACTTAACTATAGTCTTTTACCACAGTTTGCAGAAGAAAATTTTGGCTCCAGCGCTTGGAGCACTTCTCCCTTTTTCTTTACTGACCTCAGTACTGCCATGTTGGTTCTCCTCACACGTCCTCACCTTTTCCTTTTCTCTGACTTGGAAGAAAATTGTTGTCCATAGGTACTATTGTTTTCAAGTTCTATCAATTGAAAAGTTCTTATAGGGTTTCGCAGCCCTGAAAAGTTGATCTCGTCTCGGCTTCGTGCCGAAGAGTCGCTTGCCATGTTTCCACCACTGGCCACGCGGCTTCGCCAGCACCACGTGGGCAGTGCCGGCCATACAGCCCTGCCACTGCTCCTGTCTTTCTGCCCGCAGCGTGGCTGGCTAGGAGCTGCTAGGCAGGCATAATTCGCTGTGGGCTGCGCCAGGCATGGCGGCAGCCGCGGTGCCGCATCTCCACGGCCACACCCAGCATGGCTGCAGCCGCGCACGGCTGCAGCCATGGCAAGATGGTCCCCAGCGGCCGCGGCAGCGCATGGCCGTGGCCGCGCTGAGATGGCTTCCAGCGACCGCCTTGCCCCCCTAGGAAGAAGAACTGCATGTGGTTTTTTTCTTCTTAAATATGTCATCACAGAGGCGTTACTAACTTCTGTAATTGAGCCAGCAACATGTCCATTGTCAGAGCCTTCAGGGATTGGCTCTGCCAGACACAGTAGAAGCTTCGAGCAGCTTCTCTCAGAAGCCGCCTCTGTGGCTTCCCCCCCACCAAAAAAACCCCAGGCTGTGTTAAACCAACAAAGGGGTGAACTTCCAAACCATTGGAGCAGAATGCTCCTTCAAAAGCTGGCCCATTTTCTCCCACATTCCATGCCACTCATGACTATCCACCCCCAGGGCAGGTCTCGGGGCAACTTCCCTAGAAATCTCTGTCCTGACTCTAAACATGGTGTGGACCACACTGAGGAGACCTGGCAGACTTAGCAACAAGAACATGCTTTCCTTAACGTCCAAAGGGAATTCAAAATCCTCAAAAGCTGTTGTAACAGGCCTGAAGGAAGAGAAGGGGGTGAAAGGCTGGGAAAAATCATCCTCTCCTGTTCCCACCACAGGCTGGATACAATTATTAATGAATTCTCAGAGGTAGGAGCCAAAGCCAGGACAGGAGAGTAACACTGAATACACATCCCAAATGACCCCCATTATCCTTGATGTTATCACACCATAAACTGATGTTGCACAGTACAACAACAAAACAATCCTGATGTCTTTCCCTGCTCTGAAAAAGAGCACTGCCATGGACACATAGTGCATATACGGGAGTATATACAGGGTTAGGTACCACAACCATGTGGACAGACCGAGCAGCCTTGTAACCAGGGAGTTTCGTAGCTAATACACAAATGCATTGATGGAAGATGTTATCTCAACCCTCTCATGCCTCACGTTGGGCACCAATTGAACATGGTGGTTTAACACCAGCTTGAAACTATACTCCAAATAAGGCACTCCCCCCCACCCCCTTTGATAAGAGAGGGACAAAGGCAGAGACTATGGGTTGAGATAATTTACTGAAAGCAAACAGCAATGGAATAAGAAATCCACAGTGACAGCAGTAATATTAATAACAAAAGCATGCAAAAAAAGGTTCTTCACACACAAAAGGTGTTCATCACCCTGACTTAGTTCCGTGTGGCCACCAGGACAAAGACAAGATGGCAGGCACTCCCTGCACCTGGCTCTCCCCGTCCCTGAGCTTGAGACAATGGATAACAATGATGGGAAAAACCCCTAAAAGCTAGATCATCCGTGCTGCAACATGCTGCCGCTTCAGACTGCTGCACTGGGCTTGGCTCCACTCTGTTTCACTACTGCTTTGGACCACTCCGCTGGGCTCCATTCCGTGTGGCTGTTGCCGCTTTTCAGAGTTATGTCCCAGAGCTGCATTTGCTGCTTTTCAGAACCACATTCCGGAGCTGCGTCTCAGAGGAGTGGGAAGGGAATGGGCGGCAGCAGTGGCAGAGGATGAGGTGCACAGGGCTGATCCCAGCAACCCCCTCCAGTGAAGAGAGGAAGACAAAAGGTGCCATTTCCAGGGGTGTGCTCACCTTTTCTTCCCCCCCAAAGCTATGCCCCCAGCAATGATGTAGGTGATATAGAATAGCAACCTAGCCATGCCCACACGGGTCTAAACTCCACCTCCTCTCTGCAACCAGAACAAATGCATATTTAAATGAAAAAAAAATATTTTTTTTAAAGCAAAAACACAAGATAGTGAAAGCTATTCCAAAGGAAACAAAGCTGGTTAATTTTTTTTCCAAAAACTTCAACCTAAATGGGTATGTTAAATAAACACCCAGAGAACAGTCAGTACTCACTGTATTAGCAGATACACAAGTAATTTCACCAAATGAGTAAAAATAATTTACATGCATATTTATAACGCATGTTCTTTACAATAGCCTTTTGGGAAATAGTTCCCATTTGCTTTTGATAAGGGGTTCT
This sequence comes from Lycocorax pyrrhopterus obiensis, assembly GCA_014706295.1. Lineage (NCBI taxonomy): Eukaryota > Metazoa > Chordata > Aves > Passeriformes > Paradisaeidae > Lycocorax > Lycocorax pyrrhopterus. The sequence goes on from JACSVZ010000030.1 coordinate 6,952,672, forward strand.
ACTCAGTCTAACCAGTAACAGGTAATAGGAAGAAATATAACTGAATTTGGCAGCAACTACAATGGTATATCCTAGGAAGACTAACATGATTATATCGGTTCAAAAAACTAGCAGTTTGTTGGGGTGTTAGGAGTTCTCCTTTTGTTTTCGTTTTTTTTTTTTCTCTTAAGGAATTTTACCCCATACGTGTTGCTAGGAGACAATACTTAAGAGAGACAAATGGACCTGGCCACAGCTCGGGGGAGGGGTCCAGCTGGCTACTCTTTTATCTGGGGTTTTCTCATGTAGGGCAGAGATGCTTCGAGATTTGGACTGGGAAAAAGGGGTTGGGTGGAGCCCCTAGCTCTCTTGTGCTCTCGGCGTTTGGAGGGGAGAGAAGCTGCGGTTGCTGTGGGAAGAATTCATCACCACTGTGGGGTTCTGCCTTCTGCTGCCTTCCTTCTACCGTGAGTGGAGCTCTGCTTGCTGGAGCAGCCATTGTACTGGGTCCCTATTTAACACCCTACCTCACTAAAAGTGGGACTTTTTTTCACCATCTGCTCTGGTGCCTCAGGGGAAAACCCCAGGATCCTGAGCCTGCCTTTCCCTGCCCTGCTGGGAGCTGGGTGGCTGCTGCCCCGCCCCTGCCACTTCTTTGCCTCTGCTCTGAGTCTTTGCTACACTGTAGCTCTGCACCCCCTGCCTGCTGAGATGTCTCGGGGTTCCCACTGCAGTTGTGGAGTTTGATACATCCCGTCTACCACCCAGGATTTTGTGCTCATTCCTGCCATTCCAGTTTGCTGCTCCCGAGGGTCCTGTTGGGGCATCGGGATTGGCTGCCCTGGAGGTTTGTGAAGCCTTTCTTCCATCCCTTCCCGTCTTGGCCAAGCCGCCATTACCGCGTGCTCCCTGAGCTCACACTGGAGTGCCCCCTGCAGCCGCGGGGGAACCATCGCACCTGCCCTGCCCACTGGGAGCCGCCAGCGCCCCTGCCGGCTGTGACCGTAACTACACCAAAGGGGAAAGTGCCTGACAGCCAAGAAGGCTGTCACTGGGTTTCTGGTTCTGCTTGTTGTTACTGGTGAAAGGAATGAGGAGGTGTCTTTACAAACAAACTGTGGGTCTGCTGGTAGATAAAGCCAGATACTGAGAGGTGAAAGAAGCAATGGGAGGAACCATAAATTCCGTAGGAATTCCACTAAATTGACACAGACTTACTCACTCAAGACTGTGCTAATCCCTGGATTTAGAGAAAAAGAAGAGAGACACAAGGAAAAGAATGGGGGGGGAGGTGGTTTACACATTAGAAAGGGGTTTGTATTAAGCAATTTGGGAAGTCTGTACCTCTCAAGTACCTCAGCCAATGGGGAAAGAGAGGGAAATGTGGCTGGGAAATTAGGATAAAAAGGAGGCTGTGTCCTCCAAAAATTTGAGAGACTCCATGGGAAATGCCCATGATCTCTCCCTTTATTCGAATAAAGTAACAGGACTCCTCTGTCTCCTTTTTGGACATAAACCTCTGGTGTTTGTGGATTAATTTTCCTGACACTGGCATAGTTGTTGTTGTTTGTTTACCTTGTTTTATATATATTAGCAAAGAACTGTTATTCCTATTTCTCATATCTTTGCCTGAAAGCCCCTTAATTTCAAAATTATAATAATTCAGAGGGAAGGGGGTTACATTTTCCATTCCAAGGGAGGCTCCTGCCTTCCTTAGCAGACACCTGTCTATCAAACCAAGACACAGTTGACTTCAGAATGTTAACATTTATGAAATATGAGTTTACTCAAAATACAAAATTAAAGTATACAAAATAACTAGAATAATGGAGAAAGTGACAAGGATTGCTGAAAGATTAGACATGTTAGATACTTTCAAAAAATATATCAAGCACTGCACATACTCGTGGAGAAGCATGGGTTAAAACATAAATATATTCATGTAGTCTTGAAGAACACAGCAAATTACAGGGTAGTTTTTGCTTGTAAAAGTTGAAAATAAGCTTACCTGAACCAAAGGTCTTGAAAGAACCTGACTTCCAAAACACTGCTTGGTTTTTCACATATCAACATGTAACATGTTTATTCTAGGAAAGAGTCCAGACCTCACATATATGTGTTTTGGAAGAGGAAGGAAAAGGAAAAAGGAAACCAAAACTCCCCACAAAAATAACCCTTCACAAACCACTTATCATGATTTCATGATTGTGATCTACAGAAAAAAACCCAAAAAAGTCATTGATCATGTGCTCTTTAGTCAGAAAAAAGTTAAATACCAGATCTTGTATATGGTAAAAAGGATATGTCCTAGTGTATACTAAACCAAGCAAGCAATTAAATTGAAATTGATTTATTCTTCCTCTTCTTTCCCCCCCAAGGGTAATCCTATGGGACAGCTCCCCATTAAATTTTCATTTCCATTATGATACTTTTAAAATCAATTTTATTGCAGCCAAACATTGTTCATATACCTGTCCATAAAACAAATTGTGATATATACACAACACTACGTTACCAGGCATAAGTTTATAACTTTTGGCAGATTCTGTTTAACAAAATGGAAATTGAATAACTTTAGTACTTGGAGAAAGTGAACTTCCTTATTTTGGTACAAATGTTTTTTGTCTCCCTGTACTCTAACCATACCTAAACTGGTTTAATAAACTAACGTTATTGTGTAACATCTCACTGTTTTCTCTTATGTTCTGATTCTAGACAGAATTTTTCATATGCTTCTTCAATTTCTGGATCCATCTTGTTATCAAGGTCATTAAAATACCTAAAAAAACAAAAACAAAACCCCCCACCAAAACTGTTAAGTTTATGTACAGATTTTCAGAAACAGTAAATAGGTGAAATATTTACATAGATGTCAAGGATAAAACAGAGCTTATGGGCACTAGGAAAACAGATATCCCAAAGCAGCATAGATATGTACAAATTACTACAGTATTTGTCACCATTTTAGATCATCTTAGGCTGTCCACAGGTTAAAAGACAGAAATATTTCCAAGATGACAAAAAAATGCAATAATGCAATACAAGCTTTCAAAAATGTAATAACGCATTTGCACAGATGCATTTACAAAAAATATTAGCATCATATTAGCAAAATTTTAGTTGGTTAACGTCTCAGTTCAAATACTGAATCAACTGTCTTGGTTGCACACTAGTCAGAAAAATATATTTATATAGAAAACCTGTATTCCTATTTGTTGATATATGAAAGAAGGCAACCTTACTTCACCTCCCTTTTGTATCTGCATTACCTTCTATTACATGTTAACCAGTCTTTCGGAAAAGATCTGTCTCATTTAGGTCACAGAAAAGATGGTATCCCATTAATGATAATCAGTATTGTGCAGTGGAGACTAACAGAGTTTCAAAAAAATCAAGATGGGAAGTGATAGGGATCACTTAACAGCTTTTTTTTCTCCTCACAGTTACTGAGAAGTAACTTGAGTGCTCCCTGTTTTCTCTAGGTCCAACTGGAGTTTACATCACCATAAACTAGGACAATGGAGTTGTAGCTTGAACATGATAGTGTATATAATTCTAAACAGCCCTAAAAGAAATCAGCAGCTATTGACTCTCATAAAGTGTGCATTAGTTTCAGGTGCACAGTTTATTACCTTCTGTGCTTTAGTTCCAAACAAGGGAATCAGCATACGCATTAAAGCAGTTAACATATTTATTTTGTTTGTTCTTCCTTTCCTGTAGAAGTGTAGACTTGAGAAGAAACTCAAGAACCCTTCTCCCTGATGTCAGTCATGAGAAATAGCTGATAGAGGATCAGGATAGATTTGTCTAAACTTTTCTTAAGCCTTCAAAGAAGGTTCCATAGTCACCTTGCATGAAGACTGACTGACAGTCTTTCACATGCCACTTTTCAGATTTGCTATGTTTAACTGCTGTCTGTATTCATTTTGCATTTAATTTGTTCTAAACACAACAGTTCACAAGGGTAGTTTTTTCCACAGTATGATCTTGTTGATTTCTGATGACATCACTAATTTAGCTTCCAAAGTTCCTGTAACTCCTCTCAGCTAGGTGCCATCTAAAAGTTTTCTAATTTACTAACAAAAACATTGATCCAGACCAGCACTCTTATCACACACAAACGCAACACTGAAAATGCTTTTGAGTATCAAATCATGATCTGAAAGTCCTCCTTCAACCAGTACAGGGCTCAGAGCAATTTATTTTAGACTGTATTTTTTTCACTGATTTCCTATCAAATTCTTATAAACTGGTGTCAGAAAGTGAGACTATATTCCCATCTATTGCTTCCCCTTTTATCATTAATTGAAGGAATACTACTTATCCTGAAGAGAAAACCTTAACAACCTTCTCCCTTTGAAAGACACTGAAAATTTTGTAATTATCTCTAGCTAGAATGAATTCATGTTGTCTCACTACCAACACCTGAAGGTATGATGCATCATTTTGATTGAATTTTTTTTTCTAAAATGCAGAAGAGAGTATGTTTGCACATGTGCAAAAATATATGAAGTTTAATTGCCCTACTCGGATAAATATAAAATGCTTCAAACTTGTGTGATTACAAACCAACTTACACCTGTGATGCCTTAGGTTTTAACTTTTATATTTTTCAAATCCTGTACTGCCTAGTACTCTGAAGTTTCGCGTGGCCTGTTAACTACTGTTCTCTCATGCTGGTTAGACATAACAAAGCCTCTCTAGGTTTGCTCTTCAAGGACAACTTGATTGTCCTAGGCCCCAAAATGTGTAAACTAAAGCCTAGAGGGGGGGCAAACTTGGGGTAATTACATAATTAACTGAAGTTATAATTGGAGGATTAACCCTGATATGCAAATGGACCAAACTTATAAAAGTGTGAAGAACCTGTGACCCAGGGTCCATCTTGGGTGGAGGCTTTTGACTGTCCAGGGTGTACCTTTGAAGGCCCTTCAAATAAATACCTACTTTTATTCTCTTATTCTTGTCTAGCCTCTGTTTTCAGGTAGCCACTTCAAGGCATCACCTGAACAAACACATAACTTCCATTGTAAAACTAAATAATAATTATTGATTTCATTTTTTACAAGATTGGATTCCTAAATTTGTAGTAAAAATAACTAGTGTTAAAAAAAAACCCCAAAACCACCCCACAATAACTATCACTGAAAAAGAAAACATACTGATCTCCAGGTCCTGATAAAGCCATGCCATTTTCTTCATAATCTGGAAACAAATCCTCTCTTTCAAGCAGTTCTTGGTATTTTTCTTGGTAATCTGCCATAGTAAAAATGAGACCCAGTAATATATTAGTCCTCTAAATTAACATATATCTATACGGTTTGAAAATAGCCTATTTAATGAAACCATAAATGGCATGAAATATATTATTGAAAAAACTCCCACTACAGTTTTTTCTCAGGACATAAATCAAACTGCAAGAATGATACCTACCTTCCCAAAGAAACAAAGGTAGTCACAGTTGTCTTTACTTCAAATGATGTCGTGCCATGTTGCGCTCAGATTATAGGAAACAAAGAAACAAACCCTTTTGCTACTAACAATGGACAAACAAAAGAAGACCTGGGGAAACCAAGTGCTGAGGGCTATGGCACAAATTCTTCTGAACTGTATGAACTCAACTGCACATTCTCCATTTCAAACATTTACCTTCTTTTAACACAGAATAAGGCATGTGTTACACAAAGCCAGGAGTTCAGCCATAATTTTGTCTGTTAAGTTGTATGAGTTTCAGATATTTTAAGAACAACTTTTATGTACTTCAACAGGACATAATTACAACTTTTTAAAGATTGAGAAAACAGGGGACATACCTGGATCTGCTGCAGTGAAAGGAACACCATCAGAAGTGTAAAATGTTGGTTCATTCTAAGAATAAAGTTATACAGTAAGTAATATGAGTTCAGAGACAGATGTTCGTAGCTTTTAGCAATGTGATTGTCTATGAATCAAATTCATATTAAACTAAGGAACTGAAATATCAGTACATTCTTACCATAAAATAGTTAGGGTCGTTTTCAGGAGTAGCTTTTGTATGTGGAGAAGTTTCATGAACTCTACCCCAGTTACTTGATCGTAGTTCCACTACTTTCAGAAGCATATGTTTCACATCTCTGAAATAAACAAAAGCAGCACAAAAGTTAGAATGATTTGTGCTAAACAATTGGGCTAATGGTTGGCTCATGGGGGAAGGGAGGAGAAGGACTTAAACCAAACAAACAGAAAACACAAACAGAAAACAAACATACACAACCATCTCATTAAGTGGAACATTAATCTCTAGTAAAAGATAAAAAACAAAACAAAACCAAAAATGAAAGAACCACTCCCCTCAGAAGTGCTACATGAAAGTGACCAACATATCACCTTACTTTTTGTAAATGAGAGTTTTTAAAGAAATATTTTGGACATGGTCATTATTCTTGAAGATTTTTAAGGTGTTCTATTTAATATAAAAGCAAAATACTGCAAACGAATTTATCTTCTCACCTGCTACAGTTTGCATCCAATACAACATTCTCAATTCTCTGAATAATTTCCTCCATATCATTCTTTCCTTTTTCTTTCCAGGCATCTTCTAAAACTGAGCCTGTCAACTAAAGACAAGGTATTAGGTTTTGTTGGGTTTTTTTTTTGCTTAGTATTTCTTTTCTCTTTTAAAGTGAATTATAAAAGCTTAAGAAACTGTCAACAGAAGAGTTTCTTTAACAATCCATAGCATTTAGATGCCCTATGTGACTACCTGAGGGTTGAAGGTCCCAATCTCCTACATGTTTTTGTTGAATGGATTAATGACCACATAAATAGTTTATTTGAGACTACAGACAGTATGGTAACTCTATGTCCAATGTTGCCTAGAATTTCACAGCCACTTCCCTCATTTCAGTCTTGAAATGTGATCTTGAAACAACTCTCCAGTGATTTGATTACACTGCGAAACAGTCACATTACAACAAAATGAATTTTTAAAATATTGCAGTGATTTCTTGTAAAAAAGCATTACATTTCATCATCTTTCTGAGGTTGTGTATCAGTGGGACATGGAGATTGCATTTGACCATACTATTACTTGTGTCACATTGACACAAAAATATTGCAACATTCTGAATCCTGTTGAAAGGACTATCAGCATTTGTCAGATCTCAATTGCTTTAAATACATGCTATGAAAAAAGAGACCATATTTTTGCAGATGATGCCACAGGCTTACCTGATAATAACAATAGGTTAGTAAGCTTTAGAAAGACTTCAGTCAACATACCTAGAATCAGATATGCCAGAGAATTTCACCTGAGTATGTATAAAGAGGAGCCAAGAATTATCTGACCAAGCCAACTTGAGTTTTAATACATAAAATCTGAGACAGAAGCTGTTGCTGAGAGAGCTTTAGCAGCAGACAGTCTAGAACTGCTATGGATGAAAGCCTTTTCTGTTAAGAATAGGTACTTAATTCATTGTCCAATAATTGCATAGTAGGAGATAAGAGTTAAACTACAAAAAATTAATTTTGCCACTATGGTCAAACTTAATAGCAGTTCCTAATCTACTCAGCATAAATACTACATGATCTAAAAATGCTTGGAATGGTGTCTGATGATACAAAGGAATAAAATGCAATGATAAAAGCAAGCACTTGTTTCACATTCCCAGTTTTCTACTGTGGTCCTGCATTGATCCTAAGTAATTAGATAACAACCCCAAGAAGGTTTAATTAAAAATAAATATACTGCAAAGCAAATAGGTGAAAAGCCTGTATCTACCACTATATTAAATGGAAAGGACAACAGGATACATCTATTGCTTCAGTAGTGAATCCAATGTTTCATGAGGTAGCCCAGTCTAGCTACAGATACACTTCAACATTTGTAGATACTTGGAGCTTCCCTCTTCATTCAGGACTATGATGATATATTAAAAAAAATAAAAACTCAACTTTTTTTCTTTTTTTCTTTTAAAACTACTGTCTCACCTTCAGCAGTTTCACTGCACACATCAAATTATTATCCACAGGATTAGAGAAGAGCACATTTAGTAATTCCCGAAGGCCTTCTTGAAGAATTTCTGCTCGTGTAACCTGTCCCTTTGTTCCTTTAATCTGCAAAATATATTTAAAAAAACCAAAACCCAACTACATTTAAAAGAATTAAGTTTTAGAAATTAATTTAGTCACATTTTCTCTCTCAAATGCTGTATGATTTGGTTTGTGATTTGTTGGAGTGAAAGCTTCTCTGGACCCAGGCCCAGAGGAAAGCCAAAGCACAGGGGTTGAATTAAAACCTTTGGATAAGCTGAGATACATGAAGTCATACCAAAGTGAAATAGAAATATAGATTTTTAACTTTTAGTAGAAATACATGCTAAGTGCTTTAAACATTGAAAAGCTGCAGCAGAGAACTTAAACACAGTTTTTATTGCAGCAGTGTTACCTTTTCACAGAATTTCTTTACTTTAGACAAAATATAGATAGAACTATACTGCTCACATTTTTTAGACAGTGTTCACATAAACAATAAGAGCTGATAGAAACTGTATACGCAAATCTGTGTAATACCTATGTAATACTTGTATAAGACTTACGACTGTTAGACTAATATAGGTTAAGAAAAGAAAAACTAGAATCGTGTGTTAATCTTATTGGTCAATTAACAAATATAATCCACACTTCTGTAAGAAAGAATGGAGAACTAGAATTAGAAGAAGCAGCTGTTTTCTGCCTGCTGTTTGCCTGCTGTTGCTGCTGTTGCTGCTTGGCCTTATCATGCAACCCCCTTGAACTCTGCCTTCAAGAAAGCTGAGACTGAAATAAAGAACTTAGCAGAACAGCAGCCTCCTCTGCTCTCTCACCCTCGTCCAAGAAGGAAGGGTATCCGATCAAAAGCTCAACAGTGATTAACATAGTTGAGCTCTTCAGTTGAAAGAACATGTCAAATACCGTAACTATTTCTAGAATATAGAGTAGTATCCTTGCAATTCTGACATATACATAACAATGCCTGCCTAGCATTTTGCTTCTTTGCTAATAAATTGCTAAGAAAAGTTGCAAAATGTCTGGCAAGTGATCCACATCATCCCAAATTCTCAAATCTCATGCTCTTTTCCCATCCTACCTTATGCATTCTCTGCAGCTGTAGAGTACCTTACTTCTAGAAGGCATTCTTTATATATTTAAAAATTAGAAAAAATGCTTTAAAAATAAATGGTACTCCGAACTGGGCAACTTCCCCTCCCCCAAATCCTTTGGAAAGCTTCCTTTTTACTTCCAGCAAGTGAAAATTAGATTTCATGGCCCACTTATGAATAAAAATGGAAGTCAGAGTTTTCTTTCCTCATGCCAGCAAAACATTTTAGTAGTGTCTGCTTAAATCAAACCTTTGAAATAATGCAGTGAAAAATATATTTTAAGGATACTACAGCAGTCAGTGAACTTACTGAACTCACGGGTATAAGAGTCAAAGAATTTTTATGTGTACATACTTTTTTTGTACATATCAGAACCAAAAAAACTGATCTAAGTACAAAATTTCATGCTTCATGCATAAGCCAAGGACTCAACCTTCAGAAGAAATATCTTTCAAGGTCTGCATTTTTAATTGCTAATTTTGAAGATTCCCATGCCTTCTTCAAGCATTTGATAATAGCTCCTATTAGTGGCTGAATACTGAATTACATGGGTTACCGATACTGATCTGCTTCTGCTAGGTTGTAACATTTTCTGTGTTGTTTAAGTGTAGTGTAGTAATCTGGTGGGTTTACTAGACAAAAGAAAATACCAAAAGCTTCATTCCAAAGGTGGTTTATGGCTGGTTCTTTTTATGTATTCTTACACTTTTTTTTAATCTTTATACATTTCTCTTCTGATGATCTTGTCCTTTTTCGTTTATCTGTTTCTTGGACACACATTATAATTAAACTGTTCTAAAGTTCTTTTACTTTATTCCCCTTTCCCTTTAAAAAAAACAAACTCAAAAAACCCACACCTCAAATGATATTCCATTTTAGTGTTTACCTAAACACAACAAAAATTAATGAATATGAATGACATACAACTTTCTTCTTACCTCTAGGTTAAGGTAAAGTTCAGCTAAGAACAACACAAAGGCATGAAATTGTTTTCGAGCAGTCTCATCTCCTTTGGCAGCTTCATCTCTGTTTTCATACTCTGTTTGACACCTGAAAACATTAAAACAAAAATCATATAATCTATAGACAACCCAATATATGCAACATGCTACTTATTTAATAGAATGCTAAGAACTTATTCACTGCATTATAACTATTAAATGCTGAATAGTAGGAAGTTTGATTTGTGAAGGAAGTGAGAGGACTTCACAAAGAATGCAGATTTTTGTTCTTCTAGGTGAGCACTGAGATATCTGAGAAAGCAAAATGAAACAGGGCAAATTGCAACATGTAAAAATTAAAAGACAGTTACACAGTTTATATATTAGAATATGGCTCCAGGAAGTTTAACATGGGCAGACAAACATCAACAGAAATAAAATAGGTGTACTCTGAAAGATGTTTTCCCCCTTTCAGGGTGCTGCCTACATTGTTTTAGATGCCTTTACACTTATTCGATAAATTCTTTATCCTACCATTTTAAGTGACAGAAGCAAAATTTAGATATAAATGCAAACAGTGAGGATTAAGATAACATCACAGTGAGGTAATTTTTTAGTATTCAACAACTATGTTCTTTTAAGTTTATCATGCCTTTACTCCTAAACATAGGTGGACTAAGTGAAACTTTTAAAATAAGAAGCAAGTCTGGAGCTTAGGAAGACAAAAGTCCTTAAAGAAAAAGACTAAAGAATTCTGAAGTATTAAAGTGCACTATTCCTTCAAGTGTCATACAGTAAGATTTAAAAGGAAATACATAAATTTTAAAAATGTTGCATTTTTGTCAACTGTGAAGTCTAATCATTATTAAACCTTAATCCCTCAAATTCTGTAGTAACTGAAAATTGAAGAAATTTATCCTTCTGGACTTTATGCATCATAGGTGTAAAGTCGGTTAGCAAACCAACAAATAAACCTTTCATGGCAACTCCAGCCAGAAAAGTAATTAAAGAAAAAACACAATGAAATAAGCCCTGGCAAGAGTCAAAGGACAAAGACAGTACATATACATGCATTTAGTATACATTTAAAGTTGTCTACCTTTCGAATTTATCCTATAACTTGGTATCAGTACAATATACTCAACTGAAAGGAGCCTACAGAACTTGGAGTCCTATTTTCATATTAAAAATTTAAAAATATATGTGTTAGATATCTAATATGTACCTATGCTTTAATAATCCTCAATCTAAATTTCTATTTTAAATATGCACACTATGTTAAGAGTTACATACAAAAAAGGAAGACAACCTGAGAAAGTAACAGGCTTAAAATGACACACTGATACTGACCTTTGAAGCAACAACTGCCGAAAGCTCCTACTTTGTGGACTGATGGTTAGATGGTGAGATAGATAGTTACATAACCGTGCTCCCATGTAGGAAAAATTTGGGACAGATGTGGCCTTCCAAAATAAAAGTGGAAAAATAAATTATTCATAGAAGTCATGATTAGGTTATCAGGAAATATCTTTAAGAGATTTTTGAAAATTTGTCTTTAACAACAGTTGACTAGACAATTGAAGAACAGAAGATTAATAATTACTATTTCTCATGTTAATTTTTCTATCTCATAAACACTTTGCTATATGCATTTCAGCACTTTGAAGTTCATTATACTGATTTTGTGGCTTTAAGAAAATAACCAGCATTGTGCCATTTGTCCTCAATTCTACTTCTCCATTGTGACCTACACCAAAGAGTATCTGAAAGTCACTTTCAAACTGCTTATTAAAAAAAAAACAAACCAAAACAAAACCAAGAGTGGACATTAAGACTTTTTTTAAGGACCAAACTGTGTTAAAATAAATACATCACCTTCATTCAGTCTAAGAGCTATTGATCCCAGATTTTTATTTTTGGCAATAAGGAATGCTCAGGGAAAGAGTACAAGAACATGGTAAATAAAGATAAATACTTACTCCTGCACATGCTCCAGAAAACTGCAGAATAGCAAACTTCTGATTCAGATATTAAAACTGTATCATTAAAGTTAATAGTTCTTGATAAGTCCTTTTTTCTAAAACAAGTCCTGTTACTTTGAATATTTACACTTTAATAATCTAAAAACAGGTGGTGACAATGAAATTCCACAACATAAGTTATACACTGTCTGAAAAATATTTTGCTTTGAAACTGATACTTGAAAATTCCAAGAGGTGGTAAAAGTAATTTGGAATCCATTAGCGTTTACATTCAACCTCTCTTAGAACTTAAAGCAGAACATTCCCTTATTTTGGCAATTTATTACTGCTCATTTGTTTTGAGCTCTCTTCTAACAAGACTTGAATTTGATATTATTTCTCAGATATAGCTTCAGTGAAAAGAGGCTCTGGTCTAAGTAATTTGATCAGCTCTGCCAAAAAAAACCCCCATGGATACTAAGAATTCATTAAACTTCTCCCTTGGCTTTATCATCTTTGAACATTCTTTTTACATCTATCAGTGCTATAAAAGTGTTTGCATCCTTCTGCTTCTAATATGTTTGAAAAAGCATCTTGCCATTTTCATGTCAATGCATTATAGCTACTTACCTTCTACAGGCAGAGGAAAATATGCACTAAACATAACTGTACTATGTGCATTACACTGCTGGAAAGAACTGAGATATCTTTGAAAGATACAACAAATTTAAGTAATTAAGAAAGTCAAATCAACTTTAGTTTCCAGTAAGAGGCATGTGAAATAGCTAACGAGCTTTTTGGTGCTTTAGTTCAATCAGTCGCTTGGACTAGAAGAGGTGGTTCCCTTTTTATAAGGCAAAACCCCCCAAACCACCACAAAACACACAAAACAAACCAACAAAATCCCAACAAAACAAACCATCACATAGTCAAAACCACCAACTACTTCAAACATCATCTGTGTTCTGTATTTTTTTAAACCATTATCTTCCCAATTAGTTGGTCTGTATTTGTGGTTGCATCAAATACTGAAACAATGCCATTTGGGGTATTCTGACCTGGCATAGCACACAGAGACATAAATAAATAAATTAATAAATCTCATATCTTACTAACCAGTCATTATAGTACAATAATGTCTTCCCAGAATTATTGTTGCTTTGTAATCCCAGTTTATCTCCAACTCCAAAAATGTCAAAATCTAAGCATGAAGGCTAGCCTACCAATACATATCTTGAGAAATTTTACTTGCTGTAACAGCAACAGTACACCATATTAACTACACAATAGTCAAGACTTAAGCTATGAAGTCAGAGTGTTCTTTGGAAAACAAGCTAACTGGCACTTCACTCTGTCAAGACATAAATGGATTAGGAAGAACAGGGGGAAGTATATAATTAAGTCTTACAGACAGGCTAAGATACTTGATACCCAGATGAAGGGAAGATTGTACAGGATTTTGGTTTCTTTTATTTTAGCCTTTTTTCCTTCACAAACCTAGCATCTGTAGATCTGCTCAAACATCATTGATGCAGATGCTTATAAACACACTTCAGCATATTTAAATGAAGTTTTGTGATAAACCAGGACGAGTAAAAACAAATACTTGAGCAGAGTCTCAAGACAGAAGAATAAGCATAGTTGACTGACACTCATATCCTGACATACAATGAAGCTGAAATCATGTGCTTTTGGATACTAGGATAGCATTTTGCACTGAGTGAAGTTTTATTTTTCAGAAAAAATTCTCTTTCAGACTGATAACACTCAATGCTTCTCAGTTAAGGAAGGCACATCCAACCCTAACATTGGACTTGTTTTAAATAGGGGGACAGAAAAAGAGGCAACATTAAAATACTTATATTAAACAAGAATAAATTTATTAAACATCTATGAAGTTTCTTCAAATAAAGTTATATGGGATATTTTCAACTTTTATTAACTTTTCTCCATGTGTCCAAATAAAGGATGAAAAAATGATGCTGCCAAACACAGCACAAGTAATCTTGATGTCTAACTAAACTGTTCTGAATTAAATGTGTATCAATTCTGTATTATAGCAAGAAACTTAAGACTCTACAGTTCTGTATGATGTGTGACAATCACGCAGGTTCTACATACCCCAGATTATTTCACAGTAAAAAAATCTGCAAGTATCTGCACTTAAAAGGTGCATAGTTACATTCTTCAATGTAGAATTTGAAAGTAACTCAGGAAAATGGGAGATACCTAATGTAATAAATAGCAAGCAGAAGTGTGACTTCATTTTCTGCAGCAAGCCCAGAAGACAGTAACAGCAGCTCATTTGCTAAGAAACACAGATTAAGCTGTTTTTTCCAATGGCTCCCCCAATTAGTACAGAGTTCAGCTCAAGGTCTCTGTCCTCATTTCCATGACCATCAATGGGACTAGACCTAGTTACCAGCAGACTAGCTTTCCTTTTTTCTACTTATGATGTTCTGAAATAGTTATCATACCAAATGAAGAACAAAGCCTGTCAGTAAAAAGAGCATTTCCCAAAGTAGGTATAATTTTTTTAAATACAAAAGAACAAAAAAAATCTATTACGAAGAATATTTTTTGTAGGATAGAATAAAAATGTACAGCTGACAGTCTCTGCTATGCAAATCCAGCAATTAAAATATAACTTCTTTAATGAACTGCTGTAATTTCAACTCTAGTGTGTGACCTGAAAGATTCAAATACACAACAAAGGAAACAGAATAAATTAGGGAAATTTATCAACCAGCCAAGTATACCTCACTTGAGCTATCATTACAGTTTATTGAGAAAAATCTTTCCCTATACATTTCAGTCTAAAAAGAAAAATTCAAACCATTAAAATACTACATAGGCACAATCATATAACAAATAATACTAGTATGCATATCTTGCACACTAGGTAAGAGAGGCATAACATCCAGGTTAAGACAGAATACACAGGCTACCTGTTGATATACGAGTTCAACAAGTTCTTGCAAAGTTTCATCTGCAGTGACCCAGCCATTCACTGTTTCGGCAAACTGCTCTATTTCAGTTTCAAAACAACCTGGTTGCTCGGCGAGGTGATTTAGAAAGTCTTGTACATATTCTGCCAAAGACAGATAGCCATCATATCCATCTTCAAAGGAAGAATCCTATAGCAGTGAAAGAATATAGGAGCTATTTAAAAGGAACCTTAAATAAAGTTGTCACACTTACTATCTCCAGAAATAACCATATAGCCCTTAGTCTTGAGTAACTCCTGATGCTCTGCATACTTGATAGTGATCTTTATTACACATTTCACTTAAACATTTTAGCAAATATAGACTTCTGCATCAAAAAACTCTAGTAGTCAAGAACTAGGTAACATGTTTTTATAGAGATTAAGGTCTCCCAGCAAAACACATCAAAAAACAGATTAAAAAGAAATTAGTTTGCCAAATTGACTGTAAGATTAACTAACAAACTAACACGTAAGTATACCTGCTAAGAATAAAATTACCAAACTGAGGCTCAACACCCTTTCCTGATGCACACACAAACTGTGCTACAGCTATATGAACTGCAGAAGAAAAAATAATTGAAAATTGGAAACAAAATATTTTGAGCTTACCTAGAGTGCAAAAGTGCTCCAAAATATGCAGGAGGGGGAGAAATTACAGAAATACAATAGTGTAATATTCCCATGTATAAAATATAGCCAGGAAATAATGCATACTGTATCAATGTTTATGCTCCTGCTGATGGAACAGAAAGCCGCTCTATTTGGTTTGTGTGGACAGGTTTTGGTAGCGGGGGGAACTGTAGGGGTAGCTTCTGTGAGAAGCTGCTGGAAGCTTCCCCCATGCCTGGCAGAGCCAACGCCAGCCGGCTCCACGATGGACCTGCCACTGGCCAAAACTGGGTCAATCAGAGATGGCAGTGATGCCTCGGGGATAACATAGTTAAGAAGAAAAAAAAGTTATTGCGCAGATGTAATTGGGGCCAGAGGAGAGCGGAGTGATATGTGAGAGGAACAACTCTGCAGACACCAAGGTCAGTGCAGGAGGGGCAGGAGGTGCTCCAGGCACTGGAGCTGAGATTCCCCTGCAGCCCATGGTGAAGACCATGGTGAGACAGCTGTGCCCCTGCAGCCCAGAGAGGGCCACAGGGATGCAGAGATCCACCTGCAGCTCCTGGAAGAGCCCTATGCCAGAGCAGGGGATGCCTGAGAGGAGGCTGTGATCCTGTGAGATGCCTGTGCTGGAGCAGGGTCCTGGCAGGGACTTACAGACCCATGGAGAGAGGAGCCCACGCTGGAGCAGGTTTCCTGGTAGGACTTGTGACCCTCTGGGGGACCCACACTGGAGCAGCCTGTCCTTGAAGGACTGACCCTGTGTAAGAGTGACCCACGGTGGAGCAGTTTGGGAGAGCTGTTGCCTGTGGGGTGGACTCACATTGGAGAAGTTAATGGAGAACTGTCTCCCATGGGAGGGACTCCATGCTGGAGCAAGAGAAAGACTTTGACTCCTCTCCCAGAGCAGTGGCAGGAACAATGGGCGATGAACTGACCATAACCCCCATTCCTGTCTCCCTGTGCCACTGGGGGGGAGAAGGTAGAGCTGGGAAAGGGGGGGAAGGTGTTTTTAAGGTCTTATTTTACTTCTCATTATCCTGCTCTGATTTTTGTTAGTAATAAATTAAATTCATGTCTCTAATTCAAGCCTGTTTTGCTCATGACAGTATTTGGTGAGTGATCGCCTCCTGATCCTTACCTCAACTCATGAACATTTGTTATATTTTCTCTCCCCTGTCCAGCTGCGGAGGGGAGGGAGAGAGAGGCTTTGGTGGATGTCTGGCATTCAACCAGGAGCAACCCACTAATTTTGTCCATTCAAAAATGAATGTACATAACAGTCTCTAAAGTCAATGCTGTCCTGGATAATTACAATGCTAGTATATGAGAGGAATAGCATAGGAAGCAATATACTTTGTGATGTAACTAGTAATAACATAGTACCAATAATTCACCTTTTCATACTGTACAAAAGATTGTGAAAAGTATCTCATGAGATCTCAGAAGAGCAAGCAGGAACCTGAAGAGGGACTGCTAAAGAGCTGGCATAATTAGTGATTCAAGACATAAGGGTAACATACAAGATATCAGAATTCTCAACTGATCTACTATTTAATGTGAAAAAGATTTAAATATATCTACTCTAATGAAAAATCAAGCTAAAAATGATAACCACTTTTTCTTTACTTAGTGGACATAAATACACTGATAAGGTTTATAATTACATTCTCCCTCTCCCCACCATCCCTCCCTTAACAAGGGGATATCCTTTACTTTCTGTCTTCAAAATACCTCATTCTCTCCTCTACTGCAAAACAACATGGATCTGTGAAAGATAAAAGCTCTGGATATGAACCGTGGAGAAAGACAGATACACATTGCTGAAAATCAAGTATTGGCATTAATTTCACAACCTGTAAAGAATGTGTGGGGAAAAATTCAGATTTTCCAAAATTCTTTAAAGACCCATGTTGTAAGGGTATACAACTTAAGCTAATGAGGGACACATCAATATAACTGAAGAAAAACTAGAAAGGTTTCATATGATGTTTAATTAAGTAGAATATTTGCCCAGTGAATAATACTGAAGACAAAGTTAATGTGGCCCAGCAGAAATAGGAAAAAAATATGGATTTAAGGAAATGGTGGCAAATCATTATTACTCATAAGGATAAAGCCTTCAACAACCTGATCCAAGTTGATTTTGCTCTGAGTTGGGATCGGACCAGAGGAACTTCAGAGGTCCTTTTCAACCTAAATTATTCTATGATTCTAATGGTTTAGAGCTTATGAAGTCAAAGAATAAAAGCTAACAAGCCTCTAACTTGCTAAATATTCTATTTCTCTAAAGGAAATCAAATTTTACTAGGCAATTTCAAATAGCTCAGTAAAAGCTTTGTACAACAAACTATTTTGGTCCACAGAACTATGACATTATTGTGCAACAACTGCAGCTTAATCACATACAGCAAAACTAGTATCTCTTCAAACAACCTGTTTGAAAACTCTCCAACCAAGTTGCAGGGGATGCAGCTGCTGTAGCTAGTAAAAGAAGCTGCTCTTTCTGAAAGCTATCAGGTTGTTATGAGATCCTCATTTAGTAGAGAGGAAGGCATATTCCTCTCATCCTCACCTGATAAAAATTCACTCTTGGAGGAAACGTCCTTGTTCTGCAAGGGACTCCAATCCCATTTGGTATACTGGTGTCCTCACATTCATACTCCTCTTCCCATTTTGTAATTAAAAGGCTAACCACAGAGGCTAAACTCAGCACCATATTCATCTACCTATACTAATTATGCAACTTCAAAGGCAGTCTAGGTTTTAGTAACTATGCCAGGGAACAGAACAAATGGGAGAGGAAAAAATAATAATTCAAACTTTATTATATGTTGTATATTGCTAAATTTGGAACACTCAATACTTTAAAAACTAATTAGATTTAGTCCAGTAACTTCTAGACATAAACCACTCATGTTTCTCACTGGCAGATTTTAACCTTTAACAAAGGAGATAGAACCACGTACTGTATCAACTAAGGGAAAGTAAAAGAAATTCCTCTTGGTTATTTTTAAGCAGCAGTTAGCTAACAGGAGGCTATAAGTTCATACACTCATTACAAATTTACGATTCAAAGTCATGAAAGTCGACTAGAAATTTTCTAATAATCTCAATGATTTCTCAGTCAAGCCAACACTTCTAATCCTTCTCCTTTATATTTGATAGCTATCAGATGGGATCCTGGATTACTCACAACAAAAACAAAAGAGTCACTAACTTTAAGATAATAGATTTGCTTCTCTTCTACTAAGAATCAGTTCATGAGTTTAAAGACATAATGAAAAGGCTAAGTAGGTACTGAAATTCCTCCAAGTTACATAAAGATAAAACCAGAAAGTCTATGGAAAAGAACCACAAGCCAAATTTGCTCTCTGGCTCTGTTTCAGTACATGTGCTAATTACCACTTTCCTATACCTGAAAAGTATTCACAACATTTCCACTTAGGAACTTAGTCACCAATAATTTATTATTGATTTGATTTCTTGAGACTTCTTAGGAAGAAGTTTTGGTTTTTTATCTTCAGATTATACCTACTCAGCAAGTATACAATAGTTATTGCAAAATTAGGTATAAGGACTGTTGCAGGTACATACCTCATATGACATGAATAGGTGATTTAATTGGCACCTTAATGTATGACTAAAAGTATAAACTCCACTAGTGAGGCTGCTTAGCCTCCTTTTGGAAATCAGTTGAAAGAAAAAAAAAAGGAGGTGGAGGGGAAATTCCACCTAAGATAATACAAATCTCACTCCTAAAACTATGAATTGAGATCAGTATGCCCTGATAGAGTAACAGTCATATTATTCTCATATACCCATGTCAGAGAACAAGTCTCACATTTCCTACTGGCAATCCAAACCCAAATCTAGTCACCAGTTCTACTGCAGATACCCACAACTTCCGATGGGATGGACAGCTGTATGCAAAGAGAGAATCCCACAAAGATCTTTCCTCCCCAAAGTCCTGGTAAAGTTTTTCTGAAAAATCTAGTATGCCTTGGATGCTGTAGCCCTTAAAGTATCTTCACAGGTAGCTAATAATTCTGAGTATCAGAACTAACTGGAGATTAAATAATCTAACAATCAAATGTTATATGGACACACATAGTAGTTACAGTAATGTACAATCAAACAAGGAATCAACCAACACATTATTTCTAAAACAATAAATGTTTAATAAATAGCAAAAAACAACATGAGTTTTCAGATCTAAAAATTTCAGGGAACATTATAAATGAAAGCTAAGTATAACTTGTAAGTAAGAAAAACTAAAGTTTCTCAAAACTGCTTTGTTTCAAATTTTAAAACCCATGGTGAAAAATCTGTGTAATAGTAAAGTGTGCTAAATTCCTTATTTTTATTGCAGGTAGACCCAGTTTATAAAATTAATTCAGCTATTAAAGTAAAAAAAACAAACCAAAAACCTCGAAAAAACAACAACAAAAACTAACAAACAAAAAAATCCCCAAACTTGGTAATAGTGAAGGACTAACAAGTCTGAAACATAACTATTCTATCCCTAGTATACTCTGATTAGATTAGGGTTCCTACAACATACTTCCAAATAAATGTTCCAGGTTTTGCTACCATTTTATGACTTATTTTTGTTAACAGATGAGTCACTTGTATTCATAACATTCCTTCAACATGCCTGTGTGTTTTTGCAAAGCAGCTGAAAAGCAACATTGCTGGACTCAAAACTTTATAATTATACATATGCACACTCATGCCATCCCAAATGGCATTTTTTCTTTATTCATAGAAACCATGTAACATGCACTGGGGCAAAGTAGTATTTTTTCCTCCTAGATTATCCATTCACAGAAGCATGTTTGTACTGGCATTTGTCAATGGTTGTATATGACTATGGGCTTTTATTATTCAGGATGGTGATTTTATTCAGTAAGCTGCCAAAGCTGGTAACATCCAGATAACATCGATTTTACTGGTGAGAAAAAAACCCTTCAAAATTCCAAACCACCATGTTTAGCATTCGAATCAAGTATTTTCTCCTAAGTTATTCAAAATATATTTGTTTCAGTATAATTGTTTATTATCATGATTGTATTTGTAAAAGCAATAGTTCCCACCTACTTATACCAGTACCAGTTTATCTGCCTGCATAACAAAAACATATTCCAAGAATTCACATAGATCTTCCCTAGAATAGAATTACTGTAGCAACAATATGGAAGACAAGGAGAGTAGAAAATAAGTACCAACTTTTATTATGTGATGAATGTACAATACAGATCAGAGATTACCCTTAGCCTGGCTGCAAATATATTTCATATTAGGTATGCTGCTAGGAATGAGCCCAAACCTACTTTTTTTGCCCTCTGGTGATACAATATCCCTGAAGGAATTAAAAGACATATGATGGTACATAAAGTTAGGCAGTCATGGCAAATCATACCCATGGCACAGTAAATTTAGGAAAGGTAAAGGCTATGCTTAGAAAAGCTAAAGTTCAAGCTTTCTCCCACACTTGCTTCAAAAATCCATGCAATCTGAATAAAAGTGCAGCTAAGTTTTTAATGAAAATGCAGTGCAGATGTAACTATAACAGAGGCAGTTGTGAAAAAGCTTACGCTGATGTTGGGTGTAATCAATAAGGAATGTAGTTATCTGGAGCAAACTTCAAGCAAAATACTAAAGGCTCTCACAGTATAACATTCACTTATCACAACATTCTGACTGTGTCTGGAGGTTATCATCCAAATTTTTGAAATCTCTTCAGCAAATGCAGCATTCAAGTTATATGATACACAAGAGCAGAAGAAACATTGTTAAATTGAATATAAGTAAATTGGCATATACTAAGAAGAGAAGACAAACACTCACTGCAAAGTTCTGGTTATATCCTGATGGATAAAACTCAGGTGCTTTAACAGACAACTTTGATGTTACCAAAGGAGCCACAGCCACCTGAGATTCAGCCATTTCCGGTCCACAATCAGGAACTGAAACTTTTTCTTGTGATCCAGATGGAATTCTTGCCTGTTGCAGGTGTTCTGAAAAGTTTTTGATAAATGTTTTTTGTTACTGGCTTTTCTTAGAAACCACTAAATTAGTATGTATTCACACAGACTACACACACAGAATACATCACTTTTTGGACTTCAAATATACTTTTACTTATACTATAAATATACTTTCCTCAAAGCTCAGGAGGGATGCATCCCAATAAAGAGGAAGTCAGGCAAAAATACCAGAAGACACCTGCATGGATGAACAAGGAGCTCCTGGACAAACTCAAACACAAAAAGGAAGCCTACAGAGGGTAGAAGAAGGGACAGGTAGCCTGAGAGGAAGACATTGTCCGAGCAGCCAGGGATCAGGTTAGGAGAGCAAAAGCCCTGAGAGAATTAAAACTGGCCAGGGATGTCAAGGGCAACAAGAAAAGCTTCTATAGGTATGTCCTACCTGACAAATTTGGTGGCTTTCTACGATGGGATTACAGCCATCTGGGTGGATGAGGGAAGATCAGCTGGTATCATCTACCTGGATTTGTGCAAAGCATTTGACACTGTCCCACACAAAATCCTTGTCTCTAAACTGCAGAGACAGATTTGACAGATGGACCACTCAGTGCATAAAGAACTGGCTGGATGGTCACATTCAAGGAGTTGTGGTCAATGGCTCATTGTCCAAGTGGAGACTGGTGACAAGTGACATTCCCCAGGGGTCGGTATTGGGACCAGGGTTGTTTAACATCTTTGTTGGTGATATGGACAGTGGCATCAAGGGCACCCTCAGTAAGTTTGCTGATGACACAGAGCTGTGGTGCAGTCAACACGCTGGAGGGAAAGGATGCCATCCAGAGGGACCTGGAGAGGCTTGAAAGATGGGCTTGTGGGAACCTCATGAAGGTCAACAAGGCCAAGTGCAAGGTCCTGCACCTGGGTCCGGGCAATCCCAAGCACAAGTACAGACTGGGCAGAGAATGGGTTGAGAGCAGCCCTGGGGAGAAAGACTTGGGGGTGTTGGTTGACAAAAAGCTCAACATGAGCTGGTAATGTGCACTTGCAGCCCAGAAAGCCAACCCTGTCCTGGGCTGTATCAAAAAAAGGTGCGACCAGCAGGGCGAGGGAGGTGATTCTGCCCCTCTGTGCTGCTCTTGTGAGACCACACCTGGAGTATTGCATCCAGTTCTGGGGCCTCCAATACAACAAAGATGTGGACCTGCTGGAGCAAGTCCAGAGGAGGGCCATGAAGATGATCAGAGGGCAGAAGCACCTCTGCTATGGAGATGGGTTGAGAGAGTTGGGATTGTTCAGTCTGGAGAACAGAAGGTTCTGGGGAGACCTTATGGCAGCCTTTTAGTACCTGGTGGGGGCCTACGAAAAAGCCAGAGGGGGAGTTTTTACAAGGTCATGGAGTGATAGGATAAGGGGGAATGGCTTCAAACTGAAAGAGTAGGTTTAGATTGGATATCAGGAATAAATTATTCCCTGTGAGGGTGGTGAGGCCCCAGCACAGGTTGCCCAGAAAAGCTGTGGCTGCCCCATCCCTGGAAGTGTTCAAGGCCAGGTTGGATGGGGCTTGGAGCAACCCGGTCTAGTGGAAGGTGTCCCAGCCCATGGCAGGAGGGTGGAACTAAATGGTCTTTAAGGTCCCTTCCAACCCAAACCATTCTATCATCCTATACTTCAAATATATATATATATTTAATATGGATAAAGCTTTCACTTGAGCAAACTCTAGGCACCTTTCTACATGACAGAAAGTGAACACAATCAATGTTCATGAGAAGGTGACCAAAAAAAGGGTGAAAGAGAGCCCTCTCTTTCCCCATGAAAACATGTTTTCTAAGACCTAACCTGAGAAACTAGTAAATTTTCTTAGGATATTCTTGCTGCTTTTGGGTTTTTCTAATAGATTTTATATGTAAAGGCAAGACTTTAAAGGTCAATAAATGGAAGAAATCACTTTTTTAACATAATCCTTAAAGACAAATATCATTTTTGTACACAATTTTTAAAAATAAACCAGTGAAATGGTGTTTTTTAAACCACATTTTCCAAATCCATGTTTATAGATTAGCTCCTAAATTTATTGAAAACATAATCTGGATCTACCTGAAAAAGGTAACCAACAAATAATGCTTTATGCTACTGTTGGGTTGGGTTTATTTTTTTGTCAAACCTTTAGTCCAGAGTTAGAGAATTCTTCTGTAAGGGGAAGAATGAGAACATCTGCAGCCAGATGAACAAATGACTAAAACACATACATACAGATGTGTGGGCACAGAAAAGGAGGGAGGGACAGACAGAGAAACGTTGCAAGCAGGCTGCAACGGTACATCATACCTTTACTTGGGCACAGATCCATAGCCCAGAAACATGACTGCTCATCTAAGGAAAAGTGCAGTTGCCAGGCCCCTACGCAGCTCATCTCCATGCGGTGGCCTCTAAGCCCCTAGGTGCGTGGGGTGGGAGAAAGTACGTGTCCCCGTGGCTAGGCCGAAGGGAGATGAGTGGGGGGAAGCCCCAGGGCTCCACTCTCAGTGGGACGGCGACGGGAATGGGGGGGGGGGGGGGGTGCCGGAGCAGCAAGCGAAGCAGGAGCAGGGCACTGTGCACAAAGAAGGGGAGCACAGCGGACTTCAGGGGGCCACTCCTCGATACCTTCGGCACCGGGGGCTTCTGGAATGGCGGGGGAGGGGCCGCTGCACGGCGGCCAGTACCTGCGTTTCCGGTGCTCAGCGGTGCTGTCTTCGGAGGTCGCAACGGTTCCTGCTGCAGCAAGAGGCCGCCCGTTTTATCCTGCTTTTCGTCCGAGACTGAACTGTGGGAACCACTACCCCCAAGACAGGCCCCACCACCGCTCTCCGACGCGTCCGCGCCGCTGAGAGCAACGCCTCCTCGACCCCGACCCCGGCCCCGGCCAGCACCTGGAGCTCGGTCGAAACTATCCGACATACTCGGGTCGGGGTGGCTCAGGCGCTCATGGGAAGGAGCCAGCGACTCAATCTCGCTTCGCCGCGGCCCGAGCACTTCACTTTCAGTTTCACCCCCACACACACCGCCACGATGGTCGCGACCCAGGCCGGCTCATAGCGCCCCCTCGCGACCTCTCAACACCCGTCGCCATAGCAACCTCGGTGGCACCGAGGCCTAGCACCACCCGCCACCGGGAGGGGGAGGAGCACGGCCTGCCAGGCGGCCGAGACTCCGGCCCACCCGGCGCCATTGTCGCCCGCAGATGTGGGTCAGGCGTGGTGTTTGTGACAGTTGTCCCCATCAGCTCGGCTGCTAGGGGTTAAAGGCTCTCGCCCGGATGTCGGGCTGCGTAGCCAACCTCACCTGTTCAGAATTGATGAGTCAGCTTCCCCCTCTTCTCCCCCAACACGGGCTCGACTTCCAACAACAAAGTTTGGGGTTTGTTTGTGTCAGTAGCCGGTTCTGAGGCCTCGGGATGTATTTCAGTTACACCTCCCTCAAAAATCACAAAATATTGGAAATGGCATTTTCAAAAAGACAATATTCTCTTGTAATTGTTTTCTACAGGAACTAATAGCATACTGTGACCATAACAGGACTAGGATTGCAGCTGCACATGCTGGGAAACCTGTAGCTACAGGTGTCTGCTCTTAAAAGCATCATACCACACTGTGCATATGTGGTTTTCCACAAGAAAGCCGTTTGTGTGGAAAAGTTGTAGGCAAGATTGTAAATTTAAGCCAACAAAGTTAACACACCAACTTTTATATATGTCAGAGTGTCTGGTTCCTCTTTTGGGAAGCGACCTGTTAGGTAAATTGAAGGCTCAGATTGTATTTAAAGATGGAGAAATACATTTATTGGTACCCAAGACTAAAGCCATCGAGGCAAGGAGTTTTATGTTCCAGGGAACACCAGAACCAGACACTTCTGGAGGAATACTGGAAGCAGTAGAAAATGCAGTAATACCCTTGGTTTGGGCCAGTGGAACTCCAGGCCATTCCGATCAATCTCAGCCTGTAAGCATTACCCTAAAACCTGGATCAAAGCCAGTAAGGCAGAAACAATATCCTTTAAAATTAGAAGCTAGAAGGGGAATCAAGAGTCTAATAGAAAATTTCAGGGAATTTGGATTATTGATAGAATGTGAGTCAGAATATAACACTCCTATTTTGCCAGTTAAAAAGCCTGGGATGAATAAATATAGGCTGGTACAAGACCTACGAGTGATCAATCAAATAGTTCAGGATATCCACCCTGTTGTAGCCAATCCTTATATCCTGTTAACAGCCCTTACAGAATATCATCAATGGTTTACAGTAATAGATCTGAAGGATGCCTTCTTTTGCATACCTCTCGATAAGCAAAGTCAGGGCATTTTTGCCTTTGAATGGGAAGATCCTCAAACTGGCCAGAAGACTCAGCTTACCTGGACTGTGTTACCACAAGGATTAAGAAATAGTCCAACAATTTTTGTGAATCAATTGGCAAAAGAATTAGAGGTCCAGAAAAAGGAGACCCCCTAAGGGTTGGTCCTGCAGTATATTGATGACATCTTACTAGCAACCGAAACTAATGAAAAGTGTATGGAATTGACTATCAGTCTTCTAAATTTCCTAGGCCAAGGAGGCTACAAAGTGTCTTGGGAAAAGGCTCAGATCATGAAGCAGCAAGTTATCTACCAAGGATTTGAAATAGTACCAGGACAGTGGATGTTGGGAACAGACAGAAAAGAAGCCATCTGCCAGGTACCCCAACCTGCAACTGACTGAGATTTAAGAATGTTCTTAGGTATGGCTGGATGGTGCAGATTGTGGGTCTCAAATTATGGACTTTTGGTCAAACCATTGTATGAGCTTTTAAAGGAGGCCCCGCAACAACCTTTGATTTGGACTTCTGAGAGTGAACATGTGTTCCGTAACTTAAAACTGGCCCTGATGTCTGCACCTGCCTTAGGGCTTCCAGACAAAACCCTTTGAGCTTTTTGTGCACGAATGACAGCACCTTGCCCTTGGAGTTCTGGCACGAAGGTAGGAGACTTCAAGAGGCCTGTGGGGTACTTTTCAAAACAACTTGATTATGTCAGCCAGGGATGGCCCAGATGCCCGCGAGACATAGCAGCGACGGTTCTCATCCAAGAGGCCAGGAAATTGACTTTGGGACAAAAGATAGCAGTGTGCACCTCGCATGCCGTAACTACTGTATTAGGCCAAAAAGGGGGGCATTGGCTTTCCCAAAGTTGTATGCTGAAATATCAGACTATTTTAATGGAGCAAGAAGATGTGGAGTTGAAAGTAACCACAGTGGTAAACTCAGCCTAATTCCTGAACACCCCAATGCAAGGGGGTGAACAGCTAACCCATGATTGCTTACAGACAATTGAGCAAGCTTATGCAAGGCAGCCAGGCCTACAAGACACACCCATTGAAGATCCAGAGACATAGTTCTTTACAGATGGAAGTAGCTTGGTGCAAGATGGAAAATGAAGAGCCAGCTATGCCGTAGTCATGTCAACTGAAATAATAGAAGCGGCACTGCTGCCCATGGACACCTCAGCACAAAAGGCAGAGCTCATAGCACTATGAAGAGACCTGGAATTGGCAGCAGGAAAAAGAGTAAACATATGGATCAACTCGAAATATGCTTTTAGCATTGTTCATGCCCATGGAGCTATATGGAAGGAAAGAGGCCTATTAACAGCACAAGAGTCTCCCATTAAATATAAACAAGAAATATTGTCCCTTCTTGATGCTATTCAACTGCCCAAAGAAGTGGCCGTACTACGCTGCAAGGTACACCAGTGTGGGGATTCCCAAATTCATGTAGGAAGTAGACTTGTAGATAAAGCTGCGTGAGAGGTTGCACAATAAGGCATCTTAGCGTTAATACCTGAGAAAGCTATTTCACTTCCAGAAGGTAGCCCTGGATATAGTCAAGCAGATTTAAAATTAGCTACTTATCTAAAAGCCCAGAATAAAGAGGGTGGATGGCTGGGAACTCCCAATAACCAGGTCATAGTCCCACCACAACTGATGTTACAAATTGTAAAAGAGAAACACCAGCAAACCCACTGGGGAATCAACACTATGACGACAAGTCTATGGACTCATACTCGGTGTTCGTATGACAAAAATTGTCAGGTCTATTACAGAGACATGCCTGATATGTCTTAAAAATAGTCCTTTGAATTCAAAAGGACTGCCTACGGGGATTACTAAAAGAGGAAACACTCCCAGGGAGTACTGGAAAATTGATTTTTCTGAGCTGCCACGCCAACAAGGATTCAGGTATCTCCTAGTATTAGTGGATACCTTTTCTGGGTGGCCAGAAGCTTTCCCCTGCCGCACCAACAGGGCTAGAGAAGTTACCAACGTACTCCTCAAAGAGATCATACTCAGGTTTGGAGTGCCTATAGGCATGTTATCTGATAGGGGACCCCATTTTATATCTGAAGTGTTACAGCAACTTAGTAAACAGTTGGGTATAAGTCAGTATTTACATACTGCATGGAGACCGCTATCTAGTGGAAGGGTTGAGCAAATGAATCAAACTTTAAAGAGACAAATTAGCAAAATGTGTCAGGAAACTTTCTTGAAGTGGCCACAGGTGTTACCATTAGCTTTGTTATGAATTAGAGTGTGTAGTGGATTTATCTTGGTTGGGTGCCAGGTGCCCACTCAAGTTACTCTATCACTCCCTTTCCCACTGGGACAGGGGAGAGAATAAGATGGAGAACAACCAGCAGGGTGAGATAAGGCAGTTTTATCACAGTAAAAGAAAGAAATAAGCAGAGATCTGCACATGCATGAGCTAAAGAGAAAAAAAGTCAGTCTCTACTTCCCATCAGCAGCAATGTTCGGACACTTCCTGGGAAGCAGGGCTCCAGCACGCGTAATGGTTCCTCCAGAAGGCAAACATTGAAAACTCACGAATGCTCCCCCTTCTCCCTTTCTCCCTTAGCTTTTATATCTGAGCTGACGTCATATGGTATGGAATATCCCTTTGGCTAATTTGGGTCAGCTGGCCTGGTTGTGTCCCCTTCCAGGATCTTGCCCACTCCCATCCCCCTTGATGGGGGAAGGAATGTCAGAGGGACAGCACTGCTCAGCAGTAGTCAAAACACTGGTCTGTTATCAACACCTGTCCAGCTACTAATGCAAAGCACAGCACTGTAAGGGCTGTGAACTTGACCTCAGTCAGACCCAATACAGAGTGCAACCCTGAACTAACCTGAAGGTGAGCCCGTATGAGTTGATGTTTGGAAGACCGTATTCTGTTGCAACTTTCCCTGGGTCCAAGGAACAAATTGGGAATCAGGAAATAGAACAATATTTAGTTTCATTGGGGAAATCCTTGAATGAACTAAAAAGGTTTATTATTCTCTCAGAACCTCTTGCCCTAGACACACCAGTTCATTCATTTCAGCCCAGGGATCACATATACATCAAGACCTGAAAATCTGAACCACTTAAGGAGCAGTGGAAAGGACCTTATCCTAGTTCTGTTGGCTACAAGAACGGCAGTAAAGGTGAAAGGAATTAACTCCTGGATTCATTGCACTTGAATTAAGAGGGCTCCCAACTCAGTGGACAATGGAAAACATTGGACCCCTGTGGCTGAAAATTTCGAAGACATCTGTAAACGAGCAGCAAAATGTATAGACTAATGTTTATGGGAATCTTTTTATCTTTAGATGGGGGTGTTGAAGAAAACTTGATATTGACTTTAATCCAAGGGTTTGGTAAGATGCACAATCTGTCCAGCATTACAGCCTGCCTCCCTATCCCAGATTCAGCAGGGGAACCTATTCCTTGGGGAATTATCCCTATAAATCTGTCAGTGGTGATTCAATATGATAATCTGACTAATGTGATAGCAAAGGCAAATATCCACTATTTGGATGAGAAGGAGAGATGTAGGTGACGAGGAGGTGGTATTCTTAAAGATCCAATAGCTTGGTGGCCAGGGAATAATACAACTATTTTTGGAAAAAAAGGAGGTAAGGAGTGTCCAACAGGGTCCCATAGTCTCAACCAACATTTTTTAGAATTCATCTTAGCAGCCTCAGGAGGCCAGGCAGCCGGGTTGTTAGATTTGTGTGTTATTAAAAATCATACCCAAAATGTTTCAAACTTGCCAGAGTATCAAACTCTCTGAACCAAGCCTCATACCTGGATGAAGCACTTAGAAGGACAATGGACATACTTGGGGGAGGTGGGATGGTGTCTAGATTGGGGAATCACACCTATATATAATCTAAGTAAAAGTCAATGGAGGTGTGGAGAAAAACAACAATGAAAGTCAGCCCAGCACCATAAACTGGATGGCCAAATTACTTCTAAATTGAAGTAACCAACCTTTACATTGTGTTAAATCTCTGAAGTTCCTTCACCAGGTTATACTGTTTGGGCTACCTCAGACAAATATTGGACCACCCGACTACTGTTTGGACCCACCACTGGGCAAGTTACCTTAGAGTTATTAACATTATGCCCAACTTGGAGAAAAAGCCCCATAAAAGTCCAATATCGGAGTAAGGTAAAATGAGATACCGAGGATGAATGGACAGGACCTTCAGCTTCCACACAATTTGGATGGGCCCTGCAGTTTCCTCTTACCAGGAGCCATGGCTCTAGAAAATAGAATTTTGTTAGATAATCTAATTTGGCAAGTAAATTAAAGAAACTATCCTAAGCCACAGAAAGGGAATTTCAAATTATAAAAAGGCAAATACAGGCAAATACTAAATTGACATTACAAAACAGACTGGCCTTAGATCTATTTCTGGCCAAAGAACAAGAGGTTTGTGGGTATTTAAAATTGGATAGAGAACATTGTTGTGTACACATCCCAAATGTAACAGAAGATCTCCAAAAACAACTTGACAAAATGCGGCAAGTTGCTGAGGATAGCAATGCTATCCGAATGACCTCTGAAACTGATTGGTTCAATAAAATTCTTCAAGGAATAGGAAGATGGTCCCTGAAAGGATGGCTGGCTGGAATATTGGAAACTATCATAATTGTGATTGTAATTGTAATAATTATCGGTTGTGTTCACAAAATGATCAGTCATAATCTTGCAGGAATTTATGTGACTATAGATAAAACCTGAGTTGAAACTTACCAAATGGGCTTAAGGAATTTGAGAAGTTTCAAAGGGGGGAATTGATACGAAAAGGCTTAATCCAATTTCTACTGTGCCTGTGTACTTTTAGCAAGAAACAGGGTGTGTAGGATCTGCTTTCTCAGCAAGCACGGTTGAAATATAAGGGGAAGACATCTGTCTTAGGAATGCAGCCACAGCCAAAACAAGAACTGAACCTGGGAACCTCGGGAGGATTTTATGGTAATGAGCAAATCATAATATGCATGTGGTGACTGCATATAAGCAACACACTTGTAGAAGATCACGTGTGTGCAAAGCCCAAGGGCCTGTAAATAAATAATGCCCTTCTTAACACTAAATTGGTGTTAAGGAGTCTTATTTGACTGGTTTTCAGTGAATTTCAGTGACACTGCCATGTTTGGGGCATCCACAACCTCCCTGGGCAAACTGTTCCAGTGTCTCACCACCCTCACAGTAAAAAATTTCTTCCTAATATCTAACCTAATTTTCCCCTCTTTCAGTTTGTACCCATTACTCCTTGTCCTATCACTACAGTTCCTGATGAAGAGTCCCTCTCTGGCTTGCCTGTAGGCCCCCTTCAGGTACTGGAAGGTTGCTATGTCTCCATCCAACCTTCTCTTCTCCAGGCTGAACAGCCCCAACTTTCTCAGCCTGTCTTCATAAGGGAGGTGCTCCAGTCCTTATCAACTTCGTGGCCTTCGTCTGGACTTCTTCCAACAATTCCATGTCCTTCTTATGTTGGGGACACCAGAACTGTACACAGTACTCCATGTGGGGTCTCACAAGAGCAGAGGGGGAGAATCACCTCCCTTGACCTGCTGGCCATGCTCCTTTTGATGCAGCCCAGGATTTAGTTGGCTTTCTGGACTGTGAGTGCACACTGCCAGCTCACGTTGAGTTTTTCCTCAACCATCACCCCCAAGTCTTTCTCCACAGGGCTGCTCTCAATCACTTCTCCACCCAACCTGTAGGTGTGTCTGGGATTGCCATGACCCAGGTGTAGAACCATACCTGAGGGAGCCTACACTAGAGGCTACACTAGTAAGATTGGGGATGAAAAGATCTCTTTCTGCCCTTCTTCAGCAACTGCTGGGTCTGTTCACTGCCTCTTAGCTGCTCCCATATGGTCACAGACTGGTGCCTGGTTGCTGGTTTGCTCTTACTTTGATTCTCCCACTGGGCTGGTGGAGTGACCTCCTACAGAGAGGAGTCCTTCCTATGTGCCCTTCCTTGAAAACTTCCGTGCCACGCCCTGGCTGATGTGGCATGCCATTTGCCAGCTGTCTTGGTTGCACTGTAGGTTGCTCATGCTCCTTAGGGGCCCCTTATGAGTGAGTGGGGGTGGCCACTGTCTCTGCTGGCTCCGCCCACGCTGAGTCACCGTTCTAGTGCTAACTGCCAACCATATGGATCTTGGCACTCCTACTGTTCCCCTGACTCTAGAAACTCACCTCATTTGCAATGATCTCCTGCTCTGCCAGGGGAAGTGCCTGCACCAGAGCTGTTCACCTTGGTGAGTGATGGTGTTCAAGGCCAGGCTAGATGGGGCTTTGATCAACCAGGTCTATTGGAGGGTCCCCTGCCCATAGCAGGAGGGTTGGAACTAGGTAATCTTGAAGGTCCCTTCCAATCCAAGCCTTTCTATGATTCTGTGATTCAGGTAGAGTAAACAGGTGACTATTTCTACTGTATTGTGCTTTCATATAACTGCTAAGAAGTTAATCACCAAAGAAGAACTTCCAAAGACAAAAGAAGTTGCTTAGCTTCTCAGCATCAGGGAATCGGAGATGTTGAAATATGATTCATATCTAGAAGTGAATATTGCAGAAGCTAGTGGATGACCTAATGCGCAGTCTTAGTATTATGGGCCAACACCTCCCCTTGCAATACAAAACTGTAATTTTTCCTACAAGTATAAATATGTTTTAAAGCACTTTCTGGGAACCTTTCACAATGGAAAACAGGATGGGTTATTTTAATAATTCCTAAAGTCACTGGGGTTCTCTTTAACATTTAGCATTCTCTGATTCTTGAACAGAGAAGGATACAAAACGCTGGCAATAATACTTGTCCAATAACATCTTCAGCTAGTAGTTTCTGATTTTAATTCTGGGTAGTTTACCTTTTAAGAGGAAAAATCCTATCATCACTGCAAATTATTGGCCTACTGTCTATACAGTGCTGTCTGAAGGTCCCAACACAAGGTTTTCAGAAATATGCAGATCACAGTCATTTACAATCACATGAGATATTTGAGCAAAGTATCTTTTGCTTTGTCCTAAACCTAATATAAAGAAAACTCTGGATAATGCCCTGAGATTTTTGTCTTTTCATTAGAAAGCAAATAGTCTTCCTATGATAGCCCCCTCACTTGTTTCTTGAACAACTAGTAATATTCACTGCATGCCTTACCTGAAATAGGTGGGTAAAAGTCTTCCTTTGAAACCTGCATTGATTTCACAGTCTCAATTCCTATTATTGTTTGTAGATTAAGTAACAGAATTGGTTCTTCCCAAGCCTCTTGTGAGCTCTTGGTAGAGCCTCTGTGGTAACATATTTAAGAAGGGGGAAAAAAGCCCACACAACACCAGCAGCAGTCAGAAGAGAGGAGTGAGAATATGTGAGAGAAACAACTCTGCAGACACAGAAGTCAGTGGAGAAGGAGGGGGAGGAGGTGCTACAGAAACCAGAGCTGAGATTCCCCTGCAGCCCATGGTGAAGACCATGGTGAGGCAGCTATGACCCTGCAGCCCATGGAGATCAACAATGGAGCAAATATCCACCTGAAGCCCATGGAGGACCCTGCACTGAAGCAGGTGGATGAAAAAGTTTGAACAGAAAACAAAAACTCTTTGAATATCATCTTGGTTTAGCACATCAGAAATTTCAAGCTATTTTGTATTTTTATCTCGCGTTCTCAACTCACCTCAGCCATGAATCAATCTATGAAGAGATGAAATCTGATAAATAATAACAATAATCACTCACAGAATACTGTTGACTTTTTTGATATTCCAACTAAAAGTAATTTGACACAAATTACCATTTTAGACAACAAGATACAGCTGAGACACATGGATAGAAGATCCCGAATGGACACCCCAGATCCTGGGAAGCTACAGACCAAGGTACTGAAAATACAATTTTGGACATTAAATGAGAAAATTGCAGATGCTTAAAGAACACAGAAATTGTGAAAAATTCTGGACAGATGTAGGAATACTTGATTTTATCTTACCTAGAAAAATATCTGAAGCACTGAAATAGACCATTAAATAAAAATCCTTTCTGTGTTAACCTAGTTTTAAAAACTGTATGGAAAGGGATATTTAAGACAACATGACAGAAAGGACATTGCTAATTGCTGTATCTGACTTAACAGGCCAGGTAAAATTATGTATGCTATGCCCAGTTCCCATAAAAAAGTGTATCAGACTAAGACATCAAATTCTTTTCCTTTCCCCATGTCAATCCCTATTATCCAATAAGAAATATAAAGCCAAAACTATTAAAAAATTCTCTTGAAGAATAGAGACAGTTCTCTATAGTAAATTGAAGTTTCTTTGAAATAGATTTCTTTTCAATGTTTTAGTGATGAGTATAGGGGGAAAAAAAGGAATGACAGCAGAAGGTGGCAAAAGAAATTAAGAAAACAACTAGAGATTGGTTTTCAAGATTGTAGGGGTAGGAAAGAGGTGTCCATATTCAAAAGAGAACCTAGATTAAAAGTTAAAGAACCCTTACAACCAATCTCCTGGAATCAAAATCATGTTGTACAAACATTAATGTTTCCTCAGATATTATGGCCTGGCCTATTTCTTAGTCACTAACTTACCTTGCCATTAAAAAAAACCCTTCTGGAAGTGGCAAAACTACCTGCCCATTCCTAATGTATTAAATATTATTTTTTATACCAATATAAGCATAAAATTGCTCTAATCCATAACATAAACATTAATATATAATTTGTGCTAATTTCATTATCATCTTATCATAGAAGTCATATTCTTCATCTCCAAATACTTATGAAAAGAAATAATCTTACTCAAATCCATATACCCATAAGAAAAACATTATTTATAAAAATTCTATAGAATAGAATAGAATAGTTCAGTTAAAAAGGGACCTACAGTGATCCTCTAGTCCAACTGCCTGATCACTTCAGGGCTGACCAAAAGTGAAAGCATATTATTAAGGGCCTTGTCAAAATGCCTCTTAAACACTGACAGACTTGGGGCATCAACCACCTCTCTAAGAAGCCTGTTTCAGGATTTGACCACCCTCTCAGTAAATAAATGCTTCCTAATGTCCAGTCTAAACCTCCCCTGACACAGCTTTGAACCATTTCCAGTCATCCTGTCGCTGGATCCCAGGGAGAAGAGATCAGCACCTCCCTCTCCCCCTCCTCAGGAAGCTATAGAGAGCAATGAAGTCACCTCTCAGCCTCCTTTTCTCCAAACTACACAAACCCAGAGTCCTCAGCTGCTCCTTATAGGACATGCCTTCCAGCCCTTTCACCAGCTCTGTTGCCCTCCTCTTGACACGTTCGAGTTCCTCAGCATCCTTTTAAAATTGTGGGGCCCTGTGCTGGTTTGGACAAATTTGGAGGAAAAGTATCCTCTGATAGAAGGCAGGTTACAACCACCCCTCCCCCACCAGGTTCGGGAAAAAAGGAAATTTTCCTCAAAGGAAAGTGAAAGAGATAAAAACGATTTATTTAACAAACACACAGGAAAAGGATAATAATGATAAATAATGAAATCTCTCGATATAGAGAGAAACCTGGGAAGATTTCAGAGTCCTTCTGTAGGTGTGGTCTCTCTCCTCCTCGGAGCTGAGTTGGCGAGGGCCCACCCCCGGGCCTTGGGGAAAAATTCTCCCGATGTGTTCTGATGTTGTTGAACAGTCCAGAAGAGAAGAAGGGAAAAAACCAAAGTCCTAGGAAACAAAGTTCAGCTCTCCATCTCACACAGGAGAAAAAAGAAACTGAAAAAGCTGGCTGAAGAAGCAAGAAAGGGTGCTTCCTCCATGCTACCACAGCCGGAGAACGCAGAGGAGTGTAATATCTGTGTCCTTGAGAAACTGCTTTGAAAAGTTCGCTTAGGTTTATTTTTTTCTCCCCTCTCAAGCTCAGTTTAAAGGCACAGAAAAGGCACAAAATTAATTTTTTGGCAGAGCCATGATAGGGGATACACACCATAGAGTCACCCCAAGACAGGCCCAAAACTGCACACAGTACTCAAGATGAGGGTTCACTAACGCTGAATACAGTGGGATAATCACCTGTCTTGACCAGCTGGTTCTACTGTGTTTGATGCACCCCAGGATGGGATTTGCCTCTTGGCTGCCAGGGTTCACTGCTAAGTCATATTGAGCCTGCTGCTGACCAGCACCACCAGAACCCTTTCTGCAGGGCTGCTGTCCATCCACTCCTCTCCTAATTTATACTTGTGCCTGGTGTTACTTCATCTCAGGTGCAGAATCCGGCCTTTGGACTTGTTAAATATCATGCCATTGATGATTGCCCAACACTCCAATCTATTCAGATCCCTGTGCAAGGCCTCTTGTCCCTCGAGAGAGTCAACAGCACGTCCCAGTTCAGTATCATCAGCAAACTTGCTAATGGTGCGTTTAACTTCTGCAAAATAGCATGCTTAACTAAATAAAGTTTTTATGAAAATTTTAATAAAAAGGGTTTTTTTAGTAAACTGCAATCCTTAAACATGATACAAGATAAATTTATTTCTCCATTTTTTTTGTTTCTACATTGCCATTTGCTTGCGTGGTTGCCAAGCTTCAAGTTAAAACTGCAAATCCTGGAGTCTCTGACTGTTTCCTGAACAGACTAGGGAGTTGTCATCAGGAAGCCTCCGCTACCTTGCCGCTCTCACAGAGCCATCGTCAATGAAGGAAGAGTTGGTATGTAAACTATTACATGAGCTTGACCTCTAGAAATCAACGGGCCCTGACAATATCCTTCTGAGGGTGTTAAGAGCTGACTGACGTCATTGTGAGGCCACTCTTCATGATGTTTGAGAACTCGTGGAGATTGAGGGATGTCCCAGAAAACTGGAAGAAGGCTGATCTCACCCCCATCTGCAAGAAGAGCTTAAAGGACGATCAAGGAAATTATAGGCCCATCAGTCTTACTTCAGCCCCTGGGGAAATTATGGAACGAATCATCCTGGGGGCTATCACAAGTCAGATGAAGCATGTGATTGGGAAAACCGGCACAGATTCACCAAGGGCAAGTCATGTTTGACAAATGTACTAGTTTGAAAACAAACCAGTGGGAGGCACCAAGCCAGAATAACAATTTAATAGGGAAATTAAAAAAAAAATAAAGGCAGAAAACACTGGTTTAAACTGACAGAGTCAGGATACAACCGACACCCTGTTAGGGTGGCAGTAGCAGTCCGATAAAATGGTGGCTGCAGTCCTCCTGAAGTGGTGGATGTGGTTCTGTTGAAGCAGTGATCCTGTAGAAGGGTCTGCTCTTCCTCGGAAGGTCCAGTGGTGGCTATGTAGCTCCTGTCCTCTGGGAATCCAGTGGAAAGGTTGTCTCTGGTGTTCATAATCTCAGATTATATCCAGGATGGAATGCTTGGTTCCTCCTTCTGGGTGGAGCATCTCGCAATGGGATGATGAGTCATGAGGCAAGGCATTGATGGGCTCATTAACAGAAGATAGTCCAGAGGGAGGAGGCAAGGAAACACTGCCCCACCTGGTTTCAACAGCTCATGAGGATGGTAATAGAATACACTGCAACCCAGGACAACAAACCTGATCATCTTCTACAACAAAGTAACCTGCTCAGTTGATATGGGATGAGTAGTGGATGCTGTCTACCTGGATTTTTCCAAGGCTTTTGATAGTTTCACGCAGACTCTTTTTAGAGAAATTGATGCATTATGGTCTAGACAAGTGGTCTAGTTTATAAGGAGAAGCTTTGTAACCTTTATCAGACAATGTAGTCAATAACACTAGAGTATTGATTTTGCATGTGTGGGAGTCAGGACTAATTATTAGGAAATCATTGACATATTGTATCAGCACAGATTGCCCTGGAAGTTTTACATCCTGTAAATCTTTGACCAATATCCAAGAAGGAAAAAATAGTTGGAGATCCTGCGAAACCCTGAGGCAATGGGATCAAAGTATAACTGGTTTTTCAGATTTCAGGAGCCCTACTTCAGTAGGATCCCACCCACAAATATTAGGCAGTAGTTTTTGCAGTTCTTTTGGTAGGGTGAAGCCTCTAGGGCTTTCCTGTAATGCAGCAACTAGTTTAGATAATTTTTTTACAGGTATCTTGAGCTGCACACCCTGGGGGGGAACAGTTTAAATTTGCCTGCAATCTACAGAGTAAATATCTCCCTAATTAATTAGTTGGGCTGTTTTCAAGTAGTATAAAAGAATGTGTAATTGATAAGGGCCCTATTTGGAGGGGCATCTCTTTTAATGAGGTTATGTGTTGCAAGCTTCCTTCAATTCCCATGATGTATTTTTGTCCCACTGTGTTAATGTGGTCATTTTTTAGAGCATTTGTATCTACTAGGCACAAGTAATCTCCCACTCCCCACCCTAAGGGGCAGTTAGAGCTCTTCTTGTGGATTTACAGTATTTAAAATCATGTGGGCATTTCTTGTGGTTGCTGAATAATAGGTTCCTAGTAATTGTCAATCTTGGATATAATTATGTTCTTGTGAGGGGGCAGGGGAATTAAATTTGGAAGTCATGGCTAAACCAGACATACCTTTAGGTATCAGAGAAAAATGGAATTTATAGGGACTATCTTTTTTCCAGTGTCCTAATCACCCATAATAGTTGTAGTAATTGTGTCAGGGAATTTCAGGGGAAAAAGTCCTCAGGGTTTACCTTGATGCCGAATGATTTTTGCCTTTTTTCTTTTATATATTCTCTGTATTCTTTACACATATATTTGTAGCCTATTATTGTATTAGTAGCTAGTCCCAGTACTTTTCCCTACCTTTTCCCTAGGCAGAAAGACAAAACATATTTCCGAGCTCCAAGCCCCAGGGGTACAAGGCTCCTATCCTATTGAGTCGGGGAAACAGGAGTTAAGTGAATTACTAAAGGGGCTGCTTGCTAAAACAATGCATATAGCTTGCCTAACATCTATTGTGCTTACCAAGTAGAAAAAGGGAGGATGCAGGACTATTGATAAGGGGAAGCAGCCCTGACCAAAGATCCTGCTTTCGGACCCTGAAACCAGCTCAAACCAACCTTGGGGTTTGAACTTGGGCCAGGGACTCAGGGAGCATGTGCAAGGAAGCAAGGTGAAAAGTTCAACCCGAGGAAGACTCCTTACTTCATCCCAGAGACCCCTGCCCACAATTACCAGGAGGCACTGCGCAAGCGCAAGGAATACGGAAATGACTTTGGGCTCATTATAATATGAAGCCAGGCTAGGCGGGGCTAGGAAATTAATATGTATAGGCACATTGGGAAGCTTAAGGAATATGTAGCTTGTAACTTGATATATACCAAGCCAAATGCTGCTGCCAGCGCACATGCCTTTGGAGGAAAGATCCCCCATGCGCCCCAGTGCTGGAATAAACATACCTACTTCACTTATTTCAGTAGTGGAGTCTTTTCTGCGTATCACTATCTTGGTTTTTTGCCGGGAACTGAGGCCAAAAACAGCTCTTTGAGACACATTTTCATAAACAGAGTTTAGTTCCCATCTGAGGGGGGAAGACTTAGAAAGGGGTTGAACTGGGGGGAAAATTACCTCACCTCTTATGTATCTAACTGATAATTTTTGTCAAATATGATAATTTGCTAAACTTATAAAACTGTATTCACCCTGTGTGGGGGTGGGCATTTTGTGGACATTTTCCATATCTGCCCCTGGAGGCCTCCAATAAAGACCAGCCTTTATATTACCTCCTATACTAATATTATCTCGAAAGTATGTTGTTTCATTTCTAGGTTCTTTAAGGCATCAACCTCATCCCCATCCTTGACCCCTCTCTCTAGGATAAAAGGGTCCTGGACCCCTAAGGGCTGCAGCCATTAAGGAAACTTTTCTTCCTGTTGTCTTCCATTTTTCTTTTTTCTCATCCCTGTCATTAAAGACAAAATTGCTATACTAACAATTTCATCTATTCCTTTCCTTTGCCATCCTGGAGCATGTTTGGAGGAACAATTGCAGATATCAGGAGTGGATTGGTTGACAAAAAGGGAAACAAGTAATGATCAATTTTCAGGGTTGACCCCCTCCAAACATTCTAATTTGTGAAGCAAATCAAATGTGGAAATCAGATGGGTGCTCTATCAACTGTGCTGACATCCCCTCACTTTACTCCAATTTCTTGTTTCCTGCCACGCTACCACCAGGGATTAACCATTGCCCAATGCTTCAGTCCATCTCAAATGCTCTGCAGGGAAACTTGTCTCTCAAGAGAGTCAACAGCACCTCCCAGTTTGGTATCATCAGCAAACTTGCTAATGGTGCATTCAACTCCTGCATTCAGACCATTGATAAAAATACTGAACAGAACTGGCAACGACCACCTACTGCACCTCCTTCCTGACGGCTGGAGCCCAGCCTGGAGGCAGGAACCCACTGAGGGACACAGATGCGGCTTTCCCGCTTGCAGGTTCAACCAGTAGAGAAGTTAAGTGCATGCACGTACATGCACACACACCATGCACACACTGATACAGCCACCTACAGACACTGCCACAGACAAGGCACTCCCTTAAACAGCACCTACATATAGGACTCACAAAACCCCTAAGTATAAACAACCAAGTCCCCTCCCTTCTCTTAGGCTGGTAAGGACTTGTTATAGTCACTAGTGAAAGCACACTGCCCCACGCTCTCTAGATTCATAAACACACACACATTCGTGCATCCCTAGTGAAAGGAATGAGATAGATTTGTCTTTACAAACAAACTGTGGGTCTGCTGATAGGTAAAAGCTAGATATTGAGAGACGAAAAAAGC
Organism: Lycocorax pyrrhopterus obiensis; assembly: GCA_014706295.1. NCBI lineage: Eukaryota > Metazoa > Chordata > Aves > Passeriformes > Paradisaeidae > Lycocorax > Lycocorax pyrrhopterus. The sequence goes on from JACSVZ010000030.1 coordinate 6,993,326, forward strand.
AATGGGAGGAACCATAAATTCCATAGGAATTCCACTGATTGACACGAGGAAAAGAAAAGGGTGGAGTATACATTAGAAGGGGGTCTGTATTAAGCAATTCGGGAAGCCTGTACCTCTCAAGTACCTCAGCCAATGGGGAAAGAGAGAGGGAAATGCGTCCGGGAAATAAGAATAAAAAGGAGGCTGCGTCCTCTAACAATTTGAGAGATCCCAGGGGAATGCTCCATGGCCTCTCCCTTTATTTGAATAAAGTAACAGGACTCCTCTGTCTCCTTTTTGGACATAAACCTCTGGTGTTTGTGGATTAATTTTCCTGACACTAGAGTACTGGCACAGACCCCCTGCCTGGGTCCTGAGCCTTCTTACCCACTGCACAGGTCTAGCACCATCTAGTCCTCCCTTTAATCCTGACCCATAAGCTCTGGTCGGCTCCTCATCCATCCCCAGGCAGAGCTCCTTGCAGTTCAGCTGGTCCTTGACATAGAGGGCGACACCCTCTCTTCATCTCCCTTGACTGTCCTTCCTAAAGAGCCTGTATCCTTCCATTCCTACATTCCAGTCATAGAAGCCATCTCACCACGTCCGGAATGCCGAAAAAATCACAGCCCCTCGGGTGTGCACTTTCTTCTTTCTAACCATCTTATCCCAATACCATTTAAAAGGTTTATGATGGTATAATTAAGAGTCATAGAAGACATAACTGACACTGTGGTACTAAGCAAATTGTGTTGGTTTTGCACGGCCTGGTTTTTAGTAGTGGGCGGCGGGGCCACGGAGGTGGCTTCTGTGAGAAGCTACTAGAAGCTTCCACCATGTCCGGCAGAGCCAATCCCTGATGGCTCTGAAGATGGACATGCTGCTGGCCAAGCCTGGGCCAATTGGAGATGGTGGTAATGCTTCTGTGATAACATATTTAAGAAGAAAATCAAAACAAAGTACACACGCAGGTTTTTTTTATCCAGAGAAGAAGAGGAGGTAAGAACATGTGAGGGAAAACAATATGGAGACACCAAGGTCAGTGAAGAAGGAGGGGGAGGAGGTGCTCCAGGCGCCAGAGCCGAGGTTCTTCTATAGGCCGTGGTGATGACCAGGGTGAAGCAGGCTGTTCCCCTGCAGCCCATGGGGATCCACGGGGGATGCAGAGATCCACTCGCAACCCGTGGGGGAGGTGCTCACACCGGAGCAGGTGGATGCCTGGAGGAAGCTGCAAGCCAGTGGAAGACCCAATGGAGAGAGAGGGCCCTTGCTTCCAGTCTGGAGCAGCCTGTCCTTGGAGGACTGCACCCCGTGGAAGAGTGACCCATGCCACAGAAGTTTTGGGAGGACTGCTGCTCGTGAGATCGAAGCCACGCTGGAGAAGTTCACAGGGAACTGTCTCCTGTGGGAGGGACCCCATGGTCTCACAGGGGAATGACTCTGATGCCTTTTCCTGGTCTTAAAATCAAGAGGCAAACACAGTTAGAAGGGAAAAAGGGATTTTACCTTGGTATTTATTTTAAGGATCCTTAGGTGCACTACGTCCAGGTCGAATGCACCCCCATGCACAACCCAATGCACACCCCAAACGATCTGGTATAACATTATAGGTCTTACTAATTAGCGTATCTATCAAAACTCCCAATGAGAGGCTTGAATGAGCCCCCCCTCCCCAAGGAACCTTCCCCTGGATCGTTCTATCTTAGTTTACAAAATGTGTTCTGGAGACGACCTTGGGGTCTGGGGCATATTGCTCCCTAACTACAAAACCTCTAAAATGTTTAGTCTCCTAGCTTAACAAACAAGTCCAAGAATGTAGGCAAAAAGCACTAAAGAATACAGAAGTTGTAAAAAGGTATAAAAGGAGTTTAAAAGAAAAGGCAAAAAATCATTATGGCATCAACTCCTCTCCCTGAGCAGTGGAAGAAGATCTAGGGTGACGAACTGACCAAAACCCCCACGCCCTGTGTCCCTGCACTGTCGGTGGGAAGGAGGGAGGGGCTGGGAAAAAAAGGTGTTTTAAGGGCTTATTTTACTTCTCATTATCCTCCTCTGACTCTGTTAGTAATGAATTCACTTTGTACCTTTAAGTTGAGCCTGTTTTGTCTTTGGAGTGTTTTCTCCGGGTCCTTAACTCATGAACCCTTCCTTATTTTTTTTCTCTCCTCTGACCAGCTGTGGCAGGGGAGGGAGAGTTAGCGACTTTTGTGGGTGCCTGGCGTTTGGCCAGTGTCAAGCCACAACAAATAAATCACGAAAGCACCTATATACTGCATCAGGTCAAAGGACAGCAAAATTCCCTTTGCAGAGTATAGCCTTTTTCCATGCATTTTCCTCAGTAAAATCTGAGTCACAGCATTCCAAAGTTTCAGGCTATTTCTTCATAAAGCTGCAGGGAAAATGATGCCTAAAACATGTAGAAGGATTTGACTACCTATAACCATGCCTGCTATAGATACTATAAACTTCTCTTTAAAAGACTGCATACAAATGAAGCACAAAGGGATAAATGCCTACAAGATGGGTACATTGTTCAGAGATAAGAGCAGGTGACAGGTTATGTTAAACATTGGGCTGTAGCGACATGCCATGGAAGGAATTATTGAGGTTTTTAAATGGCCATGGTAATGTTTTTGCTCATGAGTTTGTACCTGTAGAAGTATAGCTTCATAATTACCATAATTACAAGGCTTATCACTCAAGTTATCTTGCTCCCTTAAGACGTTCTCAAAATTGATATCTGATTCCCACACACTAAAAAGGTAATTTGGAGTAGTTTCCATACTGAAAAATCAACCCAAACAGTCAAAACAAAGAAATACAAGTTGCATCATTCAACCCCATATATACTCATTGGTTTCCTTTCCCAACTTCTGACCTGTCTTTCCCATCATCCATAGATGAACTATTGAATTTCCCCCACCTTGAACAATCAATATACATTGGTTGTAGAATTAAGTTTTGATGATTGGAATCACAAAATATTCTGAGTTGGAAGGGACCCACAAGGATCATCCAGTCCAACAATTAAGTGAATGGCCCATATTGTACCTTCGACCTTGGTTTTAATTAGCACCGTGCTCTAACCAACTGAGCTAATCTCAGGGTCATTTTAGCACAGTTAGTGTAGCTTGCATAGAGTATATAGTAAAAACTACTGAACATGGTATTCTTAACTGGTATTTTGAGTTAACATATAAACAACCATAAATAAATATTTACCTGTAATGCTTAGGTAAAACTATGCCACTGTGAGAGACTGAAATGTGAATGGTTAATGGCTCAAAAGACTCGCCCATTTGTGGAGGCAGCAGGGTGCTTTGCTGAGGCCAGGTTTGCACCCCCTGAGGGGTAGGAGGTGAAGTTTTGGTTATGTGGTGACAAAACCTCTGGTCTGAATAAGACAGAGGGGGTGAACACCCACCGCCAGAGGCTACAAGATAGGCTTTGAGCCAGATAAGAGGCAGATCCTGCGAGGTGGGATAGTGCTTTTTATCATGCCAATTGTTCTCCCTTACACCCCCTCCCTCCTCCCCAGGGAAGGTCGCATTCACACAGGACATTCACATTCACATGTGGGCCTGAGGGTATTCATCCTTCTGATGGAGCATAACTGACTCAACTACACTGAAGTGTGAAGTACTAAGGCCTGAACAACAGGCTCTGAGCCAAAGTTGACCTCTAGATGAACCTTCCTAACAAATCTTACATGTATCCACTCATTAACGAAGTATTATTGGCAATATGATGTGTCCATTCATTGATGAAACATGTATTTACCTTTCTCTATTTAGAAACCGGACAAGGCCACATTTGGCCTTGTTTGGGGTTGTAGGATCAAAGACAACTCCCTTGGTTCCTCCTTGAGCCCTGACCAGGCTTTGGGAGAAACCAAACAGGAGAATGAAACCAGATGTTCCTACATTAGAAGTTACATCAGCTTGTTTGTTTAACAATATAAAAGCTGGGCTACTCTCACAGCTAAGTCGGAAGCATCGTTGCCTGCAAAGGTGAAAACACCACAGAATTTCCCAGTTACCAGAAGTGGTTCTCCAGTCCTTCGCTGTGACAGCTTCCCCCAGCTGATGTTTGCAGGTCTGGATGAAGGGGTAAAGTATTAGGGTAACTGGTGATGTATCTTTCTTAATCACTATAGGCAATCTTTTGTAGTAATGATTATGTGCATTGCTTAGCTTATCTTTTTGTGATTGTTTGCAGTTTTGCATTACAGTAAATTACATTATTCCTTAAGTTGTTGTCTGTGTCTTTGGTGTTGACCCTACCCACGGGCAAAGCAGCATGAGAGGCAGCTGTCCTGTCTTAGAAGGTGTCATAAACCATCCAAGACTCTCGAAGGGTCCCCAGACTCATTTCAGAGGCCTTCCACCAGACGACTGCACATGATACTCCTCCCCCTGGAGAGGTACCTGGGTGTTCCAGCTAAACCTAAATGTATATTAACGAACTGAACTGTGTTTTTGTCCTGGGATGATCTCTAATGTTATTGTATTCCATATCTATCTGCACCCAAAAATTGTTACTGTCTCTTTAAGACCCTGCAGCCAGGGACTTTGTGTGTGTGGGTGCTGTCCTGAGCGTTTTTAAAATTGGTGCTGCCAGGCAGCTTCCCGGTCTTTGCCGCGTGGTATTTGCTTCGCGGGCTGCTTGGTCTTTGCTCAGGCAAAGGTTTTTTTCTTCCCTTTTTAAGTTCTCTTTTTGGTTTTCTTGGGATTTTTTTCCTCATCTTGGAGAGACTGCAGTTAGAGGTTTTGAGCTGCCTTAGGGTGAATTCCACAGCTGCCTGTCCGCAGCCAGGGGCATCGCAGCACCGACAGTAGCAGACTGGCCCTGGCTCCGGGTCACCATCAGTAGCACCCAGCCAAAGAGAGAGAGCACCGAGTGGCCCCAATTTAGCTGCTTCGCCTGGCCATGCCTGCCCTGCTGTGGGGAGGGTGTAGACCCTGGATGAGCCCTCAGGTCTTCATCTGCTCCTGGAACTGCTCCATGAAGCTCCTGCCTTCCCGAGAAGGATCTGATGCCATCTTGTCCCTTTGTTACTCATTTCAGAGTGCCCAGCTCTTTAAACTGTCTCAAACCAGGACAGTTTTATGGGCTTCCTCCACCACCGATGGATCAAGACTGTAACCATCACTTACATCTAAATCGCAACAATCAAGTCTCATCACAGGATCCACAGGTTGTGATAACTTTTTCTTTCTTTCTTTCTTTTTCTTTCTCTTTCTTTCTTTCTTTTTCTTTTTCTTTTCTTTTCTTTTTCTTTTCTTTTCTTTTCTTTTCTTTTTTCTTTTCTTTTCTTTTTCTTTTCTTTTCTTTTCTTTTCTTTTCTTTTCTTTTTCTTTTCTTTTCTTTTCTTTTCCCTTACAAATTTTCTTAAGTGATGTTTTGTGCTTTTATATTGCTATATTACTATAGATACTAATAACCAAAATGGCTACATATCTGCTTTCCATTGCAATCAAATTATTAGAAAATAAACCCTACATGTATATATTTACAAACACCAATCATTCAGTGTCATTTCCCGCTAATCCACCTCAAGGGATCTATTAAAAAGAATCTGGGTTACCCCCACCTTCTGGGGTGGGTTGTAACTGCCACTTTTTAATACTTCTAGTAGCATCAAATATAATAGTGAGACTTGTATATGGGTCTGCAGTGGCAAATATTCTCAGGATTAAGGTTTACAATTATTGGGAGTATTTTTCTTTATTATTTTAATCTGATGCTAGTTAAGTGTCACACAGAGCTGAGTAGTTCTGATACCAAAAGGGTTAATTCAATTTTTACTGTGCCTGTGAACTTTTAGCAGAGAAACAAGGCATGCAAAAACTGCTTTCCAGCAAGGACGGTTGGCAGACAAGAAGATATCTGGATCAAGAATGCGGTAATAGACAAAACAAAGGACTGAATCTGGGAACCTGGGGAGGGATTTATGGTAATGGATAAATTGTAATATGCATGTAGCCACTGTATATAAGTAACCCTCTTGTAGAATCACGTGTCTGCGTAAGGTTAGGAGTATCCCCCATTGGACTTGAGGCCTGAATAAATGATGCTCTCTTTAGCACCACATAAGTGTTAAGGAGTCTTATTCCCATATTTCAGAGATTTGGCGACAGTAATTGGCAAGCCAGATGGGACCTCAGCCTTGACCCTTGGTAGATCTCCAGCCGTCTCCGAGGTGTTCTCAGTGAGAGCTTCGCCTTCTAACCACCCAGGGCTTGGGCAAGATCCCTGGGTGAGTAAAGGCATCTTTTAAATTATTTATCTTGGGTTTATTGACAAGGGGTATGAACAGAATTGCTGGTAAGGGGGTTAGTGTCCCCCAGAATAGGGTTCGAATAAGGGGGTTCATAGGGGTTGAGTCCCTGGGTAAGCTTACTGGGGGGGGTTGAGTTCCCTCCCCTCGGGGGTTATCAAAAAGTTATCGGGGGTTCAAGTCCCTCTGGGAAAGGTATTAGGGGTTCAAGTCCCTGGTAATATATTGGAGGTTGTCCCCAGGAGGTATCATCAAACCAAGTTTGTTTTTGCCATCCCGTAGCTCGCATCTCTGCCATCTTCACTTGGGCGGAGAAAGAAAAAAAAGATAACAGGCTCAGTTTAACCAGAGATGCTTTGGTGGTGAAATTCGGTCAGTTGCTTGGCATTCCTTGCATTCTTTGCATTCTTCTTGAACTCTGAGAGTGTTTGTGTGAGTGGTGTGTTAATTTGAGTTTGCCAGCATATGAACACGGGGACGTCCGTGATATAAAAAAATCCGTTTACTGAGAGTGTTGCAGTGTGATTGTTTGCTGGGGTTTTGGAATTTTATCGAAGGTCACTATCTTTGTACATGACTAAGATTGCATTTGTGGACTTGGAACGCCCTCTTCTGTCAGTTTTAATGATTGCAGGCTTGGCGGTCCCCCTTCTCTCCCCCGTTACAAACCCGGAAACACCGTTACGCCCTTCTAAGGTAATAGATTGTGTACTTGTAATTACTGAATATGGGGGAAATTTCTTCTAAAACTAAAGTGAGAGATGATATTCCAAATTTTCCGTTTAAATGTATATTGAACCACTGGAAAAAGGATGGGAGGAGACTTGGGTCCGGGCTCATCCAGTGGTGTGGCTGGTGTGTGGACTGGATGGCCGGGTTAAGTGGCCAGGGGCGGCGCCTTGGATTGTAGCACCGCTTTACAACTGATGTCTCGTGTGAGCCTTGTCTACACTGTGTGTGCTCTCGGTGCATTGTGTCTGTGCTGTGTGTGTCTCCGTGTCTTTGTCCCTGTGTCACCGAAACTACGGGAAAAACAAAAAAACTCTCCAACAACATTTTTAGTGTTAGAGAATGAAGGCATTAATTATTCTGGACAGGATGTTGTTGTGGCCAGGATGTGCAACAGAAATCATTTCATCCACACATAGCCCAGGTGTGCAGAGAAAATCATTCCACGACACATGGCTTTTACTGGATTTTTCACATATTTATACAGTCAAAACCCATAGAAATTCATTGGTTCAATGTTCATTGGTCCCAAGTTACACAATTTTTTAAATATTTGGTTTCTTATTGGTTATGGATTTCTTCACCTCCAATGCTAATTTGGTCCTCATTCCATGGTTCTCTTATCAGTCTTTTCCAGACCAGGTGTCTCCGACCATGCCAGGGGGCAATGTCTGGGGTTGATGTTCGTTAATGTCCATTGATGGTTGATTATTTGCTGGTATCTGTGTGTCTGCTGGCTACTCCCAATCTATGTAGATGTTAAACTCATTAGTTTTCGCCAGTGAAATGCATTTGAAAAGAAACTTCAATTCCCTTTTCCCCTGGACAAAGGGAACAAACCTGACTGAAATTATAAAAGAAAAACTTTTAAAAGTTATATAATTTCCAACACCTGTGTCTCTGTGCACTGTATGTCTCTTGCTGTTTGTGTGTGTACAATGTATGTCCGGGTGTGAGAGAGTAACAAGTATTTGAAACCATTTTCTGCTGGATAGATTCCACAGAAAGTGAGAAAGCAGGAGATGGAAGCGAGAAGGTAGGAAGAGGGCAACTAGGAAGTGAAAAGACAGGAAGAGAAGGAGCAGGAGACAGGTAAACAAGAGGTGATAGCTATCAAGGAGATGGGAAAGGAAAGGGAAGAGAGAGAGAGAATAGAAGCAGGAAAAGGAAAGGGAGGAAAGAAAGAAAACCGGAGTTGGAAAGGGAAAGGAGAGAAAAGACGTAGAGATGCAATGCTAATCTAATCACAGTACAGAGAGAGGCCCTGCCCAGGAAGGATTGAAGCCGAATCAGTGTGCATATCGTAACGGTTTTGGACACCAAGGTCTCCGGAAGTTGAAGGGGGCAGAGGTAACAGAGCTACCCCCCACATCAAGACTGATGGGAACTGGGGGTGGAACCCCAGCTGAACCCCTAGTTACCATACAGCCGGGGAAAGAGAAAATTAACTTTTAATAGACACTGGAGCTAAATATGAACCAAGGAAAATTAAGCTAAGAAATGCAAATGTTGATGCAACTGATGCCTTATCAGGCCTCCTAGACACAGAGACTAGACAGAGTAAAGGAACAAAAGTAGGTATTTATTTGAAGGGCCTTCAAGGTACACCCTGGGGAGCCAGAGGCTATTGCCAAGATGGACCCCAAGATGGACAACAGGTCACGAGTTTTCCACACTTTTATAGGTTTGGTTCATTTGCATATCAGGGTCAATTCTCCAATTAAAGCCCCAGTTAAATGATGTAATTCCCCTTAGCTACCCCCCCTTCAGAGACTCCTTGGTTTACACCCCTTGGGCTCAGGATGGTCCAGGTGTCCTTGAAGAGCAGTCCGGAGAGGCTTTGTTGTGTCTAACTAGCATGAGAGAGCAGAAAGTAACAGGCTACAAGAAGCTTCAAAGTTGCACACTAAGCAGTACAGAGTTTAAAAAATATAAAAGTTAAAACCTAAGGCATCACAACAGGGAAAGCAGAGAAATGAACATTCTTTAACTCTATTAATTTTAAATTCGGCAAGCGATGGATAACCCACCAGTTTTTATATATGCTGGAGTGTTTGATTCCTCTTTTAGAAGGAGACCAGTTCTCAGATTACATTTAAAGATGGAGAAGTACAATTATTGGTATAGGAGACTAAAAGCCATCAAAGCAAGAATTTTTATGTTGCAGGGAATATCAGAATCAGATAATTCTGGAGGAATTCCAGAAGCCATAGAAAATGCAGTAACACCCTTGTTTTGGGCCAGTGGAACTCCAGGACGTTCCCGACGAGCTCAGCTTGTAAGTGTTACCCTAAAACCTGGGTCAAAGCCAGTAAGGCAGAAACAATATCCTTTAAAATTAGAAGCTAGAAGGGGAATCGAGAGTCTAATAGAGAATTTCAGGGAATTTGGATTATTGATAGAATGTGAATCACAATATAACACTCCCATTTTGCCAGTTAACAGAATGTCACCAATGGCTTACAGTAATAGATCTGAAGGATGCCTTCTTTTGCATACCTCTCGATAAGCAAAGTCAGGGCATTTTTGCCTTTGAATGGGAAGATCCTCAAACTGGCCAGAAGACTCAGCTTACCTGGACTGTGTTACCGCAAGGATTTAAAAATAGTCCAACAATTTTTGTGAATCAATTGGCAAAAGAATTAGAGGTCCAGAAAAAGGAGACCCCCTAAGGGTTGGTCCTGCAGTATATTGATGACATCTTACTAGCAACCGAAACTAATGAAAAGTGTATGGAATTGACTATCAGTCTTCTAAATTTCCTAGGCCAAGGAGGCTACAAAGTGTCTTGGGAAAAGGCTCAGATCATGAAGCAGCAAGTTATCTACCAAGGATTTGAAATAATACCAGGACAGTGGAAATTAGGAATGGATAGAAAAGAAGCCATTTGCCAGGTGTCCCAACCTGCGACTGCCCGAAATTTAAGAGCATTCTTGTGAGGATCGTGAATTAAGGAGGCCTCAGAAGGCCTGAGAGTGATCATGTGATCGGTAAAGATAGCCCTGATGTCTAAGAAAGCCCTTTGAGCTTTTTGTACACAAACAACAGCACCAGGCCCTTAAAGTTCTGGCTCAGAAGGTAGGGCACTTCGAGAAGTCTGTAGGCTACTTTTCAAAACAACTCAAGAGTGTTAGCCAGGGATGGCCTGGATGCTTGCGAACTGTAGCAGTGACTGTTCTCTTTTTCCAAGAGGCCAGGAAATTGACTTTGGGACAAAAGATAATAGTATATACCCCGCCTGCCGTGACCACGGTATTAGGCCAAAAGGCGGTGGGGGGGGAGGGGGGGTGCATTGGCTTTCCCTGAGCCATATGCTGAAATATCAGACTGTTCTAACGGAGCAAGAAGAAGTGGAACTTAAAGCACCAGACCTACAAGACACGCCCCTTGAAGATCCAGTGAGAGTTCTTTACAGATGGAAGTAGCTTGGTGCAAGATGGAAAATGAAGATCCAGCTATGCCATAGTCATCTCAACCAAGGTAATAGAAGTTGTGCTGCTGCCTGTGGACACCTCAGCACAAAGGGCAGAGCTCATAGTGCTACGAAAAGCCCTGAAATTGGCATCAGGGAAAAGAATAAACATCAAAATACACCTTTAGCATTGTTCATGCCCATGGAGCTATATTGAAGGAAAGAGGTCTATTAACAGCACAAGAATCTCCCATTAAATATAAAGAAGAAATTATGCCCGTCCTTGATGCTAACTGCCCAAAGAAGTGGCTGTACTATACTGCAAAGCACACCAAAGTGGGGATTCCCAAATGCACATAGGCAATAGACTTGCAGATAAAACTGCACAAGAGGTTGTGCAACAAGGTATCCTGGCATTAATACCTGAGAAAGCTATTTCACTTCCAGAAGGTAGCCCTGGATATAGTCAAGTAGATTTAAAATTAGCTACTTATCCAAAAGCCCAGAATAAAGAGGGTGGATGGCTGGGAACTCCCAATAACCAGGTCATAGTCCCACCACAACTGATGTTACAAGTTGTAAAGGAGAAAACTCACTGGGGAGTTTTGGCACTTTGCCAAGAGCACCCAGTGCTGTGACTTTTTGCTTTATTATCCTTGTCCCTTATTGTCCTTTATTAAACTTTTCAATCCTAACAGGAGAGTGAACCTCGTTTTTCACAACCTGAAGCTGTAATTGGAAGATTAACCCCCGATATGCAAATGGACCAAACTTATAAAAGTATGAAAACCTGTGACCCGTCGTCCATTTCTGGGTATAGCCCCTGGGGGAGCTTTGTCTGCCCTAAATGTACCTGAAGGCCCTTCAATAAATATAACCTCTTTTTATTCTCTTAATTTTGTCTGGCCTCTGTTTTTAGGTAGTCTAATAAGGCATCAGTTTCTGGCGACCATGAAGGGACAGGAGGCCTCAAGAGAATCCTCTGGACCTAGTAAGACCCAGCTTCAACCCCCCCCCCCGCCCGCCGCTGGCACTTTCGGGGGCAGCGGCTAAGGTCCAGGCAGCATCGGAGCCCAAGAATCCAGCACAGAGGCAGAAAATGTAAGTAGGCGAGTGAAAAAACAGTGTTTTGTTTTTAGCATCTGGGTTTGGTGTTAAGACATCTCCTATAGTTTTGTTTGGTGCGTGGAAGGGATCTGAGAGGATCCAGAGTGATTTTCGTTCGTTTGCTGCTTCCCCCGTTCCTCGCGGTGGTTTAGTCCGATGACTAGAGTGATTTGCGAGGTCGCGGGCTGTTTGCTCGTAAAGTAGGAGGGGACATCCTCAGAACAGACTTAGCACTGCAGTGGCGAGTTTTGGCCTGAGGCCAGCGGTGGTGTGGTGGGTTAAGCCCTAAGCCCCTAGTCCAAAGGTTGGGAGTTTAAATCCTGCGCATTCCTCGTTCTTGTTCTTTCTCTCTCCCTGCTTACTAGTGTTTGTCTTTAGGTCGCTTCACTTTATTTTTTGTGGTTTTTTCCTGTTTATAAGTGTAGACATGGGGTGTGTCTTCTCACGTGAAGATGCAACTCAAATACCTAGAGATTCCCCTTTAGGTTAAATATTGAAGAACTGGCAGAGATTAATGGGCAAAGAAACATTTCTTTCAAAAGTTGAATTGATTAGACTATCAGAACAGGTCTGGCCAATGTATAAGTTAGAGAAAAATGAGACGTGGCCTAAGTTTGGCAGCTTAGATGAGGAATTAATATTAAATCTGATGTCTCGCATACGCCAAGATCAGTATTTGGAGGAACTTAAGTATGCTAAGCTTTTTGTGCTTTTATTATGTGATGAAAAGCTACAGAGATCTAAGAAAGAACAGCATGTAATGCTTCTGAGAAGGAAGGGGAAGAAAGATGAGAGGGAGGAGCCCGTTCTTAGTCCACCGTGTGTAAGGGACAAGGAGGAGGTGGAAATGGATTTGGTAGCACCCTCTCTGAGGCCTGGGCAATCTCCCCGGAAGTGGCCGGGAGCGGGGTTGCGGCTTTGGCGATACCCCTGCCGATAAAAGAGGAAGGGGAGCGAAAAGGGGATTTTTATAGACCACCACCCCCCTCTCGGGAGACGGCGGCGCTAGCAAAAGCGGACTCACTGGCTTCACTCTGGGCGCCGCTTCCACCTTCCCCTCCCTCCCCTTCTCCGGTCCCTCCCGGGTCCGGAGGAGCGGAGGGGAAGCTCCTGCAGACAACGACACCGCCCCTGAAGGCGGAGCCGGGGGGCAGAGCCTCCCATCGAGAGGTTGGGCACAGAACCTCCGATCGAGAGGGCGGAGAGAGGATTTCCCACCAGGGGGGCGGCACCTCTGTCACTCTCAGAGGTAACAACTTGCGCCTGAGTTTCCATGGGAACACCGTTCGCTTGGAGACAGGCGCAGGAGATGATGTCACGCTCGGCGCCAGCGAAGCCAGCGAGGCTGGGGCTGCTCTGCCTCAGGGCCATCAGGCCAGGGCTGTTCGGCCTCCACACTGGTGCAAGTCCTGCTTGGCAATTCCTAGTACTAATACTGGCCCAGACAGCTCCAGCAAGGCAGATTCAACGGAAACAGACAGTAGTATTAACTCAGATAACTCCTCCGGAAAGGAGGATGAGGAGACAGCTGTTTTGATCAGACAAAAGAGGGGGAAAATAGCAAAGAAAGCCATTGAGGCACATAGTCTGGTAGCTAAACATACCAGGTCTAAAACAGAAGAACCAGTTTTACAAGTCCCTCTGAGACAGGCAGTTGGTAGCCGAGGGCCTATATATGTAAAAGTCCTGTACTCTCTTGTAGAGTTAGAACAGTGGAAGACCACTGCTGGAAAATATAAAGAAAATCCAGACAAAGTAGGTAACTTGATAGAGAGGGCAATTGACACACAGAACCCTGACTGGAGTGATTTGAAGTCTATGATGGACACATTGCTTGATCACACTGAAAGAGAGATGGTTAACAAGGCTATTATAACTTCTCTAGAGGCACATATAGCAAGCGTATCGATTCAGGGCACAGTTGCTGAAGTCTTCCCATTGGTTAATCCAGGGTGGGATCCTAATGTGCCAGACCAAATGGCAAGGCTAAAACGATACCAGAATCTCATAGTATATGGGTTAAGACATGGTGTTCCTAAAGCTCTAAATTGGGCTAAGTTATACAAAATAAAAAAATCCAGACGAATCTCCCACCGATTTTTTAAATAGGCTAAGAGAAGCTGCAATCAAATACACAACCCTAGATCCTGATTCAACTGAAGGGAAGTCTCACCTAACTCTCCTGTTTATAGGTCAAGCTACAAATGATATAAGAAGAAAGCTGCAAAAGTTACATGGGGTTCAGGACATGAGTAAATTGTTAGAGGTAGCCTGGAAGGTGTATCAAAACAGAGACTTAAGCGACAAAGTTAGACACTGTGGTGACCAATTGACCTGTGATACAAGAGACAGTGTTCTTGATAAGACAGTCTCTGGTGCCAAGGATGTATCGGTTATGGTGAGGGAAAGAAGCCTCTCCTGGGATGCCTGCTCGGTTATGGTAATGTACCCCAGTTCTAATTCCCTGGTTGGCTTTGGTGTTAGCCACTCCCCTGTACTTAAGATCGACCTGTCACGTGTTTGGGGTCATTTGCCTATGGAAACCTTTGTGAGCAGCACCAATAAACTGCTGTTCGTGGAACACTATGCAAGGACCCTTCTCAGCTTCTTGCCGTTGGGTTTATGTTACTGAAGTCATCCCTGTGCCTGTGCGTTCATGCATATGAGCCCACAGAGCCAGAAGGGACTTGGTAACAGCTGGCGCCCAGCGTGGACTCCCTCGGATGTCCACGACAGCGTCTCCAGAATTTCTGGAATCAAGTCGCATCTGGAGCTGCCACTTCCCCGAAGATGCCTCTGAGTTTTATCAGGAGCTTCAGAAAGAGAGACCGATAATTTCCTTAGAAGAGGAGACCGGTCAGCACCCGACTGGACCACCCTGAGAACATTATTTGACCCACTGGTGAGATACGGGTCACCTTTTATCCTTTTATTTTTCTCTTTTATCTCGGGGTTGGGAGGAGAGGGAGATGGACGGAGAAATAATCCGTCTCCTACGAGAAGTATTTCCCCAAGTTCTAAAAACCCTTATTTGTGGATGTTATAAACGAGCCAATCAATATTATGATTAAAGAGAATTTATTAATAATCAAAGTATAAAATTCGGAAAGAGCCACGAGGCAGAAGCAACGCTGAGCCAGGTGATCGGCACTGGGTGCACTGAGTTCCGACCTCTATCGGTTCGAATCTTGCCTGTTCACCACTGAGGTTTCTCTGAGGTGTCTTTTTATACTTTTTTTCTTCTTTGTTGATTTTATCTTTTCAATACAACAATATAATTTTCCTGTTTTTTTCACCACGTCTGACGACAGTTCCTGAAATCAGTAGTCGATTTTTGCTGTTGGAATCAGTTTCTGGTGAAAGTATATTATTGTTGCATATACATACATGGAACACACATCCTGGAACCGTATTTCTGTATATACACACACATCCTGGAGCTCTGCCAGACGAGGAAATGCCACGAAATGCTTATCTGTGGAATGCAATTGGAATGTACCTTGCCGGGGCTTATTCAGACAGAAATCCCTTGAACAGCAAAATTCTGGTGGTCACCTGCTTGTGCTTTTTCTCAGCCTCAGCAAAATGCTGTAATCTTTAAAACTTTAGCACGAATTATTTTGTATCATATACTACAATCCCTCCCCTTTTATATTAAAATATTAATTCGTGCTTTTATGGTTAGTTTGATTAGGTTTGTTTATTACACAATTTTACTTTCATTTTTCTACATTTATACGACTTAACAATTATATTTTTATATTATTATGTAACTGAATAACCTTTTATATCTAAAGTTCTACAATGTTTTATTAAACAGGATACTGATTAAAACTTTAAACATTCTTTATGTTTGTTAAAATTCATTTTTGTATTCGTCCCATGCTTGTTCTTCATACATTTTGTAATTTCTTTGCAGGTTGTATACATTAATTTTTTCTTTTCTTATTTGGGCTTCAAACTTAGCTAAAACTTTAATAGCTTTACTCTTTTTATTTTCTTTTTTCAATTTCATTATCTTAGATACCTCAGGTGCTTGGCCAAGTTTTCTCATAGCTAATTCAGGGTCTATAGGCATTGTTGCTATTTGCATACTTTGGACCACAGAATGAATGAGATGGATGAAGCATGGTATTAAACAAGGTAAAAACAGTAACTTAGCTGTTGAACATAATATCAAAAATCCCACCTTTTTCTACCAAGCGCTTCCCCCAAACAATTGGTCCCACCAAGAGGCTTGGAGGATGAAATTCCATTTTTGAACTGGCACATGTGCCACCTTTTTGATTTTTGTAGCAAGATTTTTGATAGTTTCTCTATAGTCATCTATTTCTACACAGCATTCAGATTCATTGAATTTCCCACAGACCCCTCCTTCTTCAGCCAACAAGTAGTCCAAAGCTATCCGGTTTTGATATACGAATGCTCGCATTTGGGAATGCTGTTTTGCCAATAATTCGAGGGCATCAGAGGTATGATTTGACACAACTTCTACTACAGCTTGGAGTCTTATTAGCCGATTTAGTAGGTAAATTGGGGTCCTATATCTCCAGCTTCCATCTTGAGCTCAAGTTGCCGGGCTATAATATGCTATTATTATTTTTTTTGCTGGCCATTCGTCTTTTCTCCACTTTTGATTCCCTCCTGCTTTTGGAAATTCGAGATTCAATTCTCTTTTTTTTCTGTCTAGGGTTTCATATAGGGGTGCTCCTAGTAGGTTACTCTCGGACCTTGGTAGCATAAAGAAGGAGGGTCTAATTATTTTTAATGTACAGGACCTTCTCCACCTGCCAGGTAGTTGACTGTAAGCTTTCTCCCCGCAAATTTAATATATTCTATTTGGTGCTTTTCATGGTTCATTTACAGCCTCTGGTTTTTCCCAGTAATCTTTTAGGTCTTTCAAGGTTTGGTAAGGGTTAGCTCCAGGGCTTTTATGCTAACATACCCCAGTTTGGTTAATCTATTCACAGTCTGTTCTCTTAATTTGACTCTAATACCCGGCAGGGATTTCTGGTGGCTAAACTTTTGAGTTATTATTTGAGTGCACTGCTAGAGTGGACATACAGGGAGTATATCTTACAACTTCAGTGTATTTCTTTCTTTCTCTGCTGATACAGACTGTTTTAATTATTTGATTATCTAAAAGTCACTCTTCAGGTCGTTTTAATGTTTTAGAAATTTGAGTGTGATTCTATTGTAGAAGTTGCTCTGGAGCTGGACTCTCACCTCTCCATGGCCATTTTTCGGCTGATTTAAGCCCTCTACAGATCCAACAATTGGATTGCCTTAATTTTGTGGCAATTTCTTGCATTAGGTTTACAAAAAGATTCTTATTTGAGGGGGGTAAACCCCAATTGTTATACTGTTGTTCTAACTGGTCATATGGTTCACTTAATGTTTTTAATTTTTTGCTCTATTTTTCTTTTTTCTGCTTTTGACTTTTGTTTCTTTAATTCTTGAGCAATTTGTTTCATCTTAGTCTCTGGATTTACCTTTTTCTCATCTCTTGCAAAGCAAAAAATTTTTTCATATCGTAAGCAAATTCATTCATCATCATCGTTAAGATAATTAGATATTATGCCTACCTCTTTAGTAGTAAATCTCAGGTTATACTTTGTATTTTCTCCCACCCAATATGTTTTCCCACCCGCAGTGCACAATTTTAATTGGCTGCGATCATAGCATATTTTACTGGCTTGAGAATGTGCCCAAAATATTGTTTCCATATTCTTCCCGATCCATGCGGAATGATAACATTTGTCACAGGTGGGTATCACAGGCTTAACCGCTCGTTTGTATAACGCATGAGTCATTACATTTTTATGTTTTTTCATGGACTGCGTTTTTAACCTCTCATCTTTAGGAATCGCTTTCGGGTCATAGCAGATTATTTTCTTGTCTGATTGACACATTTTGTATTGAGTGCCATTATGTATGCAGTTTCCCTTTTCGTTGCCAATTTTGCAGTCATAGTGGGTCTTTATAGCTACCGGTTCTGTTAGGGTGGTCTCAAAGTACTGCTCATGATTTTGGACTGGGCTCAGCTTCCCAATATTGAAGTGATTCTCAGGGAGCAGACTGGCCGTTTTGTCTATTATTAGACTCAGGACTATCAGGATTCTCCACAGGCGTACTCCTCTGCCTCTGCCTGCGCCCACGGGGTTGCCACCCGTGGCGAGGGAGTCCATCTTCTCGGCAGCAGGAGTATTCTTCAGGAGAACTATAAATGGACTGAGCCGCTCACCTCCTCTTAAAAGGGCCCCACCTTGATAGTTTGACTGCCTCGGCACTACAAGGTACTTTGTTCGACCGTTGGCACTCGATTGCTAGAGCTTGTGCCTTTGAGTCTAATTTACCTCTCACCCCCTTTTTGAACAAGTAATACCACTCTGGAGAGTCTAATTCTAATATGCCTGCATTAGTAGCGACTACTAAAGTATGGGAGGTTAAGGCATATTCTTCCTCCAAGCACCTTGTACAAAGTTCTCTTGGTCTGTATCCCCTCTTACAATGTGTAACCCAAATTTCTTGACAATAATTACACTTAAAATGAACAAATGGATAACACTCGCATCCTGGTACCGAACAACTTCTCTCTTTCAGTCATTTAGCATGTCAGTGCAGTTTTATCTTCAAGCTTCCTGGAGGAGAAGTCACTTTTCATTCAGGTGATCCTTCTTGACGCTCAGTCTTCTTAACTCGGGAGGTGTGCGTCTAACCTTTTTCAGCTGTCCATATTGCTGTGTCTGTGGTTAGAAGCACAAGGAAAGGACCTTCCCAGCGAGGTGTGAGAGAGATTTCTTTCTAGGTTTTAATCAATACCTTATCTCTTGGTTGTATCTTATGTATGGCGAACCCCAAAGGTGTGCTTTGCGTTATTAGTCTCTTCTTCTTTAATTCTTGTAGGTTCTTATTTATTGTTATCAAATAGGGTTGAATTTGGCTGTCATCCAGCCTTGGGTGTCCCACTGGCATCTCATGTTCATATGGCATCCTATAAAGCATTTCAAAGGGTCATAGCCCACTTTCAGAGTGAGGCATAGTTTTTATATTTAACAGGGCTAAAGGAAGGCACTTGACCCACGACATCTTAGTTTCTAACATCAATTTTGACAATTGGGCTTTTAACGTTTGGTTCATTCTTTCTACTCGCTCTGAACTCTGTGGATGCCATGGGGTATGATATTCCCAGCGGATTCTTAAAGCATCTGCTAATTGCTTAATAACTTTTGACATAAAATGTGTCCCTTGATCTGAATCTATATAGTCTATTATACCGTATCAAGGTATAATTTCTTTTAACAATATCTTTGACACTGTCTGGGCTGAAGCCCTGGTACTAGGGAAGGCTTCTACCCAATGTGTTAGTTGCTCTACTATTACTAACAGGTATTTATACCTTCCTACTTTAGGTAGTTCTGTGAAATCTACTTGAACTTTTTCAAATGGACGATATGCTAAAGGACGACCTCCTAGTAGAGTTTGTCGTAGCTTAGTTCTGTTTATTTTTTTGACATATCATGCACCCTTGTACTTCTTGTTTAGCTAACTCAAAAATTCTTTTACATCCAAAAAATTTCAAAAACTGCTTTGCAAGCGCCTGTGCTCCCCAGTGGGTCTGTTGATGAAGCCTCTTTAAAATTTTCCTTGTATAATCTTTGGACAATAATTCTCTTCCATCAGGTAATTTCCATTTACCTTCTTCCCACTTTCTTCCTATTTTTTCATATTCTTCAATTTCTTTTGAGGAGGGATGTGAAGAGTATTCTTGGGTCTTATCCTTTTAACTTCTGGAATATTTATTACTAATAATGCTGCTTTTTTAGCTTCTCTATCGGCTAAATTATTTTTCTGAGTTCGGAATTGCATCTTTACCTGGTGTCTTTTAACATGTACTACTGAAATCGCTTTTGGTTCTCTAATGGCCTCTAGGATTTGCTTTATTTGTTCTTCATGAACTAACCCTCGTCCACGAGTACTTATTAAACCTCTTTTTTCTCAAATTTTTCTAAAGGTGTGGACTGTTGCGGTAACTCAGCCCATTAACAGGCCTAAAGGCATTCAGTGGGTTGACTTCCCCACTCATGACAGTGGTTCTGAGGGCGGCACTGAGGCCTGAGGGTTCCTCCCCCTGGGTGTCACCCTTAGAGGCATCTCCTCCCACTGTTCTAGCTAGTTCTTTGTTCCTCAGTTCTCAATTGGTTAAGTTCCTTTTGCATATTCGTGTATCTCATTGCTTAGTTAATTATGTTCTAGAAAGTTCATCTCTGTTGTAAACCCCATTGGCTTGCCTATGTAAGTTCCTCCCCTTGTTATTCCCCATTGGTTCTCTGTCATTCCCCATCAATTCCCTATTGGTTCTTCCCTTGGATCCACCCGAGTCTCCCCAGTTTGAAAACTGGCCCCCAGCCTTTCTCGGGGCTCGTCTTGTTGCTTCTTCCCCCGCGGGAATAAAGCGGACACTGTTACAACGAAGAGCCCTTCTCTCCTCCTTTGCCTCCGTCGGTTGCTAGGTAACACCCAGACTGCAGCCTGCTCCCTAGAGAGCTGAGGGCAGAAGGCTCCCTAGAGAGCGGATTCCAACCGGCCTTGCACCAAGTGGTTCCCCCTGACTGGGACACCATAGCAAGTCATCTGCCAGGCCTCCGGGCGGCCAGTGGTCAGCATGACAGTGGACTACTTCAAAAGCATATTTGGAGTCAGTAAGAATTGTTCCTCTCTTTCATTTTAGTCTTTTAAGTGCTTGTAAAACTGCATACAATTCACAAGCTTGTGCTGACCAACTAGCACTTAGGGGTCCTGACTCTACTACTTTTTTTGACTTCCCTTTTACTATTGCATACCCTGATTTTTTCTTTTCTATAATCCTTGCTGATCTATTTACAAACTATTTTTCTCCGTCCACTAATTCTTCCTCTTTTAAATCTTGTCTTATCTTTGTTTACAATTCTACTATCTCTACACAGTTATGGTTATATTCTTGTAGGGCATCACCAAACAAGAATTGTGCTGGATTTTGAGCAGTAGTTGTCCACAATTTTAAATCAGGAGAATGAATTAATATGGCCTCATACTTTAAGAGTCTAGCATCTGTGAGCCATTTGTTTGCTTTCTGTTTTAAGATGCTTCTTATATTGTGGGGGGTATATACTACCAATGGTGCTCCGAAGGTGACTTTCTTAGCCTCTTCTACTAGTAATGCCACTGCCACTATTGCTTGTAAGCAGGTGGGCCAGCCTCGGCTCACCGGATCTAGGAGTTTTGACACATACCCCACAGGCTTTTTGGCTCCGGCCCAATCCTGTGTTAATACTCCATGGGCCGTATGATTACTAACATCTACAAACAACTGAAATTGTCTCTTCACATCAGGAAGGCTCAACACTGGAGCAGCTATAAGCATCTCCTTTAATTCTCTAAATCTTGTTTCGTCTTGCTCTGTTCATTTTATTTTTTCGGTAGTCAGTTTCTCATATAAAAATTTCACCTCCTCATTATATCTTTCAATTTACTCTCTACAATACCCTAAAAGTCCTAATAGTTGCCTGACTTCTTTTTTCGTCCGTGGAGGGGGTAATGCAATGATCCCAGCTACTCTTTCGGGGTCTAATTTCTTTTTCTTTTTGTGATCCAGTGCCCTAAATATTTGACTTTTGGCTCTGTAAACTGTAACTTTGATCTTGATACTTTTAATCCTTTTTTTCCTAGGAAATTTAATAATGCTATGGTGCTTGCCCTTACATCTTCTTTTCTTGGACCAGCTATTAATAGGTCATTAACATGCTGCAAAAGTTTAGTGCCTTCTGCTGGCACAAACTGACTTAATAACTGTTCGAGTGCTTGCCCGAACAGATGGGGAGCCTCTACAAACCCCTGTGGTAAAGATGTCCACCTAAATTGTTGCTTCCTATTCGTTTCAGGGTTTTCCCACTGAAAGGCAAAATAGTCCCGGCTCTCTTCGGCCAATGGACAGGTCTAAAAGGCATCTTTCAAGTCAATTACACTATACCAGGTGTCTTTAGGGGAAATTTGGTTTAAAAGGGTATATGGATTTGCTACTACAGGGAAACGTGCTCTTGTTCTCTCATTTATAGCTCTTAAATCTTGCACTAGCCTAAAGCTTCCATCAGCTTTCCGTACAGCTAAGATAGGCGTGTTATGCCTTGACATGCACGGTTCTAAAGTTCCCCTTTCCATTAATCCGTCTATCACAGGTTTTAATCCCCTCCTTCCTTCCATGGAAATGGGATACTGTTTAATTTTAATTGGATCTTCTGGCCTCTCTATTTCAATGGAAATAGGCTCCATCTCTAACCTTCCAGCTTCTCCCTGGGTGTACCAGACTTTGGGATCAATCTTCTTCTCATCTTCTTTAGTTAATACATACAGGCTTACTACTAAATCTGGTCCTTGCACTACCAGATTTATTCTTAAAGCTACAATTAAATCCCTTCTTAATAGATTATAATCTGCTTCTTCAACTAATAACACGTTCCCTAAACAAATTTTTGTTTTTGACTCTATTTCTACATCTTTAATAACTGGGACTTTGAAGGGTTCTCCTTTAGCCCCGATTACTATCACTGTATCTTTGCTTTGTTTGCATCTTCTTGGCAGTCTTTGGACCGTGGAATGTTCGGCCCCTGAGTCAACTAGAAAGGATATTTCTTCCTTTTGGGGTCCTATTTTTAATTTTATCAAGGGCTCTTTAGATGTCCTGGACCCTAAAATAAAAAGCCCCTGACATCCTTAGTCTTCTTGAAAAATCTTCTCATCTTTTGGTTTTTTTTTGCAGTCCTTTTTAAATGCCTTTTCTTCTTGCAATAATAGCATTCGGGGGGTTCCCTCTAATCTTCAGGTGTCTTTCTTTGCGGGACCGATTGCCCTTTTTGGTTTCTATGGGTTTGTGCTGACCTCACAGGGCTTTGGGGACATTCCAGCTTCTGGGCTTCCCTAACGGCTGCAACTAGAACTCTGGCTTTAGTCTTCTGCTTTTCTTCAGATATGGAGGCAGAAGGTTATCTAAAGGATCCCATGCCTCGCTTTTGGATCTGGTTACTTTCTTGGTTTTTACTGTAAATAACCCAGTTGCTGATCCCTCCCATATCTTTGCATATTCCTTCTCCTCTTGGTCTAGCGGGTTTTTGTTATTTACATAAATATTTAGGGGCTCGACAGGTCCACTCCTCATAAGTTCTAAACATGGGCTAAATTAAGTGGCTCCTAATTTCCTTTCCCCCCAAATTTTCATGCAAAAATGAATGAGTTTTTCTTTAGATTTTCTTTTTGTTGAGGGGCACACTTCTCAGTATTCTAGTATTACTTCCAACGGACTATCTCGGGGAATTTCTGGTAGATTATTCTTTTTTTCTCCTAAGGGTTTTTCTGGGATTCCCCCCCGAGTTTTGCTTGTCTTTTGTCTCATTTTATACGGTATTACGCTCTGACTCTCTAATCGCGTTTCTCCTTCTGGGACCCGGTCCCTCCGCGTGAGGCGGGGAATGCACTTATCTAAGGAGTCCCCTCCCCTCTGTGTTTGTGCTGTGTTTCGCTCAGTAAAACCCCCTATCAACGGTGCTTTTACACACTGTGTTTGGTTGGGTTTTTTTTATTATTACCGTTTTAGGGTCCAGCGGAGGTCCGTCTGGCGTGGCCTGTCCCGGTAAAAAGCTCCCTTTTTACTTCTCTTTACTCTCCCCTGGACCTTTCTGGTCCTAGGCAAAGAGGGCTTACTAGTCTCTTAAATTCTTGAGGACGTACTCTTCCCTCTAGCCTTCTTGTGGCTGAAGTCTGAACTTTTCCCGAGTTTCGGATTTGACGTGTGCAATGAGTTTTCCCGTCACTTTTCGCTTCCCCCGTGACCGACCATGTCCCTCGTGGGAGTACGGAACTGCGGTCTTTGAGGTCTGCTCTCGCTTCGTGATATTATCACGTCTCACACACACGCTCAGCCACTCTCATTCAACCCGCAGTACTTATGGACTCTTTTTCTTGCGTGGATCTCCGTGCACGTCGAATTTTACGAATGAAAAGTGCGCCGTGGTTCTGGGGCCGTCCCCTCTTAGTGTCTTCGGGAGCTCCGAGCTCGTTTCTTTTCCTTTTTGCTTGTGGCTTTTATCTTAATTTGTTCGGAATCCAACTGGTTCTGTCAGCTCCTCTCTGCCGTCAGGCCGCTTAAATCAGCGGGGCGCCTCCTGGTCGGAGGGAGAGGAGTAACTTGCGGAATAGGAGGTTTGGATTCACGTCGGGGTCACCCAATTTGTATAAACGAGCCAATCAAATATTATGGATTAAAGAGAATTTATTAATAATCGAACAGTATAAATTCAGAAAAGCCACGAAGCAAAAGGCAACGCCGAGCAGGCGGATCGGCGCTGGGCCGAACTGGAGTTCCGACCTCTATCGGTTCGAATTCTCGCCTGTTCACCCACTGAGGTTTCTCTGAGGTGTCTTTTTATACTTTTTTTCTTTGTTGATTTTATCTTTTCAATACAACAATATAATTTTCTGGTTTTTTTCACCACGTCTGATGACAGTTCCTGAATCAGTAGTCGATTTTTGCTGTTGGAATCAGTTTCTGGTGAAAGTATATTATTGTTGCATATACATACATGGAACACACATCCTGGAACCGTATTTCTGTATATACACACACATCCTGGAGCTCTGCCAGACGAGGAAATGCCACGAAATGCTTATCTGTGGAATGCAATTAAAATGTACCTTGCCGGGGCTTATTCAGACAGAAATCCCTTGAACAGCAAAATTCTGGGTGTCACCTGCTTGTGCTTTTTCTCAGCCTCAGCCAAATGCTGTAATCTTTAAAACTTTAGCACGAATTATTTTGTATCATATACTACAGTGGACATTTTCGCTTTTCAAGGGAAGATATAATGCGTTTTCTTACTTCCTTGCTTAACAACTTTAGAGGGAATTTAAAATGCCTTGTCCCTTGACTGTTTCTGTTAGAAAAAAATTTATTTGTTCTACCAGCTAGTTAAAAAGCTCCTAAAAATGTTAGAAACAGTTCAAAAACCCCCACCCTGTACCGTTTCCTCTGCCCAGCAACAAGAGAAACCGCGACTTAGTCTCTGACAGATGAAGGCTGCCACCGTCTCCTTCCTAACTCATGGTCTTCCTTACCCCCTGCCCGGAGTAGCGATAGCCAAGCTACCCAAACCCCTTCCCTGTCCGTAACCCCCCTGTTCTCCCCACTTTAAATTTGCTCCAAGACCAAAGCAGCGTGGCCAAGCTTACAAAGCCAGCTGCCACTTTCACTTTTGATTCTGCTGCTTCTCCCCTACAATACTAAAATGGCGCAGACCATGTGCTGGAACTGGCGGGCTTTTCCCCCGTGCCCAGCCCCCCCTCTGCGTCTGCCCCCCCCACCTCTCCTGCCGGAGCCTGCTTTGTTACAGGGTCCGGCTCTCTCCCCCGTCCTCGCCCCTCCCCTCTCCTGCCGCAGCCTGCTCATGTTACTGCAGCCTGCTCCCCTCTGTCCCCTGCCCCCCCTCTCTCCCTCCTGCTCACATTACAGCATCCAGCCCCCACCATCCCCCTCCCCCTCTCCCTCCGTGTTCTTTGTCGGGTCCACCTCTCTCCACCGGCACCCCCTCCTATCCCCTGCTCCTGCAGCCCCCTCCCGTGTCCCTGTCTCCTCCATCGCTAGCCATGCTGTGAAACCCGACCTGCCCCAGACTCACAGGCTGCCGAACCCAGGAGGGGGAAGGGATGCAACAGAGACGCTGTCCCGGCTGCACTTCACAGGGCAGCCCCGCCCCGTCAGAAACCCGCCTCCCTGCCAGGCTCTCTGCTTCCACTTCAGACGAAGAGAGCAGCAATTCCTCAGATTCAGACGCTGAATCTAGGGATTATTGGGCTAAAGTGAAAAAACAGGCTGCCAAAGATGGCAACTGGGACATAGCAAATAAGGTTATGCCATATGCTGCCCCGGTCTTCTTATACAAGAGGGGCAGGAATGCGAATTGGGATCCTATATACTTATCAGTTACTGAGGAGTTATGCAAAGCCAGCAAGGACTATGGGCTGGGGTCACCCTACTTTAAAAACCTGCTCCAGGTTTCTCTCTCCACTGTCACCCTAGTGCCTCACGATATCAAAAATATTGTATCATGCCTGCTCTCCCCCGCAGAAAATATGCTGTGGGAAAGAACATGGAAAAAACAGTTAAAAGGGCTCCTACAAACATATCAAGGAGACCGCACTAAAGCTCATTTAACTATTGAACATCTATGTGGAGAGGGTAACTTTGAGCGGCCCCAAGACCAAGCCCAAGACATCCCTGAGGCTGTCCTCGGAGATATTAAAAAGGCAGCAGAGGCAGCCCTGCTTCAAACCCCAGATGATGCCACCCCCACTTTGAACTTTTCGGATGTTAGACAAGGCACAGAGGAGTCTTTTATTAAATTTATAGATCGTTTAAAGAGCTCTATTGAAAGGCAGGTCGAGAATGCAGAAGCCCGCAGAGATTTTACGCAATGGCCAATTCGAACACAGACTGTAAAAAAATTCTAAGGGCCCTGCCTCTAATCAGAGCCCACAATAGATCAGATGATTGAGGCCTGTACGAAAACTAACATCCACAGAACACACTATAGCAATAGCAGTTTCAAAAGGGGTGGCTGAAGCCTTGGTGGCATCACCCAAGGAACAGCAAAGATGCTTTAATTGTGGGGAGTTTGGACATTTTCTTAAAGACTGCCAGGAATATCGGGTAGCCAAGGACTCTCATCGGCCGGTGGGATGCCCACCATTAGACTGTCCAACCTGTCAATTCCACCACCAATGCCACTCGGGAAATGGGAATCCAAGCCGCTGCAGCGGGCGCTAGATATCAAATGCCAAGCTGCCTCGCCCTGCCTTGCCTGCCATCCCGAGACTTCAGAAGTAATTCCTGACTACGCCTATGCAGACCACGAGCTGCAAGTCTGAGGCATCCCAACAGGTCCAGTGGGCTCCCGACAACAGCTGGTGAGTGCCCTTTCTATTCAGTTTGATAATGAGGGATGTATAAAATCCCCACAGGACAATTTGGACCCCCGGAGGGCCCAAGAAACATTCTAATTACAGGAAATGGACTTTATGGCCAGACAAACTTTATGTTACTCCAGAAGTCCAAACCGTTGGCCCTCAAGACGAAGTTTTTGTGACTGTTTCATGCAATAAGCCCTCTTGGTTTTTATACAAAGGAACGGCTATTGCACAATTCTTTCTACTACCACAACATAGAG
Source organism: Lycocorax pyrrhopterus obiensis (assembly GCA_014706295.1). NCBI lineage: Eukaryota > Metazoa > Chordata > Aves > Passeriformes > Paradisaeidae > Lycocorax > Lycocorax pyrrhopterus. The sequence goes on from JACSVZ010000030.1 coordinate 7,020,081, forward strand.
ACTGGATCCCGGAAACCCGATGGCATGTTGGGTTGAAGTTGTGGGCCCAGATAAACCAATGATAGAGTGTGGTCTGCTTAACAGAGGTTCTAAGTTATATCTTCCAGGTATGGCAGACACCGGAGCTGATGTCACCATTATAGCCCGCTCTGAGTGGCCACGGGACTGGGAACTGACTCCAGCCAACGGAGTCATCTCGGGGATTGGAGGTGCTGCAGTCTCCATGCGCAGCAAAAATAATATCATCGTGGAGGACCCGAAGGTCAGGTAGCCACCATCAGGCCCTTTGTGGTCAGGTCAGGTATTACCTTGTGGGGCAGGGACCTGTTGTCTCAGTGGGGAGCTAGACTAGAAATCCCCAAGCCGCCTCAGGATTTTTAGTTGGGGCCACTGAAGAGCGCACCCTCACCTGAATGGAAAACCTGATAGCCCGGTGTGGATTGATCAGTGGCCTCTATCAGCTGAAAGCTGCGCCTTAGAAGTCCTTGTGGAAGAGCAACTTTCCAAGGGCAATATAATACCGACCACCAGCCCTTGAACTCTCCTGTCTTTGTTATTAAGAAACCTGGCAAAGACAAATGGAGTTGCTTCACGATCTTGCAAACTGAACAAGTTATCGAAGAGATAGCCCCCTGCAGCCTGGCCTGCCCTCACCCTCCATGCTGCCACGCGAATAGAGACTTGCAGTCATCGATATCAAAGACTGCTTTTTAACATCCCCCTCCATCCTCGAGATGCACCCCAGTTTGCCTTCTCAGTCCCATCCATAAATAGGCAGCCCTCTGAAAAGGTACCACTGGCGAGTCCTCCCTCTCAGGGATGAAAAACTCGCCTTCCATCTGCCAGGTACGTGGCCCACATCCTCTCACCTATCAGAAAGACTTTTCCAGATGCCATCATCCTGCATTACATGGATGATATACTAGTTTGTTCCCGAGATCAGTCCTATTTGGACACTGTTCTAGCTAAGACAATAAAAGCTATTGAAGATGCCGGATTTGAAATCCGCAAAGACAAGATCCAGCGAACCTGCCCTTGGACCTACCTGGGACTCCAGATCGGCGAGCGGACGGTTGTACCCCAGCATCTCACCATCAAAGATAACCCAAAGACCCTCGCGACCTCCACCAGCTCTGCGGGTCCATCAACTGGGTGCGTCCACTTGGGGATCATGACAGAGGACCTCGCACGCTCTTCAATCTCCTCCGAGGCAGTGACGACCTCGACTCACCCCGTGCCATCACTCCTGAGGCCCAGGAATCCATGTAAAAGTCCAGGAAGCGTTATCTTCTGGCAGGCGCATAGGACTGACCCCACTCTCTCATTCCAGCTCATCATACTGGGTAAGTCACCCAGGTTCAATGCATTAATTTTTCAGTGGGACACTGCGCAGAAAGATCCACTCCTTATCATGAGTGGGCTTTTTACACCATCAGCCTATTAAAACCATCAAACACCTCAAGAGCTGATGGCTCAGCTCATATAAAAGCCAGGGTACGCCTCCGCACCCTTGCGGGGTGTGATTTCGCATGCATCTACCTCCCACTGACCACTGGGTTCTGGACCATTTGCTCCAGAACATGAGCACCTCCAGTTTTCCCTTGACAGCTACACAGGCCAAATTTCCATTCACCAATCCAGTCATAGCTATTCAATTCGGCTTTCCATTTGCCCCAAAATCACTCCAAAGTCAAACACCTCTAAAGGCCCTGACCATTTTTACAGACGGCGCAGGGGGATCGCACAAGTCTGTTGATGACATGGAAAGATTCAAAGACGCAAAAGTGGAGTCTGATGTCCAGATTGTTGAAGGGTCCCCTCAGATCGCAAACTATCAG
>JACSVZ010000030.1:7026918-7041800 GCA_014706295.1 Lycocorax pyrrhopterus obiensis
AATGTGGAAAATCCTGAGTGGAGTGAGGAATGGGAGGATGTGGGCCAAACCCTGAAGGAATTGTCTGACCCAATAGCTTGGAATTTCCTCCTGAAAAGATTCAGAAACCAGCTGAGGTAGGGAAATATCTGAAAGAGAAATGCAATGACAATTCTAACGAGAAAACAGGTCATTGCAATATGCTGGGGCTTGGCATATGCGTATAGCACACTGCTAGGTACTGTAGAGCAGCAGATAAAGTTAGAGGGGCAGAAAAATAAATCAGCAGACACCCCAGTCACTCAGGCTGCAGCCAAACCAGAGGGAGAAACTAAGCCATTGACAGTTGCTCCTGTCACAAGGAAAAAGCACACAACCAAAACTGATCGCCCAGTGAAAGATGATGATGATGCAGGGGAAGGAACCTCAAAGCCACCAACTGACTCAGGCACAGAAACCATTACTGAGTCCATGTCCATAAAAGACCTTCATAGCCTAAGAAAGGACTACACCCGACGGTTTAATGAATCCATAATAAGTTGGATGGTCTGTATTTGGGATGCTGCAGGTGATGATGTAATGCTGGATGGTGCTGAAGAGAGGAATTTAGGATCCCTGTCACGTGATCCGGCTATTGACCAAGCGATAATAAGGACGGCTGACTCTGTCAGTCTCTGGACACGGGTCTTGAGTGGTGCAAGGGATAGATATCTGTGCGCAGACGATTTCTATATGCAGCAAACCCAGTGGAAGACCATAGAACAAGGGATCCAACACCTGAGAGAACTAGCGGCGGTAGAGGTTGTCTACACACATGACCCAGGATTGAGGAGTCCAGACCGGGTCAGAGTTGAGGCAGTGATGACTGATACAGCTTGGGCCACAAGAATATGCTTCTGCTTTAGCAATGATGAAATCAGATTACGGTGCGAATAAGACTGTGCAGGAGATGGCAACGAAGCTCCGAGCATATGCAGATGCCGTGCATGGTGCAACACATGCAAGAATTGCAGCTGTGGAAACACATAAGCAGAAATTGGAAGATAAGATAGAGAAGAATCTCCAGGAACTCAAGAATAATCACCAGGAGCTCAAGAAGGAGATTAAAGAGGGCCTTCTCCAAATCTCGGCAGTACAGATCAGAGATTCTTCTTCCAAACGCCGACATTCCCCAGAGAGAGAGAGAAGGTACGTCCCACAAAGTGAGCTGTGGTATTTCCTGTATGATAGTGGGGAAAACATGAGGAGGTGGGAAAGACAATCCACTTCTGCTCTGGCAGCATGAGTGCGTGAATTGAAGGAGCGCAAGACTCAGAAAGGAAGTTCCACCAGAAAGGAAGTAGCTCCAGTTGCCCGTAGCCAAACTGCCAGAAATGATGGAAGAGATGATGACATGTCCGATCCCCTTGAAGGAACTTCTAAGATGTATGCCCAGGGAAAGAAGGATAACCAGGACTAGAGGGGCCCTGCCTCTAGCCAGGTACAGGCCAGGGAAAACCATGTTTTTTGGACTGGGTGGATTCGTTGGCCTGGCACATCAGAACCACAAAAATATGATGCCTTGGTTTACACTGGTGCGCAGTGTACACTAATGCCATTGCAACATGTAGGGGCAGAATCTGTTTCTATTGCTGGTATAACAGGTGGATTGTCACTGCCCTGGGAGATGGGTCAGCCTCGGGGGGTGTTTGTCCCTGCACCGGAGGCAGCAGTCACTTCCCGCAGGCAGGCACAGAGAAATATAACTTCCCGGCGGCTGCTTGGAACGGGATGCCCTGGCTCGGTCAGCAGGCGCACCCAAAGCGAGGGACCAGGTGGTCTCAGCCCCTCAGGAATTCCGGAGGCAAAAGAGGCAAGGGAGAGGACCAGTCCGAGTAAACCTTCCGAGTTTATTGTCCCGAAAGCGGTGGGATGAACTGGCCGATGAAATCAGGGAGCACTGAGGTTTTGAACCGGGGTGGCCCAACAAACAACCAATAGGAAACAAGCACGGATGAGGATCCCAGGGACACAGAACCAATGGCTAGGTTACAGAGGAGGGAATTAACAGAACAAACCTATTAACAACCGAACTTATCAGAACTTTCTGGAGAAGTGGTGTGGGCTCAGAACCGGGTCTCGTCCACGGACTGGTCCTCGCTCTCTGAGTCTCTGCCCATTGGGCAGGCATGCCGTGACAGAGCGGGCGGACCCCGAGTGGTCCGAGGCACCCCAACATCTCCCCAGTTTTTTCTTATTAATTTTAACAGAGTGCCTAAAGCAGGACAACATATACAAACAAACAGGTTACAATGAAAAACAGTAGGAGTGAACAAAGCAGCAAAATATTAACAGAAAGTGATTCCCTCATTCTGTAAATGGTCACATCGTTTTTACCTTGGGGTACATATGGTTTTATCCATTTCCCTGGGACCCACTTTGGGCCTGCAGGGGTGGATACACACCCAAATCCTCTTCCCCACGTTATTAGTGGGAAAGGGCCTTTAGTTTTTGTGTCTCTGGATCCTTTATCATAACTGGTGGTTTCTGCTTGAATTTTAATTTAATGTCTGTGTTGAAATGAATAACTACTGGTGGATCTGGGTTCTCAGCTGAGCAATTTAGAAAGTTCATGACAAAGAGGGCCTTCGTCAAGCGGAAGACAGGGTTGTTAGTTTCGTCTCCTCCTTTTTGCTGTTGCAGCACTCTCTTTAACGATTGATGTGTCCTCTCCACGATGACTGTCCTGTCGGGGAATGTGGAATGCCTGTTTTGTGGTGGATTCCCCAATTCTGCAGGAATTTCCTGAGGGCAGCAGAGACGTACGCTGGGCCGTTGTCGGTCTTTATCTGTTTAGGGACCCCGAGTGTGGCAAACGCGTGCATCAGATGGTTTATGACATCCTTCGCCTTCTCCCCGGCATGGGCAGAGGCGAACACGGCTCCTGAATAAGTGTCTACAGATACATGGACATATTTGAGCCGGCCAAAGATGGAATGTGTGACATCTGTTTGCCACAACTCGTTGCTCCCTAACCCTCTAGGGTTGACCCCACTGCCAAGTGAAGGCACTTGGAATTTCTGACAGTTAGGGCATGTCGCCACAATGGCTCTGGCCTGTTCACGGGTGAGATGGAACATCCGTGTTAGAGCCGGAACGTTTTGATGGAAAAAGGCATGGCTCATTTGCCTGATGAAACAGGTCTGGCAAATTTGCAGTTTGTACAGGTAATGCCAATTCATCTGCTCCGGTTCCCCTCGGCGATAAAGCCTGGAAGATCTGTATGCGATCTCACATGCATCACAAAGAATGGTTGCTCTCGGTGGGATATTAGATGTATCAGTCTCGAGAGCAAGCGATAAATCAACGGATTTTTTGCTTCTTTGAGCACTGCATTCTCAGCTCTGGACACAACCCCTGCAACATAGGCCGAATCTGAAACCAAGTTAAATGGTTCTTGAAACCTCTCGAATGCTCTGACAACGGCTGCTAGCTCTGCCACCTGTGGCGAGCCAGGCACCTTTTCGACATCGGACTCCCACTTCTGTGTCTGAGGATCCCTCCAAGTTATGACAGACTTGTGGGATGCTCCGGAGCCGTCTGTAAAAATTGTCAGTGCGTCCAGTGGCTTTGCACTTTGGATGGTCCTAGGAATAAGTTTCAGTGCCGAATAAATAATTTGTGTTTTGGAAAATGAATAGATATTTGACCTGGGAAGCTGTCCAGAGCATATTGTAAAGAAACACTGGTTTGAAGCAAATGCCTCTAAAGCCTCATTGGTTAGAGGTAAGTAGATGCATGTAAAATCACATCCGGCTAAAGTCCGGAGGCGAGATCATGCTTTTATGATGAGCTTTGCCATGAGTTCCTGAGGCGTGGTGATGCTTTTGGATGGTAATGGCGCTAGGAAACCCACTTATTAAACAAGTGGTCTCTTTGCACAGCATCCCACTGGAAAATCAACCATAGAGATGTGGTACGACTCCTAGGATGGCAAATTGAAATGGCAATTGTGGGTCATACCTGTGGGCTTGTTTGGACTCCAGCGCCTGCTGCACTTTACCTATAGTTTGTTTGGCTTCAGGTGTCAAAGCTCGTGGAGAATTCAGGTTGTCGTTTCCTCGAAGTAGGTTAAAGAGAGGTGCTAGGTCCTCTGACGTCAGTCCCAGAAGCGGTCGAATCCAGCTAATGGATCCGCATAACTGATGTAACTCCTGCAATGTCTTGGGATTTTCATTAATCTTTATTTTTTGTGGTGTTATGCTAGTGTCAGTGATGGAGAGTCCAAGATATTTCCATGGACTTGTGACCTGAACTTTGTTTTTGTATTTCAAATCCCTCTTTTTGCAAGGCTTCTGTGACTTTCTCTAAGGTCCATTAGGTATGACTGATTTGGGGAGCAGACTAATATATCGTCCATGTATGTAATATGATGGACTTTTGGGCAATTTTTCGGATTGGGCCCAGTATGCTTGCGACATACCATTGACATATAGTCGGGCTGTTTTTCATCCCCTGAGGGAGGACTCGCCAGTGAAAGCGTTGCATTGGGGCTCCGATTAATAGATGGGATGGAGAAAGCAAATCTAGGGGCATCGGCCGGGTGCAAGGGGATCTGAAAGAAGCAGTCCTTGATATCAATGACTGCCAGTTTCCAGCCCCTCGGGAGCATAGAGGGAGATGGCATTCCTGGCTGGAGAGCTCCCATGTCCTCAATTACACTATTTATCCTTCTCAGATCCTGGAGGAATCGCCATCTGTCTTTCCCCGTCTTTTTTATTACAAACACTGGGGAATTCCAGGGGCTATTGGACGGTTCGATATTGCCCTTATTCAATTGTTCCTCCACGAGCTGATGCAGAGCGCTCAGTTTTTCTATAGGCAAAGACCACTGATCTCATATGGTCATCTGTTTTCCAATTCAATTTCTGGATAGGGCGCTCCACAGTGGCCCTTAGGGAAAATCCCGGGGTTCTGGTGTTACCTCCACCCGGGTCCCCCATTGGGACATAAGATCTCTCCCCCATAATGTGAATCCCGAATCCATGACAAAGGGTCGGATAGAGGCTATCCTACCTTCGGGTCCCTCTATTTGAATAACATCCTTGCTCCGGTGGGCGGACACAGATCCACCTACCCCCGAAACGAGGCCATCTTGATTGCAGGCTCCACATCCGAGGCCAATCTGTTGCCGAAATGATAGTTACGTCAGCTCCTGTATCAATCATGCCTGTAATGGAATGGGAGTCATTGTTATTAGACAGTCTACAGTCAAGCATTGGACGACCCTTCCCCACCACTTCTGCCCAGTACGCGCCAGGGGACTTGCTCCCCTCTGGAAAAGTCGCTGGCAGCACGAATGCCTGTGCAATATCATAACCTTTAGGGAGGAAAAATGGTGGAAAATGACATTTAACAATAACATTGAATCTCCCCTCACTGTCCAGCTGGCTAATCGTAGGAATGACTTCCACTTCTGGCGGCGTGCTGTAAGGATGTCCGAAAGTAAATATAAAACCAGTACTTATCACGCTGTTGAGGCGACAGGGAAGGCTGTAGACTTGCTGATATTTCATATGAGTTCCATCCAGTAGTTTTGCTGAGAGTTTTTGAATTGAGGCAGCTTTTTCATTTGTATCCCCACGCGAACCTGCGTCTTTTTCTTCGCGCTCTGATCTCAGTTTTTTGGCAGCTTTTCTGCAGTTGAGGAGCAGGAGCTTGGTCTGGCTGAAATGAGAGGCTTGGAAACACAATGGTTAGGTGGGGGCACGACAGAATTTTGCAGTGTGGCCCTTTTTTCCACACCTCGTACAAACCCATAAAGGCTTATCATTTTTGTTTTCCTCCACATTGGCAGGATGTGCTAAAACTTTCCTGTTGACTCCTCTTTATTTCCCTGTGTCTCTATAGAATCAGTCACATGCCTCATGCAGGCCTCTGTGATCAGCAGCAGAGATGGAGGAGGTTTGAATGGCAGTGTCTTAATGACTGCTTTACATGTTTCATTTGCATTCAATTTTGCAAAGTCAGTTATAATTCTTTCATGGACAGAGACATCATCAATTTGAGCCTCGACGCTGCTGTTAATCGGTCCACAAAGTCCATAAAGTCCTCATCTGGGCCCTGCTTGATGGCAGTGTAACTGATCTTTATGGTTGTTTTTGAAGGCATTGTAAAAATACCTTCTCTGCAACCCCCCATATTATTTCCAGGACTCTCTGGGTATATGGTTTGCTTGGTCCTGTGGCTTAGTAAATTGCCCTTCCCCTATTAAATGATCCAATGTGATATTGGCATGATTAGGATTTCTTAAGATGACTGGCAGCTGCTCCCTAGCTGTTCTTTCCACAGGCCCTCCATAATTTGAATTCGGTAACGGATAGTAGGCTTGAAATAATTCTTTTTACATCATATGGTACCAAAACATTTGCAGTACAAGTTGCATTAAAAATATTTTTAAAATACTGGCTATCCTTACCGTATTGTTTATATGCTTTACAGACATCTTTGATGTTATTATAATCGAATAGTTTCCATTGAGGATTCAATCCTTGCCTGTTATAAGTAACAGGAGCAAAAGGGGACAGTAGCTGCAGCAGTCTCATTGTTTACAAACTCATCCAAGATGGAGTCTCTTCCGGCCGGAGCAGGAAGAGAGGCGGGGTAGGCTGAGTTCCCGAGCCCTGATGGACAGGGGTCGGTGGGGGCGGCGACCGAAGGGGGCGGCGTGGGAACCTCCACCTGACTCCTCCCCTGCGATGTCGTCACAGGGAGGAGCAGGGGGCGGAGCCGAACCGCTCGCATGACGTCAGGGGGGAGGAGTGATCAAGATTGACAGGTCTGGAGGACTCGGGGAACATCCGGTGAAGAGAGGAAGGGGTTCCGGGAAGACAACCGAAAGGGATTGTGGGAAGAAGAAGGGGTTTTGGCACACTCGGCCATGTGGCCGCCGCCATTCTGGACTCAGGGGACACGCCCCCTGGGATGCTTTTTTACTTTTTACGTTTAAACTGGGGCTTTTAACTGGGGAAAAAATGGCAGGAAAGAGGTTTTTGAGACAGGTCGGAACTAGCTTGGCCAAACTAGACTGACAGGGTGTCTTGGGGTGACTCTATCATGTGTATCCCCTATCATGCTCTATGCCCAAAAAGTAATATTGTGCCTTTTCTGTGCCTTTAAAATGAGCTGGAGAAAAGAAAAAACAAACGAACTTTTCAAAACAGTTTCTCAAGGACACAGAGATACACTCCTCTGCGTTCTCTGGCTGGGGGAGCAGGAGGGAGCACCCTGCTTGCTTGCTTCAGCCAGCGGTTTCGGGGTTTTTTTTCTTCTCTTCCGGCGTGAGACGGAAAGCTGAACTTTGTTTCCTGGGACTTTGTTTTTTCCCTTCTTCTCTTCTGGACTGTTCAACAACATCAAAACACATCGGAGAATTTTCCCCGAGGCCCGGGGGTGGGCCCTCGCTGACCCAGCTCCAAGGAGGAGAGAAACCACACCTACAGAAGGACTCTGAAATCTTCCCAGGTTTTTCTCTATAGCGAGAGATTTCATTTCATTATTTAGCATTATTATCCTTTTCCTGTGTGTTTGTTAAATAAATAGTTCTTATCTCTTTCACTTTCCTTCGAGGAAAATTTCTTTTTTTTTCCCGAACCCTGTGGGGGGAAGGGTGGTTGTAACCTGGTTTTCTCTCAGAGGATATATTGCTAGATTTTAGCCAAACCGGCACATGGGTACGGGGAACACTGAGAAGAGGCCGGAAGCTGGTGGCAGTCCTGAGCCGTTTGGCTTTTTCCTCTTTTCAGTATACTCCGCTCAAGGACAAGGGAAAGGAAAAACGGATTTTTGGGGGAGCGGGGAGGGAGAACTGAGGGCTATAACTGCTTCAGGGGCTTTTTTTTTACTTTCTTTTCCAATATAGCTGCCTTTTTAATTTGCATTAGAAGTGGAAAAATTCCTCTACTGATTTGTCTTTAAAACTCTGCAAATCCCTTATTTGATCTCCTACTAGGTTCCAAAACGAGATCTTTTTCACATCAGCTACAGTTACGCCAGGAAAGTAAAAGAAAATCCACCTTAGAAGCCTTTTCAACACCCTTTTTGAGAATTTGAACCCCCCACACTTAGGGAATTAAGAACTTGGAGTATATCTCCCTTTGAGGTGCCGATGTCCAATTTCCATTTTAAAACCGACAGAAAACAGACAAAAAGGTTTTAAAACAGGCAGAAGGGCACCTCCCTCTACCTCTTTTGTGTTAAAACGCAGAAAAGAAAAAAAACGGCCAGTGGGACCGAGCCGCGCTTGCCCGAGGGGAAAAGGGATGGCTCGCACAGAGCCCAGCAGACAAAAGACAGCCCAGGGGTGCAAAAAAAGGTAAAATACTTACCAAAACTCAATCCACTGGAATGAAAAACAGAAAGAAGTCCTCCGGGGTTCGGAGCCGGTCCTCGTAGAGAGAAAATCAGCAAAAAACAGGAGGGTTTTCAGCTCCACCTTCGCAGCACAGCGCTTCTAGAATGGAACGCGGTTTGTGCAAAGGAACAGCAGATGCCAGGATTCTCGACTCCTGGCAGGTATCAGAGACCCTGCCACGGAGTTCTGCAGGGACCGGGTTTCAGCGGTCCGTGTTCCGGACGCCAGCGTGTCACTGCCCTGGGAGATGGGTCAGCCTCGGGGTGTTTGTCCCTGCACCGGAGGCAGCAGTCACTTCCCGCAGGCAGGCACAGAGAAATATAACTTCCCGGCGGCTGCTTGGAACGGGATGCCCTGGCTCGGTCAGCAGGCGCACCCAAAGCGAGGGGACCAGGTGGTCTCAGCCCCTCAGGAATTCCGGAGGCAAAAGAGGCAAGGGAGAGGACCAGTCCGAGTAAACCTTCCGAGTTTATTGTCCCGAAAGCGGTGGGGATGAACTGGCCGATGAAATCAGGGAGCACTGAGGTTTTGAACCGGGTGGCCCCCAACAAACAACCAATAGGAAACAAGCACGGATGAGGATCCAGGGACACAGAACCAATGGCCAGGTTACAGAGGAGGGAACTAACAGAACAAACCTATTAACAACCGAACTTATCAGAACTTTCTGGAGAAGTGGTGTGGGCTCACAACCGGGTCTCGTCCACGGACTGGTCCTCGCTCTCTGAGTCATCTGCCATTGGGCAGGCATGCCGTGACAGACAGCGGGCGGACCCCAAGTGGTCCGAGGCACCCCAACAGTGGATCACAAAATTTGACACTGGTGGAAGCTGAGGTGAGCCTGACTGGAAACGAGTGGAAGAAACATCCCATTGTGACTGGCCCAGAGGCCCCGTGCATTTTGGGCATAGACTTCCTCCAGAGCGGGTATTTCAGAGATCAAAGGTGGGCTTTTGGAATAGCTGCCCTGGAGACAGAGGGCATTAAGCAATTGAATACCTTGCCTGGACTGTCAGAGAACCCATCTGCAGTAGGCCTTCTGAAGGGGGAAGAAAAACGAGTGCCAATTGCCACTCCACAGTGCATCGCCGGCAGTACTGGACAACTTGAGATGCTGTGATTCCCATCCACAAGATGATCCGTGAGTTGGAGAGCCAAGGGGTGATCAGCAAAACCCACTCACCCTTCAACAGTCCCATCTGGCCTGTGTGCAGATCTGAAGGAGAATGGAGATTGACTGTGGACTATCGTGCCTTGAATGAAGTGACTCCACCATTGAGCGCTGCTGTGCCCAACATGTTGGAGCTCCAGTACGAGCTGGAGTCCAAAGCAGTGAAGTGGTATGCCACTACTGACATTGCTAATGCATTTTTCTCCATTCCTCTGGCACCAGAGTGCAGGCCTCAGTTTGCCTTCACCTGAAGGGGTGTGCACTATACCTGGAATCGAGTGCCCCAGGGGTGGAAGCACAGTCCTACCATCTGCCATGGACTGATCCAGACTGCACTGGAAAAGGGTGAGGCTCCAGAACATCTGCAGTACATCGATGACATCATTGTGTGGGGGAACACAGGAAAGGAAGTGTTTGAGAAAGGAGAGAAAATCATCCAGATTCTCCTGGAAGCTGGTTTTGCCATCAAGAAGAGCAAAGTCAAGGGACCTGCTCAGAGATCGAGTTCCTGAGAGTGAAATGGCAAGATGGATGGCATCAGATTCCCACCGAGGTCATCAATAAGATCACAGCAATGTCTCCACCAACCAACAAGAAGGAAACACAAGCTTTCCTAGGCGTCATAGGCTTTTGGAGGATGCATATTCCTGAGTACAGCAAGATTGTGAGTCCTCTCTACTTGGTTACCCACAAAAAGAACAATTTCCATTAGGGCCCTGAACAGCAACAAGCCTTTGCCCAGATCAAGCAGGAGATCACTCATGCAGTAGCCCTTGGCTCAGTCAGGACAGGAAGAAGTGAAGAACGTGCTCTACTCTGCAGCCGGGAGCCATGGTCTGTCCTGGAGCCTTTGGCAGAAAGTGCATGGTGAGACTCGAGGTCGACCACTGGGATTCTGGAGTCGAAGCTACAGAGGATCTGAAGCCAACTACATCCCAACAGAAAAGGAAATCGTGGCAGCCTATGAAGGAATCAAAGCTGCCTCATAGTTAATCAGCACTGAAGCACAGCTCCTCCTGGCACCCTGACTACCGGTGCTGGGGTGGATGTTCAAAGCAAAGGTTCCCTCTACCCACCACGCCACCAATGCCACATGGAGCAAATGGATTGCTCTCATCACACAGCACACCCATATGGGAAAACTGAATCGCCCTGGGATTTTGGAAATAATCACAAATTGGCCCGAAGGTGAAAACTTTAGTCTCAGTGACGAAGAGGAACAAGAACAAGTGACACGTGCTGAAGAAGCTCCATCGTAGAACCAACTGCCGTCAGAAGACATACCCTTTGCTCTTTTCACTGACAGTTCTTGTCGCATTGTAGGAATGAAACAAAAGTGGAAAGCAGCTGTATGGAGTCCTAAATGTCAGGTGGCAGAAGCTACTGAAGGAGAAGGTGGATCAAGTCAACTTGCTGAACTCAAAGCCATTCATCTGGCCCTGGACATGGCTGAAAGAGAGAAGTGGCCAAAGCTCTACCTCTACACTGATTCTTGGATGGTAGCCAATGCTCTGTGGGGATGGTTGGAAAAGTGGGAAAAGGCTAATTGGCAGCGTAGGGAAAAACCAATCTGGGCTGCTGAAGAGTGGAAAGATATCTGCCCAAGTAAAAAAGCTACTTGTGAAAGTCTGCATGTAGATGCTCATGTCCCCAAGAGTAGGGCTAATGAGGAACACCGAAACAACGAGCAGGTAGATCAGGCTGCAAAGATAGAAGTGTCACAGATAGACTTAGATTGGAAACACAAGGGAGAGTTGTTTCTAGCTCGATGGGCCCATAATGCCTCAGGTCATCAAAGCAGAGATGCCACCTATAGGTGGGCACGAGACCGAGGGGTGGATCTAACCATGGACAGTATCTCTCAAGTTATCCATGATTGTGAGAAATGCGCTGCAATCAAGCAGGCAAAGCGAGTGAAACCCCTATGGTATGGTGAGCGGTGGTGCAAATACAAGTATGGAGAGGTCTGGCAGATTGATTACATCACACTGCCTCAAACATGCCAAGGCAAACGCTATGTGCTATGTGCTCAAAATGGTAGAAGCCACTACGGGATGGCTGGAGACCCACCCTTGTTGGAGTCCAAAGTGCAGGGAATATTTCTCTGCCTGTTTTGAAGAGTTCTACCCCCCTGGACAACCCTGTCTTTGACCTTCGTCCATGGAGAAAATTACCTACCCTTTGGGAAGAAGTAGAATCTACACTGGTGTGAATTAGGTGATAGAACTTATACAAGATTGTCACAGGGTGAAAATTTAGAGGTGTTGGGTTTGTTAATATAGCAAAATAGATAAGAAACAAAACCTTCAAAATGGAGGATTGTTGTTGTTTTAGGCCTTCTTCTTTCTTCTTTCTCTACTCCATTTTCTGTGGCAAAAGTGGATTGAGATGATTGGGTGAAAAATGCCGCAGTTCCTTTCATGTGACAGAACGATTTATTGAACATTGGTAGAAAAGTAAAAATATCTTTCGTTTCGGGCTTCTCCTTTGCTCTTTCTAAGGGGAGTCATCTCGTGCCTTGGCTCCTTTTCTGATAAGACTTAATAAACAACTATTTGAGGGCAAAAGCGTGGAAAAGTCCCGTTCGTTTGCAGAGCCCAGGCAAGGGCTCAGGGAATCCTCCCCATGAGGGGAGGCTCAGTTAAGACACGGTAAAGTGTCACACCCTGTGACTCATGCTACAGCCCGTAACACCATCTTGGGTCCTGAAAAGCAAGTCCTTTGGAGACATGGTACCCCTGTGAGAATTGAATCTGATAATGGGACTCATTTCAAGAATAGCCTTATGTACACCTGGGCTAGGGAACATGGCATTGAGTGGGTGTACCAATCCCTTACCATGCACCAGCTGCAGGCAAAGTAGAACAGTGCAATGGATTGTTGAAAACCACCTTGAAGGCACTAGGTGGGGAACTTTCAAAAATTGGGAGCAGCATCTAGCAAAGGCCACCTGATTAGTTAACACCTGAGGTTCCACCAGTAGAGCTGGTCCAGCCCAATCTGAACCCCTACAGTAGACGGAGATAAGGTCCCAGAAGTGGCATGTCTGAGGTCTGTTAGGAAGGCTGTTTGTGTTAATTCTGCTCGAGTACAGGCAAACCCATCCGTGGGGTTGTCTTTGCTCAGGGACCTGGTTGCACATGGTGGGTAATGCAGAGAGATGGAACAACGTGTTGTGTACCACAGGGAGATTGATTGTCCGGTGAAAACCACATGTAATGTGAAATGCCTGTACACCAAGTGCTTGCTGAGTGTCACTGTCGCTGTTTGTACACAGCTGTATATATGTATATATATATGTGGGTATTAATGTGTGTGTGTAGAGTTAGGATATATTCGTTTGGGCATCGAGCCGACGATATGGGATAAGGGGTGAATGTCTTGAGGTGACTTTATGTGTGTATCCTCTATCGCTGCTCTATGCCCAGAAATTAACTTTGTGCCTTTGTGCCTTTAAACTGAGCCTGAGAGGGGGGAGAGAGAAAAAAAAACGAGCGAACTTTTCAAAGCAGTTGTTCAAGGACACAGACACACCTACTCTGTCCTGCTGCAGCAGCAAGAGTGGAGGAAGCACCTTCTTGCTTTCCAGACAGCTTTTGGCTCCTTTTCTCTGGAGGGAGACGGAGAGTTGAACTTTGTTTTCCTGGAACTTTGTTTTTTTTTTCTTCTCTTTGGACTGTTTCAACATCAGAACACATCGGGATTTTCCACCGAGGCCCGGAGGTGGGCCCATGCCGATCCAGCTCCGAGGAGGAGAGAGACCACACCTACAGAAGGACTGAAATCTTCCCAGGTTTCTCTTCACAGCTAGAGGATTTTTATTTAGCATTATTATCCTTTTCCTGTGTGTTTGTTAAATAAATAGTTTTTTTTATCTCTTTAACTTTCCTCCGAGTAAATTTCTTTTTTCCCGAACCTGGTGGGGGAGTGTTGCCCTGAGTTTGCAGCTTTCAATGTTTTCATTTTCTGTAACAGTTTCTCACGCACTTTCCGTAAACATAGGATGTTTTGTTAACCGTACTTTATTGTTTTCATTCCATTCTCCTAGGCGGAGACATTGATGGACTTTTCCTTTGACCAGTGTGATTGAGGGGTGGTAATTTCTCCCTCCAATCCACGGTGGTCTTTAAGAACATATATAATAAAGCTCGGGGTCTCTGACCCCTCTTTTTTTTCTGCTTCTCCTGACAAGGTGTCTGCGTGGTTCTTTCGTGTCCAAGAGCGACATCTGGTGGCCCGTACGGGGAAGTGCAGGCTCGAGTCAGGTAGGGAGTTTTTTTCCCTGGTCAGCTAGGGTTTTAAAAATGGTGATTAATACGGATTCCTCAAGCGATTCCTTGGCCTTAGAGGTCATACAGATAGCGTTGGATAGTCAGGGAGTCTCGGTTAACAGAGCGGAGTTGGAAAAGGTATATTTCTGGGGGAAAACAAGGAGTTTCTTCCAGGACGCTGGAGATGTTCTTTCTAGGCAATTTGGGCAGAGTTAGGACGTGCTATGCTTGAGATGCTAGCTGTCGAGCGTAGTCTCGAGATGGCAAAGCTGTTGGTCTCCTGGAAACGCGTGAATTTTGTTATTCAAGGCCACGGCAGTCTGTCGGGAACAGCTACTCCCGTGGACTCGCTGAGCCAGCCCGGAACGCCCCCGAGCTGGCTGAGGTGGAAGAGGAACCGCCCCTCTCGCCTCAGGTCGCTGATATGGGGGATGGACCAGCCCTGGAGAGCGTTCCGCTCGCTGGCCAGCCGAGCTGGGATGATTGGCAGGCGTTCGGGGACGAATTGGTCTCGGAAAGCCCCGGGGGGTGGCGGCGCCGGCTTCGCCCCCCGGGCCCCGGGATTTCGCAGGCGCCGGCTTCGCCCCCCGCGCTGGGGGGGCGGAGCGGCGAAGACTGCCCTTTTCCCTGCGCCTTCCCGGCGCTGGGGGAGGGGGCCGGGTCGTTGGACCGTGCAAGTTTAACCGTAGCGTGCCCGAATTGTGGCGTTTCCATCAAGTACCAGCCCGGGGCAGCGGGCGAGCAGTTTGACCCCTGCTGATGCGGCGGTAGCTGAGTGGCCGGCTTCGGCCGAGATTGACGCGAAGGCTCGCGCCCAGCCCGGCGCCGGGGGCCGTGAGGTCTCAGTACCCGGGGATCTGCTGGATTTGACGGAAACTCTGGGTGCCGGAGAGAGCGCGCGACCCCCTCCGCGGCCGGCGGTCTCTGCGCTCGGGCACCGCCCACCGGCGGGACCCTTCTGGGCTCGATATCGGCGGCCCCCACCCCGCAGCTTGCGCAGGCGCGTCACCATCCGGGTCTTTGGCCATGGCGCAGGGGCGGGCCGCAGCCCTGCGGGATCCGCCCCTCC
>JACSVZ010000030.1:7046800-7076688 GCA_014706295.1 Lycocorax pyrrhopterus obiensis
CACTACATTAACATGAAAATAAATTAACAGCACACTCATGTAAGAATCCCACCCTCCCACTCCCCAATTAAAATGTCTTATACCACTAGCCTTGCAAATTCTGGTTTACTGGCTATCAGATCATCAGTATCTGTTATATCATCAGCAAGTTTCCACATCCTCAAGTCAGAGAACCCTTTTCCAAGGATTCTGTACATTCATAGTCATCTGATTTGGTTTTTAAAAAGTTCAGAAACTTTCGTAAACTTTCTCATTTGCATTTTTGGCAGGCTTTTTTTTCTATGACAACAAGACACTGATTTGCAGTGGCCTTTCTTTGGATTTTTAGATCTATAAACAGAACTGAAGTAGGTAGGGAAAGAAATCAATAGGGTTGAAATCTTCAGCTGATGTTTGGGAAAAGTGCATTTTGTAGGTATACAGTCTCCTAATTTCAATGACACCTTAGACTTACCTTAGTACATTTTCTTAATGTACTCCCCCCCTCCCCAGGCTGTTATCTCTAGAATGTGCAGTTTACTCTTTACATTAGTGTTTAGCCAGTAAAACTCAAATTGGTCCCTAAAGTGTGCCTGAGATTTGTCTTAAAAGCTGAACAGGGCATCAAAATAAACTGAAAAGCCAAGGAAGACACTCAGCACAAAGCAGCACCCAAAATTATCTGTTAGATCAATACTCATTAACTAAAATCAGGTCTTAATAGGAAATGAATTTCAGTCTCAAATACCCTAGGCAATCTTTGTCACTAATGGGGAATTAAATCAGTGACAGGAGCTTGATCAATACACAGGTCTGGTCACACTACAGTTTCTAGGGAGACCAACAAAATCTCCAATCACAGGAACAGATATTTTTCCAAATTTAGGTGCATTAAAAGTTTGGTTGGCCAACTGCAGTTTATTAACTAAAATTCCTTCTTTTTTATTACGTAAAACTGTTCATACCTCCAGACTGACAAGCATGAGATCTTTAAATTCCTAAGATGAAAAGAGAGCAAAAGCAGACAAATATACATAACTAGCTTGCCAATACACAGATACATTATAAAAGTCATCTTGTTGTGCTGGAAAAAGCCTAGTAAAAACTTAATTATAGTTGTCAATCCAGAAGCAAATACTGACTGGCTCCTCGGGCCATCTGCACTTCTGAAACATTTACTGATAAAGCCAAAACCAGATCCATCTGGGTGTAGGCTAAGCCACCAGTTACTGTAGCCAGTTTAGGGTATATTCAAGTCCATGCTACCTCACTCACAGCAGAGCTCTAAAACACTAGAAAGGTCTTTTGGAGGCTGCCAATTCCAATGCCAATCTAGACATGGCCTGGGATGAAACAGATTCAGAACTACAAGTGCTTTTACCAATACATGTCAGAATGTTGTGTTAGCTGGGCAAATTTAACATTTAAATTTCAAAATATTCATATACATATTTTAAGTTGTATTTGAGGTGTTAGTTGATTTAAAAAAATACAACCTCACAAAAATGTTTTATTGCAGACCATATTGTACTTGTTGAAATAGTATAGTCATCCTTAGGCCACGACTATTTCATCTTTACATACTATCATTCACAATCCTTTATTTCTACCTTCAAGTCAATATTTTTAAGATATTAAAAGTCATAACAAATGCATATTACAGACAAACATCAAAATGCACTAGTACCACCAAAGTTCTTACAATTATTTAACAACTATTGATATACATATTGCTATATTTGACAACAGGATCAATGGCAACTATTCATATTACACATTGCGGGTCCATCACCACATAATTATGCCCTTTACACTATTTTATCAGTTACCAGAAATGTATGCTGTGACACACCAATAGTGCAAAAATTCATACAAATTAAGCTTAGCCAGTGCCTACATAATTCAAGAATAAACCAACAGTTTATATGGCATTAATTTACAATGAAGCTATGCATAACACATGGAAATATTCCTAAATCACCAAGGATTTTTAATATTCTCTCCATCTGGATCTCCTTAATTAAGAGACTTGCTTTTTCTTACTATCATAATTATTTACTCAAAAAGTGGTTACTGAAAACACATCAGAATAGCGTAATTTCTAGCTACTTATATTGTAGTAGGCCTTGGAGACCACAATTATTTCAAGCAATGCACAAATAATTAAATGAAAGTGATCACCACTAATTTTTAGTGGCTGCACTTCAGTTTGACTGGATGGAACAGCAACAGGAAGGAACTATAAGAATACAAGCTTCAAAAAACCAAAAGTGGACATGGGCAGATAGATGGTATAGAATTGCCAAATGAAAAGAAACAAGCACCCACACTCACACATAACCCAACCTTAAGAATTAACAAGAATTCCAGACATCTACCTAGTAATTATCTGTCGCTGTTCTCACCGCAGACGAGTAGAGAAACAACACAGAGTTCAGGCTCAGGGATAAATGGAAGCGATTTAATAATCTTTCTGAAGGCTTTTATATGTTAGTTCGCAAAAGTGCGTTAAATGGCATAGGTAATTGGTTTTTTGCCATCCACCCTTGAGGGGATTGGTCAAGTTCTAAGACACCCATCTCTGAATGTTTTCTAGTTAGAACCATAACAATTCTGCAAAACAACCTGCAGGTGCAAGAAGTTTACAGAACGTAACATTGTTTTGAGTTACTCGCATGAGAAGACAAAACTCTCACAAAGTGCTGCAGAAAGCTGGAAAATTTCTCTGCTAAAGCTTTTCAGCGTCCACAATTATCAAGTGTTAAATTTGAGGAAGAATTTGAGAGGACATGGCAGTGAGCCTTGATATCTAACTCAAGGTCTATGTTCCACAATTTACCCATTTAAAAAATATTGTAGCATCTATAGTGACAGGGATAAACAGTGCCTGAACATATCTATGCAATTCTGCAGCTAGTCAATCCAATTTTTGTACCAATTTCTTAGTAAAAATTAAAATCAACATTATATCTACTGCTGTATTAAAGAGGAAATAGTTTCACATTTCTTTCTAGCCCTACTTTAACAGGGATAATATGAACATCACACAAATGCTTGGTGTATCACAGAACTAATTCCCCAACTATCCAGTCTTGCAACAAAAAAACCAACCAACCAAACAAAACAAAAAAAACCCCAAACCAAACAACCAACCAACCACCCACCAAAAAAAAACCCTAACAGGCAGCTCATCAAGGGAGGTGTGTCTAATGAGGTTGTGTCAGAAGCTAATTATTCTCAAAATGGGCTGATAGCTTGTGACATGGGGAGGAAACTGATTTGGCTTGATTTGCAACCAATATTAACTACATCTACTTACTAAAACTTGCAAAATGCTTAATCAAATTTCTCATAAGCAAAACTTTTTAAATAAAAAAAAGACTATTTTTAAAATATGATAGCAATGTGGTATCAAACTAAAGATCTCTTACTGAAAATACACACTCAGTGGCTGAGCTTACACACTGGTCAATCCTTCAAATTAAATCATGTTTTCTTCATATGTTTAAAATAAACTGAATGTATATTTTTTGCAGCCTCATAGATTAAATTAATCACCTCAGAAAATGAAATTGTTCATAAAACATCTATTTTTTTTCTAAGCAGAGCACTTGAAGGAAATGTCCTCTAGTAGGTTTATTGACTTTTGAAGAAAAAATTATTGATACGTACATATATACAAACGTAGGCAATGCAAAAGAAAACTGTTTTACATGTCTATACTCAGTATACTTGACAAAGGAAAATTAAAGGTCTGTCTTCCTTTTAAAAATAAAGTAAAAATTGCAAAGAACTATTAACCTCAACAAGTTGTTCCATGTTCTGTAATGGAATAACTGCTCCCTTGGTCACAAAAGTACTTAATGATAACTCATATTATCAAGATTAATAAGGCAAAGTGGCAGTAATGTATAAAATGTTCTGAATCGTTGAATTTCAACAGAACTATATTTTTGCATCTGAAATATACTTCCTCGAGCTTCAGGAATAGAAGTGAATTGCTAAAACTTACAGCTGCAATTTTTAAATTCAAAAATAGAATGCTCATCTGAAAGCCTACATGAGAAGTGAAAACAGCTCATTTCTAAATAGATGATTCTGGTACACTGATGTCATGTGCCTTTTTTTTTTTTTTTTAAAGCTTCCTATGTCCATACAAGTTCAATTCTAAAGAGGAAAATTTTATTTAATGAAAAAGACCCATCTTTCAGTTTATGCACATCATCTCACTTTCAGTGAGGTTAGTTTTACTCTTTTATTGCAGCAGGCTACTTGTACTTCTTTTCTCATGTAATAGCTTAGTAGTGCTAATCAACTCTTCCCTACTTTCTTGAATTGCAAACAGCTAGTCAGAATGAGAAATAGCTTCAAACGTTAAGTGAATTCCAGAAACATACACTAATTAAAAGGATACTGATGTCCCTTGTAAAAAATTGATGAAGTGACAATTTCAGCACCTGCATAGTCAGTTGAACATCACATATAAGTGTGGTTATGAAATGGTACTACTAGCATTCACCTTCAGAGTTTACCATATTTAACCACTTTGTGAAAGAGCTTACTATACAATAAAAAGTAATAAACATCCTATCAATCACTGCAGGACTGTTGAAAGCAGAACAAAAAAAACCCCAAAAAATCTGGGAAAACTTGTCTCAACTGACAACAGAACTAAATAAACGTGGCCCTTTTCCAAAGTCAAAGATTCCACGTTACATCAAGAGTTGAAGCTTTACCTTGAAGAAAGTCACTTAAGTGTAGATCAGAAAGTCCTCATGATGTGTCAGAGATCTCCACCTGATGACCACAGAAGGTTTATCCCAGGATCTCTTATATTTGAGAAAAGACATTTCTTTATGTGACTTTTATGATTAACCTTTGATGGGAAGAGTCGTAGCTTCTACCACTACTTTCTTCCCCTTCAGGTTCATATGCATTCCTCTGGTTCCTAGGTATGGTTCCAATTATACTGAATCACTGCAGCAGCTATAAAAAGCCTGTCACAAAGGCTGTTTATCATGATTCTAAACCTTGTCATAAATAGATGCATTAATATTGGCTTTCTGCAAATGTTAAATAAGTGATGTTAAAAGTAGCTTTTGTAACAGTGGCTTTGCCACAAATAGATGCTATATGTAAAATAGCTTTATTACAAAATAGATGCTATATAAGGTAGTTTTGTTGTGAAGATGTGCTTTTTTTAATACTTTTTTCATTCAACCAAAAACTTAGAAATAGCTATGCTTATGAACTATTTGCTTGGACTCCTGCTACCGGCATACCAACTATCAGCAACAGATAAGATAATATACGTTGCCAAAAGGCTTATCCCCACAGCGATCTGCTGGTTCTGGGAACTACCGGGCGAGCTGAGAGAACTGCATTCCATTTTGAACTGTCCTGGAAAGGGTTTTGAATACGTATAATTGTTTATGAATATGTAATAAGTCGATGTGTATGTAAAGGACGTCTCCAAGATAGCAGGTGTGCTCTTGGCTGAGCGCCAAAGCACCCAGCGCTGTGAATTTTGCTTTATTATCTTGGTCCCTTATTGTCTTTTATTAAACTTTTCAATCCTAACAGGAGAGTGAACCTCGTTTTCACAACTTGATGGTTTGATTTTTGATTTACATACCTGTGCTGGTTTAAAAACACAATGAAAAATTAACCCCCACTTAAACTGGTCTCTTCGCCCCTGCCCCCCCTCCTGGTGAAAGGAGACTAAAAGCAGAGATTCCAGTTAAGAACCATTTACTTTAAAAAAAAACAGCAATGAAATAAGAAAATGAACAGTAACAGCAACAAGATTAATACACAAATACACAAAAAGAGGATGATTGTGATAAATAGATGCTATAATATTGGCTTTCTGCAAATGTTAAAATAAGTGATGTTAAAAGTAGCCTTTTAAACAGTAGTTTTGTCACAAGTAAATGCTATATGTAAAATAGCTTTATTACAAAACAGATGCTATATAAGGTAGTTTTGTTGTGAAGATGTGGTTTTTTAATACTTCTTCATTCAACCAAAAACTTAGAAATAGCTATGCTTATGAACTATTTGGGCTCCTGCTACCAACTATCAGCAACAGATAAGATATCCCCACAGCGATCTGCTCATTCCGGGAACTACCAAGCCGGGCGAACCGAGCTGGGAGAACTGCATTCCATTTTGAACTTTTCCTGAAAAAGGTTTGAATATGCGACGCCAGAAGGCCTATCCCCACAGCGATCTGCTGATTCCGGGAACTACCGACAAAACGGGAAAACTGCATTCCATTTTGAACTGTTCCTGGAAAGGGTTTTAAATATGTATAATTGTTTATGAATATGGAATACTCCAGGTGTATGTAAAGGGTGTCTCCAAGATACCAGGTGTGCTCTTGGCAGAGTGCCAAAAGCACCCAGCGCTGTGACTTTTTGCTTTATTATCGTTGTCCCTTATTGTCCTTTATTAAACTTTTCAATCCTAACAGGAGAGTGAACCTCGTTTTTCACAATTGGGGACTTCGTCCGGGATTAACACCTCGCCTCCGAGACCCTGGGAGACTCCGAGCGGGGGAGGCGCGCCCCGCCGAGTTCGGCGGCCCGCTCCGTTTCTTCTGGTGTGAATCGGCGGTTGCAGGTTGACAGCCCGTGGACAAGAAAGGGACAAATAAAGCAAAAAAAAAAAAGGGAAAAAGAGGCTCCCTAAGAAACCGCGGCAAGTAGCCCCACAATTCTCGTGCACGAAGATCCGGACAAGAAAAGGGATTGTAAGTATTTCCGGGGGGGCGGATACGGGGGTGACTGGTGTGTGAATGAGACGCGGGCTGGTTACCCCAGACCTGCGAAGTGAGTGCGGAGTCTCTGAGAGCTGCGGTTCCGACTTTTCGCGAGAAAGGCGGCCAGCGAGGAGACAAAGCGAAAGATAAAAGGAGTGAAAGATTCCCCCGGGGTAACTGGACTGGGTCCCAAGGAAGGGGGTGGGACCCCCAGGAAAAAGGGAGCAAAGGGGTTTCCTGGCACAATCCACTAGGAAACAGGGGACAAAAGTGAGGATCCCCGATCCCAGAAAAGTTGCCGGATTGAGGGTTGGAACACACAGAGGCTAGAAAAATTACTCTAGGCGGGAAGTGTGGGATACTATACCCAAGAGAATCTGGGGTTGGCCAACAACATTTGGAATTTTACCATTTTATTTGAAAATAATACCCGTGGGTGAATACTAACAAGTGATTTTAAAAATCAAGATACCTTATCATTGTGTTTTCTTGTTGTGAGAATGAATGAGACATATTAAAGAAGTTAAAGTCAGTGAGTAAGAGTGAATGGAAATATATGTAATATAGATTGCTAATTTAAAATCTGACTTTAATATCTGGAGGGAGGTGGATTACATTATATTAGTATATGATAAAAGGAAAAAGGTTTTCTGTGCTGTGAGGGGAGGAGGTGTTTCAGTTGCCAGAGGGGCAGGTTAGAGCAAAAACGGGGGAACAGGTACCAGTTTGAGATACTTAGTAAACAATGGGACAAGGAACCAGTAAGTTGAGTTCCGGGGGAAAAAGGAGTAAAAAGGTGCCAGCAGATATACCCCAAGAAAGTCCTCTGGGAGTTAAGCCATCTAACTGGGATAGCGATCCCTGTACAAAGGAAAAGGATAAAATAAAGATGATTCAGTATTGTATGATAGAATGGACAAAAAAAGAAATAAGACCCGATCAGGTCTACTGGCCTGGGTACGGGTCTTCTGAAGCTTGGATTTGTCAAGCTTTAAATGCATTTGTGAATTCAAAGGAACCGTGCGATTTGGAAGAAAAGGAATATGCCTCTTGTTGGACAGGAGATATAGAACTACCAAGATTAAAAGTTTTTAAGATATCAGAGTCCCCAGAGACAAAACGAGCAAAAGAAAAAGAAAGAAAAGGGCTGGGACCCCCTAGAAGCATTGACATCCCCGTATAATACCACACTGGCTGTGGCCCCCTGTGCCTGAAAGTACTGCTGGGAGGGGCCCAAGGGGGAACGGGATTTGTAAATGTTCCTTTGACTTCTTCAGAAGTCAGGAATTTTTTTAAAAAGGGAAACTATAGTTTACAGAATCAGAAGTAAAGTATCTTGGTCACTTAATAAGTAAAGGTAACCGAAAACTTAAATCCTGAAAAGATTGCAGGGATTTTATCCCTTCCCCCTCCTTCTTTAAAGAAGTAAGTTAAAAAAAACCTGCTTGGATTGTTGGGATATTGCAGATTATAGATCGAAGGTATTCGTAGACAGTAAAATTTCTATATAAAAATTAACAGAGGGGGACAATATGAAGTGGACCAGAGAAAATGACAATAAATTGGAAGAATTGAAGTTAAAATTAGCCTCAGTACCAGCTTTAAGCTTACCCTCACTAGAAAAACCCTTTCATCTGTATGTGAATGTAGAAAGTGGAGTAGCTCAATGGAGTTTTGGCCCAGGAATGAGCAAGAGTGAAAAGGCCAGTGGCTTATTTGTCTAAATTGCTGGATCCAGTGAGCCATGGCTGGCCAATATGTATTCAAGCTATAGCAGCTACGGCTATTCTGGTAGAAGAGAGCCGTAAACTTACTTTTGGCAGTAAACTAATTGTGTGTACACCTCATGCAGTCCGAAATATGCTAAATCAAAAAGCGGAAAAATGGTTAACAGATTCTAAGATGCTAAAATATGAAACAATTCTGATAGATAGTGATGACTTGACACTGGAAGTAAATAAAAGTTTGAACCCAGATCAATTTCTATATGAGGAACTAAAGAGTGACTTACTCCTGTGTGTAGCTGCTGAAATATGGTTGTGTAAAATGTTGTAGTAGAAAGAGTGAGCATGCAAGTAAATAAAGTAAAAAGAAAGTAAGAGGAAGAAGGAAGAGAGGAGAAAGAAAAAGAACTGAGATGTTTTTCAGCACCTTCCCCCATCTTGCCCGAAATTTTGACAGCTGACCCAGGGCCAGCTGCAGTCGCCTGTATCCTCCGCTTTCGGAGCGGCAGGAGCAAGCGCAGAGGTGCAGGGCTGGAAGCACGGGCTGGGGGCCTGTGGGGAGGTGCGGAGCCGAGCTGGAGCTGTGGGACAGCTGCGAGCCCAGCACTGGGCAGTCCCTGACCCTGCCACCCCCCCGGGGGCAAGGGCGGCTGTGGCCTCCCGGCCTCCCTGAGGCTGCAGGACACTCCGATCACCTGGGGTGCTGCTGGCCGTGCCTGCTGGGAGCGCTGGAAGGGGGGGAGGGCTGCGTTTGGACAAGGCGAGGAAAACATCTGGAGAGTGCAAGTTGTACATGGAAGGACTAGGATTATCTGTTAAGAGTTTTGTTTGAGTTACAGGAATGAGTTTGTGAAAGAATGAGCACCCCAGGCAGTAGTGGGGGTGGGGGCTGGAGGAGGGGCAGAATGGGCCCCTGAGTGGACTGGTTAAAAGGATGCAGCAAATGTATGTAAGAAAAGATAAAAGAAAGGCAAAGGCAGAGAGACGCTGAAAACAGGAATGCCTGTAAAACAACTGAATCTTCAGGGGAAAAAAATATATATATATATATCCAGCAATTAATAAGAATAAATTGTTAAAAAGTCAGGAGCTCCCATTGTACCGGAGACGCTCCACACAAGAGCCCTTAATAGCCTTTGAGGTAGGCCTAGGTCGAGAGGAGGTGCGAAAGCTCTTAATTCACTTTAAGTTTTGTCCTTCAAGGACACAGTTTTGTCAACGAGATCTTTAGTTATTCAAGGGGCAAGTGAAAAAAATAAAGTATGCTCCTTATTATTAAATTCAGCCACTATTAGTAGATGTGAAGAATAAGTTTAAAATGCATAAATTTCTGTTCGTTCTTAATTGCAATTGTAATTTACTAAAAAGAAATTTGATGGCTAAAGTGAGAATGCACATTAATATTGTGAAGAACTACAAAAGCTAACGCTGTGGTATCTTTGCCTGAGAGGTTGTGCTAAAATAAACCCAAAAGTGTGGGCA
The DNA here is from genome assembly GCA_014706295.1 of Lycocorax pyrrhopterus obiensis. Lineage (NCBI taxonomy): Eukaryota > Metazoa > Chordata > Aves > Passeriformes > Paradisaeidae > Lycocorax > Lycocorax pyrrhopterus. Next base: position 7,056,749 of record JACSVZ010000030.1, read on the forward strand.
GCCTCAAGAAAAATGGCATAATAGATAATAAGAATAAGTCAATAATAATAGTATAATTAGCAATTCTCTATTTAAAGTAACCACTAAAATGTTATTGTGAAGAACCCTCAAAACTTAATTTGTATAAAAGATGCACCAAATTTTATAATTAACTGTTTCAGAGTTGAGGCCTCCTGCCTGGGTAACTCTGAGTGGTTGAGGTTTTTTTGAACAGAGTTTTGCTCAAGTGCTTCTAAGTTTTTTTTTTTGTTTTTTTTTGGTTTGTTTGGTTGGTTGGTTGGTTGGGGTTTTTTTTTGTGGCCTTCAGGCGGCCAGACGGGTTGCCTTAGAAAAGGGGCAAATTGACTGCTATGGAGAAGAGATTTAGAACTGCTGAGGGGAAGGTGTGGACAAAGTGTGTCTCTCAGTCCTCTCTGCATGGTTTGTTGTCATAGAAAGCCAAAATAGGCAGGTTAAAATCCTGGAGCCAATTCTGTAAAGTATACTGTTAGTTTGCAAGCAGCTTTTGCAAAAAGTGTTGTTCTCTCATGCTTTAAAAATTTGGCAACCACTTTTGGAGAACACGGCAGCCTGTTGCTAATTTTTGTAAGTTACCAGATCCAGTGGCTGGAGGCTATTCATTGTCTCAGAATGTAGCCAGAGGCTGCCGCATTATCTGCAAAGTTGTGCAGCCAGGGCTCTGATAGTAAATGAGGCCCGAAGGCTGACAATAAGAAAATAAGATTTATTGACTCAAAGAGCATCTGAGTAAATGACCAGTGCGGTTATTGTACTGTGAATCTTATTTGTTAGAACAAGAAGATTTAGAATTGAAAAACGAGGGGGTTTGACTCAGCCTCCTTGAGGGGGTTGAGGAGAACCCATGACTCTGCAGCATTCAAGTGATAAATCTCCAGACCCGAGCTGGGGAAGATCTGTGGGGCACTCCCTGGCCTGAGGGAGGGAATGTGTTTAGTGGTGAGTCTTCAAAAGTAGTAGAAGAGTAAAAATTTAAAAGATGCACTGAGTGAGACATTGCCTCTCAAACAGCAGAGCTGTGGGTGCTTGTGAAGTCCTGCGAGCTGTATCGAGGCAAGATAGTGATTATTTTTTGCTGGTTCTAGATATGCATATAGAGTAATACATGCATTAAAAAAAAAAAACAAAAAACCAAAACCAAACAAAAAAACAACACTGGAAAATTTGAAGTTGAGAGGGATAATCCCTCAAACCATACCTTTAGACTTTAAAATCCATAATATCCATCCAGGGGAATGGGTACTAGTAAAAACATGGAAAGAGCAATCTTTAACTCCACAATGGAGGGTCCTTTTCAGGTGCTACTGATGACTGAGGCAGCGATCCGAACCAGGGAAAGAGGGTAGATCTACGCCAGCAGAATAAAAGGAACAGTGGAAGAACCGAAGGAATAGACTATAACATCTAAGCCGGGTGATATCAAATTGACTCTTAAACGAGGACTGGGTGGTATTGAATAATCCAACTGCAAAAAGTCTTCATGTTTTAATAGACTGTATCCTAATCTCGAGATATCACAGCCTCTATCATGCTGGCTGGGTTAAATGTAAATACATAAATTGTAAAATTGGTACTGCAAATCACACAAACAGCACCCCCATTGTATGGGGTGTTAAATAACAGATTTATTCCCTAAGATTATAACTTTGCCTTATAGATGAGAATTACTAGTGCCTGTTAAGTGGGAGGTGCCTGAGAACAGTGAAAAAAATTAACAATTGATTTGCCTGAAAAAGAGCAAAAGAAGTAACAAGGAAATAGAGGGCAAGACCGGATTGGCAACTATAACTCGCCACCAAGAAGATCATATACACCTGCTGTGGGTAGCAACCCCATAGGCATGGGAGGTGGGGGTATAAGCCATACCGGACCTCTATTACTCCTCCTTCTTGGTTTTTTTTTGTTTCTCATCTTTTAGGATACCAGTAAAATCATGTCATAAGTGCTACCGGAAACTTTACATGGAAAGAAACTGAGGTTCCTTTTTTATTACACACACCCACGTTAACAGTCACTGTTATAACCCTTCCAAACTAAGTACCTGTACACAGAATGGGAAAAAATACTGGATTGCAGAAAACTTAAGAAAAATAAATGTCCAAAAGGAAAAAGATGAGTTTGTTTCACATTTTCCTTTAAAGGTAAGGTCCAAGATTTAGTAAAAAACAAGTAGTAAATGGAAAAGGCTAAGGTACACAGCAATCTAATTCTGTGTTAACCCCATGCCAAAATTTATATACAAAACTTAAACAGCAATTAGAAGAGGAAATTGATATCTCGAGATTTGAAAAAAATGTTTGTGGAATTGGGGAAAAGAATAAGTAAGGAACTAAACGTAACCAATTGCTGGGTCGGTGGAGAGGCCTTAATGTCAGAAAAATGGGCACAGAAAGGCAGTAGCTTAGGCCCGGCTGAACTCCTTAAATGGAACCAGACAAATATAAGAGGGGAAAGCCGACCAGAAGGGTGGATTCTAAGTTCAGCAGTAATAAGAGAAGAATGTCTCTAGCGCACTGGAAAGAATTTTTTTAGTGAAGTAAGAAATACTCCCTGCAAGAGGTATAAAGTTAGTAATGAAACTTCTGCATGGTGGATCCCAGAAAAACCAACTCTGTATTGGACCCAGGGAAAAACAGGAGGGAAAAACTGCAAGTATAATAATGAAACCAAACTTTTTCAATGCAATGACACAGACAAGAATCCTTACTTTGGGATCCCAGAAATATCAAAATTTTGGGAGAATATAAATGAACAGAAAAAAGGATTATTAGAAAGCACCAGATGGCTTATTTTAGATATGTGGGAAAAGAACATACCCAAAACTTCCCCCCCGATGGAAAGGGAGTTGTACTCTGGGGATCATACAGCCAGGATTTTTCCTTTTACCAGGGTCAGATGGAGATCAATTAAGAATATCTGTTTATGAAGACTTAAAAAAGAATAAAAGGGAATTGATTGGGGGATATCAAAAGTGGGGAGATGAAGAATGGCCCCCTGAACGCATACTGGAAACATATGGGCCAGCCACCTGGGCACAAGATGGGAGTTGGGGATATCGAACCCCGATTTATATGCTGAATCGTATTATAAGACTCCAAGCAGTTGTGGAGATAATAACAAACAAGACCGCCCGAGCACTATAATTGATATCAAGTCAACAAAGCCAAACCCGAGCTGCAGTGTATCAAAACAGGTTGGCTTTGGACTATTTATTAGCTGAGGAAAGGGGTGTTTGTAAAAAATTTAATACATCAGATTGTTGTTTGAAAATAGATGACAACGGGAATGCCGTCCTAGATATAGCCAAAGATATCAGAAAAATAGCCCATGTACCGGTCCAAAAATGGGAATCAATGTTAAAAGCTAGCTGGTGGGATAATGTATTGGGAATAGAATGGTGGAAGAAGCTAGGATTCTTCCTTTTATGCGCTACAGCTGGTTTGACATTTCTTCCTTGCTTGATCCCCTGTTTTATTCGACTAATCACCAGCGTAGTCCAAGGTATGCAAGTAGTCACAATGCCTGTAGACCCCAAATTAGCTACATCTGGAACGGCACAAAAAATAATGGTGTTAAGGAAACAAAATAATATGGGAGATCCCTTTGAAGAAGCAAGATTAATTTGTGAAAAAAATGAGCAAATAATGCAAGTCAGAAAACAAGAATTATTGCTCAAGCCAAATGATTTGTAAAAATAGAAGAGGGGGAATTGTGAGAAATAGATGCTATAATATTGGCTTTCTGCAAATGTTAAAATAAGTGATGTTAAAAGTAGCCTTTTAAACAGTAGTTTTGTCACAAATAGATGCTATATGTAAAATAGCTTTATTACAAAACAGATGCTATATAAAGTAGTTTTGTTGTGAAGATGTGGTTTTTTTAATACTTTTTCATTCAACCAAAAACGTAGAAATAGCTATGCTTATGAACTATTTGGGCTCCTGCTACCAACTATCAGCAACAGATAAGATATCCCCACAGCGATCTGCTGATTCCGGGAACTACCGACAAAACGGGAAAACTGCATTCCATTTTGAACTGTTCCTGGAAAGGGTTTTAAATATGTATAATTGTTTATGAATATGTATAATTGTTTATGAATATGGAATACTCCAGGTGTATGTAAAGGGTGTCTCCAAGACAGCAGGTGTGCTCTTGGCAGAGTGCCAAAGCACCCAGCGCTGTGACTTTTTGCTTTATTATCTTTGTCCCTTATTGTCCTTTATTAAACTTTTCAATCCTAACGGGAGAGTGAACCTCGTTTTTCACAGTAATGATCTAAGTTCTACCATCAGGTCAGTAATGAGATCATTCTCCAAGCTACCAAAGCGAGGCCAACTTCCCTGACTTAATTTTAAAGTCGGCCAAACCCGTGTAGACAGCCTGATCAATTCACCTGTGTCCAGAGTAGTTGTCTGCCCCCTCAGCCATCTCCAGTGTTTTATTACCAATTCTAAAGGACTGTTATGGGGAATTTTCACATTTTCGTCTGAAAAAACACCACCCATGTTTACTCACAAACAAGAAAACTCTGCCGGAGAAAAGCTTTTAGCTCCAGAATTCAGCCTGCAATCCAACCTCGGAATTCCTACTTCCCAGGCAATTTATCTAGCCTACTACGATACAAACTACAGCACTTTAAAACTACGAGAAGCAACTAACTTTAACAAGCAATAAATGCACGTGCGCACAAATCTGGTCTTGGCGAGATTCGAACCCACAGCCTCCCGACTTCCCAACCAACCAACCTCTCAAGCCTCTGAGCCACTCCCACAGCTGTGTGGACTGTAGCCTCTGGGCTCTTGTGGATTCAACAGAGGGCATCCCCTCCTCTCCACAGTTCTGCAGGGGAAAGGTCCAAGTTTTCCCCTTTCACGGGCCTCTCTGCCTGCTCTCAAACCCCAACCCCTCCACCTCCCTTGGAGATCTCTTTCCCTAGGGCTAGCACAATACCGGTCTTTTTTAACTCACCTCCCTTTCTGTGCTTCTGCCTTTCCATGCTGGGTCCTAAAGCCCTGGTCACAGTCCTGGATTGTTGCTTCGGCCTCTGTAGTTCGCCGGCAGAAAGAGAGGGGCAAAGAGAAGTTGTTTTTCAACCCAAGACTGTGAGTTTCAAGGTCTCTAGGGTCCCATCTGGGTTGCCAGCTAATTGATGCCTTTTCTTGGTGTTAAAATCAAGAATCAAACACGGTTAGAAGGGAAAAAGGAATTTTACCTCTGTATTTATTTTAAGGATCTTTAGGTGCACCACGTCCAGGTGGAATGCGCCGAAATGCGCACCGCAATGCACACACACAATAGATCGGGTATAACATTATAGGTCTTACTAATTGGCATATCTATCAAAGATTCCCCAGTGAGAGGCTCAAGTGTGCCCCCCTCTCTGAGGAACCTTCCCCCTGGATGGTTCTGTCAGTTTATAAAATGTGTTTTGGAGAGGACCTTGGTGTCTGGGGCTTCTAAGATGTTTAGTCTCCTAACTTAACAAATAAGTCTAAGAATGCAGGCTAAAAAACACTAAGAATACAAAAGCTATGAAAAGGTATATAAAAGGGGTATAAAAGAAAAAGCAAAACATCATCATGCCATCAGGGGTTGTGGTTTGCTGGTGTCAGGAAAATTATTCCACAAACACCAGAGGTTTATGTCCAAAAAGGAGACAGAGGAGTCTTGTTACTTTATTCGAATAAAGGGAGAGGCCATGGGACATTTCCTCTGCGGTCTCTCAAATTTTTGGAGGCCGCAGCCTCCTATTTATCCTAATTTCCTGACCGCATTTCCCTCTCTCTTTCCCCATTGGCTGAGGTACTTGAGAGGTACAGACTTCCCGAAACGCCTAATACCTAAGACTCCCTTCTAATGTATAACCTCCTCCTTTATTTTAATTCTTATGGAATTTATGGTTCTTCCCATTGTTTCTTTCATCTCTCGCTATCCAATTTCATTTATCAGCAGACCTATAGTTTATTTGTAAAGACAAATCTCTTTCTTTCCGTTCATCAATCAGTGGAATCCTTCCCATTGTTTCTTTTATCTCTCAGTACTAGTTTTATCTTCCAGCAGGCCCACAGCTTGTTTGTAAAGACAAGTCCCTCATTCCTTTCACTGGGAAGGGATTTGATGGCTGGATTTGGGAATGTGAGTTGGTGTTGTGGGGAGTAATGGGGAGGCTAGCGCTGTTGTGAATGCTGGAGTGAACCCAGAGATGTAGGCAGTCCCAGGGGAATATGGAAAAACTGGGTATGGAGCCTCTCCACATTACTCTGAGGCTACCTGGACAACCTGTGTCTAAAAAGCAGTACTCTCTTTCAAGGGAAGGAAGGAAGGGGTTGCAGCCTGTTGCTGAGCTAAAGGCGAGTCTTTTGGAACCGTGTATGTCCCCCTATAACACTCATATCCTGCCAGTTATGGTGCAAGACCTGAGAAGAGTAGGTGAAACTATTAAACCCAGCACTCCACGGTACCAGACCCTTATACCATCTTGAACCAGATTCCCTCCTCACACTTCTACTATTCAGTACTTGATTTAAAGGATGCTTTCTGGGGAAGCCCACTTACAGAGGACAGTAAACAGTATTTTGCCTTTGAGTGAGAACAAGAGGGAGAAGGGATTATTTGGGCAAGACATTAACCGAATTTACTCCATCCCTAGGAATTAGGTTATTGCAGTATGTGAAGGACTTGCTCCTATTGGGAGAATGGGAGGAGGTAGTAAGGGAAGCCACTGTGAAATTGTTAGGTTTTCTGGCTGGAAGGGAGGCTTGGAGGGTCTGAAGGGAAGGCACAGGTGATAGAGAGAAAGGTTAAATATTTGGGACATATTTTGACTGAAGGTTTGCAGTGTATTGACCCAGAGAGGGTGCAGGGAATTTTAGATGTACCGTTACCTAGGACTGAAAAGGCAATTTTTGGGATTAATGGGGTATTGCAGGACCTGAGTTGAGGACTTTTCTGTTCTGGCCAGACCGCTGTATGGCTTTTTAACCCAGGATAGTTCCAATGTTGTTGTATAGACACCAGAAAGAAAGCAGAACTTATGAAAATTAAAAGAAAGGTTGATTAATGCCCCAGCTTTAGCTCTCCCAGGCCCGGGAAAAGAATTGGAATTGTATGTGGACTGGTTGCAAAGACTGATTTCTCCTTTGTGAATCATTCATGAACATGGAAATACTCTTTGGAAACTGCTTTTCTGGTGATCCCATGCCCAAACTTAGGAAGGGTGAAGGAATTTGCTGAGCAGAGAAAATGCATAGGCTATTTCTACTAACTTTAAGTTATGCTGAAGGTACCCAGAATTGTAATAAGCAGCGTGGTCCTCTGGTATGATAAGACTGATCAATAGTTAACTCATGTAAGCACAGTTAACTATTGGGAGACAGCAAATGTTGATCACAAAACCTAAGAAGCAGGATTCACCTTAATCTTGTCAAGATAAGAGGAACAAGAATTTACTTGAGACCAACACAGAAACTGCTGAATCATTCTGCAAAGGACTGCGCATGCTCCAGAAAGAAAGGTGAAAAGTGCATTGTGATGAAGACTACTGATCTTCATCAGAAAGACCCCTGAGGAAGGAGTCTTCATCAGTGAGACCATCAGGACACACCACGCATGTGTGACACATATGCTAATGATATTAATGACTTCTGAGAACTAATTTGTATAACCACTCCTATCCCAAGGAATGTGATGAATATTCATGAATTTTACCCATAGTATTGTGTTGTAGGAAGTGCCGCGTGTGTGTGTCAGGAGGAGCGATCCCCCACGCACCCGGCGCCGAATAAAGCAAATACCCACTTCTTGGACTCTGTCTCTGAAGTGTCTCTTGGCCCGGTTTGGGGCTATTCAGCTGGCACCCTGAGATGGGACCCTAATTCTGCCCGGCTTCTGGATCCAGGGGTAAGCAGACCTCCCAGCCGCGGCCCTGAATTTTCAGGGGGAGCTCAGCTGTCCCCTGGCTCACGGCGGGAACAGACAAGGACCATCTGCACCAAATTAAGGTATTTGCTATTTTTTTTTAATAAGTAGAAATTCCCGCGGGTCCGGGATTCGAGTCCCCGAGGGTGAGTTGAAAATCCCGAGGAGACTGGGTCTCCCAAAATTAGTCCTGGGCAAAAGGAAAGGTACCTTTAAGGGGTTGGAGGCCCCCAGGGGTTGGACCCCACTGTTGTGCACAAGGAAAGGTACCTTTAAGGGGTTGGAGGCCCCCAGGGGTTGGACCCCACTGTTGTGCACAAGGAAAGGTACCTTTAAGGGGTTGGAGGCCCCAGGGATTGGACCCCGCTGTCGTGCACTATCGTATTTTTGTTCTGTCTGTCGCTGTTTTGCTATTGTGTGAGTGAGAACGGATGAGACATGTCCAGGACATGAAGTGAGTGTGGAGCTCTAGCTGCGGTACCGTAACCCGGTGACGGGAACGGCCAGTGAAAAGCTAAGTGATTGGCAGCGAGTGAATGAGTATAAATCATATAAACTGTTGGTTTGGAGTTCAACCTTGTTATCCGGAGGGAGGCGGATTGTATCACTGGAGGGGAGAGATTTTGGACATTAAATTGAGAACACCCAGACACCCAGCCCCTTTTCTGGTGTAGCTCCACCTGGCTTCCCTTCTGAAATTCCGTGGAAACAGTTATGAAGCTTGGACTTTGTGTATATGTGTTAATTGTGAGAGAAAGTGGTGTTGTGCTGGAGGAGGTGAGTGGTGTCCAAAATGAGGGTGTAGGTGGTGTTGGAGTAGGGGGAGAGTGACAGAGAATAGTGAGAGGTCTGTTGTGGCTTTAGTGTGTGGATTTGGGAGGCTTGGAAAGAAAAGTGGGAGGAGACGTGCAGGAAGGCTTGTGTGGAAGAGAGAAGAGAGGGAGAGAAAGGAGAGGAACAGACAAAGGAGGCAATGGGATCATCAGAAAGCAAAGAAATAACCCAGAAGAGTCCACTGGGATGTGTGTTGGCACACTGGAAGGAACTAGGAGGAATCCCCGGAGGGACTATGAAAAAGAGTGCCCTAATTAAATACTGTAACCAATGGTGGCCACTATACAAATTAGATGATGGTGAAAAGTGGCCAGAAAATGGGACTTTAAACTATAACACCTTACTACAATTAATGTTATTTTTAAGGAGGGAGAATAGATGGGATGAGATTTCCTACGCGGACTGTTTTTTTAATTTAAGACGTAAACCGGAGTGGCAGAAACGGTGTGGTATCAATTTGGCACCCCAGGATTCAATGGTCCTGCTTTTAGAAAAGGAGGCAAAAGGGAAAAGCCGCATGAAGAGATGTTGCTCATCATGCAGTATAGGGCAGAGATGTTTATAGCTCAAAACTGAGAGAGACCAGGATCCCTTAGAAACCGAGGAGTTAATGAAATACAGTGGTGACACCCTAACATCAGGGACAATGTCCCCAGCATCCCCAACATCCCCGGAGGATAGTGGGGACGAAGGGACAAGTGAGGCTAGCTCAGGAATATCATCCAGAACTAGGAGCAAGGCCCCTGTAGAGAAGCAGCTTATAGCACCGCTCAGACAAGTGGTAGGGCCAGATGGAGGAATAACAAAAGTTAAAGCACCATTTACAGCTCTGGATTTAGATACCTGGACGGAGGCAGCCAGAATGTATAGAGAAGACCTTGAAAAGGTAGCAAAGAGGTTTGAATTAGTTGTTAGAAATCAGGATGTTGATTGGGAGGATATAGACTTAATGCTATCAGAGTTAACTGAAACAGAAAAAGCAGCTGTGATATCCACAGCAAGAACACACGTGCAGGGACAAATAGCTACTGGGATATTACACGGTAATGTAGATAACATTTTCCCCACGGCAGATCCACATTGGGACCCAAATGATCCACAAACATATCCGTTTTTGGTTAGATACAGGAAATTAATACACTGGGGACCGCTAAACGCTATACCTAAAACGGTTAATTGGTCATTGTTGTTCAGTATTCACCAGGAAACCACTGAGTCCCCAGGCTCATTTGTAGAAAGGCTAAGGGATAATATGAGGAGACACACTACACTGGATCCAGCTTCTGAAATCAGGCAGCAACAGTTAATATCCTTATTGATGGGTCAATCAGCGCCAGATATATGCAGAAAATTGCAAAAGATCAGGGAACCAGATAACCGGAACTTAGAGAAATTTTTAGCAGCGGCGTGGGAAGTTTATAAAAACAGAGCACAGCCCCTTACGGTCACGGTTGTCCAGGTTAGGGGACCGAGATTCCCCAGAGGTGGGAGGAGGCCTCCACCTAGGGGGCAAAGACAGCAACGCCCAGCCCCTAACCAATGTTTACTGTGTGGCCAGCTCGGGCAGTGGAAGCGAAATTGTCCTATGAATCATGCCGCGATTCCGACGACACAATCATCAGCCCCACCAGAACCAGTGACTGTAGCACAACTATATCAGCAGTGACGGGGACCAGCTGGTCCCTCCCTAGCAGACCCGCTGGTTAAAGTTAGGCTAGGGGAACGGGAGGTGGAATTTCTGGTAGATACTGGAGCCACATTCTCAGTCCTGAAACAGACTTTGAGTGCTATAAGCAATGATTATGTTCAAGTTATTGGGGCCACGGGGAAAACAGAAAAAGCCTACTTTTTAAGACCCTTAAAATTTGCACTAGGTAAAAAGATGGGAATACATCAATTTTTATATCTTCCAAATTCACCAAAGCCACTGCTAGGCGGATCTATTAACTTGGTTAGAAGCAAAAATAGAATTTACAGAACAAGGAATGAGACTACAGGTTCCCGAGGAAAAATTAATTATGGCCTTAAGTTTAGCAAATTTCCCTGAAAGAGGAGAAATACCCATGGATAGTGAAATAACAGATCAAGTGATCCCACTAGTATGGGATGTTGAAATTCCAGGGAGATCAAAACGGGCTTCCCCGGTGATTATTGAACTACTGGAAGGGGCACAACCAGTGTCAGTTAAACAATATCCGCTAAGACAAGAAGCACGAGTGGGAATAGAACCCATAATTGCTAAATTTATTGATCAAGGGTTGTTAAGAGAGTATAGGTCTCCCTACAATACCCCAATTCTACCAGTAAAAAAGCCAAATGGAAGTTATCGATTGGTTCAGGACCTAAGGGCAGTAAATGCAATAACAAAAACACTTCATCCCGTAGTGGCCAATCCTTATACTTTACTTACAAAATTACAAAGTGACTGGGTGTGGTTTTCAGTTTTAGATTTAAAAGATGCCTTCTTTTGTCTGCCATTAGCTGAAAGCAGTCAGGAAATTTTTGCCCTTGAATGGGAAAACCCCGGAACAGGGTGAAAAAGCCAACTTACATGGACTGTATTGTCACAAGGATTCAAAAATAGCCCCACGGTATTTGGAGATCAATTAGCCAAGGAACTGGAAGCCTGGCCACCACCACTTGGAGAAGGTACACTCCTGCAGTACGTTGATGACCTACTAAGAGCAATCAAGGACCTGTGAAGACTGCAAGGACTGGACTGTAAGTCTTTTAAATTTTCTGGGACTAAGTGGATATAGGGTCTCCCCTGGAAAGGCTCAGCTAGTCCTCCAGAAAGTTACATATCTGGGATATGAACTGACGGGAGGAGAGAGAGCCTTGGGAAATAACAGGAAAGAGGCAATTTGTCAAATGCCCCGGCCAACTACAACCAAAGAACTGAGAACTTTTCTGGGAATGACAGAATGGTGTAGGTTGTGGATCTACAACTATGGACTAATTGTGAAACTTTTATACCAACTCCTAAAAGAGACTGGGGGAACTCACCTATGCTGGACACCAGAGACTAATAATGCATTTGTAACTCTGAAACGTGAGTTGATGCAAGCTCCAGCACTGGGCATACTGGATGTCACTAAACCTTTTCTGTTGTTCTCACATGAAAGGCAAGGACCGGCTCTAGGACTTCTGGCACAGAAGCTGGGACCATACAAAAGGCCAGTGGCTTATTTCTCCAAGCAACTGGATGTGGTCAGCCGAGGATGGCCCGCCTGCCTGTGCGCAGTGGCAGCCGTGATCCTGAACATACAGGAAGCTCACAAGTTCACAATGGGCCAGCAGATGACTGTTTTTGTCTCTCATACAGTGTCAGCAGTGCTCACACACAAAGGAAATCACTGGTTAACCCCATCTCGCTTTCTCAAATACCAGGCTGTCCTAGCAGAATCGGAAGATGTGAGTATCCAAGTAACTAACATTTTAAATCCAGCAGCTTACCTCCAGGGCAAGGCTACTGAGGAGCCTGTACAGCATGACTTCATGGAAACCATGGAGGCAGTTTACTCCAGCCACCCAGACCTGAAGGACTCTCCACTAGAAAATGCAGACAACTGGTTCACTGATGGAAGCAGCTATGTCAAGAATGGCAAGCGGCTTGCTGGGTACACCGTTACAACCACAGATGCCATCATTGAAGCAAACCCATTACCTGTGGGGACATCTGCTCAAAAGGCTGAGGTAATAGCCCTGACCCGAGCCCTGGCATTAGCTGAAGGAAAACCTATCAACATTTAGACTGATTCAAGGTATACTTTTGGGGTGGTACATGCTCATGGGGCTATTTGGAAAGAAAGGGGTCTTTTAACCTCACAGAAGAAAAAAAATCAAGCATGCTACTGAAATATTACAGTTGCTGGAAGCGGTGCTAAAACCTTCAGAAGTGGCTATAATGCATTGTAAAGGACACTCCCAGGGCAGCACCATCCCTGAACTGGGAAATGCTATGGCAGACAAAACAGCAAAGGCAGTGGCTAGTGGGGTTCAGATCCAAGCCCTAGCTCTAATCCCTTCTAGCATCCTTATGGGTGAAAACCCCCCACCATATGACACTGTTGTTTTAAATTGGATACAAGAAGAAAAGGGACAAATGGGAACAGACAGGTGGGCTAAGATAAAGGGTCTCATAGTCATACCCAGAAAACTGTTAAAATTATTTACCCAAAGCGAACATTCTAAGACACATTGGGGAGTTGATGCTCTCTATAACCACTTAAAGGACAAAGTGATAGCACCAAAATTAAAGGAGACAGTTGAGGACATAACTTCCACTTGTGAAATCTGTCTTAAAAACAACCCTAATACCACAGTTAAGCTAAACACAGGGACTATCCCTAAAGGAGCTTTACCAGGGGATGTGTGGCAAATTGACTTTTCTGAATTACCTAGAAAAGGGGGATACAGGTATCTTTTAGTCCTCAGACACTTTCTCAGGTTGGCCAGAAGCTTTCCCTTGTAGGACGAATAAAGCTAGAGAAGTTGTTAAAACCTTAGTACAGGAAATTATTCCACGATTTGGGGGGCCCAGGGAAATTAATTCTGATAGGGGATCACACTTTGTAGCCCAGGTGGTGCAGGGAGTGAGTCATCTACTGGGTATACTCTGGCAATTACATACACCATACAGACCCCACGCAAGTGGGCAAGTAGAAAAGATGAATCACTTAAAACAACAACTAGCCAAAATTTGTCAAGAAACTAATTTATATTGGTATCAGGCTCTGCCCATGGCTTTGCTAAGAATTAGGGTAAAACCACGGCTTAAGGAAAAACTAAGTTCCTTTGAAATTCTGTATGGAAGGCCCTATGGAACAAATGTGATTCACAATGACAGTGTGGCTCTGGTAGGGCAAAGCTACTTAATAGATTATGTAAAGCATTTAGGTCAAAAATTACAATTAATACGGACTACAGTTGTTAATTGTCAACCTCCACCACCTGATAAACCCTTTCATAATGTGAATCCAGGAGATTGGGTTTATGTTAAGTCTCTTTCAGGGGATCCACTTCAAGAAAAATGAGAAGGACCTTATCAGACACTGCTGACCACTCATACAGCAATTAAAGTACAAGGAAAACCGACTTGGATCCATTATACAAGGATAAAACCTGCGCCAAAACCAGAGTGGGAAGCAAGAAGAACAGGACCTCTGCGCCTTCAAATATGAAAAATCAACACAACATGATTTGGACCATATTTGTGGCACTGGTAACTGGGGCGAGCGCATGGGATCAAAATACATACCTTCGATTGCTCAAAGGTGTTGTTGAGAACTTTGGTTGCTGGATATGTTCCCAGCTGCCTGAAAATTCTGCTAGAGGCTTTCCTTTGGTTGGGGCAACATTCCCTAATACAACAGAAATCCATGCTGCACTTAGTACTAATAACCTTTCACATTATGTCAACATATCCCTAGACCAACTTCAGTGGAAATTAGAGCTTGAGGAGCCAATAAATGAGTCCTCACTGGTACCCTGCGTGCAGCGGTGCTGGGAGGAATCTATACCCAAAAACTCAGGAGGAAATAAGACAGATTCCAAATGTGGGAGCTTAACATTTATAGGCGGCTACCCCAACTGCTCAGGTTTTTGGACCTATGGCGGGGCTAACGTGGAATAAGAATCCAACAAGATGAGGACCAAAGCCCAAGGGTTGGCCAGTGCCCTCAGGACAGGGTTGGTACTGGATATGTGGACACAGCGCCTCTGAAGTTTTACCCTTAGGATGGCAAGGCCGCTGTGCAATAGGACCAGTATTTCCCCACATTAATGTTGTCTCTCAACTACAAGGCTTGCTCCGAACTTTTATACGCAGGACCAAAAGGACATCAAACCCCTTGATAGATAGACCCACTGGATTTCACAGCTTTGCCGGATGGTTTATACCCGGCCTCGGAGTAAGTGACCTAGAGAAATCAATAGTGAATATTTCCGCTACCGTAGAAACCATAATAAATGCCACTGCAGATTCTATAAGAGCACAGCAAATCGAGATTAAGAGCATCTCACAATTAGCTATACAGAATAGACCTGCATTAGATTTGCTGTACGCCAAAGAAGGAGGAGCAGGTACCGTTATAAATACAAGGTGTTGCAGTTATGTTGATTTAAATAAACGCATAGAAACAGTTTTGCAGACAATTCTGGACAAAACACAAACATTGCATCAGATCACCTTAGACGACACTTCTTGGGGGTTTAAAGAGGTAGGGGACAAACTTACAAGATGGTTACCCAACTTATCCTGGCTTAAACAATTGTTTGTAATAGTTATTTGTATAATTGCATTGTTATTTACTGTTTGCATTAGTAGTTATTGTTGTACGATTTTATGTACTTGGAATTGTGATGCTTATGCTCAATGGCAAAAGCACAAACTTAGAAGCAAGATAGAGAAGGGTACTTACTTTCAAGACATGCGAGATTTGTAAAGAATTACAAATGACCAAAGAAAAAGGGGGGATTGATAAGACTGATCAATAGTTAACTCATGTAAGCACAGTTAACTATTGGGAGACAGCAAATGTTGATCACAAAACCTAAGAAGCAGGATTCACCTTAATCTTGTCAAGATAAGAGGAACAAGAATTTACTTGAGACCAACACAGAAACTGCTGAATCATTCTGCAAAGGACTGCGCATGCTCCAGAAAGAAAGGTGAAAAGTGCATTGTGATGAAGACTACTGATCTTCATCAGAAAGACCCCTGAGGAAGAAGAGGAGTCTTCATCAGTGAGACCACCAGGACACACCACGCATGTGTGACACATATGCTAATGATATTAATGACTTCTGAGAACTAATTTGTATAACCACTCCTATCCCAAGGAATGTGATGACTGTTCATGAATTTTACCCATAGTATTGTGTTGTAGGAAGTGCCGTGTGTGTGTGTCAGGAGGAGCGATCCCCCACGCACCCGGCGCCAAATAAAGCAAATACCCACTTCTTGGACTCTGTCTCTGAAGTGTCTCTTGGCCCGGTTTGGGGATATTCAATGTCTTGGGGTGACTTTATGATGTGTATCCCCTATTGCTGCTCTATGCCCAGAAATTAACTTTGTGCCTTTCTGTGCCTTTAAACTGAGACCGGGAGGGGAGAGACAGAAAAAACCAAGCGAACTTTTCAAAACAGTTGTTCAAGGACACAGATACACACTCCTCTGCGTTCTCCTGCTGCAGTAGCAAGAGCGGAGGAAGCACCCTTCTTGCTTTTCAGCCAGCTTTCGGCTCGTTTTCTCCGGAGGATGACAGAGAGTTGAACTTTGTTTCCTGGGACTTCAGTTTTTCCCTTCTTCTTTTCTGGACTGTTTCAACAGCATCAGAACACATTGGGAGAATTTTCCACTGAGGCCCCGGAGGTGGGCCCACACCGACCCAGCTCCGAGGAGGAGGAGAGAGACCACACCTACAGAAGGACTCTGAAATCTTCCCAGGTTTCTCTCCACAGTGAGAGGTTTTATTATTTAGCATTATTATCCTTTTCCTGTGTGTTTGTTAAAGAAATAGTTTTTTTATCTCTTTCACTTTCCTCCGAGGAAAATTTTTTTTTCCTGAACCTGGTGGGGGAGTGTGGGAGCCAGTGAACATGCCTTTGTGTTGGGGGATCGGAGTGGGCTCTCCCCCGGGATTCATTGCCCTTTAATATGATCTGTCGTGGTTTGAATTCCTCAGTTGGCTTTCAGCCTCGTCACTCCCCCGGGGCTCTCCCATTGGTCCCTGCTCCCTGATCCCGCCTTTCCCCTGGCCCCAGGAAAAACCCTGAGCGAGCCATTGTTCTCGGTATTTGCTTGCCTGCCCTTCGAGGGTGAAGATGCAATAAACTCTCGGAATGAAGGAAAAGCAAATTCCCTTCCCACCTCTTTGCTACTGACTATAATACTGAACCTGCCTGTGCATTCATGGAGCCAGGCAGGACTGTATAAGATGGCGCCCAGAACGTGGAGCAGCCTCGAACTGACCATGAAGAGCGTCTCCAGCATGGCTTTGCCGCTGGAATTGAAAGTCGCCTTTCTGAGCAGCCATTACTCCAAAGAGACCTCTGAGTTTTATCAGGGATCTCGGCGGGGGGACCGGCAACCTTCCAAAAAATAGAGAAGATCGGTCCAGTCAGTAGACCGCTCCCGAGACTTTTATTTGACCCCCAAAGGTAAAATGGGTGTTCCCGGGTCTTGGCGGGGCATGCACTGGCTCTGGGCTCCCCAACAGCAGAGCAGCAAAAGAAGCCAAGTCTGCAAGCTCAGTCACAGTGCCGAAGCAAAAAAAAACGCAAAAGAATCAGGCAAAACCCACAGAAACAGCAGGATCCCTGGTCCGAGATACCAGCCACGTGTGTCCAGTAGAACCGCCCATGCTGGAAGAGAGGGGCTGCCTCTCGCCCCGCCCCCAACTCCCTCTGGAAACCCCAGCTTGACTCCCAAACATCGCTATAGCCCCGGAGCCAGGGAGGATGGGGGGTGGGGCGGGGACATCCACCACCCCTGGGCACAAATCAAAACAAAACAGATCAAAATCCTGTTGAGCTTTTGATGGGAAGCCCTTCCTTCATGGACCAGAGCAATAGAGAGCAGAGGAGGCTGCCGTTCTGCTAAGTTCTTTATTTCATAGTCTCATAGCTTCTTGAAGGCAGAGTTTGAAGGGGGTTACATGGTAAAGCCAAAAAGCAACAGCAGCAGCAGCAAAACAGCAGGCAGCAAACAGCTTCTTCTTCTAATTTCTTCTAATTAATTAATAATTTTTTTCTTACAGAAGTGTGGATTATATTTGTTAATTAACCAATGAAATTAACACACAATTCTAGTTTTTCTTTTCTTAACCTATCCTGGTTTAATTCTAACAATTGTAAGCATTACATAGGTATTACACAGATTTGCGTATATAGTTTCTATCAGCTCATTGTTTATGTGAACACTATATCTAAAAAATGTGAACAATTTCATTCTATCTATATTTTGTCTAAAATAATCTATCTAAAAATGTGAACAATATAGTTCTATCCATATTTTGTCTAAAATAAAGAATTCTATGAAAGGATAACACTGCTACAGTAAAAAGAACTATGCTCAAGGTCTCTGCTGCAGCTTTTTAATGTTTAAGGCACTTAGCATGTATTTCTACTAGAAGTTAAAAAATCTATATTTCTCTTTCACTTTGGTATGACTTCATGTATCTCAGCTTGTCCAAAGGTTTTAATTCAGCTCCTGTACTTTGGCTTTCCTCTGGGCCCGGGTCCAGGGAAGCTTTCACTCCAACAAAACCCCAAAAATGGGATGGGATAATAAACCATCCCCAAGACAACTAGAAAAAAACCAAAACATCAACAACCAAGGTAACAGGAATAAACGCTAGATACAAAGGTGCTGAATCCTGCGGACTCCCCGGGAACACAGAAAACAAAATGGTGGAGAAGTCCCTCCCCCCAAGATGGCACTCTCTATAAATGACCACATGGTCTAAGAGAGAACGGCAAAATGGTGGATAATCCCCCTTTTCCTGACCACATGTGGAGAGAGAAAGAACAAAGAGAGAAAAATAACACAGCAACCAAAGCTCCGTGATTACAAAAACTCCCTCTTCCCCAAACAACAACCAACAGGGAACGAGGACAAAAAAAGAAAAGAAAACCTGGAGTCCAAAAATAGTCAAATGCCCCTCGAGCACTTTGCTCCACGCCACCCAAAAGGGTCTCTCCCGATGGCAGCAGCTCGGTCGACAATGGCAGCTGGAGCTCAGGCAGTGGCTGGAAACTGGGAACTGGGGCAGCGGCGAACCTGCATTGTCACTTTCTCTGCTTCTTTTTTGGCCAGCTGGACCCAGTTGGTGTTGGTACTGCAGTTCCGAGTAATTGGTGTGTTGCAGGGAGGGAAGAAGTGGCCCCACTAAGCACCAAAAACCAGCAGCCCCTGCCCTGCAGGTCCAGCTCCAGAGCTGGGGGTTTCCCTTGGCAACCGTGGCCAAAAAGGTGTTGACAACTATTCCAAAGGTCTGGGAAAAAACAAAAGAGAGCCTCTGCCTGAGTGTTCCATCTCTTAAAGGGACCCCAGGCCAACTGCCCCCATGACTCCTGGTGAAACACCCTGGTTTTGCTTCTGGCCTCCGAATCTTAAAGGGACAGTTATAATCTTGGGTATATGGCATAGCACCGATATGGAATACAGTACACAGTTTATTGGTTACCCAGGACATTTTGCCAAGCCAAAGGCAGCCAATTTTAAAACCCCATTTTCATCTAACAATAAGTTATTTGGCTTAAGATCCTGTCAGTATAGAAAGCAAAAACTTATTTTTGTTAGTGTTGATAAAACTGGGCATATAGTGAATGAATCACTTACCATCTCCCACAAGCAGACTGATGCCCATCTAGTCTCCAAGCAACAGGCACCTTGGAATCCAAACAATTCCCTTCTTCCTCTACCCCGGTTTATATTGCTGAGTATGGCATTATATGGCATGCAATATCCCTCTGGCCAATTCAGGTCAGCTGTCCCAGCTGCATCCCCTCCCAACTTAGAATCATAGAATAGAATCATAGAATCATTTAGGTTGAAAAAGACCCTTAAGATCATCAAGTCCAACTGTTAAGCCAGCACTGCCAAGTCCACCACTAAACCACTTCCTTAAGTGCCTGTGCCAGTTTGGACAAATTTGGAGGAAAATATCCTCTGATAGAAGGCAGGTTACAACCACCCCTCCCCCACCAGGTTCAGGAAAAAAAAATTTTCCTCGGAGGAAAGTGAAAGAGATAAAAAAGCTATTTATTTAACAAACACACAGGAAAATAATAATAATGCTAAATAATAAAACCTCTCACTGTGGAGAGAAACCTGGGAAGATTTCAGAGTCCTTCTGTAGGTGTGGTCTCTCTCCTCCTCCTCGGAGCTGGGTCGGTGTGGGCCCACCTCCGGGGCCTCAGTGGAAAATTCTCCCAATGTGTTCTGATGCTGTTGAAACAGTCCAGAAAAGAAGAAGGGAAAAACTGAAGTCCCAGGAAACAAAGTTCAACTCTCTGTCATCCTCCGGAGAAAACGAGCCGAAAGCTGGCTGAAAAGCAAGAAGGGTGCTTCCTCCGCTCTTGCTACTCCAGCAGGAGAATGCAGAGGAGTGTGTATCTGTGTCCTTGAACAACTGTTTTGAAAATGTAATAAATAACTACGC
>JACSVZ010000030.1:7078354-7163427 GCA_014706295.1 Lycocorax pyrrhopterus obiensis
ACTACGCCCCTAATTAAAAATAAAACAAATATAAAATTTATTCATGTCCTGAGAGTTTCGAACACGCAATTGCCACGAACTGAAAAAAAAGAAAACAGTGCCAAGCCCGGGGATTGGAACAATGGGTGAACACAGTCTGACCTCTAGCGCCATCAGACCTCCCTCTGTTCACAACCAACTGCTTCCAAAAGTCTACTTTTATTACAGTTTTCCATAAAGTCTGGATCTTGGGGTTATTGTGTTGCCCACTCAGCATATTCATGGCAGTACGTTCATTCATGAAAAACTGAGCGTGGACAAAAAAACGTATCCTGTTCTGATTTAATGTCCCATTTCAGAGGATTTATCTGATGCCCATGAATGTTCCCATATCTTGTTCCTGATCTGGCCGTTAACACCGAAGCCGGAGGGATTTTCGTAGATGGCTAAATTCAGTTTTGCCGGGAGGTTCTCCTTGAAAAATGCAAATATCAGGAACCAGCTTTCATTCTTTCTGATGGGCCGCCATTCTCTGTTTAGCTTCTGTTTGGGATGTAAATCAGTTCCCGCGGAAGTTGGATTTTTCCCTGGGCAAGTCTGTTCGTTTCAGTCGGTTACAACTTAACTTTTAAACTCTATTTGACATTACAATTTTGAGCATGGAATTCCCCATTTTATTATAACAATCCCCCCTCTTCTAATTGGCTAAACCATTAAATTCGGTGCTTAAAATATACTCTTTAAAAACATATTACAGGATTTTCATATTCGTTCCATTTTGTTTGAACAGCCCTATCACTTGTTTTTATCTTTTCCTCAAATTTTTAGTAGAGCTATCCGCTGCTTTATTACTTTCTGTTTTCTCTTAACTTCCATTAAGTTTTTGGGGGACATTTGCGAGATGTCCCATTCTTTCCTGCTGGCATACTCTGAATCTGTTGGGCATTGCTGCTATTTGCATGCCTTGTACTACAGAATGGATAACCGAATAAAGCAAGGGATCAAAAACATCCACAAATATTATTCCTGCTACTGAGCCACAGTATGAAAATATGCTTTCTTCCACCAATGCTCCTTCAAACAAATTGGTCCCACATGATGCTTGTAACAATGGAATTCCATTTTTGGACTGGGACATGAGCGGACTTTTGATTTCTGCTGCAAGCCCCCTAATTTAAAAAGTTTTTTCCCCCATAAATTTTTTCATTTATTCAATGCAGCATTCAGATTCATTAAATCTCCCACAGACTCCTCCTTCCTCTGCCTAACAAATAGTTCTAGGGCGATTCTGTTTTTGATATACGAATGCTCGCATTTGAGAGATGTTGTTTTGCCAGAGAGCTCTAGTGCATCTGAGGTGTGGTTTCTGTACTATTTCTACCACAGCCTGGAGCCTATTAGCCTGTGAGCAAATACACTGCGGGTCCGATATCCATAAGACTTCCATCTTGAGCCCATGTAGCAGGACCATAAGTATCTCGTTTAATTCTTTCAGCAGGCCCTCTTCTTCTCCCCCATTTTTGATTACCCCGGGCACAGGTAGATCTTTTTGACTCTCTCTTTTTGGTTTCACAAAAGCGTCTCTAGGAGGGCTATTATTTGGGGAGCGTAAAACAAATGGTGGGTCGATCCATACACGAAGTACATGAACCTTCAATCGTGCGCGTGCGTGGTATTCACCTGTATGCCTTTTACACATATCAGTATTAGCCGTTTGGCCTTCCAAGTTTTCTCAAGATTTTTCTCGGTTGAACCTGCCAGTTATCTCCTTCAACATTTTTCAAGATTGGAAGATTACCCAGCGCTTTTTGTCCAACCAAAGGCTACCATGTTATGTCTATCCAATCTGTTTGCTTAGTTGCTCCCAATACCCAGCCGGTTTTTCAGCGCTGCCAAATTTTACTTCTTGTTGGTGTTGATTCTTGTTGTGGGGAGATACAGAGGTGTGCTACCCACCCATTCAGTGTTCTTTTCCTTCACGGTTCTGTCAGCATTGTTCCATACCCTTGGTTCAAATCCAGTCGCGTTCGGTTGCTGGTGTGTAATTTAGGTTGTCTTCAGATACCTCTTTTAAGTGTAGCATGTCTGAGTTAACCCGTCTCCTTTCAGGCTTATTTTTCGTGCCAATTTAATCCCTCCACAGATCTAACAGTGTACCCTAACGACTCAGTGGCAATTTCTGCTTGATCGGAAAAGTAGTTTTGGTTGGAGATCTGGTAATCCCCATCATCTGCTGCCTTTCATTGATCAATGTTGCTTGTACAATCTGTATCTCTCCTGCTTCATATCCTTTTTCTTCTCATCTCTGATTCTTGTCTTTTTCCAATATTATATGTCTAGCACTATGCTTGGGTCCTATTCTAATTTGTTTCTCAGAAAGCAAAACGTTTTCTCATATGTTAAACATACTGATCATTATTGTATTTGTATAGTCAAAATTTACTCTTAGAAACCTCATACGATTAACTTGTTTCACATCTGCCTACCCAATGAAGTTATTTCCCTCCATTACACTCTATCTATTTAGAGTTATCATTAAGCACTGCGTGTCAATATTGGAAATATCTAAAAACTATGATATTCATTTGTCACTGACCCATACTTCTGGGTTGCATGATTTCATTCTGATACATGTACTCAGTTCTACTTCCTTTTGTTCTCCTTGTATTTCCATGTATCTCGGCCAGGAGCTTTGCTGTGGTATTTGAGTTTGGGCATACCGGGGAAGCAGTTTATTTCATTACCTAACCTGCAAATACCATATCGAGTGCCGTTAATTCACAGTACCTGCTTAGATTTTTATTTTCGCACTGCTTAAGAATCTGATCCGTACAGTCTGGGGATATACCCTGCCCTTCTGAAAGAGACAGTTGGCATATTCCACACTCCTGTGCTGAGGTTTAACCCTTCCGCTTGAGCCCTGCTCTCAGTCTGTAAACTGACCGTCTGGTACATGACCAGACTCAGGATCATTAGGGGTGCCCATAGGTGTACTCCTCTGCCGACGCCTCCACCCACTGGGTTGCCACCCAGCGGGCGGGGTAAACCATCTTCACGGCAGCAAGCGTATTCTTCCGGGCCCCTAGTATAGATCCGAGCAGCATATCGCCTTTTAAATGTTCCCCATCGGGAAGTTTGACCGCATCTGCACTGCAGGGTACTCTGTTTAACCCTCGGCACTCGATAGTTAAGATTTGGGCTAATGAGTCCAATTCTCCCCTTACCCCCTTTTTAAATAACTGGTACCACTCTAATGAGTCTAGCTCAATTATTCTTAAATTGGTAGCAAGCTGTAATACAAGGCTAGTCAGCTCTTTCTTCTTCATCCCTATGGTCACAATGTTTAGGGTCGTATCCCGCGACAGTGAAATCTCAGAAGTTCATGGACTGTCTCCCTTGGGAGGAACCCCTCGCTGGAGCAGGGGAAGAGTGTGAGGAGTCCTCCCCTTGAGGAGGAAGGAGCAGCAGAGACGTGTGATGAACTGACCACAACCCCCATTCCCTGTCCCCCTGTGCTGCTCAGGGGGAAGGAGGTAGAGAAAATTGTGAATGAAGCTGAGCCCAGGAAGAAGGGAGGGGTGGGGGGAAGGTGATTTTAAGGTTTGGTTTTATTTCTCATTACCCTACTCTGATTTGATTGATAATAAATTAAACTAATTTCCTCAAGTTGTGTCTGTTTTGCCCATGATGGTAGTTGGGGATTGACCTCTCCCTGTCCTTACCTTGACCCAGGAGCCTTTAATGATATTTTTTCTCCCCTGTCCAGTTGTGGAGGGGAGTGATAGAGTGGCTTTGGTGGGCACCTGGCATCTAGCCAGGGTCAACCCACCACAACTACATAGCCACAATTTTAATAGGAAAGTGGAGAATTATGTGAAATTGTGACATCTAGTGACTTATGGAAAACTAAAATCTAGGATTTTTTTTTAGCAGTATGTTGAAAAAAATGACATTTACTTTCCTCATGGAAGATGGCAGTTTTGAACTGATATAAACTGCTTTGTTCAGCATAACTACTCTTTGTGTGCACATAAAATACATGTTCCTGTGAGAACTCCTTTTCTATAAACTAAACTATTACAGGAATCTAAGATTTCACCTAAATATAGAACAGATTAAGGAGAGTAATTTTTCACAGTCATGCACAAGTTTTCAAGGCAAAGCTGACATATCACATGGGAAACATCTGAAAACCCTGTAGTACATTACAGCATGGAGCTATTTAGATAAATCACAATACAATGGAAAACTGTAGACACAAACATTGAGAAAGGGGACAATTACATCTATATTTTAAAATTACACTATCTTTCCTTGTCCTGGAATTTTGCTAGTGTCCCATATGCATACTGTAAGGAATAAAAATATAGGCTAGAAAACAGGAAAAAATGGACATAAAAGTTATTCAATCACCACTATTAATTTAGCACTAAGTTGCAGATTAACTGTATAATCTGAATTACTGTTCTACATCATAGTTCTGCTTTGTGCTACAGCCAAAAGTATATGTGATTAACTCTGCTTTAAAGCGTGGTGTGACTGCAAGTACAGACAAATGTAGAGCAAAAATATACCACAGCTTATGGTACAGGTAATGTCAAATGATTATGATAAACTCTGAAATTGCTGTTATTGCTGCATGAATATACTATTAGACAGCTTGCAACCACACCATGTAACTGGGTTCAGAGAAGTGCTTTAAGAAAAAAGCCATCGAAACAACAAATATTGTGTAGTTTTAGGTCCTTGGAAAGGCACTACCATGAGTTTCATAGAGCTGATCTTCTCAGGACAGAAGAATACAGACCTGACAACTAATACACACAGAAAAATCAATACGATGCTGCAATAACATTGCTCACAGGTGCTTTGAAAATTTATATTCATTTACTTTATAAATAAGGCAATGTGCCGGTTTGGCCAAAATTTAGCAATATATCCTCTGAGAGAAAACCAGGTTACAACCACCCTTCCCCCCACAGGGTTCGGGGAAAAAAATTATTTTCCTCGAAGGAAAGTGAATGAGATAAGAACTATTTATTTAACAAACACACGGGAAAAGGATAATAATGCTAAATAATGAAATGAAATCTCTCGCTACAGAGAGAAACCTGGGAAGATTTCAGAGTCCTTCTGTAGGTGTGGTCTCTCTCCTCCTCGGAGCTGGGTCGGCGAGGGCCCACCCCCAGGCCTTGGGGAAAAATTCTCCCGATGTGTTCTGATGTTGTTGAGCAGTCCAGAAGAGAAAAAAGGGAAAAACCAAAGTCCCAGGAAACAAAATGCAGCTTTCCGTCTCACGCCGGGAAGAGAGGGGAAAAAAAAAAAACCCGAAACCGCTGGCTGAAGCAAGCAAGCAGGGTGCTCCCTCCTGCTTCTGCAGCCAGAGAACGCAGAGGAGTGTAATCTCTGTGTCCTTGGGAAACTGTTTTGAAAAGTTCATTTGGTTTTTCTTTTCTCCAGCTCAGTTTAAAGGCACAGAAAAGGCACAATATTACTTTTTGGGCATAGAGCATGATAGGGGATACACATGATAGAGTCACCCCAAGACATTCCACCCCTTATCACATATCATCGGCTCAATGCCCAAATTAATATATTCTAACTCTACACATACACACATTAATACTTATATACAGCTATGTACAAACAGTGACAGTGACATTCAGCAAGCAGTGGTGTACAGGCATTCCACATTACATGTGGTTTTCACCCGACAATCAGATCTCCCTGTGGTACACAACGTGTTGTTCCATCTCTCTGCATTACCCACCATGTGCAACCAGGTCCCTGAGCAAAGACAACCCCACGGACGGGTTTGTCTGTACTCGAGGCAGAATTAACCCAAACAGTCTTTCCTAACAGTCCCCTGGCATGCACTACTGGAACCTTATCTCCATCTACTGTGTGCAGGGATTCAGATTGGGCTGGACCAGCTCTATTGGTGGAACCCCGAGTGTTGACTAACCAGGTGGCCTTTGCTAGATGCTGTTCCCAATTTTTGAAAGTTCCCCCACCTAGGGCCTTCAAGGTGGTTTTCAACAATCCATTGCATCGCTCCACTTTCCCAGCTGCTGGTGCATGGTAAGGGATATGGTACACCCATTCAATGCCATGTTCTCTAGCCCAGGTGTTTATAAGGCTGTTCTTGAAATGAGTCCCATTGTCGGATTCAATTCTCTCAGGGGTACCATGCCTCCACAGAACTTGCTTTTCAAGGCCCAGGATGGTGTTCCGGGCAGTAGCATGAGGCACAGGGTAGGTCTCCAGCCATCCAGTGGTGGCTTCTACCATTGTGAGCACGTAGCGCTTGCCTTGGCGTGTTTGAGGCAGTGTGATGTAATCAATCTGCCAGGCCTCCCCATACTTGTATTTGGACCATCGCCCACCATACCATAGGGGTTTCACTCGCTTGGCCTGCTTGATCGCAGCGCACGTCTCACAGTCATGGATCACCTGGGAGATACTGTCCATGGTTAGATCCACCCCTCGGTCTCGTGCCCACTTATAGGTGGCATCTCTGCCTTGATGACCTGAGGCATCATGGGCCCATCGAGCTAGGAACAACTCTCCCTTGTGTTTCTAATCTAAGTCTATCTGTGACACCTCTATTTTTGCAGCCTGATCTACCTGTTCATTGTTTCGGTGTTCCTCATTAGCCCTACTCTTGGGGACATGAGCATCTACATGGCGGACTTTCACAAGCAGCTTTTTCACTCGGGCAGCAACGTCTTTCCACTCTTCAGCAGCCCAGATGGGTTTTCCCCTATGCTGCCAATTAGTCTTCTCCCACTTTTCCAGCCATCCCCACAGAGCATTGGCTACCATCCACGAATCAGTGTAGAGGTAGAGCTTTGGCCACTTCTCTCTTTCAGTAATGTCCAGGGCTAGTTGAACAGCTTTGAGTTCGGCAAGTTGGCTTGATCCACCTTCTCCTTCAATAGCTTCTGCAACCCGGCGTGTGGGACTCCATGCGGCTGCTTTCCACTTTCGTTTCATCCCTACAATGCGACAAGAACCATCGGTGAAAAGAGCGTAGCATGTGTCTTTTGCTGGCAGTTGGTTGTATGGCGGAGCTTCTTCAGCACGTGTCACTTGCTCTTGTCCTTCCTCGTCATTGAGACCGAAGTTTTCACCTTCGGGCCAATTTGTGATTATTTCCAAAATCCCAGGGCGATTCAGTTTTCCGATACAGGCGCGCTGTGTGATGAGAGCAATCCATTTGCTCCATGTGGCATTGGTGGCATGGTGGGTAGAGGGAACCTCTGCTTTGAACATCCACCCCAGCACCGGTAGTCGGGGTGCCAGGAGGAGTTGTGCTTCAGTGCCGATTACCTCTGAGGCAGCTAGGATTCCTTCATAGGCTGCCAAGATTTCCTTCTCTGTTGGGGTGTAGTTGGCTTCAGATCCTCTGTAGCTTCGACTCCAGAATCCCAGTGGTCGACCTCAAGTCTCACCAGACACCTTCTGCCAAAGGCTCCAGGACAGGCCATGGCTCCCAGCTGCAGAGTAGAGCACGTTCTTCACTCCTGGTCCTGTCCGGACTGGGCCAAGGGCTACCGCATGAGCGATCTCCTGCTTGATCCGGGCAAAGGCTTGTTGCTCTTCAGGGCCCCAGTGGAAATTGTTCTTCTTGCGGGTAACTACGTAGAGAGGACTCACAATCTGGCTATATTCAGGAATATGCATTCTCCAAAAGCCTATGACACCTAGGAAGGCTTGTGTTTCCTTCTTATTAGTTGGTGGAGACATTGATGTGATCTTGTTGATGACCTCAGTGGGAATCTGACGCCGTCCATCTTGCCATTTCACTCCCAGGAATTGGATCTCTCGAGCAGGTCCCTTGACTTTGCTCTTCTTGATGGCAAAACCAGCTTCTAGGAGAATCTGGATGATTTTCTCTCCTTTCTCGAACACCTCTGCTGCGGTGTTCCCCCACACAATGATGTCATCAATGTACTGCAGATGTTCTGGAGCCTCACCCTTTTCCAGTGCAGTCTGGATTAGTCCATGGCAGATGGTGGGACTGTGTTTCCACCCCTGGGGCAGTCGGTTCCAGGTGTACTGCACACCCCTCCAGGTGAAGGCAAACTGAGGCCTGCACTCTGCTGCCAAAGGAATGGAGAAAAATGCATTAGCAATGTCGATGGTGGCGTACCACTTCGCTGCTTTGGACTCCAGCTCGTACTGAAGCTCCAACATGTCCGGCACGGCAGCGCTCAGCGGTGGAGTCACTTCATTCAAGGCACGATAGTCCACAGTCAACCTCCATTCTCCTTCAGATTTGTGCACAGGCCAGATGGGGCTGTTGAAGGGTGAGTGGGTTTTGCTAATCACCCCTTGGCTCTCCAAGTCACGGATCATCTTGTGGATGGGAATCACAGCATCTCGAGTTGTCCGGTACTGTCGGCGATGCACTGTTGAGGTAGCAATTGGTACTCTTTGTTCCTCCTCCTTCAGAAGGCCTACTGCAGATGGGTTCTCTGATAGTCCAGGCAAGGTATTCAATTGCCTGATGCCCTCTGTCTCTACAGCAGCTATTCCAAAAGCCCACTTGAGTCCTTTTGGGTCTCTGAAATGCCCTCCTTGGAGGAAGTCTATGCCCAAAATACACGGGGCCTCTGGGCCAGTCACAATGAAATGTTTCTTCCACTCATTTCCAGTCAGGCTCACCTCAGCTTCCACTAGGGTCAAATTTTGTGACCCACCTGTTACACCAGTAATAGAAACAGATTCTACCCCCACATGTTGCGATGGGATTATTGTGCACTGCGCACCAGTGTCAACCAAAGCATCATATCTTTGTGGTTCTGATGTACCAGGCCAACGAATCCACACAGTCCAAAAAATACGGTTTTCCCTGGCCTCTACCTGGTTAGAGGCAGGGCCCCTCTAATTCTGGTTATCCTTCTTTCTATCATTTCCGGCAGATTGGCTACGGGCAACTGGAGCTACTTTCTTTTTGGTAACATTTCCTTTCTGAGACTTGCGCTCCTTTAATTCATGCACTCGTGCTGCCAGAGCAGAAGTGGGCTGTCCGCCCCACTTCTTCGTGTCTTCTCCACTGTCACACAGGAATTTCCACAGCTCACTTCGTGGGATGTACCTTCTCTCTAGGGAACGTCCTCGTTGGGTATCAGAATTTCGGATCTGTACTGCCGAGATTTGGAGAAAGCCCTCTTTCATCTCCTTCTTGAGGTCCTCCATCTTATCTTCCAAATTCTGCATACGTGTTTCCACAGCTGCCATTTTCGCATGTGTTGGGCCATGCACAGAGTCTGCATATGCTCGAAGCTTTGTGGCCATATCCTGCACGGTCTCATTTGCACCGTAATCTGGTTTCATCAGTGCTAAAGCAGACTTATATTCTGATGGCCCAAGCTGTATGAGCTTTCGCCACATGAAGGGACCAACTCTGGCCCGGTCTGGACTTCTCAATCCTGGGTCATCTGTGAAGACAACCTCTACCACCCCTAGTTCTCTCAGGCAATGAATCCCTTGTTCAATGGTCTTCCACTGGGTTTGCTGCATATAGAGATCATCTGCACACAGATATCTCTCCCTTACACCACTCAAGAGCCGTCTCCAGACACTGGCAGAGTCAGCCTCCCTTATCATCCTTTGGTCAATAGCTGGATCACGTGACAGGGATCCCAAATGCCTCGCTTCAGCACCATCTAGCATTACATCATCACCTGCAGCATCCCAAATACGGACCATCCAACTTATTATGGATTCATTAGGCCGTCGGGTGTAGTCCTTTCTTAGGCTGTGAAGGTCCTTTATGGACAGGGACTCAGTAATGGTTTCTGTGCCTGAGTCAGTTGGTGGCTTTGAGGTTCCTTCCCCTGCATCATCATCATCTTTCACTGGGCGATCGGTTTTGGTTGTGTGTTTTTTCCTTGTGACAGGAGCAACCGTCAATGGCTTAGTTTCTCCCTCTGGTTTGGCTGCAGCCTGAGTGACTGGGGTGTCTGCTGGTTTATCTTCCTGCCCCTCTGCCTCTATCTGCTGCTCTACAGTACCCAGCAGTGTGCGATAGGCATATGCCAAGGCCCAGCATATTGCAAAGACCTTTTCCTCCTTAGGATTGTCATTGAATTTCTCTCTCAGATATTTCCCCACCTCAGCTGGGTTCTGAATTTGTTCAGGGGGGAAATTCCAAGCTATTGGGTCAGAGAATTCCTTCAGGGTTTGGCCCATATCCTCCCATTCTCCACCCCATTCAGGCTTTTCCACCTCTGGGTCAGGTATTTCATCAGTCCCCCGGGAAATCTGAGCCCTCATTCTAGACAAGCTGCAAGCTAAATAAAGGAAGCTTACTAGATAAACTACCAGGAAGATGGTCTCTTTAACATCCAAGGGAAACTGAACCTTCTCAAAAGATGATGTATCAAATTTAAAGGGGAGGGAGATGAATGTCTGGGAAACCCCGTCTCCTCCTCTTCTAACAAACTGAGTGCAATTACCAATAAACTCCCAAAACAGGCTACTGAAACTAGGACTGGGGTTAGGATGGAGAAACGACCTACCATACACACTTTGAACAACTGCCTGTACCTCTGTTGACTTCTTATAAATCATTATCACCGAGCAAAGCAAAATAGAAATCCGGATTTGTGCCCCTGCTCTGTAAAAGTGTTTTATCAGCCATAGGATCAGACCAAGTTGTGGATAGGCAAACAGGCCTTGGGACCAAAAAACCACTAGTACTTCAAGCAAGCCTAGGGACCAAAAAAATGGGAGTATATCCAGCCAGAGAGACATTATGAACTCAACCAACATTGTAACTACTTTACCCCTACACAAAGTAGTTAAATTCAAACCAAGATGTAATTAGTACAGGTTTTTTTTTTGTTTTGTTTTTTTTTTTCACTTTCCTTCGAATCCTG
The DNA here is from genome assembly GCA_014706295.1 of Lycocorax pyrrhopterus obiensis. Lineage (NCBI taxonomy): Eukaryota > Metazoa > Chordata > Aves > Passeriformes > Paradisaeidae > Lycocorax > Lycocorax pyrrhopterus. Next base: position 7,089,223 of record JACSVZ010000030.1, read on the forward strand.
CTGACTACGCCAATAAGTATTTGTGCCGGTTTGGCCAAAATTTAGCAATATATCCTCTGAGAGAAAACCAGGTTACAACCACCCTTCCCCCCACAGGGTTCGGGGAAAAAAAATTATTTTCCTCGAAGGAAAGTGAATGAGATAAGAACTATTTATTTAACAAACACACGGGAAAAGGATAATAATGCTAAATAATGAAATGAAATCTCTCGCTACAGAGAGAAACCTGGGAAGATTTCAGAGTCCTTCTGTAGGTGTGGTCTCTCTCCTCCTCGGAGCTGGGTCGGCGAGGGCCCACCCCCGGGCCTCGGGGAAAAATTCTCCCGATGTGTTCTGATGTTGTTGAGCAGTCCAGAAGAGAAAAAAGGGAAAAACCAAAGTCCCAGGAAACAAAATGCAGCTTTCCGTCTCATGCCGGGAAGAGAGGGGAAAAAAAAAAAAACCCGAAACCGCTGGCTGAAGCAAGCAAGCAGGGTGCTCCCTCCTGCTTCTGCAGCCAGAGAACGCAGAGGAGTGTAATCTCTGTGTCCTTGGGAAACTGTTTTGAAATGTTCGTTTGGTTTTTCTTTTCTCCAGCTCAGTTTAAAGGCACAGAAAAGGCACAATATTACTTTTTGGGCATAGAGCATGATAGGGGATACACATGATAGAGTCACCCCAAGACAGGCAACAATGTTAAGAAAATGCCTGTCAATAGCAAGGGTAAAGTGACATCCTTTTGAGATATTTGATAGAGCTTTAATTTCAGGGCAGTCACAGCTGAAGGTCTAATAGCTGAGGTATCTTTAGGTTACATAGGCTACTGCTAAGGTAAGTTTTACTGTTCCTATTTATAAAAGTAAATGGCAAGACATTAACTCTCCTGTTATAAAAGTTAACACAGTGCATGATCTATTTCATGACAGCAGCAATGCATAACTTTACTTAAAAAAATTCCCACATAGTAGTTTGTCTTTTACAAGAGGAATGGTGAATGGAACATGCTACACAAAGAGCAGGGATTGTGTATTTCTCACAGCGTGTGTCATGCTAGTAAAAATAAAATGATAGTGAAAATTCAGTTTTCTTAGAATTGTAATAGGCTGACTTTACCATATCATATTGAAATTCTAGGTGGTACAAGGCTATTCGTGTTTCTGTACTGACATAACTCTTAGTACTGTGATATCATAAGAGTAGCTGTCTAGCCATTAGTCATGAAGTTTAGTATTCTAAGTATTCACTGCAGAGGAAGTTGTAACTATCCTTTAAAAAACAAAGTCAGGATAAAAAAGGAATTGTTTTTTTACAGTGAATAAGATTTTGGGTATGAAATACAATTTTTTTTTTGCAGCCACTAAAGGCAATAATAAAAAAGAGAAAGAGAAGTATGATTTTCACAACTGAAGTATCAGTATATACAAGTGTTTTGAACTTTTTAAAGAATGCTGTTTACAGTAATCAAAAGCCATTTTAAACCAAAAGAGAAAAATAATTTTAAGTATGAAAGTACAAAATATTGCTTCTTATAACAAATGATAAAGTATAACAGATGTAACAAACTTGGTTCAGCATAGCGAAATATTATTTTTCAAAAAAGCATTAAAATGTCTACTTTAAAAAGTTGTAAGACTCTAAATAACCTTCTAAAAAAGTGCCACATTATGTTTCGCTAAATGTACCATGCTGAAAAAACCTACTTTCTTCAACATGTACTGAACTCACCTTTTATTTCTCATGCTCTAGTCACTTGTTATTTTTCATACTGAATTTTCATAGGAATTCTGGTCATTCTGGAATGTCACACTGATACATAGTAAGCTTCTCTTCAAGGAGCTATTTAATTGGTTTTTCAAGCAGATGATAGATTCAGTGCAGAGAAAAGGAGGTTTTATAGCTGGTTTGATGTCTCAACCAAATCCCAAAGTTATTCTAACGGCAAGTATTCCCTCAATTCAAAGTGCCCCCCTTACTTAACTGGCCACAAAAAGTGCTTAAGAATCAGGCATTCTTGATTATATAAAATGCACATTTAAACAACTTAGCTTTTTGCCCAAAACAGAATTTCTGGAACAAATTGAAAGGTGACCTGAAAATTAACATTTCAGGCCATTTTTTCCACATATTGAATCATTTGCCAAAAAAAAAGGAGACTGTTTCTTTGTCAAAGAAGCCTTCTGTGCAATTCATGGTCAAAACTGCTGGCTCTTGAATTTTCAGAAATGAAGAGGAAATGTAATCTTGTGGGAAAATGACTGGGGACCCTGTGGACAGGTAAGTGGGGATACAATTAGAGGAAACTGAGGAATTGTATTGGCACTTTAACAGGAATTATAACAGTACGGGAATTATAGGGTAAATCACAGTTGCTGCTCCCTGGATGTAATGCAGTTGGCATGACTTGAAACCTATTCCATGATGATTCCCCATACACACAATCTACAACCATAGCACCTGCTAAGGGGAATGGAATGGAGGGTGGAGTGGAGTGAAGACACTGTGGCCAGGCTCTGTGGAAATCCTTGCAGGGAAGGGAACTCGATGGTACTTTGCAGCTGATAAACCACATAGCACTGGTCAACCAGGGGAGACGGGAAGATGTCCCACTGCTGAGCCAACAACTGTGGTGAAATCTCTTTCCTCATAAGAACTTGTTTCATTAAAGCCTAATAATTTAATGCACACCTCCATCCCCAAGTTACCCACCTCTGAGGTATGACCACACCTCACTGGGCATGCACTCTACATTCTTTTTGACTGTATTTTTAAAAGCAAAGTGAGAGAATTTTACACCAATCAGTAACAAAATTATGTATGACTAGAGTCACTCAAGCTCCACCTAAACACAAATAAACAGTATAAAAGTAAGTTGAGAATGGGGGAAAAGTTAAGGAAGACTCCATCGTAACTGCTGGGATCAGTCGATGGGCTGAACCTGTCTTCTCCCCCATAGGGATGTTCATTGGGTAAGAATCATACTCTATGCACACTGACTATTTTACTGAGGATTAGAGCTTGTCTGTATATTCCTTCAAGTATATTTTTGCAGTCAGACACTATCACTGACAATCCTCAAACCTTAACCTGTTGCGATTTTATATTAATAGTGTTATTCCATAAACTGTTAGTGTGAGTCCTTCCTAGGCACTGGCAGTTGCCGGCAGCAGGGAACATACTCAAATAAAGGGGAAGACCTGCTGAGGGGTCTCCCTTATGCTGTTGGTGTGTCCCCCTAAGTCAGTCGAACCACCCTCTGATCCAGCAGGACCACTCAGTGAAGGGTCCCCCTAATGGGATGCTGACAGACTGGCCAGGCACAAGGGTCTCAGCTTTCCTGGGGCACTGAGAGACAAATTAAACACCAAGGGTTGAGGAAGTTTCCCCTTTTCATGTGACAAATCTTCATCTGGGTCTTCTTTCTCACTTCAGTGGCTGTGAATCGCTTGTTTGGGGGGAAGGAAGTAATATCTGAAAAGCTAAATGGCTCAACAAATACTCTCCGATCAATGTATTTGGCAATTCCAACATGCTATACTGAGCAATGTCTTTAAAAGACTTAATTGTGTGCTCCCAGGGTAATGACACTAACTCTGGAGCCAGGACACAGAGTATGATTAAGTCTTTTTTTACCCTTTGGTATTATTGGCAATGAACACAGATTAGAATTTGAAGAGGCCCAAGATACTGGATTAGAAGACTATGGAGAGCAAAAGCTCACTTCTTCATGCAGTTACATTGTTTGTCACTCCTAGGAACCCAGGCTTCGCATTATTTACAGTACTTTAAATGCATTATAGTGATTTATGTGCACCATTATGTACATACACACAGATTACTTTGGGATACTTATGATAACCAATAATCTATTTTTTCATACAGATGATATTGCATCTTTGCACTGCTTGTTCAGCTGTACTTCAGATACACAGAATGCCTCAACATTTTTTTACATGGGTTGAAGTGTCTAAGGAAGGAACTGCTCTTAAAAAAAGTTAGTTGTAACTTTATGTACAAGTTGACTCATAAAGCAGGTAATACAAGAGATTAGTAGATCTGCAGGAAATAGTTACTATTAGTCTTGAAACTTCAAGAATTAAGGAAATCACTTCAATGTGCATTTTAATACTGCTGCTGCACATACATTAAGACACTTTTTGGCACTTGATAATGTGCCAGTTTGGCCAAAATCTAGCAATATATCCTCTGAGAGAAAAAACAGGATACAACCACCCTTCCCCCCACCAGGTTCGGGAAAAAAAGAAATTTTCCTCGAAGGAAAGTGAAAGAGATAAAAACTATTTATTTTAACAAACACACAGGAAAAGGATAATGATGCTAAATAATGAAATGAAATCTCTCACTATAGAGAGAAACCTGGGAAGATTTCAGAGTCCTTCTGTAGGTGTGGTCTCTCTCCTCCTCGGAGCTGGGTCGGCGAGGGCCCACTCCCCGGGCCTCGGGGAGAAAATTCTCCCGATGTGTTCTGATGTTGTTGAAACAGTCCAGAAGAGAAGAGAAGAAGGGAAAAACCAAAGTCCCAGGAAACAAAGTTCAGCTCTCCGTCTCACGCTGGGAAGAAAAAAAAACCGAAACAGCTGGCTGAAGAAAGCAAGCAGGGTGCTCCCTCCGTGCTACCGCAGCCAGAGAATGTGGGAGAATGGTTCGACCTTGAGAGTGTGCAGAAAGTCCCTGGCCTGCAGCCAGAGGAAACAAAGAGCAGCTGTGTGTTATGAGAAAAAGAAACTAGCTAAAAATAATCTCGCTGTACCTAGTATAAAAAGAGCTATCCGAGACTAATAAAGTAGAAGCTTGCTTATCACTTATATTGAGTTGGGGTCTTGCTTCCCTCGCCCCCCCTTAACATTTGGCGCCCGACCCGGGACTTTGAACAAGGACTCTGACCAAGACGAGGGGGTCCTTATCTATGGCACGAGGGGCGAGAGCGGAAAAGCACCGGTGGTAGCGAGCCGGGGGGCGAAAGATCGGCGATCTGCTAAGCAGTGGGATTCCGCATCCGCGCCTGGGCACGGGGCATATGCCAAGCCCGCCGTCCGCTGAGGCTACACTTTGGGAGCTACGGGGATTGACCAGAGAGTGATCCCGGGGATTGACCAGAGAGTGATCCCGAACTACGTGCAGGGACGAGCCAGAGGGTGATCCTGGATTCACGTCGGCCGGCCGAGAAAAAAAAATGGAACGTGAGGTAGCCTGCGAATTGCTTTTATGCTTTTTAGAAAAGCGGGGAATAGAAGGTTTGAAACATATCCCGGGGTTGGTTGCCCTAGGAAAGGTTAAGGGATTCTTTAAGGATCCGAATACATTCTTCGAGGTATCGGAGTGGAGGAAGTTTGGGGACGCGCTATGGGATGCAGTGATAGATGATGACAAAACGGCAAAAAAAAAGATGATGAAGCTCGGGGCCCGGAGCGGAGAAGGGGAGGTCCTGATCGCGGCTCCCCGAGCCGCTTTGTGCCGGCGATCCGGCTCGGCGGTGGCAAGGAAGTGTACGAGAGGCTTTGATTGAAAAAGACTTCTGACGGTAAAGTCGGGTGTGAACTGTGTCTTCAAAAAGTAGTTTTTAATTGTGGAAATTAAGAGAGTTACGTCGGAAGCGCAGAGAGACTCGCGTAAAAAGCTAAAATCTACAGTTATAAAACATGTCACAGCTATCCCGAAACAACAATTGAGAAATTTGGCATTTTAGATAAACGAGCAGTTTCCGAAGGCAAGCACGGCTGGCGCGCAGCCTCTGCAGCCTGCACAGAAGCAGCGGAGGGAGCCCCACCTCCTCCTCAGACGGCGAGAGCCGAAATTCAAACTGTAACAGATCGCAAGCCGCCCAGAGCATTAGATATAATTGGCAGCACAGCAAAAACGGCAAAAGAGAAGCACATAGCATCTGAGGGCGTGCAGAGAGATGCGGGCTCGACCCTGGCGGATTCGCGGTCCGAAAAGCGAGTCGGACCGGGGCGTGAGCAGACAGAACCACAAAAGCAGCCGTAGACAAGCAAAGAAAAACAAGATGCGATCCCTTATCCACGTCTGCGATGCGTGGTCCCCCTCAGTTGCCTGTTTTTACGCAAAATTCTGCAGAGTCCAACCCTAGAGACTTGCTCCGAAACTTTTAAATACAGCTACAAAGCTAGGCACTATTCCGTACAACAAAATGGCGGCGCCCTGGTTACCTTCGTAAACAATGCCTACGTACTTCCGTCTCCGCCATCTTGTGACCAACAAGTTACTTGTCCTCCAGCTACAGCGCCACCTGTGACCGCTTCTATTACTGCAATCTCAGATATATATAATAAACAGCCACAGAAAATAAGAAGATACGACAACATCAACGAGATACAACAACATCAAGCCACAGAAAACACAACTTAGAACATGCGTCAACAATCTACAAATCTACAGCAGCTCTTGAGAGAAATTAATTGAATCAGGCCAATTTTAAAGATCAGTTGAAAAGAGAGCTCTCAACTCTGACTTTAGTTTTGTTGTATTTAAGTGATGTTAATTTTGAGTTCTGTTAAGTTCTGTAAAGTTTAAGTGATGTTAAATTTAAGTTCTGTTATTTTAATTTCTGCTAAGTTTAAGTTATATTCAGATTAATTTTTGTTCGGTTTCAGTGATGTTAACTTAAAAGATACAGTTCTTTTGTTATAGAAGTCAGATTGAACCAACTGAAACACTTATAACGAATTGGTGAGCAACTGTTCAAGATAATAAGTTGTAAGAGTATGAAAAGACAGAGTTTGTTAAAACCTTAAGTTAATTGAAAATTCTATAGGTATAAGTGTTCTGCATTAGTCAATTGTGATAATTATTTAACACAATCTTTGCTGTTTTATCTTTCATAGGTAGCAGAGAAAGATGAGTAACAATTCCAGATTATGTATATGATTGATTGCAAGGTGTTTAGTGCTTTCTTTCTCGTTTTTGTTTTGCTTTATTGTCATATATACATAGGTGTGTGAGAAGGTATAACTGCGATTTCTTAAGTCAGTTAATATTCTCAATGTCCTATCGTGAATTTGCAGACATGTTATGAAAAGCATTATCCAGAAGATATTATTCCATGTTACACATATGCATTTCTTAAGTTGTTTGTAGTTTGTTCATGGTACCATTGATTACTTAGCTGAAGATAAATGACAAAGCCAGCTGCTTTACAGACTTTTGCATATCGTTGTGTAGCTATCTGCAAGACATGTATCCTTCTAAGAAATTTTTCCAGCTGCTATTAATAAAGGCTTATTTGTAAGATAGGTTAGAGGAACCCTTCCAGCTAAGGCCTTGGCTCCGGCCACACCCTGGCCCTACCTGGTTAGGAGGCATACCTACAGACCCAGGTGTTTCTGCACTAAAAACGTAGTTAAGTCACTTTGACTTGCTGATTCAGATATGTGAAAGCTGGACCCTTTTTGAGGTACACTTGAGAGCCTTGCCCGGGAAAGGCTTCTCCAGGTCCTCAGTGTGGAACAAGGGGTCACCAGCTGTGGCAGACTCTGGGTGATAGTTCAGTATTTAGACAAGTAAAAGTGTATTGTTCTAAGTTGCTATCCTTCTATCATGTGCTGTGAATTATATGTACTATCCTTGTTTCTTCTTGCTTGGCGTGACTTCGCTGTCTTATAGCATGTGTTCGCTTGCTATTATGTTGCCTTCACGTTTACAGTGACAGCTGCACAGGTTATCACAGAACAAAAGAGGGAATAGCTCCTCAAGAGCATTTAGATAGTGCGATATTTACGCTAAAAGTTTTTGAAAGCAGGTCATCAGTTTACTGAAAGTAGTTTATGTTGTGAACCATCTACGTTTAGTAAGTACTCGCAGTGACCCACCAGCATTAACCCATTACTCAAGCTTGCAGCAAGATTCTGAATTGTCACAGCGCCGACCAAAAGTTCGTTTTAAAGATCCTATGTCAGGGTCATGGGAAAGACCTGTAAAGTTGCTGATAGGGAGAAGAGGTTATGCTTGTGTCATTACAGATAAAAGACCGCGATAGATACCAACAAAGTAGATTCGCCCGTAGCTTGAAAAGGATACTTCGCTCTCTAATACTACTGAAAAATAAACATTATGCTTTCTTTTTAGATATTGTTATTGCTCGATCTTTAGGTATGTTTACTAAGTTAAGATTGATGCGTTAAGATATTAGATAAGTAAACAGTTAAATCAGATATTTACTGAGGTAAATTTTGTTATTGGCCCATGGGCACGGGTGTAAGAATAGTGAAGAGAATTTTGTAATTACTATTAGTCATTACTGTGTTGCTTTGTGTTATTCTATATATGCATTGTTTAGTGTTATTCTAGATATAATGACAATCAGCGATCCGCTTGATAGAAAACATAGTAGAGAGAACTTGGCTGGTGCAAATAAACAAAAAGGGGGAAATTGTTGTAAAGCACTCAAATCCTGTCAGAGTGCCCCAGCCAAGTTATCTCCAGCTACCCTTATCAGAGTCACTAGAATGTAAGCCATGCTAAATCAAGAGAGAAGACGCTGGGAAACGGAATAACAAGACAGCAAGAAAGTAGTTAAAAAGAGACTGTACCATCCTAGACTAGAACCAATCAGTCTTCTATTTGCTTAGCACTAGAATCATTTGCATCTCCTTTTAGAACCTGCCTCATACCGCTGCCTCCTGGGGTGAACGCTTTAATTGGCAGAGATGTGCTCAAGCAACTAAGAATGCGTCTTACCAACGAGCCTTTTTAACAGCAGTCGCTGTTGATTGGGTTTTCCCGATCCAGCTAACATGGACAGACCCTAACCCGGTGTGGATCGAGCAGTGGCCGCTGAAGAAAGAAAACCTAGAGGCAGCTCACCAGCTTGTAGCAGAACAATTACAACAAAGACATTTACAGCCGTCTACTAGCCCGTGGAATACTCCAATTTTTGTAATAAGAAAAAGTCAGGAAAATGGCGTTTCCTACATAATCTTCGAGCGGTGAACGCCAAAATGCAAGCCATGAGTGCCTTACAACCTGGAATGCCAAACCCTGCCATGATTCCTGAGAAATGGCATCTGCTAATTGTAGACTTAAAAGACTGCTTCTTTACCATTCGGTTGCACCCAGAAGACACACAGAAATTCGCTTTCATGTTACCCCCCATCAACCGCGAAGGACCAAGTCAGCGCTTTGAGTGGACAGTATTGCCGCAAGGCATGAAGAATAGTCCCACCCTATGTCAATTATTTGTGGGGTCAGCCTTGTAACCTCTGCGTCAAAAGTGGCACACCACACTTATCTATCATTACATGGATGACATCTTGTTAGCTCAGCAGAATGCTTTTACTACTGAGCAAGAAAAAGACTTAGAAAACACCTTACGGGCCCAGGGACTTTGTATAGCCCCAGAAAAAGTGCAAAAAACCTCTCCTTAGAAGTACCTTAGCTAAGTGATCACTGATGCCCAGATTCGGCCACAAAAGATCCAGTTTAACACCAGTATTGCTACCCTCAAAGATGCTCAACAATTGCTTAGAGATTTGCAATAGCTACGTCCAGTTATAGGCTTCTCTACCGATGATCTAAACACGCTTCGCCCGTTGCTTGCGAGCACGAACCCGGCGGCACCAGTCAAGCTCACCAAAGTGCGACGAGAAACACTTCAGCGAATCGCTACACAAGTTGCTGCTCGATGGATCGACCGCCGTGATCCTGATGTACCGGTAGACGTCACCATCCTTATGAGCCCCGCGCAAGTAATAGGTGCACTGACGCTGTGCAAAAAGAAAAAGGGGGAATTGTGGGAGAATGGTTCGACCTTGAGAGTGTGCAGAAAGTCCCTGGCCTGCAGCCAGAAGAAACAAAGAGCAGCTGTGTGTTATGAGAAAAAGAAACTAGCTAAAAATAATCTCGCTGTATCTAGTATAAAAAGAGCTATCCGAGACTAATAAAGTAGAAGCTTGCTTATCACTCATACTGAGTTGGGGTCTTGCTTCCCTCGCCCCCCTCTTAACAAGAGAACGCAGAGGAGTGTATCTCTGTGTCCTTGAGAAACTGCTTTGAAAAGTTCATTTGTTTTTTTTTTTTCAAGCTCAGTTTAAAGGCACAGAAAAGGTACAAAATTAATTTTTTTGGGCATAGAGCTTGATAAGGGATACACATCATAGAGTCACCCCAAGACAATAAATATAAATCATTATATCAGATTCAGTCTTCATTCCTAAGGTAAATAATTGCATTAAATTTAGCCTATAAGGATGTGTATATATTAAGCATAGTTTGTAACATATGTGCCAATATACTTTTGCATAACTGTTTTCAACCTAAAATGTCTGTGACTGTTTTTTTTGGATGTGCAGAGCTTAGTTAAAAATCAGTAGATCAACCTTTTTAATAAAGCATGGCATTAAACTGATAACCTTATAATGAAGAATTCTATTCTGCAGTTTCTACAACAGACTTTTATTAGATTTTATTCTTGTGCAATAACTACTGTAACCAGACTATATGTTCAAGCAAGTACACTCATCTTTGTAATAAATACTTATTCAGCTGAATTTCATGAGGGCTTTTTTTCAATCTCTGTTCTTTCAGATTATTTCACACACTTTCACAGTAGGGACCCGTTTTTCCTTTCTGAGCTGTTAGCTATTTTGTACAACCATTTTCAAATCAAATCTGTACCATCTGTTATTCAGTCTCATATCATGAAAACAAGATTGCTTTAATAATAAAATATGGTATTGGTAAGAGAAAGCAGGCCCCGGGTGTGTGAATAACTGCAAGGAGCACACACTCAGAACTCTGTAGAAGACTTCTAAGAGGATACACTTCCAATGGAAAACATTTAAGGGGGTTGACCAACTAGATAAAAAAAATTCAAAGTCAATCTTGGACAAATTCCTTTTTTTTTTTAGACCTATAGTGTTAGTCTTGCTAAATAATGCAAACGATCCCAAAGAATAACTTAAGTTTACTAAAACCATAAAGTCAAATCAAAAACTTTAAATTTGCTCAATTGTCTAGGAAATTAAAAGAGAATGATTGCATTGAGAAAGCCAGCTAAATCCCAAGGCATGTTTTGTTATCAGTTGATTTCTGAGGGGCTGTGGTAGTGGGAGTTTTCAGTATGCAAATAACAGGAAAAGTTAAATCCAAGAAAAATTATTCTCACTTTGAGTTTCATCAAGAGTTAAGTATGCCTCCGCTCCTGAATTTTCAACTCCAAAACTAACAGTACATTTAGTGTAGAAGGAACATGCCATTATTATACAGTATTAAATCAGTGTGGGCAATGGCTAGTTCATGAAAAAATAAAGGCGACATTTATTTTCCTTTATTAAAACTTTTAAAATAATTATTTGAAAACAGCATACCAGTGGAACAGTTTGAGACATAGTATTTAATAATCACAACAACATTCAGCAGATGATGTCTGTTGGGGGTTTTAGGAGTTCTCCTGTTTTTCTTTTTCTCTTAAAGAATTTTTCCCATATATGTTTCCAGGGGGACAAATTACTGGGTGCTTAAGAAGAACAAAAGAGCCGGCCACAGAGGGCTAGCTACTTGTTTTTCACCTGGGGGGTGGGGGAGCAGGGTTTGCTGGTGCCTTCAGTGTGGAGAGGGAGTTGGTCAGAGATGGAGGTTCCTTCTTTTTCAGATGTTTTTCCTTCTACCTGAGAAACCCGGATTCCCAAGCCCACTTTTTTTCCCTGTGCTGCTTGGGAGTCAGGCTGCAGCCGCTTTGCTCCTGCCGCCGCTTGGACCCTTCACTACACTATAACCCTACACACCCTTTGCCAGCTGAGACCTCCCGGAGCTCCCGCTGCAGCTCCGGAGTTTGCTACATCTCGTCTGCCACCCGGGATCTGTGCTCGTCTCTGCTGTTCCAGCCTGCTGTTCCCGAGGGTCCGGCCGGACACCGGGACCAGCCGCCCAGAGGGTTTGTGAAGCTTTTCGTCCATCCCTTTCCCGGGACCCCGAGCCGCCCCTGCCAGCTGTGACTGGAACTGCACCGAAGCAGGGGGGAGGGGTGCCTGATAGCCGAGAGAGGCTGGCACTGGGTTTGTGGTTCTGTTTGCTGTTACTGCCATAGTTATTGTTGCTTGTTTGCCTTGTCATACATATATATATATATTAGTAAAGAACTGTTATTCCTACCCCTCATACCTTTGCCTGAAAGCCCCTTAATTTCAAAATTATAATAATTCGGAGGGAAGGGGGTTGCATTTTCCATTTCAGGGGAGGCTCCTGCCTTCCTTGACAGACACCTGTCTTTCAAACCAGGACAATGTCTCAGTCACCATCACTTTTTAAACAGTTGTAGCACTTTATCGGTAGTCACTCTCCAGCTATGGTAATAACTAACCAGAATAGAATTGCCTGATTGCAAGCATCAGAAAAAGTTATATTTTTTCTATTGCTGGCTGTGTTGCAAGGATTATAAATATTTATCTCCCATACTCTTGAAATAGTCTTTGATTTCCAAACAAAATTTTTAAATTCCTTAGAGATTGTCATACCTCTCTTTTCTCCAAATTCTAAATACTTGCAAATAAGTTCAATGGGACATTTTATCAGACTTAAGTTCATCCATATGCCAGTAGCAGAAAAGAACCACACACAGAAGAATAGTGCTGTATGGTGGTGTTATAATCAAGAATCTCTTTGTTACTGGTGCAGTCTTAATTTTGAAAACTAATCTCTTGTCAATTTCTGGTTTGTTCTGAAATCATTAACTTCATCTGCCAGAGTCTAATATCTGTATTTTCAGGCACTGTAGCTTAGTATAATGCAAGTTCATGGGATTTGTATGACTAGCAAAAATAAAAATTATATTTGTATATTTACTGTTTATAGTCTACAAATTCAATTTAGTCAGAGTGTTTACAGATTGAAACCAAGCTATCAATGAGTCAGTCACACAGGGTAACCAATGATATTTCAATGTGTTCAGCAGTCAAATCTAATAATCATTTACTTGGAGCTATTCAGTCTGAAGTACTAAACATGCTAAATTTTTACAAGGCCAGAAGTAATTAAAACATAAGTACAGGCTGTGCCCAAGAGATATTGTGCTGCATTGCTACTTAAAAGATTTTTAAAGTGTTTTGGTAAGCTGCAAACAGTACCTTGAAATTTACTAAATAAAATAGTTTTTATAGGAGCAGTCCTGTCCCTATTCAGCAAAAGTATTCAAACAATAAGATGCTAAGATGTTGCCTAAAAAAGGTTTTCCTACTATAAACTTTAAATTCCTTTGAAAAGTCAGAAATACTTAATTCCTATGTGCATGTGTCATGCTTTGACACTGGCCAAATGCCAGGCACCCACAAAAGCCATTTGCTCACCCTCTCTTGCTCTCAGCTGGGAAGAGGAGACGGAAAAAAAAAAATTAACAAAGGTTTCATGAGTTGAGATGAGGACTGGGAGAAAACATTCTAAGGGCAAAACAGGTTCAAATTTAAAGGTATAAAGTAAATTTATTATTAACAGAGTCAGAGGAGGATAATGAGAAGTAAATTAAGCCCTTAAAAACACCTTTTTTCATTCCAGCCCCTCCCTCCTTCTCACCAACAACGCAGGGAGACAGGGCGTGGGGGTTTTGGTCAGTTCATCACTTGAGATCTGTTCGCTCAGGGAGAGGAGTCTTTCTTCTGATATGCCGTGGGGTCCCTCCCACGGGAGACAGTTCTTCGTGAACTTCTCCAGCGTGGCTCTAATTTCACGAGCAGCAGTCCTGCCAAAACTGCTGTAAGTAATGTGAGTCCCTCCCACAGGCAAACAGTCCTCCCAAAACTGTTGTGGCGTGGGTCACTCGTCCACGGGGTGCAGTCCTCTAAGGATAGGCTGCTCTAGTTTGGACACAAGGGCTCTCTATCTCTGGAAGCAGGGGCCCTCTCTCTCCATTTGGGTGTCCCACTGGATCACAGCTTTCTCTGTCATCCACCCACTCTGGCGCGAGCACTTCTCCCACAGGCTGAGTGGATCTCTGCATCCCTCGTGGACTTCATGGGCTGCAGGGGAACAGCTTGCTTCACCATGGTCCTCATCACGGCCTGCAGAGGAATCTCGGCTGCAGCGCTTGGAACACCTCCTTCCCCTCTTTCTACTGACTTTGGTGCTGCCATTTGTTCTCCCTCATGTCCTCACTTCCTCCTCTTCTTTGACTAGAAGAAAAACTGCTGCTCATAGGTACCATTGCCAACAAGTTCTACCAATTCAAAGATTTTTTCAGGATCCCACAGCGCCGAGAGGTTGATCTCGTCTAGGTTCCACATCAGGCAGTTGCTCACCATGTTTCCGCTGCCAGCCAGGCTATTTAATGCCTCTCTTTGTGTGGGGGGCCGGGAAGGAGAAACCGCCACCACCGCCCCTGCCCTTCTTCCCACGGCATGGCTAGCTAGGGGAGGCCAGACAGGCAAGGCTCGCCATGGGCTGCACCAAGATGGCGGTGGCCGTGGCACATCACTGCGCGCTGTGCCAGGATGGTCCTGAAAAAACTGCCCGTGCGCTGTTTTGATTTTCTTCTTAAATATGCCTTCACAGAGGCGTTACCAACCTCTCTACTTGGGCCAGCAGCATGTCCATCTTCAGAGCCATCAGAGATTGGCTCTCTTGGACATGGTGGAAGCCTCTAGCAGCTTCTCACAGAAGCCACTTCTGTGGCCCTCCCCTGCTACCTAAAAACCAGGCCATGCCAAATCAACACAGCATGTTTTACCACGTTGGACATCAGACAGTTCAGTCACATTTATACTGAGTCTCCTAGAATGCATAATCTGAGGCTTAGCAGCTATTGCTATATGAAAAGTGTTGAAGAAATATTTTTTAAAATGTAGGTTAATTGCAGGTTGATTTTCCCAGTCTGTCCAAGGCCACGTCTCCTCTTCATCCTCCAATTCAGGTGATGCTTCCTTAATTTGTCGCAATGCTTCATGGATGCTCCTTGTCAGAGGGTCAGTATCAGGAAGAATTGTAAAGGATTCTCTCAAAACATCTTTCTGCACTTTCTCCCCTTTCCTGATCTGTGCCAATATGCTATTGCTATCATCTTCATTAGGAAAAGGAGGGAGACTTCTCTGCTCAACTTTTCTTAAGTGAAAGCTGCCATGCTTCAAGGAAGCCAGCACTTCATCCATTGGGGAACTCACTGCAGGAAAATCAAAAGACCTTCAGTATCATTTTTACTAAATTTATTCAGTCTTCTTTTGTATTTCCTACAGACCAAAAAGTAGTCACATATAATTAATGTCATAGGCCCATACCATAACTATAAAGGAGACTGTAGTGTTTTACATGCTATAATTCTGTATCTTTATTATTGTTTTACTTTCCAAATTTTTCTTCCCCATTTCCAGGTCAAAACTGGATTATACAGACTATTATAATTTCTGAAACCAAGTAACCTCCTATCAGGCAGCTAGCAGAACTTTTTGAACAAGATAGCTTTCCTATTTGCACTCAAGAAAATCAAGACAGCTGCAATGAACATAACATAATGAAAGCATATTATGTTATGTTATGTTATGTTATGTTATGTTATGTTATGTTATGTTATGTTACGTTATGTTATATTTCTTGACTTTGAGACTCAGGTAATGAGTATGCATCTTAAGTATTAGACTGTGCAGTCACAGAAATGCAAGCACAGAGGAGAGTCTACATTCTCAGCACTTGCATTTTGTGGCTGTGATGCCAAAATGATTTTTGCTTTTCTATATTCTTCATATATATTCATAGCTCTGTAGACTGTTATTAAATAGTTATATAGTTTCTTAACTTCAGTACTTTTCCTATTAGATAAACAAATTCCTGAGGGCCAGTCCTAATCTCGCTTCTTATGGGAATCAAGGACAAGACACCTTGCCAAGACACTTTCCCATAAACAACAAGCAAGGAAGGCGGGCTTCAGAAGGGGCTGAACCAAGAGGGGGAATTACTTCATCACCTGTGTTTCTAATTGGGGATTCTTGTCAATTACGCTAATTTGCTAAACTTATATAACTGTACTTGCCCTATGTAACGCGTGCATCTTTGGCATGTATTTTGGCATGTATTTCAGCATGTTGTGCACCTGGAGGGACCTTCATTAAAACGGTAACTGCATTTTATCACCTAACCTTGTCTGGCTCTTGATTTTAGGGTTCAAAAAGGCAACAGCTGATTTTACTTACCGTATGACTGTTACTACATCACAGTGAGGTAAGCAACTGTATAAACTGCAACAGCATGCATTTTCCTGCTCCTCTCGATTCATACATGTATCAGCAACTAGTCATAGTGTGTCTATATAAATTTTCTTCCTTTATAATTAATGAAAACAGAGAAGTAAGGATTAATACTTCATCACAAATCCTTCCTTTATCATCAATTTGCAGCTAGTTCTCTGCAGGAATAAAAATCAGGCTTTGGCTCTTTGAAGAGCTACAAGTAGGTAAGATCTCTATGCCAGAGAATACAATATAATAAAACATAACAGTCCAAAATAGCTCCCGCACAATAGCAGATAGAATGTGCAGCACATATCAAACAATAGATGAATATCCATCTCCATTTTTGGTATATTTTGTATATTTTTAAAGCCTCTTTTGCATTTTTGAGTGAACTTTGTCCATCAAACTAATGGCCCAGACAGTTGGAAAAGATATGAGGAAAATAGAGAAATAAAAGAAGAAAACAGAACTGCATCTTTGGAAGAGGAAGGAAGGACTAAAATACTCATCTGTCAGAGACACAAATTTCTGAAGCCACTTAGAGACTTGGAACATCTCAGGGAATACAGAGCAGCAGGTAGAGAGCTGCTGCACATATTAGTGATACTATTAAGAGAGAGGATATACGTTGATTTTATATTTGTCATTTTATGGTGTATAATCAAATAGTACACACAATACATGTTTTATAGAAAACTGAAAAATAAAATGGGTATCAGAAAAAAAACCAATAGAACCACAGAAAAATAAACATGGAGCACAGCAGCATCAAAATTGGTAATGAATGTAAGACACTCTACCTGCAACTTGCAAGACTTATAAGAGTTGAAAAGTTCTATAACTATTCAGTTGCTTCAAGGTTTTTCAATCATTTAAGGACACCCTAACATCTCCCAGCTAAGCCCTGTGCTCTATTCATTCACCTCAGTTTCCAGAGAAATTTTTGCTCTTTCGTTTATTTATTAACATGCTTTGCTGAATGATTATAGATTTAATTCTCAATTTAGTTAAATGTATATATTCTTACTCAGCTCTCAAGGGGAATTGAGAATTTAAGAATTTTTGTATGAAAATTTGAAGAAAGCAGTCCCAAGGTTTCCTATGCCCCAAAACAAGTATTCATTTTACTAGGTCATAAATTATGTAAAATTCTGTTAAAAAAACCCACTACACCCTCAGGTGAAGCATATAATATTTACAGTGCTAGCTGTAAACAAGATAGGAAAAAAGAATCTCTTAGGCAACATTTAGCTGTATTTTCCAACTAATCTAACATGGTAAATCATAAGACCAGTTTTACAAGTGTTTTCTGTCTAACTGAACAAGTATATCACATACTAACATTTGTTAGAGTTGCCAACATTTATCAACTGAAAATGATTTAACAACTTTCCCATTAATAATGATAAATAAATCACAGCGTATACTTCTCTATATAACAATTCAAAGGAGGAATTGATGTGCATTACAATTAAATACACAGAAATTAAAACATTACCTCTCCTCCTATGTAAAACCTCTAGATTACCGGTCTTCTTAAGCTTCTTCTTGGCACTGACTAGCTGACTGCTGTCAAACAGATGTGCTGTTGGAACACTGGAAGAGTGCTGGACTCCCCTCTCACTATGATGTTTAACAAAGCTGTCACTTTTTTTCTAAGGATTTGGTGTCATCTTCCTTGGAGAACAAAGGTGGAAGCAGATGTGGAGGCGGTGGAGGCAAAGGGAGTGGAAGCGGTACTGCAGTAACAGTCTCTGGTTGAAGCTGGTTACTGGTGAGTGGAGAAGTACTAACATGAGGCAGTTCAGAGGTAACATCATTGGGAGATAATGAGATACCTTGAAGTTGTTCTAAGTTTGTGGATTCCTGCATTTGCAAAAGTTGTACTACATTTTCCAATTCCACCTCTTTACCTTTCAATTGTATGGTTGCTGGCAAAGATTGAGGGTGATCTACGCAGGATGCTGAGTTCCCTGCACATTTTCTTCTTGCATGAGCCAGTTGTAGTCTGGTTGATTTAAATATTACTTGCCCAGGGTACTGCTAAAGTGAAGAAGTTATTTACAATTAGATAAGTACATGCAACACACTATTTTAGCTGCTAAGTACTCATCACTAGTGTAATAAATAACTACGCCTAATTAAAAATAAAACAAATATAAAATTTATTTCGTGTCCGAGAGTTCGAACACGCAATGCCACGAACGAAAAAAGAGACAGTGCCAAGCCCGGGATTGGAACTGGGTGAACACAGGTCTGACCTCTAGTGCATCAGACCTCCCTCTGTTCACAACCAACTGCTTCCAAAAGTCTACTTTTATACAGTTTTTCCCATAAAGTCTGGATCTTGGGTATTGTGTTGGCCACTCAGCATATTCATGGAGTATGTCATTCATGAAACTGAGGTGGACAAAACGTATCCTGTTCTTGATTAATGTCCCATCTTCAGGGGATGTTATCTGATGGCTCATGATGTTCCATATCTTGGTTCCTGATCTGGCCGTTAACACCTGAGCTGGGAGGGGATTTTCGTAGATGGCTAATCAGTTTTGCCGGGAGGTTCTCCTTGAAAATGCAAATATCAGGAACCAGCTTCATTCTTTCCTGATGGGCCGCCATTCTCTGTAGCTTCTGTTTTTGGGATGTAAATCGGTTCCCGGTCGAAGTTGGATTTTTCCCTGGGCAAGTTCTGTTCGTTTCAGTCGGTTACAACTTAACTTTTAAACTCTATTTTGACATTACATATTTTGAGCACGAATTCCCCATTTTATTTATAACAATCCCCCCCTCTTTCTAATTGGTAACATTAATTCGTGCTTAAAATATACTCTTTAAAAACATATTTACAGATTTTCATATTCGTTCCATTTTTGTTGAACAGCCCTATCACTTGTTTTTATCTTTTCCTCAAATTTTAGTAGAGCTTCCGCTGCTCTATTACCTTCCTGTTTTTTTCTTAACTCCATAATTTTTGGGACATTTGCGAGATGTCCCATTCTTCCTGTGGCTAACTCTGGATCTGTTGGCATTGCTGCTATTTGCATGCCTTGTACTACAGAATGGATTAACCGAATAAAGCAAGGGATCAAACATGGCACAAATATTATTCCTGCTACTGAGCACAGTATGAAAAATATTGCTTTCTTCCACCATGCTCCTTCAAACAAATGGTCCCACCATGATGCTTGTAAAATGGAATTCCATTTTTGGACTGGGACATGAGCGACTTTTTTGATTTCTGCTGCAAGCCCCCTAATAGTTTCCCCATAATCATTTATTTCAATGCAGCATTCAGATTCATTAAATCTCCCACAGACTCCTCCTTCCTCTGCTAACAAATAGTCTAGGGCGATTCTGTTTTGATATACGAATGCTCGCATTTGAGAGTGTTGTTTTGCCAGGAGCTCTAGTGCATCTGAGGTGTGGTTTGATACTATTTCTACCACAGCCTGGAGCCTAATTAGCCTGTTGAGCAAATACACTGGGGTCCGATATCCATAGCTTCCATCTTGAGCCCATGTAGCAGGACCATAATATTCTATAATTCTTTCAGCAGGCCACTCTTCTTCTCCCCATTTTTGATTACCCCCGGCCACAGGTAGATCTTTTTTGATCTCTCTCCTTCTCCTATTTAGGGTTTCATACAAAGGAGCCCCTAGAAGGCTACTCCCTGATTTTGGGAGCGTAAAAAATGAGGGTCAAATCATACCCAAAGTACATGAACCTCTCCATCTGCGGGGTAATTCACTGTATGCCTTTTTACCACATATCCAGTATATGCCGTTTGGGGCCTTCCAAGTTATCTCAAGATTTTCCGGTTCCTGCCAGTATCTCCTCAAATTTTCAAGGGATTGGAAAGGATTAGCCCCAGCGCTTTTGTACCAACAAAGGTCCATGTTATTGTTCCATTCACAATCTTTCTTATCTGACTCCAATACCCAGCCGGTTTTTCAGGCTGCCAAATTTTACTTTTGTTGTGTGAGTTAACTGTTAGGGTGGAGATACAGGGTGTGTACCCCACCACATCAGTGTACTCTTTTCCTTCACGGCTGATACAGATTATTCCAATTACCCTCTGGTCCAAAATCCAGCCTTCGGGTCTCTGGGTAAATTTAGAGGTTTGATTTCGATCCCATTTTAAGAGCTGCTCTGGAGTTAACCCTTCTCCTTTCCAAGGCCATTTTTCTGCCGATTTTAATCCCCCACAGATCCAACAGTTAGATAACCCTAACTCAGTGGCAATTTCCTGCATTAAATCGATAAAAAAATTTTGGTCGGAGACTGGTAATCCCCATTCATCATGCTGCCTTTCCATTTGATCAAATTGCTTGCTTAACATCTGTAATCTCTCCTGTTCTATCCTTTTTCTTCTCATCTCTGATTCTTGTCTTTTTATTTCCAATGTTATCTGTCTAGCACTATGCTCTGGGTCCATTCTAACTTTGTTTCTCAGAAAGCAAAACGTTTTCTCATATTGTAAACATACCTGATCATTATTGGTATTTGTCATAGCAAAATTACTGTTAGAAACCCTACCATTAACATGTTTCACATTCTGTCCTACCCAATAAGTTTTTCCCTCCATTACACATATATCTAATTTAGAGTTATCATAACACTCGTGATCAATTTGGAAATATCCTAAAAACATGGATTTCATTTGTCCACTGACCCATACTGTCTGGTTGCATGATTTACATTCTGATACATGTCTCAGTTCTACATTCCTTTTGTTTCTCCTATAATTTCCATTATCTCGGGCCAGGAGCTTTGACTGCTGGTATTTGAGTCTTGCATACCAGGGGAAGCAGTTTATTTCATTACCTAACCTGCAAATACCATATCGAGTGCCGTTAATTTCACAGTACCTGCTTAGATTTTTATTTTCGCACTGCTTAAGAATCTGATCCGTACAGTCTGGGGATATACCCTGCCCTTCTGAAAGAGACAGTTGGCATATTCCACACTCTGTGCTGAGGTTTAACCCTTCCGCTTGAGCCCTGCTCTCAGTCTGTAAACTGACCGTCTGGTACATGACCAGACTCAGGATCATTAGGGGTGCCCATAGGTGTACTCCTCTGCCGACGCCTCCACCCACTGGGTTGCCACCAGCGGCGGGGTAAACCATCTTCACGGCAGCAAGCGTATTCTTCCGGGCCCCTAGTATAGATCCGAGCAGCATATCGCCTTTTAAATGTTCCCCATCGGGAAAGTTTGACCGCATCTGCACTGCAGGGTACTCTGTTTAACCCTCGGCACTCGATAGTTAAGATTTGGGCTAATGAGTCCAATTCTCCCCTTACCCCCTTTTTAAATAACTGGTACCACTCTAATGAGTCTAGCTCAATTATTCTTAAATTGGTAGCAAGCTGTAATACAAGGCTAGTCAGCTCTTGTTCTTCTTCAATACACTTGGTCCACAATGCTTTAGGGTGGTATCCCCTGCGACAGTGAACTACCCAAATTTCTTGACAATATTTACATTTAAAAGAGACAAAGGGATAACAAGTACAATTGGCGTTTATACAACTTATCTGTCCCCTCTGAGTCATTTGTTGGGGTGGCGCAGCTTTATCTTTAAATCTCCCAGAGACGAAGCTATTTTCCACTCAGATGATTCGCGTTGAGCTACTACTTTCTTTACGCGGGAAGCATGTGTCCAGCCTTTCTCGGCAGTACGTATCACGGCATCTGTGGTGAGGAGGACGAGAAAAGGACCTTCCCAGTGAGGTGTTAGCGAACTTCCTCTCCATGATTTTATTAACACGTTATCTCCTGGTCGTATCTTATGAATAGCAAAATCCAGAGGTGAACTTTGTGAAACCAAACCGCATTTTCTTAATTCCTGTAAGTTTTGGCTCATCGCCGTGAGATATGGTTTTATTTGAGCATCCTCTATCCCAGGATGTCCTACAGGCATACTGTGTTCATAAGGCATTCCATATAATAATTCGAATGGTGAGAGTCCAGATTCAGAATGAGGCATAGTTCGAATATTTAATAAAGTGAGAGGAAGACATTTTGCCCATGTCATTCGAGTTTCCAGCATTAATTTAGATATTTGGGCTTTTAATGTTTGGTTCATTCTCTCGACCTGACCCGAACTCTGGGGGTGCCAGGGAGTATGATACTCCCATCTGATTCCCAGTGCTTCTGCCGATTGTTTGATAATTCTTGAGGTAAAATGTGTTCCTTGATCCGAATCGATATAATTTACTATGCCATATCGAGGGATAATTTCCTCTAACAGGACTTTGGACACTGTTCGGGCAGTAGCCCTTGCAGTTGGGTAAGCCTCTACCCAATGAGTTAATTTGTCGACTATCACTAATAGGTTTTTGAATCTTCCGACTTTTGGCAAGTCCGTGAAATCTATTTGAATTCTCTCAAAAGGACGATGTGCAATTGGCCGACCTCCCAATGCAGTTTTTCGAGAATTCGTTTGGTTTACTTTTTGACATATCATGCACCCCTGTACCTCTTGATTTGCCAATTCATAAACTCCTTTGCATCCAAAAAATTTTAAAAATTGTTCTGCTAATGCTTTGGTTCCCCAGTGCGTCTGTTGGTGTAATCTTTTTAAAATCTTCCTGCCGTATTCTTTGGATATTAGTTCCCTCCCGTCTGGAAGCCTCCACTTACCTTCTTCCAATTTGGCCCCCAGCTTCTGAAAGAACTCCACTTCTTTCGTGGAGGGATGGGGAGGATATTCCTGTGTCTCAGGTTCCCCGACTGTTGGGGTACTTACCTTCATTAGAGCTGTGCTTTTGGCTTCTTTATCAGCTAAATTGTTCCCTCTGGTCTGGAACTGTAACCCTGATTGATGTCCTTTTACATGGACTATTGCAATTGCTTCTGGTTCCCTGACTGCTTCTAAGATTCTTTTGATTATCTCTCCATGAATCAGACCTCGCCCCCGTGTGTTAATTAATCCTCTCTCTTCCCAAATCTTTCCAAATGTATGTACCACACCATATGCATACTTTGAGTCCGTAAAAATGGTTCCTTTTCTTTCTTTCAATCTCTGTAACGCTCGCAAAACCGCATACAACTCACATGCCTGAGCCGACCAACTAGGGTCCAGTGGTCCCGACTCTACTACTTGTCCTGTCCTACCATCCACTATTGCATAGCCCGACTTCCTTTTCCCATTTATTACTCTTGCTGAACCGTCTACAAACCACTTCTCACCTTCGTCTAATTCTTCTTCCTCTAAATCTGGTCTGATCTTAGTCTGTAATGTAACAATTTCAGCACAGTCGTGAACCGGTGTCTCTAAAGCGCTTCCAAACAAAAATTGTGCAGGGTTTTGTGCACCAGTTGTTCGTAACTCCAATTCTCGTGAATGAACTAACATAGCTTCATACTTCAGTAGCCGAGCATCGGTGAGCCATTTTTCCGCTTTTTGTTGTAACAGATTCCTTACACTATGGGGGGTAAAAACTATTAAAGGCGCACCGAAGGTTACCTTCTTAGCTTCTTCTACTAGTAACGCTACTGCTACTATAGCTTGCAAACACGTGGGCCATCCCCTGCTTACAGGATCCAACAGCTTTGATACATAGCCCACAGGTTTCCTTGCGCCGGCCCAATCTTGGGTCAAAACCCCATAAGCGGTATGATTACTCACATCTACAAACAACTGGAACTGCCTATTTACATCTGGGAGACTTAAAACTGGGGCAGTTATGAGTGCCTCCTTTAACTTTTTGTACCTTTCTTCATCTTGCTCTGTCCACTTAATCCGATCCATTGTTAGTTTTTCATATAGAAACTTTACCTTTTCACCATAATTTTCGATCCATTGTCGACAATATCCGACAAGCCCTAATACTTGCCTGACTTCTCTTTTAGTACTAGGAGAGGGTAAAGCTACGATACCGGTCACTCGTTCGGAATCTAGCTTTTTCTTCCCTTTCGTTAACCAATGTCCGAGGTATTTTACCTCAGGTTCTGTGAACTGTAATTTTGATTTTGAGACCTTTAGTCCCCTATCTCCCAAGAAATTCAACAACTCTATAGTAGTTTTCCTCACCTCCTTCTCAGACTGACCAGCCACCAGAAGATCATCCACGTACTGAAGCAACTTAGTTCCGTCCACCGGCTCACTTGACATACACGGCTCTAAAGTTCCTTGCAATATTAGATTATCTATTATCGGCTTCAGTCCCTTTCGTCCTTCCATAGGAATAGGATATTGTTTGATTCTAATAGGTTCTTCTGGTTTCTCAATTTCTATATGGATGGGTGTCATTTCTATTCTACTGGCCTCCCCCTGGGTATACCAAACCTTTGGCTTTATTTCACTCTCATCTTCAGCAGTCAACTTATACAAACTCACTACCAGTCATGCCTCCTGCACAATCAAATTGATTTCTAGGATCACCATTAGATCCCTTCCTAATAAATTATAATCCGCTTCCTCTACTAATAGCATATCACCCAGACATCTCTTAGTTTCTGATTCTATTTCAACATCTTTAATAACAGGTACTTTAAATGGTTCTCCCTTGGCCCCAATTACCACCATGGTTTCTTTACTTTTAACACATCCCGGGGGTAATTGCTGAACCGTACTCCGTTCAGCACCAGAATCTACTAAAAACATTAGTTCTTGTTTTAAGGGTCCTAATTTCAGTTTTATCAAGGGCTCTTTTGATGTTATGGACCCCAAAGTAAAGAGCCCCTGACACCTCTAATCTGTCTGAAAAATTTTCTTATCTCTTAACCTCCTCCTACAATCCTTTTTAAAATGTCCCTTCATTTTACAATAAAAACATTCTGGGACATTTCTCTGACTGTCGGGATATTGTTTCCGAGGGAAGGATGGTTTATTCCTCTGTCCTACGTTTCGTGTCGGACTTACCCCATTTTGGATTCGTTCTTGCTTCTGGGCTTCTCGAACTGCCGCCACCAGCACTTTTGCCTGTGCTTTCTGCTTCTCCTACAGGTAACGGAGGGGGATTTGTCAGGAGCTGAGGATATGTTCGCAGTACCGGAGCTGGCTCTGGTACCGCAATTGCCGCTACCGCGGCCGCCACACCATCCATTGGAGGTGCTTCGGGTATTACAGATTGGTGCTGAGGAATTATATAAGGAGGAGGGAGATGATCCAGACGGTCCCAAGTCCCGTTTTTAGTTGTGGGACTCTTATAAGTTTTAACCGGGAAAAGTTCTACTCTCACGTCTTCCCAAATTTTCGCATATTCCTTCTCCTCTTTACTACTTGAGCCCACATAGTTATTTAAAGCTTGGCACGTCCATTTCTCAAAGGTGCCAAATATAGGCCACATTAGGTGATCTCTAATCTCCTTATCATCCCAAATTTCGATACAATAATAGACCATTTTCTCTTTGGATTTCGTGCTCCGATCTGGACTATCCCCCCAGTGTTCTAATAACCACCCCAGAGGGCTGTCCCGAGGGATTTCGGGTATGCTCTGCTTATTCCCTTTCGTGGGTTTCTCCTGAGACTCTTTCTGGGTTTTACTTTTCCTTTGTCCCATGTTTTTTCTCTAGCTAGCTTGTCTTACCTTTTTACTCTGCGCTGAGTTTTTTTTCAGTTGTGATCGGTACCGTTTGCAACTTCACTCCAATATTTTATCAGTTTACTGGCCCCGCGGTGAACCGTCCCGGAGGTCTTCCACTGATAACAGCTCTCTTTTCTGATATCCTATTTTTGGACTTACCAAGTCAGAGACCAGAAGGTTTACCAGTTCTCGAACCCTAAAGAACGTACCTTCCCTTTTGGTCTTCCGTGATCGATCCCCCAAATTTCTCAGAAAATTCGGGCTTGACGTGCGTAACCGGGGTTTCTACCCCCCCCCCCCATATCTCTCGCTTCCCCCTTGACCGACCTCTTCCCTCGCAGGAGAGAGGGACTGCGATCTTGGGGGCCGCACTCACTTTGTGAAAACTTCACGTCTCACACACACGCTCAATCACACCTCGCTCAACCACGCAGTACTTATGGTTCTTTTCCTGCGTGGACTCTTCGTGCACGTAGATTTTTATAAGCGAACAAGTTTGCCGCGGCTCCGGAGATCTTTTCCCAGATCCCCTTCCCTGAGTTCCCTGAGAGCTCTTTTTATCCTCCTTTTCGATACGTGGCAATTTTCTAATATCGTGCTCGGTAATACGATTGGTCCGCAGAACCCCTTGTCCCGTCAGGCCACTAAAATCAGCGGAGGCACCTCCTGAGTGAAAACGGGGGGCCCGCGATACCAAGATCGTATCAGTCGGGGTCACCAAGTTGTAATAAATAACTACGCCTAATTAAAAATAAAACAAATATAAAATTTATTTCGTGTCCGAGAGTTCGAACACGCAATGCCACGAACGAAAAAAGAGACAGTGCCAAGCCCGGGATTGGAACTGGGTGAACACAGGTCTGACCTCTAGCGCATCAGACCTCCCTCTGTTCACAACCAACTGCTTCCAAAAGTCTACTTTTATACAGTTTTTCCCATAAAGTCTGGATCTTGGGTATTGTGTTGGCCACTCAGCATATTCATGGAGTATGTCATTCATGAAACTGAGGTGGACAAAACGTATCCTGTTCTTGATTAATGTCCCATCTTCAGGGGATGTTATCTGATGGCTCATGATGTTCCATATCTTGGTTCCTGATCTGGCCGTTAACACCTGAGCTGGGAGGGGATTTTCGTAGATGGCTAATCAGTTTTGCCGGGAGGTTCTCCTTGAAAATGCAAATATCAGGAACCAGCTTCATTCTTTCCTGATGGGCCGCCATTCTCTGTAGCTTCTGTTTTTGGGATGTAAATCAGTTCCCGGTCGAAGTTGGATTTTTCCCTGGGCAAGTTCTGTTCGTTTCAGTCGGTTACAACTTAACTTTTAAACTCTATTTTGACATTACATATTTTGAGCACGAATTCCCCATTTTATTTATAACAACTAGGATTTGCCTTTCTGACAAGTAAAATTCATCAACTATTTTCATTCATTTTGCTCTGGACATAAAAACAAAGTAAATATATCCACACCTTTATGCAAAAATTATGTTTTCTTAATTCTTTTTCTTAGTTAGAACATAGTTTACATGTGTGTGTAGTCGGGGAAACACATGGACTAAAGTTAGGATTTCACTAAAAAGAAGATTGTACATTCAAAACTGTTTTCTCTGAAAACTAAAATTCAAAATTCCCTCTTGCTTCCCTTTTCTAAAACTGGTCAGTGGTGCTCTGTCTTCGGGATGGTTTTTATCCCATATCCTTTTTGTTTGTTTGTTTTTGTTTTGTGTCCGGAACGGTCACTGCTCTCTCCCCTCCTCCCTGGCTCCAGGAGTATCGTGATGGGTGAGAGCCAGCCCGGGATCCTGTG
This sequence comes from Lycocorax pyrrhopterus obiensis, assembly GCA_014706295.1. NCBI lineage: Eukaryota > Metazoa > Chordata > Aves > Passeriformes > Paradisaeidae > Lycocorax > Lycocorax pyrrhopterus. The sequence continues at coordinate 7,116,720 of JACSVZ010000030.1, forward strand.
AGGGTTGGGGGGGGGCAAGGGGCTGTGGTTTCCTTCCGGTGGGGCGATCATCCCCGTGGCCATGTGGCACGGTGCCTCTGACTGGAGATACTGTTGCCTTGTGGGTTTTGCCTGTTTCTTTTTTTCTTTTCCTTCGGCACTGTGACTGGGCTTGCCGGCTTGCTTCTCTGCTCCTCTGCTGCTTGGGAGCCCAGAGTCAGTGCATGCTGTGCCAGGAGCCTGCCGTCCCCCGCTGGGGCCGTTCCCTCTGCGTGGCCTGACCTCGGGACCAGCCATCGCCGGTGAGCTAAGCAGGGGGGCATTCCCCTGCCCAGCCCTGCTGTTTTCTGCCACTGCTTCAGGGCTTCTTGCTACACTTTAACTCGCCACCCTGTGTCCGCCCGACCCCTGCAGCTCCTGCTATGTCTGCGGAGTTTCTGCTACATTCTGTTTGCCACCCCAGGGTGTGCTCGCCTCTGCCATTCCAGTTTGCTGCTCTGAGGTTCCTGCTACAGCCCATTTCGCCATCTGGAGGGGCCCCGGGATCAGCTACGCACCGTGAATTTGCAAAGGAAGTCCCTTTTCTATCTCTTCCGCCGGCTCGCCCGCCATTAACCATGTGGAGAGAGGCGGCTGGGCTCCTGCCAGAGCGCCCCCTGCAGCTGCGGGGTAATCACCGCATCTGCCGTGCCCTGCCGGGGAGCCACCAGCACCCCTGCTGGCTGTGACCATAACTACACCAAAGGGGAAAGTGCTTGACAGCTGAGAGAAGGCTTTTATTGGGTTTCTGGTTTTGTTTGTTTGTCTTGTTATTCATATATAGACTAGTAAAGAACTGTTATTCCTTTTCCCATATCTTTGCCTGAGAGCCCCATAATTTCTAAGTTATAATAATTTGGAGGGAAGGGGGTCATATTTTCCATTCCAAGGGAGGTTCCCACCTTCCTTGGCAGACACCTGTCTTTCAGACGAAGACAGATCTTGGCACCCAATGTGGGGCCTGAGGGCATCAAGAGGAAAGGGTGAAAAAGGAATAACAGTTCCTGGGTACCCTATTTTTGTGTGCTGAATATAGAAAACTCGTTAGACAGCACCATGTGGTCTAGCACTGGGTTTGTGGTTGTGTTTGCTGTTACTGCCATAGTTATTGTTGTTTGTTTGCCTTGTTATATATATATATATATATTAGTAAAGAACTGTTATTCCTACCCCTCATATCTTTGCCTGAAAGCCCCTTAATTTCAAAATTATAATAATTCGGCAGGAAGGGGGTTGCATTTTCCATTTCAGGGGAGGCTCCTGCCTTCCTTAGCAGACACCTGTCTTTCAAACCGAGACAACAGATCTTGGCGCCCAATGTGGGGCCTGAGGGCATCAAGAGAAAAGAGGTGAAAAAGGAATAACAGTTCCTGGGTAACTTAATTTTGTGTGCTGAATATAGAAACCTTGTTAGGCAGCACTATGTGGTCTAGCTTACCCTGGTTCGGTTGGCACATGGTTGTGGCTACATTTTTCCCATTTGCAGCTCCTTATCTAAACATGCGTCCTATGACTAAGGCTACTGTGGCTGTTATCCAGTTTGCAGAATGGGTCAATAAGGTGAGGAATTCATAGATCTTTAACTTCCTATGGAAGGTGGGCACATAGATACATGGTTATCACACACTAACTGTATGTTTTTGGGGTTTCATTAAAAATGGTACCCATTGTGAGGAAGTAACACCAAGAGAAGTTTTCTCCCAACCCTTCACCCATTTATTTTGGCCTACCCCCACCAGCTTTCTAAGGGTTAAAATTTTCTCTAAATGCTAACAATATCATACAGTGGCTGATGTTGCTGATAGACCTATTCTATTTAGCATTCAGACATAAGGTGAGATTGCCTTGGGTAATCACCCTGACATCTACCCTAGAGGCTAGGGATGCTGCCCAGGAGCATGTCACAGGGGCCAGGGACACTGCCCAGCAGCCTGACACTGCCCAACAGCCCACCTTAGAAATTAACCACCCAGAATGGATGGGGGTATTGGAGGACAAGATATACCAGATGCTGAGGGAATACTCTTCCCCAGCTGGTGGGAAACCCTCTCCCTGCCTCAGAGGGAGAGTCTGATGGTGCAGCAGTGGAACCCATGGACGTTATAACCGGCCAGGTTCCAGCTGGACCACAAGGGCAGCCACAGCCAGCAGCAGTCGCCCCTGTGCAGAGGAGGAAGTATAAGACCAAATCAGTGCTCTCAGGTAATGATTATGGGGAACCAGGACTTTCACAACCAGCAGGGGAGCCGGAGCCTGAAATCATCACCGAGTCCCTGTCGTATGACAGTCTCTGTAATCTGCAAAAAGACACTGTGCAACAGGGGCGTGAGGCTTATTCGACCTGGTTACTTTGGGTTTGGGACCTTATGAGTCCAGGTGTGAAACTGGATAGTGGCTGTGTTGGTTTTGCATGGTTTTTGGTAGCGGGGGGCCACAGAGGTGGCCTCTGTGAGAAGCTGCTAGAAGCTTCCATCATGTCCGACAGAGCCAATCTCTGATGGCTCTGAAGATGGACATGCTGCTGGCCAAGGCTGGGCCAATTAGAGAGGTTGGTAATGCCTCTGTGATAACATATTTAAGAAGAAAATCAAAAGAAAGTGGAGACACAGTTTTTTCCTAGCCAGAGAAGAGGGGGAGGTGAGAACATGTGAGGGAAACAACATGGAGACACCAAGGTGGGTGGAAAAGGAGGGGGAGGAGGTGCTCCAGTCACCGGAGCCAAGATTCCTCTGCAGGCCATGGTAATGACCATGGTGAAGCAGGCTGTCCCCCTGCAGCCCATGGAGGTCCACGGGGGATGCAGAGATCCACCCGCAGCCCGTGGAGGAGGTGCTCACACCGGAGCAGGTGGATGCCTGGAAGAGGCTGTGCTCCAGTGGAAGAGCCGGTGGAGAGAGGGGGCCCTTGCTTCCAAGCTGGAGCAGCCTGTCCTTGGAGGACTGCACCCTGTGCAAGAGTGACCCATGCCGCAGCAGTTTTGGGAGGACTGTCTGCCCGTGGGAGGGACTCAGGTTGCAGCAGTTTTGGGAGGACTGCTGCTCATGAGATTGGAGCCACGTTGGAGATGTTCACAGAGAACTGTCTCCTGTGGGAGGGACCCCACAACGTAGCAGGGGAAGGACTTCTCTCCCTGTGCAGTGGAAAAAGATCTCAGGTGACAAACTGACCAAAACCCCCACCCCCTGTCTCCCTGCACTGTCGGTGGGAAGGAGGGAGGGGTTGGGGGAAAAAGGTGTTTTTAAGGGCTTATTTTACTTCTCATTATCCTCCTCTGATTTAGTTAGTAATAAATTCACTTAGTACCTCTAGGCTGAGCCTGTTTTGCCCTTGGAGTGTTTTCTCCCGGTCATTAACTCATGAAGCCTTCATTAAATTTTTCTCTCTCCTCTGCCCAGCTGTGGCAGGGGAGGGTGAGCAAGCAACTTTCATGGGTCTCTGGCATTTGGTCAGTGTCAACCACAACAGGGAGCAATGGTCTTTCCTGGGGCCTTTGGCAGAAGGTGCCTGGTGAGACTCAAGGTTGACCACTCGGATTCTGGAGCCAAAGGTACAGAGGGTCTGAAGCCAACTACACCCCAACAGAGAAGGAAATCCTGGCAGCCTATGAAGGAGTCCAAGCTGCTTCAGAGGTGATCGGCACAGAAGCACAGCTCCTCCTGGCACCCCGACTACTGCTGCTGGGGTGGATGTTTAAAGGAAAGGTTCCCTCTACCCACCAGTCCGCTGGCGCCACATGGAGTAAGTGGATTGCCCTCATCTCACAGCGCACCTATATTGGAAACCCAAATCGCCCTGGGATCTTGGAAATATTTACAAATTGGCCTGAAGGTGAAAGCTTTGGTCTGACTGACAAAGAGGAGCAGGAGCAGGTGACACGTGCTGGAGAAGCTCTACCATACAACCAACTGCCAGCAGAAGAAACACGCTATGCTCTTTTCACTGATGGTTCCTGTTGCACTGTAGGGACAAATTGAAAATGGAAAGCAGCCATATGGAGTCCCACACGACAAGTTGCAGAAGCTACTGAAGGAGAAGGTGGATTGAGCCAACTCGCTGAACTCAAAGCCGTCCAGTTGGCCCTGGACATTGCTGAAAGAGAGAAGTGGCCAAAGCTCTATCTTTACACTGATTTATGGATGGTAGCCAATGCTCTGTGGGGGTGGCTGGAAAGGTGGGAAAAGGCCAACTGGCAGCATAGGGGAAAACCAATCTGGGCTGCTGACAAATGGCATGACATTGCCACTTGGGTAGAGAAGCTACCTGTGGAAGTCCGTCATGTGGATGCCCATGTCCCCAGTAGTCGGCCTAATGAGGAGTACTGCAACAACAAACAGGTAGATCAGGCTGCAAAAATAGGTGTCAAAGACAGATATGGATTGGCAACACAAGGGAGAGTTGTTCCTAGCTCGATGGGCCCATGATGCCTCAGACCATCAGGGCAGAGATGCCACCTATAAGTGGGCATGAGACCGAGGGGTGGATCTAACCATGGACAGTATCTCCCAGGTTATCCATGATTGAGACATGCGCTGCTATCAAGCAGGCCAAGCGGGTGAAACCCCTATGGTACGGTGGGCGGTGGTCCAAATACAAGTATGGGGAGGCCTGGCAGATTGATCACATCACACTGCCTCAAACCCGCCAAGGCAAGCGCTATGTGCTCACAATGGTAGAAGCCACCATGGGATGGTTGGAGATCTACCCTGTGCCTCACATTACTGCCCAGAACACCATCCTGGGCCTTGAAAAACAAGTCCTTTGGAGGCATAGTACCCCTGAGAGAATTGAGTCTGATGACAGGACTCATTTCACGACCTGCCTTATAAACACCTGGGCTAGAGAACATAGTATTGAGTGGGTGTACCATATTCCTTATCATGCACCAACTGCTGGGAAAGTTGAGCGGTGCAACAGACTGCTTAAAACCACCGTGAAGGCACTGGGCAGGGGGACTTCCAAAAATTGGGAGATGCATCTAGCAAAGGCCATCTGGATGGTAGTTAACACCCGAGGCTCCACTAACAGAGCTGGACCTGCTAAATCTGAACCCTTGTGTGCAACAGACAGAGATAAGTTTCCAGTGGTGCATATTAAAGGTATGCTACGAAAAACTGTTTGGATTAATTCTGCCTTGAACAAAGACAAACCCGTCCATGGGGTGGTCTTTTCTCAGGGGCCAGGTTACACATGGTGGATGATGCAGAAGAATGGAGAGACACGATGCATGCCTCAAGGGGACCTTGTTTTGGGGTAAACTGTCCATCGCATTGTGCCTGTATCTAGATCTAGATGTATATATGTAGATAATTAGGGCAATGCATGTATGTATATAGTTATAGGTGTAGAGACGTGTTTTTACAGTTGAAATGTAATAATTTGGGCATTAATCAAATGGTATGAGATAAGGGGTGGAATGTCTTTGGGATGGTTTTCATCCCATACCCTTTTGTTTATTTTTGTTTTGTGACTGGAATGGTCACCGCTCCCCCCACCCCCCCAGCTCCAGGAGTATCATGATGGGTGGGAGCCAGCCCGGGATCCTGTGAGGGTTGGGGGGGCAAGGGGCTGTGGTTTCCTTCCAGGGGGACGATCATCCCCATGGCCGTGTGGCACGGTGCCTCTGACTGGAGATACTGTTGCCTTGTGGGTTTTGCCTGTTTCTTTTTTTTTCCTTTTCCTTAGGCACTGTGACTGGGCTTGCTGGCTTGCTTTTCTGCTCCTCTGCTTGCTTGGGAGCCCAGAGTCAGTGCATGCTGTGCCAGGAGCCTGCCGTCCCCCGCTGGGGCCACTCCCTCTGTGCAGTCTGACCTCAGGACCAGCCATTGCCGGTGAGCTAAGCAGGGGAGCATTCCCCTGCCCAGCCCTGCTGTTTTCTGCCACTGCTTCAGGGCTTCTTGCTACACTTTAACTCGCCACCCCATGTCCTCCCAACCCCTGCGGCTCCTGCTATGTCTGCGGATTTTCTGCTACATTTTGTTTGCCACCCCAGGGTGTGTCCACCTCTGCCATTCCAGTTTTCTGCTCCAAGGTTCCTGCTACAGCCCATTTTGCCATCCGGAGGGGCACCGGGATCGGCTGCCTGCCATGAGTTTGCAAAGGAAGCCCCTTTTCTATCTCTTCCGCCAGCTTGCCCGCCATTAACCGTGTGGAGAGAGGCAGCTGGGCTCCCGCCAGAGCACCCCCTGCAGCTGCGGGGTAATAATTGCATCTGCCCTGCCAGGAGCCAACAGTGCCCCTGCTGGCTGTGACCATAACTACACCAAAGGGGAACATTCCTGACAGCTGAGAGAAGGCTTTTATTGGGTTTCTGGTTTTGTTTATTGTTGCTGCTGTTGTTGTTGTTGTTGTTGTTTGTCTTGTTATACACACATATATATATATACTAGCAAAGAACTGTTATTCCTTTTCCCATATCTTTGCCTGAGAGCCCCATAATTTCTAAGTTATAATAATTTGGAGGGAAGGGGATCACATTTTGCATTCCAAGGGAGGTTCCCACCTTCCTTTGCAGATACCTGTCTTTCAAACCAAGACATGCTCTCTGCAGCAAAGTGTTCTCTTACATAATATGCTGGCTTCAGATATGAATCTTACTGCTTTAAAAAGTATCTCTTAAAAATTTAAAACATTTCAAGAATTTCTAAAGTGTTTTAAATTTAGTTCTTAAATTTGCTGCTTCAATATCTGTCTTTTCAAATTAGCTTGATCCATAGCCATTTTTATGCAAAAGTAAAAACTGCTTCTGAAATGCAGGTCTAAAACATTTTAGACAACTGTGCCTGGCCTAAAGCAGTAGAGATTGTAGCAATATAAATGTGCTCATAGATAAAGTCAGTTCATTAGTAGGTGTATGTTAAAATAAGTAAATTTGCTTTAATTTATAGAAGCTATGCAATTCAAAAGCCTTGCAAACAATAAGGATATGAAGAGCATACTGCTAAGCAAGACAGCTTTCCAGCAAAGAAACTTCTCCTATCTATTTTTTTAATGTATTCAGCAAAGCAAAACAAAATAAAACAAAACAAGTCTTCACCAGTTAATACAGTCTCTGTTTCCTTGCACTTTCATCCCTCTCCTTATTCTCTCCCCTTCCTTCCATCTTCTATCCATTTTCTGATACTTACATTGTAATAGTAAGGGGCAGGTATTGGCAAGTGTTATTGCAGTCAGTGATAGTGGAGGTATGTCAGATGATAAAGATATTTGAGGGAAATACCATTTATACTTCTTTTTGGAAAGTTGGCTATGTGTGTTATCACAATGTGTAGATGTGGCAGTGAACAGAAGCTTATGACACTGGGAATGCAATAGTCAGAATAATTCGCTACCACCAATCCCATATTTTGTTTTAAATTTTTCAAAGAATAGTTAACTATACAATGACATAGAATAGCTAATAGCATAGTATAGTCCTGGAATGAGTGAAAATTTATTTTGCAAAAGAAATTGCTGGAAAAAACAACTCTTCTTCTGTTACCTGTTTAAATATGTGTCCTGGGTTGCAGTGTATTCTATTACCATCCTCATGAGCTGTTGAAACCAGGTGGGGCAGTGTTTCCTTGCCTCCTCCCTCCAAACTATCTTTCTGTTAATGGGCCATCAATGCCCTGCCGTGTGACTCAGAGATAACTCCCTCTGGACTATCTTCTGTTAATGAGTCCATCAACACCTGGCCTCATGACTCATCATCCCATTGTGAGATGCTCCACCCAGAGGGAGGAACCAAGCGTTCCATCCTGGATATAATCTGAGATTCTGAACACCATGAACAACCTTCCCACTGGATTCCCAGAGGACAGGAGCTACATAGCCACCACTGGACTTTCTGAGGAAGAGCAGACCCTTCTACCGGACCACTGCTTCGACAGACCCACATCCATCACTTCAGGAGGACTACAGCCATCTTATTGGACTGCTACTGCCACCCTGATTAAGAGGGTGTCCGGTTGTATCCTGACTCTGTCAGTTTAACCCACTGTTTTCTGCCTTTATTTTTTTTTTAATTTCTCTATTAAATTGTTATTCTGACTTGGTGCCTCCCACTGGTTTGTTTTCAAACTAGTACAATGTGCGAAGTCTGTCCAGTGTTTTCTTTTGTCATTCCTGACTAACCCAGGAGCTCTTTCTTTCCTCTTCATCTTGCACTTGATCTTGCTTTTAGGAAAATATATGGAAAACATGTAAATATTACACCCAATGCTATGGGTAGCATCATAAAAATCCCAGCCTGAATTAAAATAACTCTTCTACTAATTGTTAGGATTTACCTAACAATCTACTTCTCAAATAAACACGTTTCTGACCTTCAAAACTTTGCCTTTTTCTTCCCCTTAAAAAAAAAAAATTATGCAATTTATGTTTTATAACCTTGAAGAAATGCAAAGCTCAATAAAGAAAGATTTCAATTTGGAACTGGAGCACTTGAAGACAGGAAATTTTTACCCTGAAAGATGATAAATAGCTAGACATAACAGAATGTTACACTGAAAAGTTTCCATAAATTTAAAATTTTATAAGTTAGCCAGAGAGCAAAACAGTATCCATTTTCTCTCATTCAAAAAACAAAATGACAGTTCAAACTGCACATTTAAAACAAGTCATGTTCAAATTTTTACAGTGCAAAAAATGACAGAACTACAAAGTTTTGAAGCCAATACTGAGCAAATTAAATAAACAATTTAATTAGAATTTATACTAGTAAACAAAAGTTTTGTATTTAATTAAGTTGTCATTATTAATCCAGCTTGATTTTCTGTAATCTTTATTTAAACCTTTGAAATTCTTCCTTGAAGCTGACAGTTATTTTTTTTTCTTGTTTGGGGATCTTACCTCAGTGAAAACACACATTTGGATCTACCTCCTTTAAATAGTCATCCATTTTCAGAAAAGTTACTACATCTTTGAAACAAAACACTCTACTTCAGTCACATGTATTGAAAGTGGACACTAGTCATCAGATGGCAAGTCACTGTATATATAACTTCAGAAGTTATCAGGAAAAGTGATATAACAGGTGAATTTAAAGAAAACCTGAGCAGAAACAGCAGCTTTTATTCTTAAAAGACTCACAGCATTAAGAATTACTTTTAAAAAATGATCATAATCTTTAAAAAAATTATGTACTGTATAAAGGACCAACTGCTGTGATTTCAAAGGAGATAAGTATAGATGCGTTAGGGAGAGGAAGAGAAGGACATGTATGAAAAATGGTAAAGACAGGAAACAGGAAAAGAGGACTAGAAGCATGTGGTAAAAAGAAAATAACTGAGGAATGGAGGAAAGAAGGTAAACCATAAGCATAAAGAAAGATTATAGCAAGAAGAAAGTATGATTCTCCTACCACCACACCCGCATGTTTCAGATATAATCAGGTCAAACTTTTCCTGGAGCAGTCTCAAACTTGAGGGGTTTTTTGTTTGGTTTGGGTTTGGTTGTTGTTGGGGGGAAGTGGGGTGTTTTGGTATCAGGATTGGTGTAGGAGGGTTGTTTTTAAATAAGAATAGTGAAACTGCAATTCTTATTCGGTTTCAGGTTTGGACACCTTTGAGGTTATCTTTTCAAAATTCTTAATGAAAACCACTGGCTGAAAACCTATTTTACAATAATAGTATAATTTTCCAGTCATTGTTAACAGAAAAGCCCACAAAAAATTAGCATAAGGTTCTTAAAAAGTGCAAGCAGGCAACTTCATGAACAAAAATCATGAAAAAGCCCCGTAGTGTTTCAGAGACAAAAAAAGTCCTTTAGCTTCGTAATTTTCAGGAGAGTAATAAATGGTCTGAAATCCACATAGCAAATTCCTTTGCCTTATTTAAGAACTGAAAAAAACCCCCTATTTTTACAACTTCCTGAAAGAGTACACCAATATGCGCAGTCTTTCACAAGTAGCCTTTTCATAAAATAAATTCTGCAGCTGACTTCCTGGAAAATCATATCAATGTTAAAAATGTATAAGGATGAAATAGAATCACTTTTGCTAATCTAATTGAAGCCTGAATTGTGAAGAGGGGGGCGAGGGAAGCAAGACCCCAACTCAATATGAGTGATAAGCAAGCTTCTACTTTATTAGTCTCGGATAGCTCTTTTTATACTAGGTACAGCGAGATTATTTTTAGCTAGTTTCTTTTTCTCATAACACACAGCTGCTCTTTGTTTCTTCTGGCTGCAGGCCAGGGACTTTCTGCACACTCTCAAGGTCGAACCATTCTCCCACAATTCCCCCTTTTTCTTTTTGCACAGCGTCAGCGCACCTATTACTTGCGCGGGGCTCATAAGGATGGTGACGTCTATCGGTACATCAGGATCACGGCGGTCGATCCATCGAGCAGCAACTTGTGTAGCGATTCGCTGAAGTGTTTCTCGTCGCACTTTGGTGAGCTTGACTGGTGCCGCCGGGTTCGTGCTTTTAGCGTAAATATCGCACTATCTAAATGCTCTTGAGGAGCCATTCCTTCTTTTGTTTTGTGATAACTTGTGCAGCTGTCACTGTAAACGTGAAGGCAACAATAGCAAGCGAACACATGCTATGAGACAGCGAAGTTACACCAAGCAAGAACAAACAAGGATAGTACATATAATTCACAGCACATGATAGAAGGATAGCAACTTAGAACAATACACTTTTACCTGTCTAAATACTGAACTATCACCCAGAGTCTGCCACAGCTGGTGAACCCTTGTTCCACACTGAGGACTTGGAGAAACCTTTCCCGGGCAAGGCTCTCAAGTGTACCTCAAAAGGGTCCAGCTTTCACATATCTGAATCAGCAAGTCAAAGTGACTTAACTACGTTTTTAGTGCAGAAACACCTGGGTCTGTAGGTATGCCTCCTAACCAGGTAGGGCCAGGGCGTGGCCAGAGCCAAGGCCTTAGCTGGAAGGGTTCCCCTAACCTATCTTACAAACAAGCCTTTATTAATAGCAGCTGGAAAAATTTCTTAAAAGGATACATGTCTTGCAGATATGTACAGCTACACAACGATATGTAAAAGTCCGTAAAGCAGCCGGCTTTGTCATTTATCTTCAGCTAAGTAATCAATGGTACCATGAACAAACTGCAAACAACCTAAGAAATGCATATGTGTAACATGGAATAATATCTTCTGGATAATGCTTTTCGTAACATGTCTGCAGATTCATGATATGACATTGAGAATATTTCCTGACTTAAGAAATTGCAATTATACCTTCTCACACACTTATGTATATATGACAATAAAGCAAAACAAAAGCGAGAAAGAAAGCACTAAACATCTTGCAATCGATCATATGCATAATCTGGAATTGTTACTCATCTTTTTCTGCTACTTATGAAAGATAAAACAGCAAAGATTGTTATAAATAATTATCACAATTGACCAATGCAGAACACTTATACCTATAGAATTTTCAATTAACTTAAGGTTCTAACAAACCTCATCTCCTCATACTCTTACAAGTTATTATCTTGAACAGTTGCTCACCGATTTGTCATAAGTGTTTCAATTTGGTTCAATCTGACTTCTATAACAAAGGAACTGCATCTTTTAATTTTAAGTTAACATCACTGAAACCGAACAAAATTTAATCTGAATATAACTTAAACTTAGCAGAAATTAAAATAACAGAACTAAAATTTAACATCACTTAAATACAACAAAACGAGTCAGAGTGGAGTGGTCTCTTTTCAACTGATCTTCAAAATTGGCCTGATTCAATTAATTTCGCTCAAGAGCTGCTGTAGATCTGTAGATTGTTGACGCATGTTCTAAGTTGTATTTTCTGTGGCTTGATGTTGTTGTATCTCGTTGATGTTGTCGTATCTTCTTATTTTCTGTGGCTGTTTATTATATATATCTGAGATTGCAGTAATAGAAGCGGTCACAGGTGGCGCTGTAGCTGGAGGACAAGTAACTTGTTGGTCACAAGATGGCGGAGACGGAAGTACGTAGGCATTGTTTACGAAGGTAACCAGGGCGCCGCCATTTTGTTGTACGGAATAGTGCCTAGCTTTGTAGCTGTATTTAAAAGTTTCGGAGCAAGTCTCTAGGGTTGGACTCTGCAGAATTTTGCGTAAAAACAGGCAACTGAGGGGGACCACGCATCGCAGACGTGGATAAGGGATCGCATCTTGTTTTTCTTTGCTTGTCTACGGCTGCTTTTGTGGTTCTGTCTGCTCACGCCCCGGTCCGACTCGCTTTCGGACCGCGAATCCGCCAGGGTCGAGCCCGCATCTCTCTGCACGCCCTCAGATGCTATGTGCTTCTCTTTTGCCGTTTTTGCTGTGCTGCCAATTATATCTAATGCTCTGGGCGGCTTGCGATCTGTTACAGTTTGAATTTCGGCTCTCGCCGTCTGAGCAGGAGGCGGGGCTCCCTCCCCTGCTTCTGTGCAGGTTGCAGAGGCTGCGCGCCAGCCGTGCTTGCCTTCGGAAACTGCTCGTTTATCTAAAATGCCAAATTTCTCAATTGTTGTTTCGGGATAGCTGTGACATGTTTTATAACTGTAGATTTTAGCTTTTTACGCGAGTCTCTCTGCGCTTCTGACGTAACTCTCTTAATTTCCACAATTAAAAACTACTTTTTAAAGACACAGTTCACACCCGACTTTACCGTCAGAAGTCTTTTTCAATCAAAGCCTCTCGTACACTTCCTTGCCACCGCCGAGCCGGATCGCCGGCACAAAGCGGCTCGGGGAGCCGCGATCAGGACCTCCCCTTCTCCGCTCCGGGCCCCGAGCTTCATCATCTTTTTTTTTGCCGTTTTGTCATCATCTATCACTGCATCCCATAGCGCGTCCCCAAACTTCCTCCACTCCGATACCTCGAAGAATGTATTCGGATCCTTAAAGAATCCCTTAACCTTTCCTAGGGCAACCAACCCCGGGATATGTTTCAAACCTTCTATTCCCCGCTTTTCTAAAAAGCATAAAAGCAATTCGCAGGCTACCTCACGTTCCATTTTTTTTTCTCGGCCGGCCGACGTGAATCCAGGATCACCCTCTGGCTCGTCCCTGCACGTAGTTCGGGATCACTCTCTGGTCAATCCCCGGGATCACTCTCTGGTCAATCCCCGTAGCTCCCAAAGTGTAGCCTCAGCGGACGGCGGGCTTGGCATATGCCCCGTGCCCAGGCGCGGATGCGGAATCCCACTGCTTAGCAGATCGCCGATCTTTCGCCCCCCGGCTCGCTACCACCGGTGCTTTTCCGCTCTCGCCCCTCGTGCCATAGATAAGGACCCCCTCGTCTTGGTCAGAGTCCTTGTTCAAAGTCCCGGGTCGGGCGCCAAATGTTAAGAGGGGGGCGAGGGAAGCAAGACCCCAACTCAATATAAGTGATAAGCAAGCTTCTACTTTATTAGTCTCGGATAGCTCTTTTTATACTAGGTACAGCGAGATTATTTTTAGCTAGTTTCTTTTTCTCATAACACACAGCTGCTCTTTGTTTCCTCTGGCTACAGGCCAGGGACTTTCTGCACACTCTCAAGGTCGAACCATTCTCCCACAGGTGAGCACTCTAAAATTAGTTACCTCCCCATTGTTTCAACCTATCCCTTTCCACCAATAAGGAACGAATACAAGTAGATATAAGTGAAAAAATAAGAGTTTACTAACAAGCAAAACAGCAACAGTCAAAAAATAACAGTGAATAATCACTAGAAACAAAATTGCTAAATCTCATGAACTCCATGGGAACAGAGACACCCAAAATGGCAGTGTACTGCCCCCTTCCAAGATGGTGGCCCCCACAGCTGACTGCATGTAGGGAGACAAAGGGAAAATAGCGTCAGCTCTCTCCCCCAAGATGGCACCCTCCAGGCAACCAAGCGGTCTGGGAAACAAAGGAACAAGATGGCAGCAAACCCTCCCAGGAAGGTAGGAGCTTACGAAGCAGTTCTAGTGGCAGATGAGAAGTGCCAGTGTGTGGGGTCAGCTCTGCCACCAGCCACCTCCTCCTGCCGCCCGCTGGACTCCGCTGAGGTTGGTGGGGGAAGAACCGAGGTGACCCAGCCCCAGGGACCAGCTCAAGCTTCGCTGCTGATAGAGTTTGTAAAGATCACTCCAAAAAGAGTTTCTAATTGCAAAATGCAGTTTTTCTGAGTTGCTACAGTTGCAAGCCCAGAAACCCACCCAAGGCAGAGCCTCCACCTTCAGCAAATGCTGCCAGGCAAAAGAGCCTGAGCTGCCTGGGAGAGCCAACTTGAAAATTGCCTGCAGCATCCCCCCTCCAGTTCCGTTTTCTGGCTGCAGGGTCTTAAATAGACAGCAACAATTTTTGGGCACAGATAGATATGGAATACAACAACATTTTGGGTTACCCCAGGACAAGCACACAAGCTTTTAACACCTGTATCATTGTCCTTTGATAGGGATTTCACAGCTTAATTAAACACTTAAGGAAATAGTTCTCTAAATTATGCTTCTTTCCACATGAGATTGATAGACAGAGGGCTTGTGAATTAATTCTTGTAATTTCTATTTTTAAAATTTCTTCTACTGCATTGCATAGTTACTGAATGCATCTTTTGTATATCAATTTTTAGCCTGAAAGGATCAATAAGTCTTTAAGTGAATATTATAAATCTTACAAACAGTAATGTATAAATTATGTTTCAGCCCAGTATGACACTAAAACATCTTGCTATGCCATTCTATTACTCTCCATCCATATTGAGTTACTAATTGTGACCAAAACAGTAAGTAACATAATGATAGCATATTTGGAGTGAATTAGATGCTAATTTTTGACTTGTGACTGGATCAGTCTTCAAACAACCTGCACACAAAAAAAGCAAATACATTTATTTAGTTTACTTTTTATAAGAGCTTGTCATATTGACAAAGAAATTAAGTATTAAAAGGAGGACTCTTCTTCAAGTTCAGCAGCCAACTTCAGCAGTTTCACATGATTTTATCCACTAAACAATATCCATGAAGATTCAAAAGAATCAAATAGCATATCATCTGTTCTTCCCTAAAACCCACAAGTAATTCCAAGCAAATAATTTCACAATCAATATAAACCTTTAAAGAGACTTTGCACATTACTTTCTATCAGGGTTTCTTGTACTTCACAAATATCTATTGCCTCCAAACAGAAGGACTGAGTTTCCTTGAGGTGTATGCACCTAGTACAGCTGGTTGGCACACCAAGTATTTGCTGTACCAAAGAGGTACACAGAGCAAAAGAGAGGCTATAACATGTTGTAGTGGTTTTGGTTTGAAATATGGATCACTTACTGATTTACTTTCTGTGAGATAAGAATTAGGAGAAGGCAAAGCAGGCAGAAAACTTAAAAGAATATAAAGAAGTTTATTAACAGACCTAAAAGAAAGGGGAAAAAGTCAGATTAAACCTGTAAAACACTTTCCCCCCCCCCACCTTTTCCTCTTCTCTCACTGGCAACGGAAACAAAACAACCCTTGAGATTTTCAGTCAGTTTACCACCTCTATAATAATTTTTTCAGTTCACTTAGGGAGAGGAGTCTCTCATTATGCTATGGAGACATCTCCACAAGAAACAGTTTCTCGTGGCTTTAACGTCACAGCAAGACAGCCGCCCGGGATGGTTCTCTGCTTGCATGTGAAAGTCTTTTCCCTTGGCTTACAGCTTTCCCCACGACTGCTTCCGAGGGTTCAATCTTAGCTAATGGGGTATCATTTTGAGGATGAGCTGTTCAGAAGCAAAAGGTTCTCTTCACTTATCAAAGTGCTTGAGAAAGGTAAGAACACTATTTCTGGGAGCATTTTATCTCTAGGAACAGAGGTCTTCTTCTTCTTTGAGATCTCTGTTCAAGTTTCTTATTAAATCACAGCTACTTCAACATTAACTTATTTCAGCAGAGGTACTTGTGCTCATGATTACAGTTTGAACGCTCTACCCCCCCATGCTTTCATGAAATTACAACAAGTATTCTGATGTACTATAGTCTATCACCATAGCTTTACAATAGAATTTCAGCTTCTAGAATTGAAGCATCTCCTCATTCTCCTCTCTCTCAGGGTTTCAGCTCTTCTTTCTTACTGACTTTAGTGTCTCTATGGTGTTTCTTTACATGTCTTCACTTTTCCTTTTCTTTTGACTTGGGAGAAGATTGATGTCAGCAGGCTTCATCTGTTCTGGAAGAAACAGCACTAAAAGAGTTAATCTCACCCGGGCCTTGCAGCTGGAATTCGCTTATCTCTGTTGGTAACATGATCTTTGCCGGGCAGTGGCTTCAGATGAATTTCGGCCGCATTAAAGCTGGTCTGGCTGGCTGGCCGCACTGCAGGCTGCCTGCACGGAGCAGGGCTGGGGGGGCCGGCCCGCACGGAGCCGCAGATGGAACAGGGCTGCGCAGCTCCAGGGTGGCTGTCTCTTGGCCAGGCCCGGCCGAGCAGGGCCCGGCCCCACTGGGCCGGGCTGCGGGCCCCCCAGTTACCTGTTCAAAAGCCGGAAGCCCGAGAGACTTTCCCAGGGTTTGTTCGTTCTTAAAATGTGGATCACAGAGGCGTGTCAAGCTCTTTAAGTGGCTTAAAAAATTGCCAATATTCAAACTAGCTAGTTGATTGGTTCTGTCATGTCTAGAGGAAGCTGTAAGCACCTCTTTTGCAAAGAATCACTTCCGTGGCTGATGGAGCCCTCTTTAACTACAACTCCCAGCTATACTAAACTGTGACACATGTCCAGCAGAGGTATGGCTTTAGTGGATTTGGGTCTCAGATCTCCATAATGCTACAGATACTTGGTGATACAAGTGGAAGGTAGAGGAACAGGTGATGCTAGGTCTCTGTAGGCTTGTCGAGAGTCAGGGGAGACATGGTATCCAATAGGGCTCCTAAAGTTTTAATCCAAAAGATACATTCACACCAAGACAGAGATAATCACTGTCCTGGGTTGCAGTGTATTCTATTACCATCCTCATAAGCTGTTGAAACCAGGTGGGGCGGTGTTTCCTGGCCTCCTCCCTCCGGACTATCTTTCTGCTAATGGCCCATCAATGCCCTGCCGCATGACTCAGAGATAACTCCCTCCGGACTATCTTCTGTTAATGAGCCCATCAACACCTGGCCTCATGACTCATCATTCTATTGTGAGATGCTCCACCCAGAGGGAGGAACCAAGCGTTCCATCTTGGATATAATCTGGGACTCTGAACACCACGGGCATCCTTCCCACTGGATTCCCAGAGGACAGGAGCTGCATAGTCACCACTGGACTTTCTGAGGAGGAGCAGACCTTTCTACTGGACCACTGCTTCGACAGAGCCACATCCATCACTTCAGGAGGACTACAGCTACCATCTCATCGGACTGCTCACGCCACCCTGATTAACAGGGTGCCAGGTTGTATTCTGACTCTGTTAGTTTAGCCCACTGGGGTTTTTCTTGCCTTTATTTTTAATTTCCCTAATAAATTGTTATTCTGACTTGGTGCCTCCCACTGGTCTGTTTTCAAACCAGTACATTTTTGGCGCCCAATGTGGGGCAAGGATACTGAGGAAAGTCAGAATTACAATTTTGCATTGTAGAAGTCACCTAGTCACTATGATGCTCAGCATGCTTACATGGGTCTTGTACCTAGCTCTCTACATTTTTCCGCACACGGGGAACTACCTGCCAGTTGTAATGCTCCTGTGTAGACCAGGGTATGGTATAAAATTTGCTTTATTGTTCTATTACGCCTACTGCATGATAACCTCTGAGGCAATGAGCATAATTTGGAATATATACTCAGCTTGGTTTGCTTGTCCTAGTCTGGGCTGCTACATCTGGGGCCTCAACAATCGTACCCAGCCCCTGGGTGGAGGATTAAAGAACGGTTTCTTCCAGCCTTTCAGGCCTGACACAGCAGTTTTTGAAAATATTGAGTTCCCTTTGGATGTCAAAGATGGCATAAACTTGCTGTCAGTTCTGCTTTGTCTTCTCTGTACAGCCTGCACCGTGTACACCATGCTTAGAATCAGAGCTATGGCACAGCATCCTCAGGAGAAGAGGGAAACCATGAGCAAAGCAGCAAACACCATGTCTACGCAGACCGTCACGAAGCAGAAAGAAGCCAAAAGCAAAACAACAGCATCCATGTCTACGCAGACTGTCACTGAGGAGAAAGAAACCAAAAGCAAAGCAACAGTGTCCATCTCTACGCAGACTGACACAGAGGAGAAAGAAACCAAACGCAAAACAACAACGTCCGTGTCTACACAGACTGACACAGAGGAGAAAGAAACCAAAGGCACCGTCAGCGTCTCCTCACAAACCATCACCAAACCAGAACAGCCTAAACCCGTAGCAGTTGCCCCCGTCCAGAAGAAGAAATCAAAAAGCAAATCAGTACGCATAGTGACTGATGAGGATGCAGCAGGACCCTCGCACTCAGCACAAGAGACAGAGCCGGAGATCATCACTCGGTCGCTATCCCTGGGTGAGCTGCGTGACCTGCGGAGGGAATTCACCCGCCAGACCAACGAGTCCATCTTGACCTGGCTGCTCCGCATCTGGGACGCTGCAGCTAATGACACCATTCTGGACGGAAGTGAGGCCAGGCAGCTGGGATCTCTGTCCCGGGATGTGGTCATTGACCAGGGGATCGGGAGAACCCAAGAAACACTCAGCCTCTGGCGGCGACTGCTGACAAGTGTAAGAGACAGGTACCTTTGTAAAGAAGACCTCCAGGTGCACCAAGGAAAATGGAACACCATGGAACAAGGTATCCGATGCCTGAGGGAATTAGCTGTGCTGGAAATCGTGTTCTCAGAAGATGAGAGATTTCCTAAAAGCCCGGATGATGTCCAGTGCACGTCACAGATGTGGTTGAGATTCGCCCGTCTTGGACCAGAGATGTACTCCCGTTACCTGGCAACGCTGCAATGGAGGGAAGGCGAGGACAGAGTGGGCGTCTTGGCCAACAAACTGAGGATTTACGAGGACACTGTCACTGCCCCGTTTCGCACTCATGTTTCATCCGTGGAAACAAGGCTGGCTGAGCAAGTCCGGAGCTTGATTGAAGAGGGCCATCAGAAACTGAAAAAGGAACTCAAGGAAGAAATTTGCCACATCTCACCAGAACCGACAAGAGTCTCTGCCATTAGGAGCAGACGTCCCCCAACCAGGGAGAGAGAATACACTCCACGAGGTAATCTCTGGTTTTTTCTTCAGGAACATGGAGAAGACATGAGTAACTGGCATAGAAAACCCACCTCTTCTTTAGCAGCCCGGGTACGTGAACTAAAAAGAGGGACAACTACCACAAGAAGCTCATCTAGAGTCAATGCTGCTCCGGTCTCCTGCACACAGAACTCCAGACAGTATAGGAATAATAATGTGACTGATCCTCTTGAAGGGACCTCAGGAGCATATTCACCGGAGGCGAGCAACGTGTACCACGACCAGGAATAGAGGGGCCCTTCCTCTAGCCAGGTAGAGGAAAGGGACAATCGGGTCTTTTGGACTGTGTGGATCCGATGGCCTGGCACGTCTGACCCACAAAAATACACAGCTTTGGTGGACACCGGCGCTCAATGTACACTGATGCCATCGAGGTATGTGGGAACGGAACCCATTTCTATTTCTGGGGTGACAGGAGGATCCCAGCAGCTGACTGTACTGGAAGCGGAAGTAAGTTTAACTGGAAACGAGTGGCAGAAACACCCCATCGTGACTGGCCCAGAGGCCCCATGCATCCTCGGCATAGATTACCTCAGGAATGGATATTTCAAAGACCCAAAAGGACATCGTTGGGCTTTTGGGATAGCTGCTGTAGAGACAGAAGATATCAGACAACTAAGTACCTTGCCTGGCCTCTCAGATGACCCCTCTGCTGTGGGACTGCTGAGAGTTGAAGAGCAACAAGTACCAATCGCCACAGCAACAGTGCACCGTCGGCAATACCGCACAGACAGAGACTCTGTGGTTCCCGTCCATGAGATGATTCGTAAACTGGAGAACCAAGGGGTGGTCAGCAAGGCCCGCTCACCCTTTAACAGCCCTATATGGCCAGTGCGTAAGTCCAGTGGAGAATGGAGACTGACGGTGGATTACCGTGGCCTGAATGAGGTCACGCCACCGCTGAGTGCTGCCGTGCCAGACATGCTGGAACTTCAGTACGAGCTGGAGTCCAAGGCAGCGAAGTGGTACGCCACTATTGACATTGCCAACGCCTTCTTCTCCATTCCTCTGGCAGCAGAGTGCAGGCCTCAGTTTGCCTTCACCTGGAGGGGTGTGCAGTATACCTGGAACCGATTGCCCCAGGGGTGGAAACACAGTCCCACCATCTGTCATGGACTGATCCAGACTGCACTAGAAAAGGGTGAAGCTCCAGAACATCTGCAGTACATTGACGACATCATTGTGTGGGGGAACACCGCAGCAGAAGTATTCGAGAAAGGAGAGAAAATCATCCAGATTCTGCTGGAAGCCGGCTTTGCCATCAAGAAGAGCAAAGTCAAGGGGCCTGCTCGAGAGATCCAGTTCCTGGGAGTAAAGTGGCAAGATGGACGGCGTCAGATTCCCACCGAGGTCATCAATAAGATCACCGCAATGTCTCCACCGACCAACAAAAAAGAAACACAAGCTTTTCTAGGCGCCATAGGTTTCTGGAGGATGCACATTCCCGAGTACAGCCAGATCGTGAGCCCTCTCTACCTGGTTACCCGCAAGAAGAACGATTTCCACTGGGGTCCTGAACAGCAGCAAGCCTTTGCCCAGATCAAGCAGGAAATCGCTCACGCGGTAGCCCTTGGCCCAGTCAGGACAGGACCAGAGGTGAAGAATGTGCTTTACTCTGCAGCCGGGAGCCATGGCCTGTCCTGGAGCCTTTGGCAGAAGGTGCCTGGTGAGACTCGGGGTCGACCACTGGGATTCTGGAGCCGAAGCTACAGAGGGTCCGAAGCCAATTACACCCCAACAGAGAAAGAAATCCTGGCCGCCTATGAAGGAGTCCAAGCTGCCTCAGAAGTAATCGGCACAGAGGCACAACTCCTCCTGGCACCCCGACTACCGGTGCTAGGGTGGATGTTCAAGGGAAAGGTTCCTTCCACGCATCATGCCACTGACACCACATGGAGCAAATGGATCGCCCTCATCACGCAGCGCGCCCGTATTGGAAACCCAAATCGCCCTGGGATCTTGGAAATCATAACAAACTGGCCTGAAGGTGAGACCTTTGGATTATCTTCGGAAGAAGAGGAAGAGCAAGTGACCCGTGCCGAGGAAGCCCCACCATATAACGAGCTACCGGAGACTGAGAGACGATATGCCCTCTTCACTGATGGTTCCTGCCGAATTGTAGGCGCTAGCCGGAAATGGAAAGCTGCAGTATGGAGCCCCACACGACAAGTTGCACAAGCTACCGAGGGACAAGGAGGATCGAGTCAGGTTGCAGAGCTTAAAGCTGTCCAGCTGGCTTTGGATATTGCTGAACGAGAGAAGTGGCCGAAGCTCTATCTCTATACTGACTCGTGGATGGTAGCTAATGCTCTGTGGGGATGGCTGGATCGCTGGAGAAAGGCCAACTGGCAGCGCAGAGGGAAACCCATCTGGGCTGCTGAGATTTGGCAGGACATCGCTGCTCGAGTAGAGAGGCTAACCATAAAGGTTCGACACGTGGATGCACATGTACCCAAGAGTCGGGCTAATGAAGAGCATCACAACAATGAGCAGGTGGACCGAGCTGCCAAGGGGAAAGTATCTCAGGTGGATCTAGACTGGCAGCACAAGGGAGAGTTATTCCTAGCTCGTTGGGCCCATGATGCCTCTGGCCATCAGGGGAGAGATGCAACATACCGATGGGCCCGTGACCGAGGGGTGGACCTTACTATGGACAGCATCTCACAGGTCATCCACAGTTGTGAGACCTGTGCTGCAATCAAACAGGCCAAGCGGGTGAAGCCTTTATGGTATGGTGGACGATGGTCAAAGTATAGGTATGGGGAAGCCTGGCAAGTTGACTACATCACCCTTCCCCAAACCCGCCAAGGCAAGCACTACGTGTTGACCATGGTGGAAGCAACAACTGGATGGATGGAGACCTACCCCGTGCCTCATGCTACTGCCCGGAATACCATCCTGGGCCTCGAAAAGCAAGTCCTGTGGAGACACGGCACCCCTGAGAGGATCGAGTCAGACAACGGGACTCATTTTAAGAACAGCCTCATAAACACCTGGGCCAGAGAACACGGTATTGAATGGATATATCATATCCCTTATCATGCACCAGCTGCCGGAAAAGTTGAACGCTGCAATGGACTACTTAAAACCACCCTGAAGGCTCTTGGTGGGGGGACCTTCAAAAATTGGGAAGTGAACTTAGCAAAGGCCACCTGGATAGTCAATACCCGAGGGTCCATCAATCGAGCTGGTCCTGCCCAGTCTGAACCCCTGCACACGGTGGATGGAGATGGAGTCCCTGTGGTACACATGAGAGGTATTTTAGGAAAGACTGTTTGGATTAATCCCACCTCAGGCAAAGGCAAACCCATCCGTGGGATTGTCTTTGCTCAAGGACCTGGTTACACCTGGTGGGTAATGCAGAAAGATGGGGAAACCCGTTGTGTACCACAAGGAGACCTAATCTTAAGTGAGAATAGTATGTAGGGCTTCACTGTATATATATATATATGTGTGTATGTGTGTAGAGTTTAAGTTGATTTGGGATAATGAAGGTGGTAATAGAATAAGGGGTGGATAATGTCCTGGGTTGCAGTGTATTCTATTACCATCCTCATAAGCTGTTGAAACCAGGTGGGGCGGTGTTTCCTGGCCTCCTCCCTCCGGACTATCTTTCTGCTAATGGCCCATCAATGCCCTGCCGCATGACTCAGAGATAACTCCCTCCGGACTATCTTCTGTTAATGAGCCCATCAACACCTGGCCTCATGACTCATCATTCTATTGTGAGATGCTCCACCCAGAGGGAGGAACCAAGCGTTCCATCTTGGATATAATCTGGGACTCTGAACACCACGGGCATCCTTCCCACTGGATTCCCAGAGGACAGGAGCTGCATAGTCACCACTGGACTTTCTGAGGAGGAGCAGACCTTTCTACTGGACCACTGCTTCGACAGAGCCACATCCATCACTTCAGGAGGACTACAGCTACCATCTCATCGGACTGCTCACGCCACCCTGATTAACAGGGTGCCAGGTTGTATTCTGACTCTGTTAGTTTAGCCCACTGGGGTTTTTCTTGCCTTTATTTTTAATTTCCCTAATAAATTGTTATTCTGACTTGGTGCCTCCCACTGGTCTGTTTTCAAACCAGTACAATCACTAATAAACACAAAGAAAAGTTCTGAGATTGATTGTTGCTGTGCTACACTAACAAACATCCTGTGCTCTGATCCACCAGTGCTCCTTCCGAGCTTACACAGGCTTTATCGAGATTGTAAATTTTTGTGTGTATCTCCATCTTCTCCAACTAAACTAACACAGTACTTGGAAAACTCTGTATTGAAACCAAAATCAGAAGATGCTGTTCCTGAACAGGCAATTATTCATAAACATTAAAAAAATAGAGAAATCCATTTTATTACTGCTCAGGTGAGAAAGAGACAGGTGACTTGGGTATCATAACTTGAAAAATGTAGTTGCTTTCTATATATTTACAGTGTGAACAAATTTTAGGAAACAAAAAACTGCCCAACTAGCATACTAAGTGAAAACTACAGAAACAAGGACATTTTTATTGTCCATCTTAAAAAATGAAAAATAAATCAATCAGCAAGTTGTCTTTGTATTTGGAGAAGAGGGAATTATTAAGTGCAAGAGAAACAAGTATATTATTTCCCATGTGTCTCCCTTTCCTACTCAGTGGAGGCAAATTTATATAACCAAGCAAAGCATGAGGGTCTTCACTTCTTAAGCTTAAAGGAAAAACTGTGTCAACTTTTTTTTTACTGTCATCTCTTCTGAATACATCAGGTAATGTAATCATCAATTTTTTTTCTTTATGAAAAGACTGCAACCTTTCTTTTCCAATATAGGATTCCCAGTTGGTTTTGTCACAGCTGACTCTGCATACCTAGGACATTTTGGAACAGAAGTTGGTCCTGATATCTCCCCATCAACCATGTTTCAATCCAGTGCTGTCTATACCTTGTAACACAATATCCCAAAGCACCATGCCCATGCATGTTCATCAGCTGTTCCTCATTTCTCCTTCCCCAAAAGCCCCAACCTCTCAGTTCAGAGCTCTGTCCTCTCAGTATAGTGCAACAAATCTCTCCTTTTTCTATCCAATCACTAATGCTTTTGCACATCAAAACAAACAATCATTCATTTATCAGACCATCTCATTCAACAGAAATTCACAGAAGGACTCCATCAGGAGAAAAATAAGGTGTGCTAGGGAAAAGACAATGCATGGCTGCCCTGAACACCTGAACATATTAAATATTATATTTCCAACTGGTACTACTGGATTCTATCATCAACTCTTGGCCGAGGATAGCAGCAGCCTGATAAACTCAGGTTTCCAGACAACTCTTGGCTTTCTAAATATAAAGATCACTAAAATGAAGCAAACTTTTTATGTTTGTACTCTGGGTCTTGCATGTACTCCCTTACAGATCGAGCTGTCTTCTATAGAAGCTCCTAAAATAGGCACATAGTCTATCAGGCTTGGAAAGCTACCAATCTATACAGTGCTAAAGTCATGAGTTCTCTGGATAACCTTTTCATAACAGAGACACAAGTTTAGTCAAATTTTTCTGAAATATTTGAAAATTGCTTTAAAAACAAGCCACTGATTGGATAAAATGGAAATTAACATGAGTATGACAGAAAGCTCTTAGCATGGAATATCCACATGACAGCAAATTTTAAGAGGGTTTGCAGCATTTTTGCCTTTGAGGAAATGTCATAAAATCCAATAAATGTGCTTCCTTTCTTCTGAGTTGCTAAAACCCAGTTTAGTGCATGCACTCTTTCCTCAGGAAAGCTGTAGCTATCACAACCCCCTCTGGAAGTCTACCTTAATAATCAGGGTAAGCAGAGACAAAGAGTGCAGTACAACAGGCTAGTCATCTGTATATTTACTACTGTTCAGATACTTTTCATCTGGAATATCAAAACTATTCAAAAAAATGATCACATCTCTAAGAGCTAAAGTCTGGAGATTACATAGCAGCAGATTTCTGTTCCTATCCTATAAAATTTAAAAGGTTGTGGAGGTTATAGGGCGGTCGGAGATAGCTGCTGTGTACCCCAAATTATCTCTTAGAGAGGGACAATTCAGGTGCGGACTGGGCCGCTAGCAGACCACTCTTTCTGCCCTGTGCTGCTGAGGCACTGGTGGCACGCACCCCCACATCTAAGCCGGATAGCTCAAATATTACCAGAGACAAGGAGCCAAGGAGGGTCCTCCGCTTAGCCCGTGTTCCACGATCAGCTTTAATCATCCGAAGAGGTGGGCAGCGAAAGAGAGAGCGACCACGCGGTCTATCCCCTTACATAGTCTCATCTGAGGGCATGGGGGCGGTACAGAGGCGGGGCCAGGGAAGGGAGCCAATGAGCAGGGGAAAGGGGCAGGGCAGGGGACCAGGTAAGGGAGAAACTAGAGGCTGCTGGAAGAGGTAGTTTTCCTTATACAGAGTCTGGGGGAGTAAGGTTACATTCCAACCGCAAGGACTTGTGGGAGAGGCTTTTCCTTTCCAGAGATAGGAGGGTATTTTTCAAATGCCTGAGTTTTTCCACCAGCTGGCCTCAGTGACCCCAACACTATCCCTTCTTTGTTTTATTCATCTCAGTGGATAGCTGTAAATATTAACAATAAAAACTGTCTTCCTGATTGACTAAACAGGAAAAGGTGAACAGAAAACATAAATAGATGGCCCAAAACCCAGCACACCTACACTGCAACTCCATTTGCCTCACATGGTAGAATGTGGTAAAAATTAAAAAACAGACTTTTATTATTAAAAGCTGAAAAATTTCTTTCAAGTCTGTTGGGTTTTGTTGGTTTGTTGTGTTGGGTTTTTTTACCCCAAGTATATCAGCATTCTTCAAGGTTCGTTTTTTTCTACGTTTTTCTGTTTATTGATATGAAAAATTACCTCCTCCTTCAGTGTATGTTTCTTCTGTTCCAAACAGATTTCTTTAGTGTGCATCAACTGCAAAGTCTCCTTAGAAACTGCATACTGAAGCTTTTCCATATGTTCCACTGCTGCTGCCCATGCTGCCTTATCAAATTTTTTCTGGTCTGCTCACATTAGATCATACACAGCTAGAAAAGGGAAGAAAAAGCAGACAGTTTAACAGTCTACTCTTCAGATCACTAGTGATTCTACTATAGAAACTATGCACATACTTGTATCCAAAAACATTCAAAGTTCTCTTAGCAGAAAGTAGTCATTCCACGGAACATTAACTTTCATATCCAAGATGTAAGTATTCTTAGGATGTATGTAAACATGCAATTAGATATTTTCTGATCGTTTAATCATTATAATTTTAATTTTTGTTACCCACAGAGGAACCATTCTGAATACATAGTACTTGAACCACACATTCAGAACTCTTTATTTAATAAAAAAATCTGGTTAATATTACATAGGGGCTTTAAACTACATCCCAAATTTTCACTGCTTCTGAAAGCCCCAACCACTAGCTACTAAAGTCTCCAGTGTCCCTTGACAACTTTTACAGTGCAGTCATAAATTTAACAGAAATCTGCAGCGTGAAATAAGAATTACAATTTAAAATAAAAACTTCATCTTGACCTCAAGTGCAATTCTGTAAGAATAATGGACGAAATTTAAATAACATCTATTTTGTAACCTCAAAATGCAGTTTGCTTTACAAAATGAATTCAAATTATTTAAACAAAGTACAATCTGCCCTTACGAATGTGAATCTTTTCAGTAAGAGTTCAGAGAAGCAGTAGTCCCTTGCTTGATTCAGACTTTCTCTTCTTGAGCCCCAGACATCGTCTAGGCTGACACACATGAGACTTTCACCATTTTTAATATACAGAACAATCACATGATACTGTACACTTAGCAAAGCAAAAGCCAAGAGTCACAGAACCAAAAGGGTAGCATTCAGTCCCTATGTGCTAGATGATATTACATGCTATTGTTAGGTAATAAAAAATGCCTTCTTGTTTTCATGTTTTTTCTCTGTCATCTGTAAATATTTTGGTATGTAAGACCACCCTGTGAATCAACAGGAGGCAAAATCCCCCCCAAACAACAAAAAAGGCCAGCAATCTGCACACCAATGGTCTACAGTTGTCGATGGTATTCAGGCATTTCGTTTCCCAATGTTTTTTTCCCCAATCCTGACTGCTGTACATAAAACCAGGATGTAAACAAAAGACGAAATAACTGTAAATATGCATTCTCTATTAACTAATGGGGCATTTTATTTCCTTTTGTCATACTAATAAAGGAACCAAATTGATTAAATACATTTAGAATTTGCTCCAATTTAATTCATTCTAACATGCTTGAACTGGTTTAGTCACTTTTTCAAAATAAGGTGGAGTTTAATGTTATCCTTAACTTGGGTTGTCACTGAAAGGAATCATTTTGCAGTGATTGCTTCTCTTGAGACAGATCTATCAGTCATTCAGGGAGCAGACAGGAAACCTACTTCTCAAAAAGATTTTCTCCCAGGGGTACAGCTCATTTATCTGGTTGCACAATCACTATCACCAAGGCAAAGAAACAAACAGGAACCTGTACTCAGGGAAAAGAGTGGGACAAATTCTGTCAGTGTTAGGCCACAGTCAAACTAAAGAGGTGACATAAAACCACATCCTCAGGTTTGTTTGACAGTTTATTAAACTGATTATTTAGGTTAAAATGATACAAAGATGAGAGTGCAGATGAATAAGCAAGTCATATGACCTGCTTTGACCCCACCAAGTCTTTAGTAAACTGCCACATTATCAAGTATAGAAATGCCAAGGTTATATCCATGAAGATTTCTGAACAACAGAGCAGCTTTTGTTGAGTAACTTAACTGAGTTGTTGATTACATTTCTATTCTGCTTGCTTCTGATGATGTTCTGAAAAGGCTCATTTGTGAAAAACTGTAATAGACACAAAAGAAAAAACAAATGACGTTTATGAAGTTCAACAAAGCAAAGTGCAAGGTCCTAGACCTGGGTAGTGATAATCCCAGACACACCTAGAGGTTGGGCAGAGAAGTGATTGAGAGCAGCCCTGTGGAGAAGGACTTGGGGGTGATGGTTGATGAAAAACTCAACATGACCCAACAGTGAGCACTCACAGCCCAGAAAACCAACTGTATCCTGGGCTGCATCAAAAGGAGCATGGCCAGCAGGGCAAGGGAGGTGATTCTCCCCCTCTACTCTGCACCTGGAGTACTGCATACAGTTCTGGTGTCCTCAACATAAGAAGGACATGGAACTGTTGGAGCAAGTCCAGAGGAGGGCCACAAAGTTGATAAGAGGACTGGAGCACCTTCCCTATGAAGACAGGCTGAGAAAGTTGGGGCTGTTCAGTCTGGAGAAGGTTGCGTGGAGACCTCACAGTAACCTTCTGGTATCTGAAGGGGGCCTACCAGAAAGCTGGAGAGGGATGCTTTGTCAGGACCTGTAGTGATAGGACAAGAAGCAATGGATGCAAATTGAAAAGGGAAATTTAGGCTAGATATTAGGAAGAAATTCTTTACTGCGAAGGTGGTGAGACATTGAAACAGGTTGCCCAGGGATGTTGTGGATGCCCCAACCCGAGCAGTGTTCAAAGCCAGGTTGGATAAGGCCTTGAGCAACCTGGTCTAGTGGGAGGTGTCCCTGCCCATGGCAGGAGGCTTGAGACTACATAAGCTTTAAGGTCTGTTCTGAAAGGAATGAGGGACTTGTCTTTACAAACAAGCTGTGGGCCTGCTGGTAGACAAAACTAGTACTGAGAGATAAAAGAAACAATGGGAAGGATTCCACTGACTGATGAATGGAAAGAAAGAGATTTGTCTTTACAAATAAACTATAGGTCTGCTGATAAATGAAATTGGATATTGAGAGATGAAAGAAACAATGGGAAGAACCATAAATTCCATAAGAATAAAATAAATGGGGGGTTATACATTAGAAGGGAGTCTTAGGTATTAGGCTGATGCCATGATGATTTTTTGCCTTTTCTTTTATATCCCTTTTATATACCTTTGTGGTGGCCGGTGAGCATACATTGCAGGGGACGGAGAGTTTTCAGTGGGACGGGTCCCTAGCACCACAAGAACCACTTTATGTTAGGGTGACCAAAAAGGCTTCTCCCAGGATGCATTGTTCTGTTAAATTAATCTATCCCAGTTTGAATTCCCCGCTTGGCTGTTAGCCTCTACCCCTTGTCACTCCCCCAGAGCTTCCCCATTGGTCCCCGTTCCCTAGTCCCGCCTTTTCCCTGCCCCCGGATAAAACTGTGAGCTTCGGGATCAGGTTCGTATTTGCCCCTTTGCACCACAGCCATAGTAAGGCTGCAGCTATGCACAGTAGAGTGCAAGTAGAGTGCAAGGCGCTGCGAGTGCTGCTACAAGAACGCGGCACCCGCAACTGCTTTGTCAAAGAAAGTTACAAAGCGTTTGCGCCCGCGCCCGCCTGCTCCAAACTCTGTGCCGGACCAGCCACCCCCACCGAGCTCAGCCTGCCCCTAAGCGTCGGCTCCGCGCTCTGGCCGGGCCAGCCTTAAGCCCCAGCAGAAGCCGAGAGCGAAGTGGCAGTGAACCCCCTGTGAAAAACGAGGTTCACTCTCCTATTAGGATTGAAAAGTTTAATAAAGGACAATAAGGGACAAAGATAATAAAGCAAAATTCACAGCGCTGGGTGCTTTGGCGCTCAGCCAAGAGCACACCTGCTACTTTGGAGACACCCTTTACATACACATCAGTCTATTACCTATTCATAAACAATTATGCATATTCAAACTTTTATACATATTCAAACTTTTCTCAGGAACTGTTTAGCATGGCTCCTCCTTGGGTCCGCCTTTTTAGAGCATGCGCATTTCTTGGCTGTGGTTTTAGTCAGTTTTTATTATCACCCCCAGAGTGGGCTTTGGTCCATGGTTTCTGCAGACGGTAGTTGCTGATAGTTTGGCATGTCAGTAGCAGGGGTCCTCAACACACGTTGGTTGGATGTTATCCAACCAAGCAGACAGCTCACAAGCATAGCTATTTTACTATTATGTCTTAAATTTTAGGTTAAATGACAGAAATAAAGGCATTAGTTTTTGTTAAAAAAAAAAACCTAGATCTTCATAACAAAGCTACATTATACATATAGCATCTATTTGTAGAAAGCCATTATTATAATATCTATTACAAAAGCTACTTTAACATCACTCATTTTAACATTTGCAGAAAGCCAATATTATAGCATCTATCTATCATACCCACGCAAAGCCCGCGGGGCCCACCCAACCTTACGACCCCGGCGGTTTCCGGCTGCGGCTGGAAGAGCCCCAAGCCGAAGCCCCAGAGCGGCGCAAGAGCCAGGCTCAGAAGCGGCTGCCAGAGTCGCTGCCCGAAAGTGCCCTAGAACTAAAACCCAGCAGCAGATACAGCCCCGAGCCGGACTTTCCCCAGCAGCCCGGCGGGAGCTCGGAAATGAGCCCCGAAAAGCCCCGAGCCGAAAAAACGGCATCTAGAGACTTCCTGAGGTGCTTTGGACAGACCCAGGACATTACTGTGAAAAATGAGTGGATGATAAATGTTGGCTTTTGTATATAATAGGATAACATTTACAAGTAATAATGTACTAGGTAGAAATGATGTTAAGGTAAAATATAGTAGAAAAGAGGTTAGAGTGAATTGTAACTTTGAAATAGTTGTAATAAACTGAGAAACGTAGTAGTGAATACATAGTGATAAACGTTCTTTAAGTTGATAAACCACAGAGCCCGGGATCAAGACATCTTAAAGAAACAAAGAAGATAAACTGCATACATCCCAGGAAGTCTGTTATCTCACTAAGAGCTCACACCTCCCAAAGAAACTGTCGAATAAACTGAGTTACAACTGAGAAGGGGATTCCTGCCTTCAATCCTTCAAGATCCAGAGGACCGGAGAGGCGCCTTGCTGTCGGGAGAGGGATGCAAAGAGGTTGAAGTGAAGTGTAAATTATCTTTTAAGCTTAATGAATATGTAACAGTTTGAGAGGATACTTAAGCTCACAAAAAAGTGAATAAGATTGCGCCTCTGGCTGATTGCTAAGCGCCCAGCGCTGTATTTGCCTTTGTTCTACTAATAAATGTTCAATACTTTGTTGCTAAAATTTTTAGCTTGTTAATTCATTTATTTCAATTGGTGACCCCGACTGATACTCCGCTAGGACCTGCTTTCTTGCTGGGGAGGGGGACGCCTCTAACAGTATTCTGTAGCCCAGGAGGGCAGCGGGTACTAGCAAGCAGTAATTAGAAGCACGTCCTAAATCGTAGAACAAAGGCAAAGAAAACAATTTCTTTGAGCTCAACTCCCTTGAGAACCGTGGTAAATCGCCCACAATTCTTGCACGTATGAAGACCTGAACAAGAAAGGAGGACTGGTAAGTATTGTTCAGGGGGCGTGAGGGGGGAGTGAATGGTGTGTGCATGAGACGTGGGCCGGACAGTCCGGACTCACGAAGTGAATGTGGAGCCCTTTTAACCGCGTTTCCGTCCCCTCGCGAGAGGATCGGCCGGTGACCGGGCAAAGCGAGAGAAACAAGTTGAATGATCCCCCTGAAATAATTCCTTAGGAGTTAAACGCCTTGGTAGAAATCCTCACATAGGAATTCTTAGGAGTTGGACGCCTTGGAAGGAATTTTTAGGAGTTAAAACCCATAGGGTGGAGATTCCTTAGTAAGGGAGTGATTTCCTGGACAGTCCACTGGGAAATCTGGTTAAGACTAAAATTATCTAAGGTAAAAGGACTTTGGCTTTGTTGTGCAGATTTATTGAGAGTTTGGTTTTTGGTGTTTAGTTACATTCGTTTGACTTGACAATATAGATATTGGTAGTTTTATTATTAGTGTAGTGTCACTGGTGGTTCGGTTCTGTTTGGCTCGAGTGCAGTTTGTAGAAATAGTTTTCTTTGTAGTTCTGTCTTTTTATCTGAAGGGGAGAGAACTGTTCGGGAAGGTAAATCAGAAATTAATGAAGGTGTGTAAGAGGTAGAATAATGGGCAAAAAGTTACGCAATATGGGACAAAGTAAGTAAGGTAAATCCCAAGAAAGGCAAAAAAGTGTTGGATGATATACCACCCGATAGTCCACTGGGGGTTATGATAAAGTATTGGGATGAATCTAGCATTACCAAAGGGAAGGATAAAGTTAAAATGATAAACTTCTGTATGATGGTATGGGCGGGAAGAAAAATTAGGTCTGATAATCTATGCTGGCCAAAATATGGTTCTAGCGAAAGTTGGATGTGCCAAGCATTAAATGTATATGTTAATGGGAAGAGGCCGTATAATCTGGAAGAATGCGAATATGCTGCATGTTGGAAAGGATCAGAGGTAAAACCTACAACAATTATGAAGATAGAAGAGGATAAAACAAAGCTGGAGGGAGGCAAATGGGAACCTTTAGAACATCTTCCTCCGCCTTATAACCCTGTCGATGGGGAAGCTCCGCTACAAGGGGAACTCCTACCACAGGGAGAGGAAGCCCCGCTTAGGGAATAAGTCTCTCAGTCATGTCGCCGGGTTACGCGTTCAGGAGTAAGGGAAGAAAAGGAAGAGGAAAAGTTGTTTCCTTTGAGGGAAGTTCCTCTGGGGGGACCACAGGGAGGAATTGGATTTGTAAATGTTCCTTTAAACTCGGCAGAAGTAAGAAGTTTTAAAAAGGAGATGAAAGCTTTATTAGAAGACCCCTTGGGTCTTGCGGAGCAGTTTGATCAATTTCTGGGGCCAAACATATATACCTGGGAAGAGATGCGGTCAATTATGAGTATATTATTTACCGCAGAAGAACAACAAATAATTAGAGCAGGAGGAATGAGAATATAGGAAAGGAAAAACCAACAGGGGGTTCCCGCTGATCAGAAAATGCCTCTTCAGAATCCTCAATGGGACCAGAATCAACCCCAGGGTAGACAGAACATGGCTGATTTTCGAAAACCTAATTCTAAGAGGGATAAAAGAAGCAGCTCCAGAGGACAAAATGCAGCTCGGGCATTCGATAGCCGACAGGGGAAGGACGAAACCCCCACAGAATGGTTAGAAAGGCTTAGAAAAACAATGCAACAATTTTCTGGCATCGACCCCTCTGGCCCAGTGGGACAGACGGTACTTAAAGTGAATTTGTTACTCATTCTTGCCAGACATCGAAAAAAATTTAAAAAATTAAAGATTGGCAAGAAAGGGGTCTGCAGGAATTACTAAAGGAAGCCCAGAAAGTGTATGTCCGGAGGGATGAAGAAAAAGCAAAGGCCAAAGCGAAAATCATGGTTGATTCTATGAAGGAAGCAAATAAAGGGGGGATGCCCAGAAAGGGAAGGGGTCGGTACAGCACTCAGCGAAGTGGTCAGGGACACCTGGGGAAACAACAACGGAGAAACCGGCAAGACGGACCCTTGGGGAAACAACAAGGGAGAAACCGGCAAGATGAGCGGGAATGTTTAACTGTCATTATTGTGGGATTCCAGGGCATTTAAGAAGGAATTGCCTGAGGCGTGCCAGGGATGTGAAAGCGTTTGAAGGGGAGATAGCATAGGGACGTCAGGGGCTTTTTATACTGAGGTCGAAACATCAAACAGAGCCCTTGATAAAATTAAAAATAGGACCCCAGGAGGAGGAAATGGAATTTTTAGTAGATACCGGAGCAGACAGAACATGTGTATTAAAAGTTCCTGAAGGGTGTTGTGTAAGTAAAAAGGTTATTAGTGTAATAGGGGCAAAGGGGGAAGGGTTTAAGGTTCCCTTAATCGAAAATGTACATGTGGAAGGCCCTAACCGATTCGCGACTGGAAATTTATTGTTAGTCCCGGGTGCCGGACGAAATTTATTGGGGCGAGATTTGCAATTATTATTGGGTATAGGTGTACTCCTAGAAGAGGGTCAAATGAAAGCAAAAATTTTAACTTTAACTAATGAGGATGAGGATAAAATTGAACCCGAAGTGTGGGCATCTGAAAGTAATAGAGGGAAGATAGACATGAAACCAATAGAAATAATTATAGACCATCCATCTCACCCCATAAGGGTAAGGCAATATGCAATATCTAAGGAGGGAAGGATGGGGTTAAAACCAGTGATAGACAAATTGCTGCAAGAAGGAACATTAGAAGCCTGCATGTCACCTCACAATACCCCGATATTACTGGTAAAAAAGGCTGATGGGACATACAGGCTAGTCCAAGATCTGAGAGAAGTTAACAAAAGAACACATACACGGTTTCCCGTCGTGTCCAACCCTTACACACTTCTGAACCATATCCCTCCCTGTCACACATGGTACAGTGTGATAGATTTAAAGGATGCATTTTGGGCTTGCCCACTAGCAGAGAACAGTAGAGACTTTGCATTTGAATGGGAGGATCCTGAGACAAGAAGAAAACAACAATTACAGTGGACTAGATTGCCTCAGGGGTTCACAGAATCTCCGAATCTGTTCGGACAGGCCTTAGAGGCTCTCCTGATGTCCTTTGAGCGAAGTGAAGAGATACTCATTTTACAATATGTAGATGATTTATTAATATCAGGATCAGATGAGGAAACAGTCCGGAATACCACCATTAATTTGTTAAATTTCCTTGGGAAAAAGGGGCTACGAGTTTCAAAGAAAAAACTACAGTTTGTAGAACAAGAAGTGAAATACTTAGGACACTGGTTAAGCCGGGGGAGTAAAAAGCTAGATCCTGAAAGGGTGCAGGGTATATTATCTCTTCCCCTGCCACAAACCAAAAGGGAGGTTAGAAAACTATTGGGATTATTGGGGTATTGTAAGTTGTGGATTGAAGAATATAGCAAAGTGGTCAAATTTTTGTATGAGAAGCTGATCGGCGAAGATAATATCTGTTGGACTCCAGAGGATGATCAGAGGTTAGAAATAGTAAAGGGGAAACTTACAGAAGCTCCAGTTTTAAGCTTACCAGATGTGGCCAGACCCTTTCAGTTATTTGTTGATTCAAATGAAGGAGTAGCCCATGGGGTTCTCACACAGGAATGGGGGGGGTCCAGGAAACCTGTAGTGTTTCTGTCTAAATTATTAGATCCTGTGACCAGAGGGTGGCCAGTTTGTGTACAAGCTATATCGGCTGTAGCACTGTTAGTAGAAGAAGCTCGGAAGCTCACGTTTAGTGGTACCCTAACAGTATACACCCCACATGCTGTACGATCAGTGTTAAACCAGAAAGCCGAGAAATGGCTCACAGATTCAAGGATGCTAAAGTATGAAACAATACTCCTAGAAACTCCAAATCTGACCATTTCCACAAGTAGCCATGTGAATCCTGCTCAGTTTTTGTATGGGGAACCAGGAGGGAATGTTACCCATAATTGCTTAGAACTAATAGATTATCAAACTAAAATATGGGAAGACCTAATGGAATGTGAATTACCGGACGGGGAGAAGGTATTCATCAATGGATCTTCCCGGTGCCAGCAGGGGCAGCGGATGTCTGGGTATGCAGTGGTAGATGGTAAAACTATGGGACTTATGGAAAAGGGAAAATTGCCTAGTCACTGGTAAGCCCAGTCTTGTGAACTGTACGCTCTTAATAGAGCCTTGAGGTTATTAGAAGGGAAAGTAGGGACGATCTTTACGGATTCAAAATATGCGTATGGAGTAGTACACACTTTTGGGAAAATCTGGGAAGAAAGAGGATTATTAAACTCAAGGGGGAAGGGGTTGATTCATGAAGGACTTATTTTAGAGGTCTTAGAAGCATTAAAATTGCCTAAAGAAATAGCTGTGGTGCATATTAAAGGACACCAAAAAGGGAGGACCCTAGAAATAAGAGGAAATAATCTAGCAGATCAGGAGGCTGGAGACGCGGCAGAAAATGGTAGTGAAAAAGTCATGTTAATCCTAACTCCAAGCAAGGAAGAATTAGAACTCCCAAAATTTAGTGAAGCAGAGGAAAAAGAACTTCGTAAGATAGGGGGGGAGCAAGATCAGTCTGGGAAATGGAAACTCCCTGACGGGAGACAGTTACTTAATAAGCCCCTTGCTAGGAAAATATTGGAGGATATACATTCAAAGACTCATTGGGGAACTCAAGCCCTATGTGATCATTTTTTGAGGAATTATGGGTGCATTGAGATTTTTGGGTTAGCCAAACAAGTTACTAAAAACTGTATAACATGTCAGAGGGTAAATAAAAAGAATATGAGAAAAACCGCACTGGGAGGGCGTGAGTTAACCCTGCGACCATTTCAAAGCATTCAAGTAGACTTTACTGAACTTCCCCAGGTACAGAGATGGAAATTTTTATTAGTAATAGTAGATCATTTAACTCATTGGGTAGAGGCTGTCCCAACCATCAGAGCTACAGCTAACGTGGTATGCAAAACTCTCCTGGAACAAATTATTCCCAGGTATGGAATGGTTAACAAAACAGATTCAGATAGAGGAACACATTTTACATCAAAGGTTCTACAGCAAACAACACAGGCCCTGGGAATAGAGTGGGATTTGCATACCCCATAGCACCCTCAAAGTTCGGGTCGGGTAGAACGAATGAACCAAACTCTAAAAAACACCTTAACCAAACTAATGATTGAAACTCAGATGTCCTGGATAAGGTGTTTAACTTTGGCACTACTAAGGGTCAGGACACAACCCAGATCAGACTTGGGAGTGTCCCCCTATGAAATGATGTTTGGGCTCCCCTTTTTGACTACCCAACACAAAACTGCTACTTACAAGGAAGGGGAGGCGAGCATTAAAAAATATATCACCACAATTGCCCAAACGTTAGAAAACTTGCAGACGAGAGGAATGATTCCTCAGACCACCCCTTTAGACTTTAAAATCCATAATATTCACCCGAGGGAATGGGTAATGGTTAAAACATGGAAAGAGCAGACCCTGGCTCCACAATGGGAAGGTCCGTTCCAGGTGTTGCTGACGACCGAAGCGGCGATTCGAACCAAGGAGTGAGGGTGGATCCATGCCAGCAGAATCAAAGGACCCGTGGAAGAACCTAAGGAGTGGACTCTAATATCTACACCGGGTGATACAAAATTAACCCTTAAGTGTGGACAGGGGGGTAATGAGCTGGGAGAGCCCACACAATCCACGAAGGAATTTAAGTGTTGTAAATAATGAGGAAGTAAAACCAAGCCTGTATCAGTAGTTCCAGATACCATCAAGGCAAGTTTTTAAGGCTCTTGCGCTACTCCCCTTGGGAAAAAACAGTTCCGCTTCAAACCGGAGGATCTGAACTGTATCAAACAGAGGGTCTTAACGTGTTTGCACTGGTTTGTGATCTGTATAAAAAAATTACATTATATCCCAATCTCAAAACATTATTACGGCCCCCACCAGTGCCTGTCCACATACCTTGCTTGATTCATCCTAATAGTAGACACTGTAGCTGGGTCGAGTATAAGTGTATAATCTGTAAGCAAAATTGGTATTGTATTGCCCATAAGCGACAGCCTCGGTGCCCACAGTGCCGCGGTGGTTCCAACCGCCCGAATGCATTCCGTGGGCGTCTGTACCGAACAGAGATTGTAACCCTAACTTGTGGGAGGGAGCTAAAAATCCCTGCACGGTGAGAAATACCTAAGGAGGAGTGGGAAGCTACAATATCCCAGATAAAAGAACATCGACCTGACTGTCAGCAAGACACTCAGTGCTATTAGCATAAGGATAATGCAAACTCACAAGGGACGGCGGGGGGGGAGGGGGGGGGGGGCGGGGGGGGGAAGCATTAACAACCAAAGGGCCCAAGGCAGGCGGCTTCGGCTTTCTTGCCTAAAACATCCCCATTTAAATCATCAAGCATGGGTATTGTGCAAGTGTGTTAAGTGCTTGAGTAAGTGGTATTGTTCTTCAATAAAAAGGCATCCCCACTGTCTGAACTGCCGAGATTATAAAGAACAAAGGGACCAAGAGAATGCTGTGGTGGAGCAAGTTTTGTGTGGGTGGGAGTTGCTTCTACCTGAAATTTGGGAAATTCCTGAGGAAAGGTGGGAGAAATCATTGCATTCATGTGCAGTGCGGTTTGCATGGAAGCGGGACAAGCGGCGTAAGGAGGGCAAGCCTGGATTGGCCCCTACACCCGCCTTAGATGTAGTCCGGCCACGAGCTGCAACCTCGGAGGGCATGGGACAAGGGGGTGTACGCCATACCAGACCTCTGATTACAGCTGTGACGATCCTAATTTTCGCATGTATTTTCGCAGGGGTAACCCCAAGCAGCGCGAATCCAGCAAATCCCTGCACCAAGTGCAGCTCCCTTATAAGATGGGGCAGTCGTGCTTCTTATCTGACCTGGCACATGATAGTAAATGATGTATGTTACTATGAAGCTTCCCTAGAAACTTGTAATTATGGAGAACACTCACTATGGGTAGCCAAGTTAAAATCCTTGGGAGGACACCAGCTTGGACTACCTTGTCCGAAGGGACAATATGTTTGTTTTGCTAAAGCAGGAATGTGGGGCATTTCAGACGGTGGGGGTGCACAAGACAGATTTAAAAAGGAACTGATAAAACAGCGAGTGCAGACTCTCAAAAGCATCCCGAAACAGACTCAGCTGCCCCCAACTCTCTCAGACTCCCTTTATAAGAAGGTTAAAGAGCAGCTAAAAGAGACACTACCTCTCCCACCGATAGGCGAAAATCTGTTTATAGATTTAATGGAACGAATAGCTCAAGCACTAAATGTCAGTGATTGTTGGATATGTGGAGGTGCATTGACAACAGAACTGTGGCCATGGAAAGGAATTAGCCTAACTGTTCCTGAAATTCTTTTATGGAATAAAACCAAAATATCCAGAGAGCACCGTCCTGAGGGATGGATGCTGAATTCAGTAGTAATGGGTGAAGAATGCATTGGGAGAGAGGGCCAAGCAATCTATAGAACGTGGGTAGAAAAAATCCTGTGTAAAAGAACTCTGTTCACAAATGTGACACACCGTTGGTGGTCACCCGAAACCCCTAATGGCTGCTGGAAACTGAGTAACCAACTGAATGAAAATTGTAGTATCCAGGAAAACACAACCTTATTTTGGTGTAATGGTAGCAACAATGACTTTATCAGTCCTTTTGCAGGCACGGCAGAGTTGCATAATTACTGGAGCCGTAGTAGCAGTGTTAACATACCATGGGATGCTCCTGATGGACTCTTTTGGATTTGTGGGAGAAAAGCCTATACTAAACTTCCCAAAGATTGGAGAGGAGTTTGTACAATTGGAACTATTCAGCCAGGATTTTTCCTATTGCCAAAAGCAGTAGGGAAAAATTTAGGCATTCCAGTTTATGAAGATCTACAAAGACAAAAACGAAGTTCAATAGAAGGTATTCGGAAATGGAGTGATAATATAGGAGGCACCCAAAAGTGGAAAAATGAAGAATGGCCTGCCAAAAGAATAATACAGTATTATGGCCCAGCCATCTGGGCTCAAGATGGTTCATGGGGGTATAGAACCCCCATTTATATGCTAAATAGGATAATAAGACTTCAAGCGGTGGTTGAAATCATCAGCAACAAAACGTCCTCAGCTTTAGAACTAGTCACTGAGCAGTTATCCCAAACCAGTGCAATGACTTACCAAAACCGTCTAGCTCTTGACTATTTGTTAGCGGAGGAAGGGGGAGTATGTGGAAAATTTAATTCCTCCGACTGTTGCCTGCAAATAACTGATAACGGTCAAGCTATACTCGATATTGCTACAGACATACGGAAAGTTGCTCATGTACCGGTTCAAAAATGGGAATCAATACTAGAAACTGGGTGGTGGGATAAATTATTAGGAACTGCATGGTGGAAGAAACTAGCCTTTTTCCTTTTGTGTGCAACAGCTGGTTTGGTATTCCTCCCTTGCTTCATTCCCTGTTTTATCCGACTGATTACAAGTGTTGTCCAAGGTATGCAAGTAATCACTATGCCTATGGACCCGAAACAGACCACTCCAGTGACAACACAAAGGATAATGGTGCTGAAGAAACAGAACAGCTCTGGGGACTCTCTCAAAGAAGCCAGATTAATCTGTAGGAATTTCGAACTTAACAGTAAAGTTTGAATAACGATTATTGCTCAAGCCAACATAATTGACAAAAAGAAAAAGGGGGGAATTGTGAAAAATGAGTGGATGATAAATGTTGGCTTTTGTATATAATAGGATAATATTTACAAGTAATAATGTACTAGGTAGAAATAATGTTAAGGTAAAATATAGTAGAAACAAGGTTAGAGTGAATTGTAACTTTGAAATAGTTGTAATAAACTGAGAAACATAGTAGTGAATACATAGTGATAAATGTTCTTTAAGTTGATAAACCACAGAGCCCGGGATCAAGACATCTTAAAGAAACAAAGAAGATAAACTGCATACATCCCAGGAAGTCTGTTATCTCACTAAAAGCTCACACCTCCCAAAGAAACTGTCGAATAAACTGAGTTACAACTAAGGGGATTCCTGCCTTCAATCCTTCAAGATCCAGAGGACCGGAGAGGCGTCTTGCTGGCGGGAGAGGGGTGCAAAGAGTTTGGGAAGTAGAAGTGAAGTGTAAATTATCTTCTAAGCTTAATGAATATGTAACAGTTTGAGAGGGTACTTAAGCTCACAAAAAAGTGAATAAGATTGCGCCTCTAGCTGATTGCTAAGCGCCCAGTGCTGTATTTGCCTTTGTTCTACTAATAAATGTTCAATGCTTTGTAGCTAAAATTTTTAGCTTGTTAATTAATTTATTTCAATGTTATCCTATTATATACAAAAGCCAACATT
Organism: Lycocorax pyrrhopterus obiensis; assembly: GCA_014706295.1. Taxonomy (NCBI): domain Eukaryota; kingdom Metazoa; phylum Chordata; class Aves; order Passeriformes; family Paradisaeidae; genus Lycocorax; species Lycocorax pyrrhopterus. The sequence continues at coordinate 7,157,530 of JACSVZ010000030.1, forward strand.
TATCATCCACTCATTTTTTACACTAATTTCCCGGCCTCACTTCTCTCTCTCTTTCCCTTTGGTTGAGGTACTTGATAGATACAGACTCCCAGAATTGCCTAATACATATGTCCTTCAAATATATCCCCCCCCTTTTTCTTTTCCTATGGAGTTTATGGTTCTTCCCATTGCTTCTTTCATCCCTCAGTATCTATCTTTACCTATCAGCAGACCCACAGTTTGTTTGTAAAGACAAAACCCTCTCACTCCTTTCATCAATCAGTTGAATTCCTCCCATTGTTTCTGTCAGGAAAATCCAGAAATGCCAGAGGTTTATGTCCAAAAAGGAGACAGAGGAGTTCTTCAACTTTATTCAAATAAAGGGAGAGAGTCCACTGGGGCACATGCCCACGGGGTTTTCTCTCTCCAGATTTCAGAGGACGCAGCCTCCCTTTTATCCTAACTCCTGGCCGCGAGTTGCCCTCTTCCTTTCCGCATTGGCTGAGGTACTAGGAAGGTGCAGCCTTCCCGAACCGCCTATCTCATATCCCCCCTTGAACCTGTCATTTTACCCCTAAGTTCAGAAACTCCGGCTGGTGCAGACCCATGTCTGTTTCAGGTGCCGAGCTGTCTGGGCTCTACAACGAACCTGCCGCCCAAAGTCAGTGAAGACATTAAGACCCATTTCAAAAACGTTAACACCCATCAAATTGTTTGTAAAGACATTAGCATACATCTTCCCTCTCAATCCCTCCTATTCATATTTCTCACTTTGTCTTTACAAACTCTAGTTATTATTAACTTAAACCTTTTTAACAACATGGAACATTTGAAACACCCCCTCCTGACTTTTCCATGTCTGGTCCCTGTGCCAGGTGTGGCAAGTAAATACAGAGAACAAGGTAGACAATGGCAGTTTACATTAGCCCACTAATATCCGGGGCTTACTGATCCGGTCCACCTCTGCGGAGAATTAGCTGCGATCTCCCATCCTTTTCTTCCAGCTGAGAAGTCCAAATCTCCAGGGCCTCGGAGACCTTGACCTGAGCCTGCTGGGTCCACCCATGTTCAGCTCTTGACGGCTGTTTCTATGGTCAGTAACACTTGGAATGGGCCACACCACTTCGCCACCAGTAGTGCTTCTTTTCCCTCCTTAACTAGGACCCAATCTCCTGGTTGGATGTTACGAACAGCAAAGTACAAAGGCAGGGTCTGTGCCAACTGAGCTTCCTGTTGAAGAGACCTCACAAGAAACAGTATCCTGGCCACATATTGTTTTAAATATACATCACTTATCTCCACCCCCCCACCAGGTCGAGAACTGACAGGGCAAGGAATCCCAAACATTAGTTCAAAGGGAGATAATTTAATATTCTCTCTGGGTCTGGCTCTTATTCTTGCCAGAGCTAATGGCAAAAGCCGTACCCATGGCATCTTAGATTCTATCACCAGTTTCAAAAGGTGTTTCTTTACTTCCCCATTCATTCTTTCTACCTGACCCGAGCTCTGTGGGTGCCAGGGGGGTATGGAGGTCCCATTGTATTGCTCAAGTAGCTGTAACCCTCTGAAGGATCCTTCCTGTAAAGTGAGTTCCCCTATCTGAGTCTATTGCTTCCACAATGCCATATCTTGGAATTATTTGTTCTAAAAATACTTTAATAACTGATCCTGTAGTTGCTGAAGCAGTCGGGAATGCTTCTGGCCACCCTGTTAGCTGACATACTATAACTGTTGCGGTAACTCAGCCCCTGGACAGGCCTAAAGGCATTCAGTGGATTGACTTCCCCACTCATGACAGTGGTTCTGAGGGCGGCACCGAGGCCTGAGGGTTCCTCCCCCTGGGTGTCACCCTTAGAGGCATCTCCTCCCACTGTTCTAGCTAGTTCTTTGTTCCTCAGTTCTCAATTGGTTAAGTTCCTTTTGCATATTTATGTATCTCATTGCTTAGTTAATTATGTTCTAGAAAGTTCATCTCTGTTGTAAACCCCATTGGCTTGCCTATGTAAGTTCCTCCCCTTGTTATTCCCCATTGGTTCTCTGTCATTCCCCATCAATTCCCTATTGGTTCTTCCCTTGGATCCACCCCGAGTCTCCCCAGTTTGAAAACTGCCCCCCAGCCTTTCTCGGGGCTCGTCTTGTTGCTTCTTCCCCCGCGGGAATAAAGCGGACACTGTTGCAACGAAGAGCCCTTCTCTCCTCCTTTGCCTCTGTCGGTTGCTAGGTAACACCCAGACTGCAGCCTGCTCCCTTGAGAGCTGAGGGCAGAAGGCTCCCTAAAGAGCGGATTCCAACTAGCCTTGCACAGAGTGGTTCCCCTGACTGGGACACCATAGCAAGTCGTCTGCCAGGCCTCCGGGCGGCCAGTGGTCAGCGCGACAATTGTCTTTACAAACTTTAGTTATTATTGACTTAATTTTCTGTTCTTGGGTCTTTTTTTTGGTTTTGCAATTATTTACAGTGACATCATTTTCTGTCCTTTTGTAGCCATCTCTGGATCTATAGGCATGGCTACTACCTGCATCCCCTTGATCATGTTGAATAAGTTGCACTGAGCAAGGGATCATGCATGGTAAAAAGATTAGAGTTGCTACAGCACATAAGAGAAAAAAGCATTTGTTTAACCCATAGTCCACCAGGTAACCACAAAAACATGTCCCATTCCCATCCTTTCCACATTTGGATCAGTACATGTGTTAACTTTCTTATTCCTTTTGTTATTTGTTTCACCACTTTTCCATTGTCATCTATTTGCAAACAGCAGTTTGTCATTTATTTTTCTACATACTCCCCCTTCTTCTGCTAATAGATAAACTCAAAGATAAAGTCCAGTTACAAACACTTTTTCCCACGTATACACCTCCGATTCTATTTAGACAATAAATGCCTCTTTCAGAAGAATGAAGTAGCCATGGACTTCCTTCTTCACCCTAAAATCCCGTTCTATTATGGACCTCACTCAGGGTGCTGACCCACCATTTAGGTTCGACTGGGCTGGCCACCCATGGCCAGTTTTCAGATCCTCCTGGCCCTCCACAGACCCAACAATTGCTAAGGTTAAAAGGTTTTGCTACTTCTTCTCCTAAGGCTAAAAAATTATTCTCCCACTTTTGGCCCAAACCTAACTGACAATATAAAGGTAAGATTATGAAGAGAAACATTCTAATGGTGTAATCTAATCTCCTAACCTAATTTTCACTTTCACGTTGTCTTCCGCACCACCTGTGGTGAGTGGAGGCACAGAAACAGCTTAACATAAAGAAAACAATGACAGCGAGGATTGGCCCCCCCCCCAATGACTGGAGATCTGAGAGGAGGGATGCCCACACACTATTTCAGCAGACAGTCTGTGAGTAGGCACACGATGCTTCCCCCGATGTCAACGCACTGGCTACTGCTCTGGCCCACTCCTGCGGAGTGTCAGTCGTGGCCTCCCGTCCTTCTCCTCCAGCTGAGATGTCCAAATTTCTGGGCCTCAGAGACCTTGACCCGTGTATGGTGGGTTCACCTGTGTTCAGCTGTTTTGACAGCTGTTTCTGTGATCAGTAATACTTGGAAAGGTCCACGCCACTTTGCCACCAGTGGTGCTTCTTTCCAATCCACACTAGGACCCAATCTCCTGGCTGGATGTTGTGAACAGCAAAGTCCAAAAGCAGGGTCTGTGCCAGCTGAGCTTCCTGTCAAAGAGATTTCACAAGAAACGGTATCCTGGCCACATATTGTTTTAAATGTACATCACTTATTTCCACCCTCCCACCAGGCTGAGAATTGCAAGGGTAAGGAATTCCAAAGATCAATTCAAAGGGAGATAATTGAATGTGTCCCCTGGGTCTGGTCCTTATTCTTGCTAAAGCCAGTGGCAAGAGCCGCACTGTTGCCAGAAATCTCTAAGATCCTCCCCTTGCTCCCAGTAACTGCACCACTGCCAGAGAAACTGTCTTTTCCACCAGAGGAGCTTGAGGTGACTAAAAAGAGTGGGGCAGAGGAAAGAGGGGATTATTGGTTTATAAGGGATGGTAAGCAGTGGATACCAAAAACTCTGGCCTTACAGTTATTAAAACAACTTTATGAGGGAGTCATTGGGGCTCCTGAGGACTGGCAGAAGCCTTCCTCAAAATGTATGCTGGTGTGGGTCTTTTTACTCTGGCAAAGCGAGCTATTGAGAGTTGTTTGATTTGTGCTAAAACAAATAACAGGGTTATAAAGAAAATTGTCAGGAGTGGGAGGACTTGGGCTGTATGTCCCTTCCAGAGATGCCAGGTGGATTTTACCAAAATGCCCGAGTGGGAAGGTTTAAATATCTTCTGGTAATAGTATGTCAGCTAACAAATTGGCCAGGAGCATTTCCAGCTGTTTCAGCAACTACAAGATCAGTTATTAAAGTATTTTTGGAACAAATAATTCCAAGATATGGGATTGTGGAAGCAATAGACTCAGATAGGGGAACTCATTTTACAGGAAAAATTCTTCAAGGTATGAAAAACGAGGTTCACTCTCCTGTTAGGATTTAAAAGTTTAATAAAGGACAATAAGGGACAAAGATAATAAAGCAAAATTTGTGGTGCCGGGTGCTTTGGCACTCAGCCAAGAGCACACCTGTTATTGCGGAGACAGCCTTTACATACCTGTCCTATTGCATCAGCCTAATGCATATTCATAATCAACTATGCATATTCAAACTTTTCCCCCAAACTAGTTTACATGTTCCAGGAACTGTTTAGCATGGCTCCTCCTTGGGTCTTCCTTTTTAGAGCATGCGCATTTCTTGGCTGTGGTTTTAGTCAGTTTTTATTATCACCTCCAGATTGGGCTTTGGTCCATGGTTTCTGCAGACGGTAGCTGCTGATAGTTGGTATGTCAACAGGAGGGGTCTTCAGCACACGTTGGTTGGATGTTATCCAACCAAGCAGACAGTTCAATTACCACAAGCATAACTATATTAGCTATTTCACTATTATGTCTAAGTTTAGTTAATGACAGAAAGGCATTAGTTATTGTTACAAAACTACATCTTTATAACAAAGCTACTTTATCATTATACATATAGCATCTATTTGTAACAAAGCTACTTTTACATATAGCATCTATTTGTAGAAAGCCACTATTATAACACGTATCTATCACAATAACAAAGCTACTTTTACATCATTCATTTTAACATTTGCAGAAAGCCAATATTATAACATTTATCTATCACAAAGGGGTTATGACTGCTTTAGGAATACAATTGAACCGCCATACCCCCAGGCACCCCCAGAGCTCGGGCCGGGTTGAAAAGGCGAATGGAGAAATAAAGAAGCACCTCCTGAAGCTGGTGATAGAAACTAAGATGCCATGGGTATGGCTCTTGCCACTGGCTTTAGCAAGAATAAGGACCAGACCCAGGGGACACATTCAATTATCTCCCTTTGAATTGATCTTTGGAATTCCTTACCCATGTAATTCTCAACCTAGAGGGAGGGTGGAGATAAGTGATGTACATTTAAAACAATATGTGGCCAGGATACTGTTTCTTGTGAAATCTCTTTGACAGGAAGCTCAGCTGGCACAGACCCTGCCTTTGGACTTTGCTGTTCACAACATCCAGCCAGGAGATTGGATCCTAGTTAAGAAGCACCACTGGTGGCAAAGTGGCGTGGCCCATTCCAAGTGTTACTGACCACAGAAACAGCCGTCAAGACAGCTGAACACAGGTGGACCCATCACACACAGGTCAAGGTCTCTGAGGCCCCAGAGGTTTGAAACATCTCAGCTGGAGGAGAAGGACGGGAGGCCACGACAGACACTCTGCAGGAGTGGGCCAGAGCAGTAGCCAGTGCGTTGACATCGGGGAAAGCCTCGTGTGCCTACCCACAGACTGTCTGCTGAAATAGTCTGTGTGGGCATCCCTCCTCTCAGATCTCCAGTCATTGGCGGGGGTCG
>JACSVZ010000030.1:7166600-7419314 GCA_014706295.1 Lycocorax pyrrhopterus obiensis
GAGGAAACAGCAAGAGGACCAGGAACGTTTAACTGTCATATTGTGGGATCCAGGGCATTTTAAGAAAGGAATTGCCTGAGGCGTGCCAGGGATGTAAGCGTTTGAAGGGGCAGATAGCATTAGGGACGTCAGGGCTTTTATACTGGGGTCAGAACATCAAACAGAGCCCTTGATAAAATTTAAAAATAGACCTCAGGAGGAGGAAATAAATTTTTAGTAAATACTGGAGCAGACAGAACATGTATTAAAAGTTCCTGAAGGGTGTTGTGTAAGTAAAAAGGTTATTAGTGTAATAGGGGCAAAGGGGGAAGGGTTTAAGGTTCCCTTAATCGAAAATGTACATGTGGAAGGCCCTAACCGATTCGCGACTGGAAATTTATTGTTAGTCCCGGGTGCCGGACGAAATTTATTGGGGCGAGATTTGCAATTATTATTGGTATAGGTGTACTCCAGAGGAGGGTCAAATGAAAGCAAAGATTTTAACTTTAACTAATGAGGATGAGGATAAAATTGAATCAGAAGTGTGGGCATCCGAAAATAATAGAGGGAAGATAGACATGAACCAATAGAAATAATTATAGAACATCCATCTCACCCCATAAGGGTAAGGCAATATGCAATATCTAAGGAAGGAAGGATGGGGTTAAAACCGGTGATAGACAAATTGCTGCAAGAAGGAACTTTAGAAGCCTGCATGTCACCTCACAATACCCCGATATTACCGGTAAAAAGGCTGATGGGACATACAGGCTAGTCCAAGATCTGAGAAGTTAACAAAAGAACACATACACGGTTTCCTGTCGTGTCCAACCCTTACACGCTTCTGACCATATCCCTCCCTGTCACACATGGTACAGTGTGATAGATTAAAGGATGCATTTTGGGCTTGCCCACTAGCAGAGAACAGTAGAGACTTCTTTGCATTTGAATGGGAGGATCCTGAGACAAGAAGAAAACAACAATTACGGTGGACTAGATTGCCTCAGGGGTTCACAGAATCTCCGAATCTGTTCGGACAGGCCTTAGAGGCTCTCCTGATGTCCTTTGAGCGAAGTGAAGAGATACTCATTTTACAATATGTAGATGATTTATTAATATCAGGATCAGATGAGGAAACAGTCCGGAATACCACCATTAATTTGTTAAATTTCCTTGGGAAAAAGGGGCTACGAGTTTCAAAGAAAAAACTACAGTTTGTAGAACAAGAAGTGAAATACTTAGGACACTGGTAAGCCGGGGAGTAAAAAGCTGGATCCTGAAATGGTGCAGGGTATATTATCTCTTCCCCCGCCACAAACCAAAAGGGAGGTTAGTAAACTATGGGATTATTGGGGTATTTTAAGTTGTGGATTGAAGAATATAGCAAAGTGGTCAAATTTTTGTATGAGAAGCTGATCGGCGAAGATAATATCTGTTGGACTCCAGAGGACGATCAGAGGTTAGAAATAGTAAAAGGGAAACTTACGGAAGCTCCAGTTTTAAGCTTACCAGATGTGGCCAGACCCTTTCAGTTATTTGTTGATTCAAATGAAGGAGTAGCCCATGGGGTTCTCACACAGGAATGGGGGGTCCAGGAAACCTGTAGCGTTTCTGTCTAAATTATTAGATCCTGTGGCCAGAGGGTGGCCAGTTTGTGTACAAGCTATATCAGCTGTAGCACTTAGTAGAAGAAGCTCGGAAGCTCACGTTTAGTGGTACCCTAACAGTATACACCCCACATGCTGTGCGATCAGTGTTAAACGAGAAAGCTGAGAAATGGCTCACAGATTCAAGGATGCTAAAGTATGAAACAATACTCCTAGAAACTCCAAATCTGACCATTTCCACAAGTAGCCATTGTGAATCCTGCGCAGTTTTTGTATGGGGAACCAGGAGAGAATGTTACCCATAATTGTTTAGAACTAATAGATTATCAAACTAAAATATGGGAAGACCTAATGGAATGTGAATTACCGGACGGGGAGAAGTTATTCATTGATGGATCTTCCCGGTGCCAGCAGAGGCAGCGAATGTCTGGGTATGCAGTGGTAGATAGTAAAACTATGAGACTTAAGGAAAAGAAAAATTGCCTAGTCACTGGTCAGCCCAGTCTTGTGAACTGTACGCTCTTAATAGAGCCTTGAGGTTATTAGAAGGGAAAGTAGGGACGATCTTTACGGATTCAAAATATGCATATGGAGTAGTACACACTTTTGGGAAAATCTGGGAAGAAAGAGGATTATTAAACTCAAGGGGGAAGGGGTTGATTCATGAAGGACTTATTTTAGAGGTCTTAAAAGCATTAAGATTGCCTAAAGAAATAGCTGTGGTACATATTAAAGGACACCAAAAAGGGAGGACCCTAGAAATAAGAGGAAATAATCTAGCAGATCAGGAGGCTAGAGACGCAGCAGAAAATGGTAGTGAAAAAGTCATGTTAATCCTAACTCCAAGCAAGGAAGAATTAGAACTCCCAAAATTTAGTGAAGCAGAGGAAAAAGAACTTCGTAAGATGGGGGGGAGCAAGATCAGTCTAAGAAATGGAAACTCCCTGACGGGAGACAGTTACTTAATAAGCCCTTGCCAGGAAAATATTGGAGGATATACATCCAAAGACTCATTGGGGAACTCAAGCCCTATGTGATCATTTTTTGAGGAATTATGAGTGCATTAGGATTTTTGGGTTAGCCAAACAAGTTACTAAAAATTGTATAACATGTCAGAGGGTAAATAAAAAGAATATGAGAAAAACTGCACTGGGAGGGCGTGAGTTAACCCTGCGACCATTTCAAAGCATTCAAGTAGACTTTACTGAACTTCCCCAGGTACAGAAATGGAAATTTTTATTAGTAATAGTAGACCATTTAACTCATTGGGTAGAGGCTGTCCCAACCGTCAGAGCTACAGCTAACGTGGTATGCAAAACTCTCCTGGAACAAATTATTCCCAGGTACGGAATGGTTAACAAAATAGACTCAGATAGGGGAACACATTTTACATCAAAGGTTCTACAGCAAACAACACAGGCTCTGGGAATAGAGTGGGATTTGCATACCCCATGGCACCCTCAAAGTTCAGGTCAGGTAGAACGAATGAACCAAACTCTAAAAAACACCTTAACCAAACTAATGATTGAAACTCAGATGTCCTGGATAAGGTGTTTAACTTTGGCACTACTAAGAGTCAGGACACAACTCAGATCAGACTTGGGAGTGTCCCCCTATGAAATGATGTTTGGGCTCCCCTTTTTGACTACCCAACACAAAACCGCTACTTGTGAGGAAGGGGAGGCGAGCGTTAAAAAATATAACACCACAATTGCTCAAACATTAGAAAACTTGCGGGCGAGAGGAATGATTCCTCAGACCTCCCCTTTAGACTTTAAAACCCATAATATTCACCCGGGGGAATGAGTAATGGTTAAAACATGGAAAGAGCAGACCCTGGCTCCACAATGGGAAGGTCCGTTCCAGGTGTTGCTGACGACCGAAGCGGCGATTCGAACCAAGGAGCGAGGATGGATCCACGCGAGCCGAATCAAAGGACCCGTGGAAGAACCTAAGGAGTGGACTCTAATATCTACACCGGGTGATACAAAATTAACTTTTAAGCGCAGACGGGGGGGTAATGAACTGGGAGAGCCCACACAATCCACGAAGGAATTTAAGTGTTGTAAATAATGAGGAAGTAAAACCAAGCCTGTATCAGTAGTTCCAGATATCATCAAGGCAAGTTTTTAAGGCTCTTGCGCTATTCCCCTTGGGGAAAAACAGTTCCGCTTCAAACCGGAGGATCTGAACTATATCAAACAGAGGGTCCTAACGTGTTTGCACTGGTTTGTGATCTGTATAAAAAAAATTACATTATACCCCGATCTCAAAAACATTATTACGGCCTCCACCAGTGTCTGTCCACATACCTTGCTTGATTCATCCTAATAGTAGACACTGTAGCTGGGTCGAGTATAAGTGTATAATCTGTAAGCAAAATTGGTATTGTATTGCCCATAAGCGACAGCCTCAGTGCCCACAGTGCTGCGGTGGTTCCAACCACCCGAATGCATTCCTTGAGGGTCTGTACCAAGCAGAGATTGTAACCCTAACTTGTGGGAGGGGACTAAAAATCCCTGCATGGTGAGAAATACCTAAGGAGGAGTGGGAAGCTACAATATCCCAGATAAAAGAACATCGACCTGACACCTGACTGTCGGCAAGACACTCAGTGCTATTAGCATAAGGATAATGCAAACTCACAAGGGACAGGAGGAAAGCGTTAACAACCGAAGGGCCCAAGGCATGGGCTTCGGCTTTCTTGCCTAAAACATCCCCATTTAAATCATCAAGCATGGGTATTGTGCAAGTGTGTTAAGTGCTTGAGTAAGTGGTATTGTTCTTCAATAAAAAGGCATCCTCACTGTCTGAACTGCCGAGATTATAAAGAACAAAGAGACCAAGAAAATGCTGTGGTAGAGCAAGTTTTGTGTGGGTAGGAGTTGCTTCTACCTGAAATTTTGGAAATTCCTGAGGAAAGCTGGGAGAAATCATTGCATTCATGTGCAGTTCGGTTTGCATGGAAGCGAGACAAGCGGCGTAAGGAGGGCAAGCCTGGATTGGCCTCTACACCCGCCTTAGATGTAGTCCAGCCACGAGCTGCAACCTCGGAGGGCATGGGACAAGGGGATGTATGCCATACCAGACCTCTGATTACAGCCGTGACGATCCTAATTTTCGCATGTATTCTCGCATGGGTAACCCCAAGCAGCGCAAATCCAGCAAATCCCTGCACCAAGTGCAGCTCCCTTATAAGATGGGGCAGTCGTGCTTATCTGACCTGGCACATGACAGTAAATGATGTATGTTACTATAAAGCTTCCCTAGAAACTTGTAATTATGGAGAACACTCACTATGGGTAGCCAAGTTAAAATCCTTGGGAGGACACCAGCTTGGACTACCGTGTCCGAAAGGACAATATGTTTGTTTTGCTAAAGCAGGAATGTGGGGCATTTCAGATGGTGGGGGTGCACAAGACAGATTTAAAAAGAAACTGATAAAACAGCGAGTGCAGACTCTCAAAAGCATCCCGAAACAGACTCAGCCGCCCCCAACTCTGTCAGACTCCCTTTATAAGAAGGTTAAAGAGCAGCTAAAAGAGACACTGCCTCTCCCACCGATAGACGAAAATCTGTTCATAGATTTAATGGAACGAATAGCGCAAGCACTAAATGTCAGTGATTGTTAGCTATGTGAGGGTGCATTGACAACAGAACTGTGGCCATGGAAAGGAATTAGCCTAACTGTCCCTGAAATTCTTTTATAGAATAAAACCAAAATATCCAGAGAGCACCGTCCTGAGGGATGGATGCTGAATTCAGGAGTAATGGGTGAGGAATGCATTGGGAGAGAGGGCCAAGCAATCTATAGAACGTGGGTAGGAAAAATCCCATGTAAAAGAACTCTGTTCACAAATGTAACACACCGTTGGTGGTCACCCGAAACCCCTAATGGCTACTGGAAACTGAGTAACCAACTGAATGAAAATTGTAGTATCCAAGAAAACACAACCTTATTTTGGTGTAACAGTAGCAACAATGACTTTATCCGTCCTTTTGCAGGCACGGCAGAGTTGCATAACTACTGGAGCCATAGTAGCAGTGTTAACATGCCATGGGATGCTCCCGATGGACTCTTTTGGATTTGTGAGAAAAAAGCCTATACTAAACTTCCCAAAGATTGGAGAGGGGTTTGTACAATTGGAACTATTCGGCCAGGATTTTTCCTATTGCCAAAAGCAGTAGGGAAAAATTTAGGCATTCCAGTTTATGAAGATCTACAAAGACAAAAACGAAGTTCAATAGAAGGTATTCGAAAATAGAGTGATAATATAGGAGGCACCCAAAACTGGAAAAAACGAAGAATAGCCTGCCGAAAGAATAATACAGTATTATGGCCCGGCCACCTGGGCTCAAGATGGTTCATGGGGGTATAGAACCCCCATTTATATGCTAAATAGGATAATAAGACTTCAAGCGGTGATTGAAATCATTAGCAACAAAATGGCCTCAGCTTTAGAACTAGTCACTAAACAGTTATCCCAAACCGGTGCAATGACATACCAAAACCGTCTAGCTCTTGACTATTTGTTAGCGGAAGAAGGGGGAGTATGTGGAAAATTTAATTCCTCCGACTGTTGCCTGCAAATAACTGATAATGGTCAAGCTATACTCGATATTGCTACAGACATACGGAAAGTTGCTCATGTACCGGTTCAAAAATGGGAATCAATACTAGAAACTGGGTGGTGGGATAAATTATTAAGAACTGCATGGTGGAAGAAACTAGCCTTTTTCCTTTTGTGTGCAACAGCTGGTTTGGTATTCCTCCCTTGCTTCATTCCCTGTTTTATCCGACTGATTACAAGTGTTGTCCAGGGTATGCAAGTAATCACTATGCCTATGGACCCGAAACAGACCACGCCGGTGACAACACAAAGGATAATGGTGCTGAAGAAACAGAACAGTTCTGAGGACCCTCTTGAAAAAGCCAGATTAATCTGTAGGAATTTCGAACTTAACAGTAAAGTTTGAATAAAGATTATTGCTCAAGCCAACATAACTGACAAAAAGAAAAAGGGGGTGTGCCGGTTTGGCTAAACTCTAGTAATATATCCTCTGAGAGGAAACCAGGTTACAACCACCCTTCCCCCCACAGGGTTCGGGGAAAAAAAGATATTTTCCTCGAAGGAAAGTGAATGAGATAAGAACTATTTTATTTAACAAACACACAGGAAAAGGATAATAATGCTAAATAATGAAATGAAATCTCTCGCTATAGAGAGAAACCTGGGAAGATTTCAGAGTCCTTCTGTAGGTGTGGTCTCTCTCTTCCTCGGAGCTGGGTCGGCGAGGGCCCACCCCCCGAGCCTCGGGGAAAAATTCTCTCGATGTGTTCTGATGTTGTTGAACAGTCTAGAAGAGAAGAAGGGAAAAAACCAAAGTCCCAGGAAACAAAGTTCAGCTTTCCGTCTCACGCCGGGAAGAGAAGGAAAAAAAAACCGAAAACCGCTGGCTGAAGCAAGCAAGCAGGGTGCTCCCTCCATGCTCCTGCAGCCAGAGAACGCAGGGAGGAGTGTAATCTCTGTCCTTGGGAAACTGTTTTGAAACGTTCGTTTGGTTTTTTTCTTTTCTCCAGCTCAGTTTAAAGGCACAGAAAAGGCACAATATTACTTTTTGGGCATAGAGCATGATAGGGGATACACATGATAGAGTCACCCCAAGACAGGGGGGAATTGTGAAAAATGAGTGGATGATAAATGTTGGCTTTTGTATATAATAGGATAACATTTACAAGTAATAATGTACTAGGTAGAAATAATGTTAAGGTAAAATATAGTAGAAACAAGGTTAGAGTGAATTGTAACTTCAAAATAGTTGTAATAAACTGAGAAACGTAGTAGTGAATACATAGTGATAAATGTCCTTTAAGTTGATAAACCACAGAGCCCGGGATCAAGACATCTTAAAGAAACAAAGAAGATAAACTGCATACATCCCAGGAAGTCTGTTATCTCACTAAAAGCTCACACCTCCCAAAGAAACTGTCGAATAAACTGAGTTACAACTGAGAAGGGGATTCCTGCCTTCAATCCTTCAAGATCCAGAGGACCGGAGAGGCGTCTTGCTGGCGGGAGAGGGGTGCAAAGAGGTTGGGAAGTAGAAGTGAAGTGTAAATTATCTTCTAAGCTTAATGAATATGTAACAGTTTGAGAGGATACTTAAGCTCACAGAAAAGTGAATAGGATTGCGCCTCTAGCTGATTGCTAAGCGCCCAGCGCTGTATTTGCCTTTGTTCTACTAACAAATGTTCAATACTTTGTTGCTAAAATTTTTCGCTTGATAATTCATTTACTTCAACAGGATAGGTCACGTAGTGAGAATTACCATATAAGGAAATACTGTGCCTTGGAAAAGTGTATAAAACCAGCTCATTTCTTTGAATAAAGGATTCAGATTCCCTGCCGGTCTGGGTCTATGCCTCAATCACCGACAAATGGTGCTTTGTGTGAGGAGCTTATATGCCTAACTGCGTGTCCGTCGGTGAGCCCTGTGGGAACTTGAAGTGCTGCTGAAAGAAGCAGGAAAGCTGGCCAGCAATTAATCCCTGCGAGTTGTAGGCGAGCCACGGGGGACGTGGGGGATGGTGTATCCCAGGAACAATACGTCGCAGAGACGTTGGAACGGATTTTAAAGAAACATGGCAGGAAAGTTGAGTCTACAGATTTGAACAGACTCTTGTTCTGGGCAAAAGACTGTGACTCAACTTTAGATAGTACCAATATTTTTGATCCTCAGACATGGGACGCTTTAGGGGACGCGTTGTGGGACCGAGTTGCGCGAGGCGATGCAGCACTGACAAATCTTTTGTATTCGTGGAGGACAGTATGTAAGGTGTTCATAGCACATGCGGCACCCAGAGACCGGATAAAGAAAGACGTTTGTGCCACCGCGGCAGCCGTGCCGACCCCTTCTGTGCCGCCAGTGAACCGTAAGTCTGTCAGGGCTGTGGGAGGAGAACCAGAGAATGGCCCCTGGTCCCCCAACCCTTTTGACCCTGGAGGGGAACCGGACGGTATCGTAGAAGAGCTCGCGCCGCCCACTGGCGAGTGGCTGGAGCCGGGGGGGCCCTTCCTGGTAGCGTGTTCCCTCTCTGCTTGCCCTCTGCGAGAGTGCAGTGGCAGCAGCAGACGCGGCGGGGGGAGCGTGCGGGGCCACGGGAGCGCGGTGCTGTAGCCGCGCCGGCGAGCACATGGCAGAGCCGGGAAGCGGCGGCAAACACCACGCCGGCAACACAGCGGATCTGGCGGGGCGAGCGCGGCTCTCTGCATGTGGGAAGTGAGGAGACAGGCCGGCGGGACCCGCGCGGCCGCCTGACCCGCGCCGCTACAGCTAGGGCTCCCATTTCCTGCGGACCCTCGGGAGCTGATAGTGTGCTGGAGAAAAGACCTGGGGAGACAGGTAGCCCCTTCCTCGGGGGTGGAGGGGGCTGCAGCATTTGCACCGGCTTGTGCGGGGGTGGCTGCCGGCTAGGCATGTCATTCCTGCAGCTGGTCCATAAAACTCTCCTGTTTTCGTTATTCAAAACGTTGCCACAATCCTGGACCCTATCTCAAAGATTGCTTTTTTACCACACCACCTTGTGACACCCTGCATTGTTCTAATTGCTTTTTGTTAGAGATGCTCCTGTAATAATCATCATTTGTAAGCTGTTTTCAAGCAGAAATTAACTGATATGTTTTTTCGAAGTACTCTTTTCCTACTTGAACAAACTGGAAGAACAACTCCCACGTTGCTGCTTCCCTGATGTGGAAAAGGTTACCACTGGAAGGAAAGACCGTAACCCTCTCATCCTGCAGCAACTTCTGACTCGGGGCTTGTTACCTTTTGAAACCACTTAGAGAGTTAATGTTAATTGTAATGTCCGAGGCCTCGATTTATATACATTCTGTGAAATGGTGAAGTATTTAAGCAGTTGAAGATAACTACCTTGCTTATTTTTACTCAGTGCGCACTTGTTTTATTAGATGTACTGTTTTACTGTTCATAGTAAGAAAACTGCATGTTATGTTACACATTTTCCTGAATTGGGTAAGTTGAAAGATGTTTGTGTTACATATGGTTAAAACAAAAGAGGGGGGGTGCAAAGATGGGGTATACCCCCCACGAAAGACTACAAAAAGCTTTATATGTTCTTAATTTTTCAATCACATTCAGAATGAGTTACAAGCTCACTTAAAAAAAGCTGAGGTACTTGTTAGGAATCTTGAAAGTGGAGAATGGGAAGGCCCCTTTCCGTTGATAACCTGGGGGCAACGATATGCTTGTGTTTCCACAGATTCCATTTCAAGATGAGTACCTGCAAGAGTGGTCCGACCAGCCTTGGATACTCCAGCTTCATAATCAGCTTGTGGAGAAGATAAACTCTTCTGAAGTCATGTTCCTAACTGATATTAATAAAGTTTTTAAGCAATTTTTTAAGTATTTTAGAGAAACCCTCTCAGTCAAGGCTTAAGGCTCTGGCCAAGCCCTAGCCCGGCTGACTGGGGATTATACCATCAGACCCAGGTGTTTCTGCCCTAAAAGTGTAATCAAGTCACTTTGACTTGTTGATTTGATCTTATAAAAGCTGGACCCTCTTTCAAGGTAAACTTGGAAGTCTTGCCTGAGAAAGACTATCTAAGTCCTCACTATAAAGTAGGACCTTCCAGCAATTGCAAACTCTGAGTGATAGTAAAAGTTTTAGACAACTTTACATTGTTTCTCAAAGTTCAATCTGTTTAATCACTGTCTTCATATATAGGACTAGTTATTGGGTGTTTTCATCTATCCCCATGTTCATAGGAAAGATACTGCTTTTGTGAAGAACGGAGCTTATTTGGTTCGGACGGTGAGCTAAACGTTCTAATGTTAGAAGTGTTTTGTTTCATAATTCTTGTTTGTATAAAACAAAAAAGGGGGAAATATGGGAAGAAATAAGATAGAATTGGGTTGTGAGCTGTGAGACATGCCTGCAGAGGCACATAGCAGCACAAAGGAGCACATGGCGACACAAAGAAGCACGTGGTGGGCACAGAGAAGCTTGTCTCCACCGGACCCTGGGGGAAGGAGGTGTCACACGGCAGATCCCTACAAAGAGGAGCCTGCCGGGAGCTGATGGACGGGTGAACAGTGAGTGATCACCCCATAGAAGGACATTTAGAAAGTGTGTTGCTGATGTGGCAACACAGGATAGGTCACATAGTGAGAATTACCATGTAAGGAAATACTGTGCCTTGGAAAAATGTATAAAACCAGCTCATTTCTTTGAATAAAGGATTCAGATTCCCTGCCAGTCTGGGTCCGTGCCTCAATCACCGACAGTCTGTTTTAAGTCTTATGTCTGTTAGTTTTGTGTCTATTAATAAATAATTCATTTTATAATAGACTGAATCAGTCATTATTAAAGAACTTGTGAATAAGAGTGGATCTTGAGGTGCTGGCCACCTCAATACAGCTACTGCCTGCTGCCAGAGGCCTGGGCAAAGGCAAGAGCTGATTTAAACCTACATCATCCATTCATAATGTAGTATATGATACAAAATAATTCGTGCTAAAGTTTTAAAGATTACAGCATTTTGCTGAGGCTGAGAAAAAGCACAAACAGGTGACCACCAGAATTTTGCTGTTCAAGGGGTTTCTGTCTGAATAAGCCCCGGCAAGGTACATTCCAATTGCATTCCACAGATAAGCATTTCGTGGGATTTCCTCATCTGGCAGAGCTCCAGCCCTTGATAAAATTAAAAATAGGACCCCAAAAGGAGGAAATATCCTTTCTAGTTGACTCAGGGGCCAAACGTTCCACAGTCCAAAGACTGCCAAGAGGGTGCAAACAAAGCAAAGATACAATGATGGTAATCGGGGCTAAAGGAGAACCCTTCAAAGTCCCAGTTATTAAAGATGTAGAAATAGAGTCAGAAACAAAAACTTGTTTAGGGAACATGTTATTAGTTGAAGAAGCAGATTATAATCTATTAGGAAGGGATTTAATTGTAGCTTTAAGAATAAATCTGGTAGTGCAAGGACCAGATTTAGTAGTAAGCCTGTATGTATTAACTGAAGAAGATGAGAAGAAGATTGATCCCAAAGTCTGGTACACCCAGGGAGAAGCTGGAAGGTTAGAGATGGAGCCTATTTCCATTGAAATAGAGAGGCCAGAAGATCAAATTAGAATTAAACAGTATCCCATTTCCATGGAAGGAAGGAGGGGATTAAAACCTGTGATAGACGGATTAGTGGAAAGGGGAACTTTGGAACCGGGCATGTCAAGGCATAACACGCCTATCTTAGCTGTACGGAAAGCTGATGGAAGCTTTAGGTTAGTGCAAGATTTAAGAGCTATAAATGAGAGAACAAGAGCACGTTTCCCTGTAGTAGCAAATCCATATACCCTTTTAAACCAAATTTCCCCTAAAGACACCTGGTATAGTGTAATTGACTTGAAAGATGCCTTTTGGACCTGTCCATTGGCCGAAGAGAGCCGGGACTATTTTGCCTTTCAGTGGGAAGACCCTGAAACGAATAGGAAGCAACAACTTAGGTGGACATCTTTACCACAGGGGTTTGTAGAAGCTCCCCATCTGTTCGGGCAAGCACTCGAACAGTTATTAAGTCAGTTTGTGCCAGCAGAAGGCACTAAACTTTTGCAGTATGTTGATGATCTATTAATAGCTGGTCCAAGAGAGGAAGATGTAAGGGCAAGCACCATAGCATTATTAAATTTCCTAGGAAAAAAAGGATTAAAAGTATCAAGATCAAAGTTACAGTTTACAGAGCCAGAAGTCAAATATTTAGGGCACTGGATCACAAAAGGAAAAAAGAAATTAGACCCCGAAAGAGTAGCTGGGATCATTGCATTACCCCCTCCACGGACAAAAAAGGAAGTCAGGCAACTATTAGGACTTTTAGGGTATTGTAGACAGTGGATTGAAGGATATAGTGAGAAAGTGAAATTTTTATATGAGAAACTGACTACCGAGAAAATAAAATGGACAGAGCAAGACGAAGAAAGATTTAGAGAATTAAAGGAGACGCTTATAGCTGCTCCAGTGTTGAGCCTTCCTGATGTGAAGAGACAATTTCAGTTGTTTGTAGATGTTAGTAATCATATGGCCCATGGAGTATTAACACAGGATTGGGCCAGAGCCAAAAAGCCTGTGGGGTATGTGTCAAAACTTCTAGATCCGGTGAGCCGAGGCTGGCCCACCTGCTTACAAGCAATAGTGGCAGTGGCATTACTAGTAGAAGAGGCTAAGAAAGTCACCTTCGGAGCACCATTGGTAGTATATACCCCCCACAATGTAAGGAGCATCTTACAACACAAAGCAGACAAATGGCTCACAGATGCTAGACTCAAAGTATGAGGCCATATTAATTCATTCTCCTGATTTAGAATTGCGGACAACTACTGCTCAAAATCCAGCACAATTCTTGTTTGGTGATGCCCTACAAGAATATAACCATAACTGTGTAGAGATAGTAGAACTGCAGACAAAGATAAGACAAGATTTAGAAGAGGAAGAATTAGAGGACGGGGAAAAATGGTTTGTAGATGGATCAGCAAGGATTATAGAAGGGAAAAGAAAATCAGGGTATGCAACAGTAGATGGGAAGTCAGGAAAAGTAGTAGAGTCAGGACCCCTAAGTGCTAGTTGGTCAGCGGTGAACAGGCGAGATTTGAACCGATAGAGGTCGGAACTCAGTTCACCCAGCGCCGATCGCCTGGCTCGGCGTTGCTTCTGCTTCGTGGCTCTTTCCGAATTTTATACTTTGATTATTAATAAATTCTCTTTAATCATAATATTGATTGGCTCGTTTATAACAGGCATCTGGGGCGCACGGTCACCGTGCAGTCTGGAAGGGTCCAAGGGCTGTTCCGAAGACGGTGTTTCGCCAGTCGCCGACGTCCAGCTAACTGTAAAACAGACGCATCCTCCAGATCACTGTCAGACGAAGGCCTTTCCGATGACCCCTGCACGAACAGTGGAGGCGGGCAGGATACAGGCGCTGGACAAGAGGGCGGCGGCGCTGGAGCGGAGGGTGGTGCCGCTGGACCAGAGGATGATGCCGCTGGACCAGAGGGTGGCGTGGCAGCAGGGACTGTGGACGGTTGTGTGGAGGCAGTGCGGTTGTCTGCGGCGATGCTGCTTGTGGCGGTGCCGCTTGTGGCATTTTTGCGTGCTGCGCAGGCGCCGTTACCATCGGGGCCGCTGGAGCCGCTGATGAAGTCGCCGGAGCTGCTGGAGCCGCCAGGGTCGCTGCCGGGGCCGCTGGGACCGCTGCTGGAGTCACCGGGACCGCTGCCGGAGCTACCGGGACCGCCGGAGCCGCCGGGACTACTGAAGCCGGCGTAGTCAGCCCAGGACGCCCGGTTCTGACCGACAGCAACCTCTCCAGCACTGCCACCAACTGTTGAGTCATACTCTCGATTGCCGCACGCTGCTGCATTGATGCATCTTGTACAACCGTGATTAGCTGTACCAAGAGATCCGCTATGGGCAGTTGCGCTCGCGCGGGAAAATACCCAGATGCGGACGCATGCGCAGGACAGCTGGACGCCCCGGGCGCAGGCGCAGGATAGCTGGTCGCCCTGGGCGCAGGCGCGGAATAGCTGGTCGCCCCGCGCGCCTGCGCATTAGTTTCGGGCGGTGGCGCGGCGATAAGGGCACCGCAGTTTCCTGCGGTACAGCGTCGGCCGCCGTGCCGGACTGCGGTATCGGAGGGGCTGTAGGGACGACAGATCCTGCGGCACCAACTGAAGGTGACGGCGCGGAGGAGGGGGGGGTCGCTGGAGCGAAAGGAGGAGGACGCTCCGACCCCTTGCATTCCGCGGGCGAGGCGTATTTCGGCATCACGAAATCGCGTGGAGAGGGATAGGTGGGCGGCACATAATCACGGGGCGATGGGTAGGACGCTGGAGCAGTCTCTACGACCGCCGCGAGGTTCGTCCGCACCGGAGACGCCCCGCCCCCAGCACTCAGCCTCTCCACTGTCAGATTGCTCAGTGCTTTCTGAACCATCCCCTTCAGAACTGTCCAAAACCGTCAGTACTTTGTCCATAGTAACCTCTTGCAATACATCAAATAAAATTCTCCAGGTGCGGACCAATCCGCCCACGCCCCTGTCTTCATAAGCAAATTCATGGACTAATCTGTCCCCGAGCTCCTTCCAAGCCCCCGTGCTGAACGCAGCATCGGGATCTGTGGAGAAGTCATGCTCTGCTGCCCACTGTAACAGCCTGCATAAGTCCTCATCGAATATTGCTTTGTTTCCCATTAAAAGCAATAGATCTTAACAAGCCGAAAAAATCATATCGTCTCTTGATTTAGTAATTCCCATTTTTCTGGGTGGTGGACCCCTTTCCCGTCCCGGGACGGGGCGGGGGGGGGCGGGGGGAAGACACGTACCTTCTCAATCGCAGTACATGTCGGGTCACCAGATGTCGCTAGCGAGCAGAGACCGAGGAATAAAGCGACATGGACGGTTTAGTACGAAAAGAAACCGACAGTTTATTAATTTACAGATTCGCTTATATACCTTAGCATGCTGGACACCGACATAAGGTTATTGGTTCGCTGACCAACCGCCCCCCAGAGGGATTGGCTGAATACAACACCACTTACTTCAGATAGTTTCTCTTTGGTATCATAACAATACCATAGTTTACAAAATCTCTCAACTGTTTTCCCATAGCGTCCATGAGAAAGCAAGGCTTTCACACAGACACTGTCAGAAAACTGAGAAATCTCTCTGCAGCCAGGCTTTTAGCATTCACACTACACATGATGGGAACTTAGTCCAAATTGGTTGCCAATATGCGTACAATTATGTACAAGCAATTAATAGGCAATTACATCACCATTTTAACACTGTTTTTAAAAATCGACCCAAACAACCTGACCATAAATTGCATACTATTGATCCTGGTGATTGGGTGTATGTTAAGAATTTTACACGTGATCCTCTACAAGAGAAGTGGGATGGACCTTTCCCAGTGTTGTTGACAACATTCACAGTGGTCGGAGTGAAGGAGAGACCTTCCTGGATTCACTATTCCCGACTGAAGAAATCACCCATAACAACATGGACAGCCACGCCAGACAGAACCAACGGACTTAAGCTGAAGCTCACACATAAAACATGAGAATATCAGTTTGCTTTGCAGTTATCTTGCTTTGCTGTAACACTGTTGCCTTTCCTAAACTAGATGGGGCAAATATTTGGATTACACTTGCCAACGCAACATACACTGATACTATGTGCATCTCTATGTCTACCGCTAGCGACCTATGGATGCTAAAAAGCTTTAGCAGAGAAGCCTTCAGCTCTTAGCAGCAGTTTGTGAGAGCTCTGTCTTTCTCATGCTAAACTATGCAAAACATGATAAGGTTTCTGTAAACCGAGTCTGCTATCTTGCACCTGCAAATATAATTAGAATTGTTATTATTTCGACTAGGGAAATGAACGATGTGAGAATTGACCAATCACTCTGGTAGGTAGTTAGCTAGAGGTCCAATAACCTCTTGCCATTTAGGTAAACACTAAAGGAACTTAAACACATAAAAACCCGTCCTTTGTTAATTAAATAATTCCATTCCATTCTCTTGACTGCATTCCTGTCTCTTTCTTACTCTCCGGCCAGCAACAGTGACCCTTTTCGTACATGTTTAGTAGGAATATCTATTAGTCAAAAGTGCTTTGGTTCCTTGTATAATGAAAGTGTACAACAAAATTGTACTGCCCTAGGAATATTACAACCCATATGGTGGTGCAAAGGCTCGTGGCGACAAAGTGCAGGGAAAAATGAGTCTTCGTATACAAACCTCAGTGACATGAACAACTTTCCCGCATTACCTATAGAACCATGAGAATTAGATACACTAGGTACTTTGTGGGCCTCACTATGCTTTTATTTGAATTTCACATCTGGACATTATATAAATCATACAGGAGTAGATGTCTCCCCTAAAAGTATTTTTTCCAATGCATCCTTATGGCATAATCAAACCTTAGAAACCCAAATGCCCCCAAGTACAGGTCCTATAGGCCTCCCCTCCAATCTATTTCTTACATGCGAAGAACGTGCCTGGAAGGGAATACCCGGGAGAGCGGTCGGTGGACCATGCCCTATAGGACAATTAACCTTATTTCACCCAAACTGTACAATGCTTGCAATTAAACACCGAGTGAAATGAAATGTACTACAATTTAGTGAAAACTGTAATTTGGATGTTGATTTTTGAAATACAGCTAGGGGCATTTTTGGTAGTATAGTAACACCAGTAGGCACCGTCCATATTTTACAATCACTGAACAAAATGGGTTGTTGGCTGGCGAAAGAGGCAAATGCTACAAGCACCGCTCTTTCTGCCCTCTCAATTGATGTTGACTCCATAAGACATGCAACCTTACAGAATAGGGCAGCTATTGATTTTTTTTTACTGGCTCAAGGTCATGGATGTGAGGAATTTGAGGGTATGTGTTGCATGAATCTGAATGATCATTCTGAGTCAGTTCATAAAAGTATCACTACTTTGAAACACCTGGTGTCACCACTACAATTACATAACGAAAGCGGGTTGTAGAATTTGTTAACCTCCTGGCTACCGAATCTAAATTGGCTCAAACAACTTTTTGTGAGTGTTTTAGGAATTGGGCTTTTACTTATAGGAACGTGTTGTGCAGTACATTGTATGTTCTGGTGGTGTAGTGGGACCATTAGGTCATATGAACAATGAAAACATCATAATCTTAGAGACCGAGTGGAAAGAGGGACATATTTTCAAAATCTGAACAAATTATAAAATGTGAAAGAATTCACAAAAGTAAAAAGGGGGGATTTGAAACCTAGGTGACAAAAAGTTAACCACAAGTAATATTGTAACAAGATATTGTAAATGTGCAAGCAAAGCAAGCAAGATAGCATGTGCAAACAAAGAAAGCAAGATAGCAAGTTTTAACGGAACTTGCAAACTGCAAAGTTAGCTAAAAATGGTTAGACTGAAAAGCAAGAGCACAAAGCATGCATTGAAGACAGAGGTAAAAAGTTCAAATGTGAGGAAGACTACAAAAGTCTTCATCAGAGACCACGAGAAGACTGATGACCAACACAGAAGGAACTGACGCATGTGCAAAAGCAACAAACTGTTATATAACCATGACATAGCTTTATGCAAATATGAGTATGCTAATGATATGTTGTAATTGTGACGTTGTGCAGAATGACCTTTAAAATGTAACCGTAGGCTAAAGAAGAGCGAGTGAATTTGTGGCGGAGCGATCCCCTTCACTCCCAGCGCTGAATAAACAAATACGTGCTCTATAGCCATCTGACTATAGAGTTGGGGTTTCTTTTGCCTAGTTTTGGGCATCAAGATGTTTTAACCAAGTCCAGCTGGGTAACCATGAAGTAAGTTTGGTCCATATTTCTTCAAATTCCCAGGAGGTGTCATCTTGAGCTGTGCATTGTAAAATTTGGGTTTGTTTTCCGATTTCCTGGACATCTGTAGACACTCTGATGCCTTTTTCAACCTAGAAATGTGTCGTATTTGAGATGGATGCGACACTCACGAATCACGCACACCAACTCCATTCAGAAGGCAAAAAGCATCTTTAATTCTACAAAGCCTCTTTTATACAGTTTCTTGGCACTGGTGCTGTGTCCCCATCGGCTTCTACGTTAACACCCTACAAAACTACTGGTTACTTGCAACTAACACCCATCTAAAACAATCTGAAGCAAATATCAGCCTCCCTAGATCAGCTGTGCTTTCTACATCTGTTGTTTATGGTTTCTCGCTTCTGTTGATGCTATAATTCTCACGGGTACAAACCAAATTCTCAAGGGTACAAAGTGATTGTGTCCAAGTTGAGCTCTGTGAAACTTTCAGAGCAGCTTGTCGGTTTCCACAGAAATGAAACAACACACACTTTTGAGATAATATTAGTATAGGAGGTAATATAAAAGTTGTTCTTTATTGAGGCCTCCAGGGGCAGTTATGGAAAAATGTCCACAAAAGCCCACCCTTCCACGGGGGTGAATACAGTTTTATAGGTTTGGTAAATTAGCATATTTGACAAAAAATCACCAATTAGGACCATAAGTGATGATGCAATTCCCCCCCCAGTCCAACCCTTTTCTGGAGCCCCCCTTGGTACTAGCTGTACTTTGTTTATGAAAATGTGTCTCGAAGAGCTGTTTTCAACCTTGGTAGCCAGGGAGAACTAAGATAGGATAGGGGCCCTTGGAATATGTTTTGTCTTTCTGCCTAGGGAAAGGGCATGGAAAACTACTGGGAAAACTAGCTATGAATGCAATAATAAGCTACAGAGCTCCAAATATATGTGTAAAGAATACAGAGAATATATAAAAGGAAAAAGGCAAAAATCAGTAGGCATCAACTCTACCACTTTGATCAATGCATACACAACAACTGGTGTTAATGACAGTGCATACTTCTTGTGATGCCAAAAGAAGGTCTAGTGCCATTCGGTTTTGTAAAACATCTTGTGACAAGCTCTTGACTTCTTCCTGCAACACAGTAATGGCAGATACTGTACGATTTTCTATATATTCTATGGTAGTAGAAATGTTCAGGATTATCTTTTCTAATTCACTTACTCCTAGCCAGGGTAAAAACCATCTTGCGAAACTATGAAATTTAGTTGGTTGCTCAGCTATAGCATTTACGGTTCATTCTCTATGCCCCAAATAGCTTCTTATCCCTAGTCCTGATGGCACCTGGTCTTTATAAATTATTGTTAAGTTAGGGACTAAGGCTCCAAAAGTACAAATACCTTTCCAGCCTAGGGGCAGCATTTTATGGGCTTTATTTCCACATATCCAGTACCATGCTGTTCCATTTAGTACTGGCCAAGGATGATCTACTTGCCCAATATCAAGTGTTTGAGTGCACTGAGTGTGATTTCCAACAAAAGTTCCAATTTCATTAGTACAATCGAGTTCTCCCGTTCCTTTGTGGTGGTTACATCTTTGTACATATGTATGATCATAAGAGATGTTGGTGGGTACTTACACACTAACTGGTATGTCTGCTTCTTGGTGAAAGGAAGTGTTCACCCAGTGACTAGAATTAATTGGAAAATATTACTAGATTTTTGGCCAAACCGGCACAACCAATTAATTGGAAAGCAAGCAGGGTGCTCCCTCTGTGCTACCCGCAGCCAGAGAACGCAGAGGAGTGTAATCTCTGTGTCCTTGAGAAAATGCTTTGAAAAGTTCGTTTGGTTTTTTTTTCCTCAAGCTCAGTTTAAAGGCACAGAAAAGGCACGAAATTAATTTTTTGGGCATGGGGTTTGATAGGGGATACACATCATAGAGTCATCCCAAGACATTCCACCCCTTATCCCATATCGTTGGCTCAATGCCCAAATTAATATATTATAACTCTACACACACACATTAATACATATATACAGCTATGTACAAACAGTGACAGGGACACTCAGCAAGCAGTAGTATACAGGTATTTCACATTACATGTGGTTTTCACCCAACAATCAGATTTCCCTGCGGTACACAATGTGTTGTTCCATCTCTCTGCATTACCCACCATGTGCAACCAGGTCCCTGAGCAAAGACAACCCTACGGATGGGTTTGTCTGTACTCGAGGCAGAATTAACCCAAACAGTTTTCCCTAACAGTCTCCTGACATGCACTACTGGAACCTTATCTCCATCTACTGTATGCAGGGATTTAGATTGGGCTGGACCAGCTCTATTGGTGGAACCTCGGGTGTTGACTAACCAGGTGGCCTTTGCTAGATGCTGCTCCCAATTTTTGAAAGTCCCCCCACCTAGTGCCTTCAAGGTGGTTTTCAACAATCCATTGCACCGTTCCACTTTCCCAGCTGCTGGTGCATGGTAAGGGATATGGTACATCCACTCAATGCCATGTTCCCTAGCCCAGGTATTAATAAGGCTATTCTTGAAATGAGTCCCATTGTCAGATTCAATTCTCTCGGGGGTACCATGTCTCCAAAGGACTTGTTTTCAAGACCCAAGATGGTGTTACGGGCCGTAGCATGAGGCACAGGGTAGGTCTCTAACCATCCTGTGGTGGCTTCTACCATTGTGAGCACGTAACGCTTGCCTTGGCGTGTTTGAGGCAGTGTGATGTAATCAATCTGCCAGGCCTCCCCATACTTGTATTTGGACCATCTCCCACCATACCATAGGGGTTTCACTCGCTTGGCCTGCTTGATTGCAGCATGTCTCACAATCATGGATAACTTGGGAGATACTGTCCATGGTTAGATCCACCCCTTGGTCTCATGCCCACTTATAGGTGGCATCTCTGCCTTGATGACCTGAGGCATCATGGGCCCATCGAGCTAGGAACAACTCTCCCTTGTGTTTCTAATCTAAGTCTATCTGTGACACCTCTATCTTTGCAGCCTGATCTACCTGCTCGTTGTGCCGGTGTTCTTCATTAGCTCTACTCTTGGGGACATGAGCATCTACATGGCGGACTTTAACAGGTAGATTTTTCACTCAGGCAGCGATGTCTTTCCACTCTTCAGCAGCCCAGATTGGTTTTCCCCTACGCTGCCAATTAGCCTTTTTCCACTTTTCCAGCCATCCCCACAGAGCATTGGCTACCATCCATGAATCAGTGTAGAGGTAGAGCTTTGGCCACTTCTCTCTTTCAGCAATGTCCAGGGCCAGTTGAACGGCTTTGAGCTCGGCAAGTTGTCTTGATCCACCTTCTCCTTCAATAGCTTCTGCAACTCGTCGTGTGGGACTCCATATGGCTTCTTTCCACTTTCGTTTCATCCCAGCAATGCCACAAGAACCATCGGTGAAAAGAGCGTAGCATGTGTCTTCTGCTGGCAGTTGGTTGTACAGTGGAGCTTCTACAGCACGTGTCACTTGTTCTTCCTCGTCACTGAGACCAAAGTTTCCGCCTTCGGGCCAATTTGTGATTATTTTTAAAATCCTAGGGCGATTCAGTTTTCCGATACGGGCGCGCTGTGTGATGAGAGCAATCCATTCGCTCCATGTGGCATTGGTGGCATGGTGGGTAGAGGGAACCTTTGCTTTGAACATCCACCCCAGCACCGATAGTCAGGGTACCAGGAGGAGTTGTGCTTCAGTGCCGACTACCTCTGAGGCGGCTTGGATTCCTTCATAGGCTGCCAAGATTTCCTTCTTTGTTGGGGTGTAGTTGGCTTCAGATCCTCTGTAGCTTCGACTCCAGAATCCCAGTGGTCGGCCTTGAGTCTTACCAGGCACCTTTTGCCAAAGGCTGCAGGACAGACCATGGCTCCCGGCTGCAGAGTAGAGCACGTTCTTCACTTCTGGTCCTGTCCTGACTGGGCCAAGGGCTACTGCATGAGCAATCTCCTGCTTGATCTGGGCAAAGGCTTGTTGCTGTTCAGGGCCCCAATGGAAATTGTTCTTCTTGCGGGTAACCACATAGAGAGGACTCACAATCTGGCTGTATTTAGGAATATGCATTCTCCAAAAGCTTATGACACCTAGGAAAGCTTGTGTTTCCTTCTTGTTGGTTGGTGGAGACATTGCTGTAATCTTATTGACAACCTCAGTGGGAATCTGACGCCGTCTATCTTGCCATTTCACTCCCAGGAACTGGACCTCTCGAGCAGGTCCTTTGACTTTGCTCTTCTTGATGGCAAAACCGTCTTCCAGGAGAATCTGGATGATTTTCTCTCCTTTCTCAAACACTTCCTTTGCTGTGTTCCCCCACACAATGATGTTGTCAATGTACTGCAGATGTTCTGGAGCCTCATCTTTTTCCAGTGCTCTCTGGGTCAGTCCATGGCAGATGGTGGGACTGTGCTTCCACCCCTGGGGCAATCGATTCCAGGTGTACTGCACGCCCCTCCAGGTGAAGGCAAACTGAGGTCTGCATTCTGGTGCCAAAGGAATGGAGAAAATTAGCAATGTCAATGGTGGCATACCACTTCACTGCTTTGGACTCCAGCTCATACTGGAGCTCCAACATGTCTGGCACGGCAGTGCTCAGTGGTGGAGTCACTTCATTCAAGGCACGATAGTCCACAGTCAATCTCCATTCTCCTTCGGATTTGCGCACAGGCCAGATGGGACTGTTGAAGGGTGAGTGGGTTTTGTTAATCACCCCTTGGCTCTCCAAGTCACGGATCATCTTGTGGATGGGAATCACAGCATCTCAAGTTGTCCGGTACTGTCGGCGATGCACTGTCGAGGTAGCAATTGGTACTCTTTGTTCTTCCTCCTTCAGAAGGCCGACTGCAGATGGGTTCTCTGATAGTCTAGGCAAGGTATTCAATTGCCTAATGCCCTCTGTCTCCACAGCAGCTATTCCAAAAGCCCACTTGAGTCCCTTTGGGTCTCTGAAATACCCACCTTGGAGGAAGTCTATGCCCAAAATGCACGGGGCCTCTGGGCCAGTCACAATGAAATGTTTCTTCCACTCATTTCCAGTCAGGCTCACCTCAGCTTCCACCAGGGTCAAATTTTGTGATCCACCTGTTACACCAGTAATAGAAACAGATTCTACCCCCACATGTTGCGATGGGATTATTGTGCACTGCGCACCAGTGTCAACCAAAGCATCATATTTTTGTGGTTTTGATGTACCAGGCCAATGAATCCACACAGTCCAAAAAATACGGTTTTCCCTGGCCTCTACCTGGTTAGAGGCAGGGCCCCTCTAATTCTGGTTATTCTTCTTTCCCTGGGCATCCATCGTAGAGGTTCCTTCAAGGGGATCAGACATGTCATCGTCTTTTCCATCATTTCTGGCAGATTGGCTACAGGCAACTGGAGCTACTTTCTTTTTAGTAAAGTTTCCTTTCTGAGACTTGCGCTCCTTCAACTCACGCACTCGTGCTGCCAGAGCGGAAGTGGATTGTCCACCCCACCTCTTCATGTCTTCCCCACTGTCACACAGGAATTTCCACAGCTCACTTCGTGGGATGTACCTTCTCTCTAGGGAACGTCCTCGTTGGGTATCAGAATCTCTGGTCTGTACTGCCGAGGTTTGGAGAAAGCCCTCTTTCATCTCCTTCTTGATTTCCTGGAAATTCTTCTCCATCCTATCTTCCAAATTCTGCACACGTGTTTCCACAGCTGCAATTTTCGCATGTGTTGGGCCATGCACGGAGTCTGCATATGCTCGGAGCTTCGTTGCCATATCCTGGACGGTCTCATTTGCACTGTAATTTGGTTTCATCAGTGCTAAAGCAGACTTATATTCTGATGGCCCAAGCTGTATGAGCTTTCGCCACATGAATGGACCAACTCTGGCCCGGTCTGGACTTCTCAATCCTGGGTCATCTGTGAAGACAACCTCTACCACCCCTAGTTCTCTCAGGCATTGGATCTCTTTTTCTATAGTCTTCCACTGGGTTTGCTGCATATAGAGATCGTCTCCACACAGATATCTATCCCTTACACCACTCAAGAGCTGTCTCCAGACACTGGCAGAGTCAGCCTCCCTTATCATCCTTTGGTCGATAGCTGGATCACATGACAGGGATCCTAAATGTCTCGCTTCAGCACCGTCCAGCATTACATCATCACCTGCAGCATCCCAAATACGGAGCATCCAACTTATTATGGATTCATTAAACCGTCGGGTGTAGTCCTTTCTTAGGCTGTGAAGGTCCTTTATGGACAGGGACTCAGTAATGGTTTCTGTGCCTGAGTCAGTTGGTGGCTTTGAGGTTCCTTCCCCTGCATCATCATCATCTTTCACTGGGCGATCGGTTTTGGTTGTGTGCTTTTTCCTCGTGACAGGAGCAACTGTCAATGGCTTAGTTTCTCCCTCTGGTTTGGCTGCAGCCTGAGTGACGGGGGTGTCTGCTGATTTATCTTCCCGCCCCTCTGCCTTTATCTGCTGCTCTACAGTACCTAGCAGTGTGCGATAGGCATATGCCAAGGCCCAACATATTACAATAAGCTTTTCCTTATTAGAATTGTCATTGTATTTCTCTTTCAGATATTTCCCCACCTCAGCTGGTTTCTGAATTTGTTCAGGGGGGTAATTGCAAATTATTGGGTCAGAGAATTTCTTCAGGGTTTGGCCCATATCCTCCCATTCTCCACCCCACTCAGGATTTTCCACCTTTGGGTCAGGTGTCTCATCAGTCACCCTGGAAATCTGAGCCCTCATTCTAGACAAGCTACAAACTACATAAAGGAAGCTTACTAGATAAACTACCAGGAAGATGGTCTCTTTAACATCCAGGGGAAACTGAACCTTCTCAAAAGATAATGTATCAAATTTAAAGGGGAGGGAGATGAAAGTCTGGGAAACTCCGTCTCCTCCTCTTCTAACAAACTGAGTGCAATTACCAATAAACTCCCAAAACAGGCTACTGAAACTAGGACTGGGGTTAGGATGGAGAAATGACCTATCATACACACTTTGAACAACTGCCTGTACCTCTGTTAACTTCTTATAAATCATTATCACCGAGCACAGCAAAATGGAAATCCGGATTCGTGCCTCTGCTCTGTAAAAGTATCTTATCAGCGATAGGATTGGACCAAGTTGTGGATAGGCAAACAGGCCTAGGGACCAGAAAGGCACCAGTACCTCAAACAAGCCTAGGGACCAAAAAAACATGAGTATATCCCCCCAGAGAGACATTATGAACTCAACCAACATGGTAACTACTTTACTCCAACACAAAGTAGTTAAATTCAAACCAAGATGTAATTAGTACAGGTTTTTTCACTTTCCTTCGAATCCTGCCTACTATGCCAATAAGTATTTGTGCCGGTTTGGCCAAAAATCTAGTAATATATCCCCTGAGGGAAAACCAGGTTACAACCACCCTTCCCCCCACCAGGTTCGGGAAAAAAGGAAATTTTTCCTCGAAGGAAAGTGAAAGAGATAAAAACTATTTATTTTAACAAACACACAGGAAAAGGATAATGATGCTAAATAATGAAATGAAATTTCTTGCTATAGAGAGAAACCTGGGAAGATTTCAGAGTCCTTCTGTAGGTGTGGTCTCTCTCCTCCTCGGAGCTGGGTCGGCGAGGGCCCACCCCCCGGGCCTCGGGGAGGAAATTCTCCCGATGTGTTCTGATGTTGTTGAAACAGTCCAGAAGAGAAAAAGGGAAAAAAACAAAGTCCCAGGAAACAAAGTTCAGCTCTCCGTCTCATGCCGGGAAGGAAAAAAAAACCCACTGGCTGAAGAAAGCAAGCAGGGTTCTCCCTCTGTGCTACCCGCAGCCAGAGAACGCAGAGGAGTGTAATCTGTGTCCTTGAGAAACTGCTTTGAAAAGTTCATTTGTTTTTTTTTTTCTCAAGCTGAGTTTAAAGGCACAGAAAAGGCACAAAATTAATTTTTTGGGCATGGGGTTTGATAGGGGATACACATCATAGAGTCACCCCAAGACAATGGTTAATGGCTTCATTGTGTTTTCAGGTAAATGGGTGCACACCCAACAATCATTTTTGTGCAACACTTGGACCACATTTTGTAATAAAACTAGGTGAAAATTTTGCTCCCAAGTCAAGGCTGAATTTACTAATGTCAGGATAGCAAAACGACTTAAGCATATTGTTTTTTTCTCAGACAATTGTTCAATTACCCAAGGGGCTTCGGCCCTTTTAATTCTGGAATAATGTATCCATGATTTTACTCTATCCAGTTTCAACACAGTAAAAGTTGTCAATAGTATTTGGAAAGGTCCCTTCCACTTTGTCTGGAGCCGAGCAGGTCCCCCATCTTTCAAGTAGACCCAATCTCCTGGTTGGAACTCGTGCACTGGTGGGTCCAAACACGTTGGTCTGGAGATCACCACTGCTCACTGCAAGTCCTGTAAAGTTTTACTAAGACAATGATGTAATTATTCAAATCAATCCCTCCTTTTACATGTGTGTTTCCTGGAATGTGTGGTACATGGTAGGGTCAACCATATAGCAGCTCATAGGGGCTTATTTTGCTGGTGCCCCACGGCTGAATTCTAATTCAAAGTAGAGCAACAGGTAAGGCTTGGACCCATGTCAAGGAGGTTTCCTGACATATTTTACCCAATTGCAATTTGATTGTATAATTCATTTGCTCTACTTTGCCACTAGCTTGGGGCCTATAATGAGTATAAAGATCCCAAACTATTCCCAAGGCTTTCCTAACCTGTTGTACCACTTCTGCAATAAAGTGGGAACCTCTGTCTGATGACATTCCCAAAGGTATCCTGAATCTAGGTATTATTCCATTCAACAGTATTTTTGTCACTTCCCTAGCCTGGCTGGTGCAACAAGGGAAAGCTTCTGGCCGCCCAGAAGAGGTATCCACCAGAACTAGGAGGTATTTATAACCTCCTTTTCTGGACAATTCAGTAAAATCAATCTGCCAATATTCACCCAGAACATTTCCAGATTTTATGGCTCCTAGCACTACTTTGTTAGCCATGTTAGGGTTGTTTCTTTTACAAACTATACGTTGTTGGATTCTTGATTGTACAATCTGAGCCATTTCAGACCAAATTATAGATTTTTGCAAATGTTTCAAAAGTTTTTCAGTACTCCAATGAGTGGCTTCGTGTTCGCGATCCACTATTTCCCCAGTTGGGGTAACTGCCCTGCCTCATGGATCAAATTTTGCATCTAAGGTTTCAATTAATTGACAGTCCCTAGCACTATACTCTGGTTTCTCTACTGGGAGAGGTATCTCTGGCAGGGGTAGTAAAGATTTGTTTTCTAACGTGCCTTTTTCTTCAGCCTCTTTGGCAGCCTTATCGGCTAAATGATTCCCCAATTCCAGTTTGGTCTTACTCACTTGGTGTGCTCTGCAATGCTGTGTTGGTTTAACACAGCCTGATTTTTTGGTGGGGGGGGAGCCACAGAGGTGGCTTCTCCTGGTTTCTGGATACTTTCAAGTAAATCCAAGATTTGTTTTCCATTTTTGATCGACGTGCCTCAAGATGTCAAAAGGCCTCTTTCTTTCCAGATGGCCCCGTGTGCATGTACCTCTCCAAAAGCATATTTTGAATGAGTCCAAATGTTAACTCATTTTCCTTTACTCAGTTCCAAAGCTCGAGTGAGAGCAATTAGTTCTGCTTTCTGGGCCGAAACATTGGAGGGGAATGCCCCCGATTCGATTACCTCATGGTGTGTAGTCACTGTATCCAGAGACTCGTTTTCCTTTTCAGACAAAGCTGCTTCTATTGGTAAATAATTCCCAGTCAGGTCTTTCCAATGGTCAGTATCCAAAATCAGGTCTGCTGGAATACACTTCTTCTATAGTCTGTATGCAATCATGCTCTGGGGTTCCTTCTACTTGTTGGGCAGATAACAACATAGCAGGGGTAATGATAGAAGTTGTTTTGAGTGTCACATCCTCTTGCTCCAGCAAGACTACCTGGTTTTCAGCATCTGTCTAGGAAATAGCCAGTGGCCCAATTTTTGCTTGAGTATCGACTGCACCATATGTGGTACATAAATGACAATGCTTTGTCCCAAAGTCAGTTTTCGAGCTTCCTGGATCAAGAGAACAGTAGCTGCTACTGCCCTCAGACAACTGGGCCAGCCTTGCCTGACATTATCTAGTTGCTTTCAAAAGTAGGCCACGGCCCTCCTCTGGTCCCCAAGGAAGTGCAAAAGCACTCCCAGTGCTATGTTTTGTCTTTCATAGGTAAATAGTTCAAATGGGCACATGGGGTCTAGGAGCCCCAAAGCAGGGCCCCACATAAGGACTTGCTTGAGCTGTAAAAAGGCAGCTCGTGAATCATCAGTCCAGACTCTAAAGTCCTTCTGAGCTGTCTTCAGGAGCTCATACTGTGGCTTTACCAGCAGCCCATAATTGCTCATCCACAGGCGACACCATCCAACCATCCTGAGAAATGCACGCAATTCTCTTACCGTTCATGGCTGTGGGAGTTGGCAAATTTCTTCTTTTTGTGCCTGTCCCAAACTCCTTTGTCCTTGGAGGATTTAGAATCTCAAGTAGGTTACTCTGTCCTGGATTATTTATGCTTTGTCTTTGGATACTCTATATCCACTTAGTCCCAGAAAATTCAACAATGCCATAGTGTGATCCTAACATTGCTGTTCAGTTTCAGTGGCTATCAGAATGTCATCAACATTCTGTAACAAGACTCTGATAGGGTTCTGATTTTTCCATTCCTCCAGTTCTTTTGCCAATTGATTTCTGATTATGGTGGGGCTATTTTTAAACCCCTGCGGTAGAACCGTCCAAGTCAGTTGCATTCTTCTCCCTGTGTTTGGATTTTCCCATTCAAAAGCAAAAAGCTCTTGACTTTTAGTACTCAAGGGGATACTGAAAAAGGCATCTTTCAAATCTAATACTGTAAACCATTTTAATTTTTCACTCAAGGTTCTTAGCAAGGTATAAGGATTTGCTACTACTGGGTGTATATTTTCTACTATCTTATTTATGGTTTAAGGTCCTTTACCAGCCGGTAATCCTTTCCATTTGCCTTCTTAACTGGCAAAATAAGGGTATTAAATTTGGATTCACATTTCTTCAATAGGCCATATTTTATAAATTTTTCCACAGGGGGTAATAACCTCTTATGACTTTCCGTTTTCAAAGGGTATTACTTTTGCCTTACCAGTCCTGCCCCAGGTTTCAATTTAATTCTTACAGGCTCTGCTCTTTTGGATCTGCTGGGCACCTCTCCAGCCCAGACTATTGGAATCACTGCATCTTCAAGTGACACTGGCAGATGGATCATGTCCATCCATGTTTTGAAGACCGTAGTGCAAAAACAGAGGCTTCCACATAATTAGACTCTGGAATAATACCCTGTATTTTGCCATTTAAAAATTTATTTTCAGTATTTAGTTTTTTCAATAAATCTTTCCCAAGGAGAGGCTTTGGTGAATTGGGTAAATACAAAAACTGGTGAGCCATCCATTGTTTTCCTAATCAATGGGCTTGAAACATTGCCAAGATTTGTGATTCCCTGAACCAAGGATTGTTATAGAATCATTACTCAAGTTTCCTTTTACTGCAGTTAGCACAGAGTAGCTAGCTGTGCCGGTTTGGCCAAAATTTAGCAATATATCCTCTGAGAGGAAACCAGGTTACAACCACCTTTCTCCCCACAGGGTTCGGGGAAAAAAAAATTTTCCTCGAAGGAAAGTGAATGAGATAAGAACTATTTATTTAACAAACACACAGGAAAAGGATAATAATGCTAAATAATGAAATGAAATCTCTCGCTATAGAGAGAAACCTGGGAAGATTTCAGAGTCTTTCTGTAGGTGTGGTCTCTCTCTTCCTCGGAGCTGGGTCGGCGAGGGCCCACCCCCGGGCCTCGGGGAAAAATTCTCCCGATGTGTTCTGATGTTGTTGAACAGTTTAGAAGAGAAGAAGGGAAAAACTAAAGTCTCAGGAAACAAAGTTCAGCTTTCTGTCTCACGCCGGGAAGAGAAGAGAAAAAAAAAACCGAAAACCGCTGGCTGAAGCAAGCAAGCAGGGTGCTCCCTCCGTGCTCCTGCAGCCAGAGAACGCAGAGGAGTGAAATCTCTGTGTCCTTGGGAAACTGTTTTGAAAAGTTCGTTTGGTTTTTTTTCTTTTCTCCAGCTCAGTTTAAAGGCACAGAAAAGGCACAATATTACTTTTTGGGCATAGAGCATGATAGGGGATACACATGATAAAGTCACCCTAAGACACTAGCTCTTGTATCTACTTAAAATTCTGCCTCCTCATTTACCTCCTCATTCCCCAGCTTAGCTGTAACCAGAGGTTCTGGTGGGTAAGAATCCTCCGGTCCTCCTCAGTCATCATCGGTGACAGTCACGAGAGGGGCACTTTTGTGTTTCAGCTGTGGACAATCCCTTTTCCAATGCCTGTCTTTCTTACAGTATGCACACTGATTAATACCAAGTTTCCTGATGGGGTTTGAGGTAGGTCGTTCATGCCTTTGTCCCCTTCCTTTCCCTGGGGGCACCATTCTTTTGGAAATTCCTTCCATTTTAGGTGCCAGCCATTGACTTGCATTTATTAAGGTCTCTTACTTAAAACGGCACTTTTACTGTGATTGGACCACCTATACCTACTGCCTGATGGAGGGGAGCTACTATCACATCTCTGTGTTTACCTCTAGGTCTTCCTGCAATTGGACTAAAGCCCTCTGCTCCTTGATAAATGCTCCCTATCCTCTGTATCTTCTCTTCTAGACTTGCTAAATCTGCCTCTTTACGTGCCAGTTCCCTTATAATATCAGTCTCAGCAGCCTGATTATCTGTTCCCCCATTCAACCCGCAGATAGGACTGACCATAAGATCTAAATAGTCCTCCTTATCGGAGAGATGTTTAGAACAAATTTGTTCTATGCTGCATATAGAACAACAAGGTTATAACCATTTTCCTCACTTCTCCTTTTCAAGAGCCAGCACAAAAGCGTCTGAGGGGGCTGGATTCAAGCCACAATCTTTCTGCCACTCCGGATGATTCCGCAAAGTGAAAAACGTATCTGCATACATAACCTCATCCCATTTCTGTTCCTGTCTTAAAAACAATAATAACTTTAACAATGTATTGTAATTCAAGGTTCCATTTTCTGGCCACTTTTCTCCAGAGTCTACTTTGTACAACGGCAGCCACTGGTTACAATACTAAATCAAACTCTCCCTGGTTGCTGTTCCCCCAGGGGGCCTGTCAATCTTTCTCCAATGTCGCAAAATGCAACCAAGTGGGGATTTTTTCAGAATGCCCCCTTTAGATTGTCCACTACCCATTTCTGAATAGTAGACCCAAAATGTTACAATGCAGATAAAAATACAAAACAATTATCGATCTGATGCCTTAAGCGATTTCTCAATTCTGGAGTGGTTTTCCCTTTCCGGTGGCCCTTACAATGCATGGTAGCTACTTCTGTGGGTTTTTTGATGCTCTCTAAGATGGCAAGGATTTGTTCAGCGTGTTTGATCTGGTTACCTTGAGTGTTCAACAGTCCCCTCTCCTTCCAGATGGCTCCATGGGCGTGGACAACACTAAATGCATATTTAGAGTCAGTCCATATATTTACCTTCTTCCCTTCGCTCAGGTCCAGGGCCCTTGTCAGTGCAATCAGTTCAGCTTTCTGCGATGACACATCCGCTGCCAGGGCCTCCGCCTCGATCACCTTGTCCTGGGTTGTCACTGCATAACCTGTCATTCCTTTACCCTTTCTCATGAAGCTGCTCCCGTCTGTAAACAGCTCCCAGTCTGGATTTTCTAGGGGCACGTCCTTCAGGTCTGGTCTGCTGGAATAGACCTCCTCGATTGTCTGCAAACAGTCATGCTCAGGCACATCGTCAGTTAAGGTAGAGGACAGAAACACGGCAGGGTTAACAACAGAAGTTGTTTTCAGGGTAACATCATTCTGTTCTAACAGCAGTGACTGATATCCAAGCATTCGGTTGCTGGACCGCCAATGTCTTCCTTTCTGTTCCAGTACTGCTGCTACTGCATGTGGCACATACACTACAAGGTGTTGTTCAAGGGTGAGTTTCCGGGCCTCCTGAATCAGGATGACCGTAGCCGCCATGGCTTTCAAACATCCAGGCCACCCTTGGCTAACATTGTCTAGCTGTTTGGAAAAGTAGGCCACAGCCCTCCTTTGGTTTCTGAGGCATTGTGTTAATATGCCCAGTGCCACATTAAGTCTTCCATGTGTAAAAAGTTCAAAAGGCTTAGTCAAGTCTGGTAAGCCCAGTGCTGGAGCTGACATTAGAGAGTGTTTCAGCTGTTTAAATGCAGCCCTCGTACTTTCAGTCCAAATTATAATGCCATTTTCAGCTGCTTTTATTGCTCCATACAAGGGTTCCACCAACAATCCATAATTTGCTATCCACAAACAACATCAACCTACCATTCCCAGGAAAGCTTGCATCTCTCTCATGGAGTGGGGCTCTGGAAGTCGGCAGATGGCTTCTTTCCGTTCTTTGCTGAGCTGTCAGTGTCCATGGAAGATCTCAAGTCCCAAGTAAACTACTGATTCCTTGGCGATCTGTGCTTTGTCTTTGGAAACTCTGTATCCACTCTGTCCCAAAAAGTTTAACAAGCTTGGATGCAGTCATCTCTGGTCTTAGCTGCAATCAAGATGTCATCAACATACTGAAGGATAACTCCTCCTGGCTCTTGTCTCCTCCAATCTTCCAATTCCTTTGCTAGCTGGTTTCCAAATATTGTCGGGCTGTTCTTGAAACCCTGGGGCAGGACTGTCCAAGTAAGCTGACTTTTCCTCCCTGTTTTGGGATTTTCCCACTCAAAAGCAAAAAGCTCCTGGCTGTTTTTATGCACAGGAATGCAGAAAAAGGCATCCTTCAGGTCCACAACAGTAAACCACCTTAATTCGTCTGTCAGTGTGGTCAAAAGTGTATATGGATTGGCTACCACTGGGTGTATGTCTTCTGTAATTTTGTTAATTGCCCTTAAATCTTGCACTAATCGGTAACTCTTACCATCAGCTTTCTTTACTGAAAGGATTGGCATGTTATACTTGGACTCATATTGCACTAATAACCCATGACGGAGGAATTTTTCAATTATAGGTGCCAGTCCTTTACGACTTTCTAATTTTAAAGGATATTGTTTTTGCCTTACCGGTGTGGCTCCTGGATCTTGCTTCACTTTGTAAAGCTTTGCCCAGTTAAGAGCTTTAGGGACACCATGCTTTAACCCATATACTATGAGATCTTGGTACCGTTTTAATCTTTGCATTTGTGCTGGTACATTGGGGTCCCACCCTGGATCATCTGTTGGAAAAATTTCTGGGACCGTACCTTGTAGCGTCCCATTAGCTATGCCTGATTCCACAGAGTCTGTAATAGCTTTTTTCACCATGTCTTTCAGTGGGATCAAGCAATGTCTCTATCATAACTGCCAAATCACTCTAGTCAGGGTTCTGTTTTTTAATTGCTCTTTGTACCAAAGTAGCTACTTTGTCTGGGTTTTCTTTATATTTTCCCACTGTACTCTTCTATTGCTCTATGAGGGAGTACAGAACTTTCACATAGATTGGCCCTTGATTACCCGCAGCCTGTCTCAGAGGGGCTTGTAAAACTGGCTCCCTTTTCAATCTGGTCCATTTAGCAATTGGGCTCCGCTCCCTTATTGCTTTTCTTGCTATCTTTCCCCTCTTTCTCCTGCTTAAAGCAGCTATCTCATCTTCCTCTTCAGAGGAACTGCCTGAGTGAGAACTGTCTGATTGCGTGGAATCGGCTGTGTCAGGTCTGCCCCGGCCCGTTCTGGTACCTGCTATCACTGACAGGGACTTGCTCCATCGCATGGGCCGGGCAGTGTCCTTGGGCCTGCGCGCTTCAATGACGTCATCTCCTGAGCCAGCTGCTCGGCGCGCGGCGTTGTCATGGAGACTCCTACGCCTGGGAGAGGAAGGAACGCCACCTCCCCTGTAGGAGGTTCCCTCCCGGCCCTCCTGGTGGAAAGCCCTGCCTCCCGGCTCCACGTCCAAGGGCGGTGCCGTAGGCTGCACACGCTGGCTGTCCCCTCCCCTCCGGTCCCTCCTGGGGGGCAGGGACTGAGGGGAGGGGGGAGAGAGAGAGCCGGGCGGCTTCTGGGCAGAAGCCACTGAAGACGCAAACGTCACCCAGAGCTGCCACAGCCAACTCCTTCTTCCTTCAGAGGTGGCCCTGCCAGAGCTGGATCCCTGCTTGGCTGCTGCAGCAGTAGTCATGGGGGATGGCCTGCAACATCGGCCGGAATTGCAGCCCGAGTCGCGGCCAGGAGGTCTCCCGGGTCCGCAGGAGGCGGCGGAGGTGGCCAGTCCACTTCCACCTTTTCCTTTTTCACTGGCAGGGACCCATCTAAAGCTGCCTTTCCTCTCCCCCTCGCCCTCGGGATCCCCATCGGCTGAGAAGAAGGAGGAGGAGGAGGGAGAGGAGGAAGAAGAAGAGGGGGAGGGGGACCCATTCTCAAGGCAGGGGCTATTAGACCCATCTCCATGTCCTCCCCCTTTGTTGGGTCCAACATAGACTTTTTATCCTTTTTCCCTTTTTTCTTTAAAAGCAGTATGTGTTCTCTTTTAGATATTTGTAACTTGGATACAACCAAGAAGAGCTTTGCATACTCTAGTTCTATGAAACAGTGATCTCTTTGGAGATATGATATTAAACTCTATATAATTTTCTATCTAGGTTACCAAATTCTGGCCAAGTCTGGCGGTTTTCTAATTCATAAGCGGGCCAGACTGATCTAGAAAACCAAATTAATTCTGGTTTTGTAAGGGCTTTTTCTTTGCCAGTCAATTTTTCCCAGTTTTCTAATACTAAACTTAAAGGCGAGTGCTGTGGTATTTCATTCCCCATACGAGAAATATTACAGCCCATGGTTTTATGCCTATAAACAGAGAAGTTCACAAAAATAAAGCAAAGCGATCTAAAAACACACTTCTAAACGAAGAAAGAAAACTAGAGGAGGTAGGATTCTAACTCCTAACCCCGGGGTTTCAAACTGTGGCTGGAAATACGTTCCAAGCCTCCAAGCTGCGGCGCCACCTGGCTGCATGCCAAAGGGTGTTGGCTACAGTCTTCCTAACCTTTTCACAAGGCAGGAACAAACCAACAGAGGGAATTACCTGGAACTCTCTGACAAGTTCCCTTACAAGCTTCTCACAAACTTTTAGCAAACAAAGGGGGTTCCAACTGGAGTTGGACCCTCCTGGACTCTCTCAAGCCCCAAACAAACTGTAAGAGATATCTTAACACCCAACCCAGGTGCTAACAGAATACCACCTTTATTCATTTGCTCACGTGCCTCTGTGCTGGATCTGGAGAGTTTTCTGGGCTCTTGGGGCTCCTCTGCCTCCTGGACTGTAGCAAGTCAGGTGCTGCAGAGAGGGGGGGAGCTGAGCTGGATCTTTCTGAGTCCCAGAGGATTTTCAGAAGCCTCGTTGTCCCTTCTGGTGGTGCCAAAGAACTGATGCCTTAAGAGGCCTTCTAGAAAACAGAGACTAGACAGGAGTAAGGGAATAAAGGTAGGTATTTATTTGAAAGGCCTTCAAAGCTACACCCTGGGGAGCCAGAGGCTATTGCCAAGATGGACCCCAAGATGGATGACAGGTCACAAGTTCTTCACACTTCTACAGGTTTGGTTCATTTGCATATCAGGGTTAATTCTCCAATTAAAGCTTCAGTTAATGATGTAATTTCCCCAAGCTTGCCCCCCTCTCAAAAGCTTTTGGTTTATACTTTTTGGGCCTAGGACAGTCTGGGTGTTCTTGAAGAGCAGGCCTGGAGAGGCTTTGTTATGTCTACCTAGCACAAGAGAGCAGAAATTAACAGGCTACAAGAAACTTCAGAGTTACACACTAAGCAGTACAGGATTTGAAAAATATAAAAGTTAAAACTTAAGGCATCAGATCAATAAAACCAAGTCAAATACCCAATTCATGAATATCAAATAACCCACCCACTGTGCTGGATGATCCACATATCTTATATGGACAGAATTCCCAAAAGAATGCCTTATTATTGAATGGGATCTTACCTGTGTCCCTCACTGGTCTGAGGGTCTGTGGTCTTCTCCAGGAAAGTCCTGGTGCCAGTGTGAAGATCCAGAGACCCCTTGGATCCATGGGAGATCAGGCAGTGTCCCATCTGGTGTTGGCAAAAATGATACTGAAATCAGTCAGATAGAAACTTTCT
The DNA here is from genome assembly GCA_014706295.1 of Lycocorax pyrrhopterus obiensis. NCBI lineage: Eukaryota > Metazoa > Chordata > Aves > Passeriformes > Paradisaeidae > Lycocorax > Lycocorax pyrrhopterus. The sequence continues at coordinate 7,202,770 of JACSVZ010000030.1, forward strand.
AACAGCTTGGACTATTAGAAAGTAGGCATTCTTTATTGCAGCTCGCTGGTCACTCAGGAGATCCTTCCTCCATTTGAGTGCGACGAGTGTTGGATGAACAGAGATTTTATCATACACACTGATTACATATTCATTAGCTATCCCCACTTCCTTGACTTTCTTTTACACAGTCGCACCCCTTACCGTAAGTCTTTATATGGTTCTTTGGGGTCTGTCTTCAGTGTTCAGTGTCCTTTTTAGGTGGCTGTTCCTTGATCACTGCTTTTGAGTAAGCGCAATATAGTTGTTTTGCATAACTTCTACTTTGTCAGCCTTGCAGAGCTGAGCTGGCATCCTGCTTGCGTTTTGCATGACTTCTGTTTGCCTAAGTTACATCCTTTATCTGTTTCTACAAGGCTGTGCTGTTGTGTTCTACTGTCCTTGATAAGAGTAAAATGTTGTTCTGTTCTACTATCCTTATCAAGTGATTAATATGCTCTTTTGTTCTACTGTCCTTATCAGGAAGAAGACATTAAAAATGCAAGATGTATCATCTGGGTGTTACATTTCTGCTGTTGATGTAAAACTTTAGGCAAGAGACAAGCCTACAGGAGGAAAGGGAAAAAAACCCACCAAATTCTATGTGCTCAGTAAAGGCTTATTAGAGTAGGACATTTGAATTCTCTGCAGATTCCTTCTTTGAAAAAGAAATGCAGAACTAAAGTTCATAACAAATTGTTTTGAAGCTTGAAAATCCAGATTGGTGTTCTCCATGATAGAAGTCTTTTTTTTCTTTCTATATTTCAACTTGATTGTATGCTAGATTTTCAGGTGTATTTTCCCTCGTTTAGTGTGAAGGACGGATCATTTAATATGGGTGAGGAATCAAAGCTGTACTATGAAGCACTTAAATATTGCTGAATTTGGAAATCATAATGAAAAAGGTAGAATATTATGGAAGGAGAAAAGGATGGCTTATGAAGTGGAACAACTCTGGAAAAGTGACTTCTGGAAATTTTTTTATTTAATTATATATTAGTCATCTGACTAGAACAATGTGTGCAGCAGTGATGCTTCTCATTTTTTTGTGCTCACAGCTTCAGAAACCTAGTTTTGTTTGTAGAAATTGTTAGTATTTATAAGTGCTGCTCAAATCCATGAGGACCTCCTTCTAAACATGGCAAAAATGCTTTCCAGGTATCATGTGTTCTTGCAAAAAGCGGACATTAAAAACACAGCCGTGTTTGGGACCTACTTTCTTGTTTTTTAAATAGTATGAGAATAATCATGTTCACCCCGAGGCCTTTTGACGCAAATAAAAGCCAATTTGTAATGAACTGTATTATCAAATTGAGAAATGCCCACCAAAGAAGCAATTCTGCACTTGGTTCTAGATTAAAATGTAAGACATGCTTACTAGACATATACTGTATGTCTAGTATGACCATATTTTGTATGGTAAGCTTTAAAAGTTGTATTGATAAGCCAGCCAAACACTCAGAACTTTAGTTATGTTCATGGAATGCTGGAGAAGGTATAATAAAGGAAGTGAAGCCAGTATTATAATATACATACACATAAAAGCTGTGTCGAATTTGTTATAGGCATTTTTAAATGTCGTTATTTCTGGACTGTTGCTGTTTTAGATGTGATAATATGGAAAGGCATTCAACCAGTGAGTTTTAGCATGTTAATTTCACTGTTTGGATTACTGGTCCATTTCTTCTGATTTTATATTCTCAGATGTAACAGGTCATGGAGCAGATCATCTTGAATGCAATCACACGCCACGTACAGAACAACCAGGGGATCAGTCCCAGCCAGCATAGGTTTAGGAAAGGCAGGTCCTGCTTGACCAACCTGATCTCCTATGACAAGGTGACCCACTGAGTGGATGAGGGAAAGGCTGTGGATGTTGTCTACTTAGAATTTAATAAAGCCTTTGACACTGTCTCCCACAGCATTTTCCTGGAGAAACTGGCTGCTCATGGCTTGGACAGGTGCACTCTTCCCTGGTGTCTTGGGGTGACTCTATCATGTGTATCCCCTATCGAGGTCCATGCCAAAAAAATTAATTTTGTGCCTTTTCTGTGCCTTTAAACTGAGCTTGAGAAAAAAAAAACAAACGAACTTTTCAAAGCAGTTTCTCAAGGACACAGAGATTACATTCCTCTGTGTTCTCTGGCTGCGGGTAGCACAGAGAGAGCACCTTGCTTGCTTTCTTCAGCCAGCGGTTTGGGGTTTTTTTTCCTTCCCGGCATGAGACGGAGAGCTGAACTTTGTTTCCTGGGACTTTGGTTTTTTCCCTTCTTCTCTTCTGGATTGTTTCAACAACATCAGAACACATCAGGAGAATTTTTCCCCGAGGCCTGGGGAGTGGGCCCTCGCCGACCCGGCTCCAAAGAAGAGAGAGACCACACCTACAGAAGGACTCTGAAATCTTCCCAGGTTTCTCTCCACAGCGAGAGTTTTATTATTTAGCATTATTATCCTTTTCCTGTGTGTTTGTTAAATAAATAGTTTTTATCTCTTTCACTTTCCTTCGAGGAAAATTTCCTTTTTTCCCGAACCTGGTGGGGGGGAAGGGTGGTTGTAACCTGGTTTTCTCTCAGAAGATATATTGCTAGATTTTAGCCAAACCGGCACACCTGGGTAAAAAATGGGCTGGATGGCTGAGCCCAGAGAGTTGTGGTGAATGGAGTTAAATCCAGCTGGTGGCCAGTCACAAATGGTTTTCTCCAGGGCTCAGTATTGGGGCCAGTTGTGGTTAATATCTTTATCAACAAGTTGGATGAGGGGATCGAGTGCACCCTCAGTAAGTTCAAAGATGACACCAAGTTGGGTGGGAGTGTTGATCTGCTTGATGTAGAAAGGTTTTACAGAGGGATCTGAACAGGCTGGATTGATGGGCCGAGGCCAGTGGTATGAGTTTCAATTAGGTGAAGTGCTGGGTCCTGACCTTGGGTCACAACAACCCCATGCAACACTACAGGATTGGGGAAGAGTGGCTGGAAAGCTGCTCATCAGAAAAGGACCTGAGGTTATTGGTCAACAGGAGCTGAACATGAGCCAGCATGTGCCCAGGTGGCCAAGAAGGCTAATGGTATCCTGGCTTGTATCAGAAATAGTGTGGCCAGCAGGACTAGGGCAATGATTGTCCCCCTGTACTCAGCACTGGTGAGGCTGCACCTCAAATCCTGTGTCTAGATCTTAGCCCTTCAAGAAAGATATTGAAGTGCTGGAGCAAGTCCAGAGAAGGGCAACAAAGCTGGTGAAGGGTCTTGAGCATAAGTCTTATGAGGAGCGGCTAACAGAGCTGTGGGTGTTTAGCTTGGAAAAAAGGAGGATTGGGGGGGGATCTTATTTCTCTCTACAACTACCTGAAAGGAGGTTGTAGCAAGGTGGGTGTCAGTCTCTTCTCCCAGGTAAAAAGTGACAAGATGAGAGGAAATGGTCTCCAGTTGTACCAGGGGAGGTTCAGGTTGGATATTAGGAAAAAATTTCTTCACTGAAAGGCATTGGAATAGGCTGCCCAGGGAGGTGGTGAAATCATCATCCCTGGAAGTGTTCAAAAGGTGTATGGATGTGGCACTTGGGGATATGGTTTCATGGTGAACACAGTGATGCTGGGTTAACAGTTGGAGTTGACAATCTTGGAAGTCTTTTCCAACCTTAATGATAGTATGATTCTAACTGTGGCTCAAACATCTACAGATTTATTTGTTGGTTTAATACTTGATGGTGAAGTGCAGTTGTGAACCTTATAGCCTTTGATTTGTGTAATACAAAATAAATTATGTTGCAGTGAACATTTTAACTTTTGGCTTAAAAAAATGTTTTCACAAAGTATGAAGTAAGTTCAAAGGAAAACATAAGTTTAGTGATGAGGATAGCTAGGAAAATAGAGATAATTACTTAAAAAATATACGTGAAGAAATATTTGGAAAAAAAATCCCTCAGAGTCAACTGAAGATTTTTTTGGGAAGGAAGTGAACATCAGTGCTTCATACTCTTAATTTGTAGTCTTGCTCACATACATCAAATGGACAAGTTCTGTATTACTAAATCCATGTTTTTATCATTGGCTCTAGAATAACTGTTGTCTTAGTGGGCTGGTTTTTAAACTGTGCAGTTTTGGGTTAAGTCTTATAATATTTTTGAGTGCATGGTAGTCTTGGTCTTGCAGTGAAAAACATGAAAACAAATCTGCATAATGTGCATTGGGGAACACTAAAGCAGTGCTGATTTAAAATGTATAGATTACTTGCATGGCAATCAGCTCAACTTCACTCCTAAGTTTCTTTTGGTATATCGGTAGCTGAAGGTATATCCTCACATCATCAGAAATCACAAATAAGCATGGCTTTTGAAAAACCTGTAGAGTAGGGAATAAATGGTAATCTAAATTTATGCAAAATGGCTAGATTTGCAAATAAAGGTAATAAACTTTGTTGAAAATATTGCTTTCTTGTTTGAGGAACTGGTATAATATGCTGAATTATGCTGATTGTCTTTATAGTCTCAAATTCTGTTTAGGAAGGACTGTATGCCAGTTCCTGTATACATTCTAAACTATAAATACTGCAGATTTATAATTTATTTATTTCTTTATGTGAACTCATACCAAAATGTTTTACTGACTTAAAATCAGGATTTTATGGGCTTTCTGAAAAAAAATAGTGCTCCAAACAGGCAATCTGATGGAAGGAAGACTGGTAGCCTGAGTCAGTGAGGAACCTGAACTTTTGATATGAGATTGCTGACTACAGAACTGTGGCATGTATCTGATCACTTAAATCTGCCTGTCTGCAAGGTGAATGGAGTACAAAACTGCTCTGGATGTTCAACTCTAAAACTGACTGACAAGACTTATAGAAAAATCTCATTATATTTGAATGCCAAAAGTGTTTGTTCTATTTTTTTTTAAAGTTCCCTTACAAAAGACTGGGTTGGATAGCAAGCAAAATGTCAGGTGAATTTGTCAATAAATGTATTGCATGTGCAGAAAGGTGATGACAACCTCCAATAGTACACATGCACATTTGCATGCACTTAACTACTCTTCCTGAGGAAAAAAGGTATGAAAATTATATTGGGGAGTTCTCTGAAAATAACTTGTCTTTTGGTTTTTTTAGAGGAAAGAAAGGTTTTCGATTACTAAAAAAAAGAATCACCCAACCAACTAACCAACCAATACAATAAATAAAACAGAAAAAAACCCTAAAACCTCACAAAATAGAAAGCAGTATCATACCTTTGTAGATATCTGTGGTATACTTGCATCTTGAACATTGCAGATTTAGTTTCTCCCTCTCAAAAACATACTGTAGAATTAGAATAGTTACAGGATGGCTGTTGGAGTGAAAGCTCCTCTGGACTCAGGCCCAGAGGAAAGCCAAAGTACAGGAGTTGAATTGAAGCCTTTGGACAAGCTGAGATACATGAAGTCATACCAAAGTGAAAGAGAAATATAGATTTTTTAACTTCTAGTAGAAATACATGCTAAGTGCCTTAAACATTAAAAAGCTGCAGCAGAGACCTTGAGCATAGCTCCTTTTGCTGTAGCAGTGTTATTCTTTCATAGAGTTCTTTATTTTAGACAAAATATGGATAGAACTATATTGTTCACATTTTCTAGATATATTATTTTAGACAAAATATAGATAGAATGAAATTGTTCACATTTTTTAGATATAGTGTTCACATAAACAATAAGAGCTGATAGAAACTGTATACGCAAATCTGTGTAATACCTATGTAATGCTTACGATTGTTAGAATTAGACCAGGATAGGTTGAGAAAAGAAAAACTAGAATTGTGTGTTCATTGGTTAATTAACAAAAATAATCCACGCTTCTGTAAGAGTTAGTTAGTAGTTAGTTAGTTAGAAGAAATTAGAAGAAGAAACTGCTGCCTGCTGTTTTGCTGCTGCTGCTGTTGCTGTTTGGCTTTACCATGTAACCCCCTTTGAACTCTGCCTTCAAGAAGCTATGAGACTATGAAATAAAGAACTTAGCAGAACAGCAGCCTCCTCTGCTCTCTATTGCTCTGGTCCGTGAAGGAAGGGCTTCCCATCAAAAGCTCAACAGATGGCAGTGAGGATGGTAAGGGTATTTCTCTGTAAACAGCACCAGTTCAAGGCCAGAGTAAATGAATTAGATTGCCTTAGTTTGGAAAGCATGCAATTCGTATAAGATAAGAAAGAGATCTATAAATCATGAATGGTATGGTGAAGAAATATTGAATTATTTATTTTGGTCTTTCTCATAATAAAAAAAAAAATAGGGCCCCATCAATAAACTTGTGGCACTTTAAAACAACCTGGAAGTAAAGGAAAAACCAATTAAACTCTTATTAAATGCACCTCATTTTCTGTGGCAATAATTTCCACAGTTTAATTATGGGCCCTAAGTATATATGTATTCTAGAAAGAGACAGACCCATCAATAGCTATTAACAAAGATTCAGGTTAGCCATCAGCTCAGGAAGCCCTTAAGCCATTCAGGTAACAGAATTTGGGAGATAATCACTTTTTTCATACCTTATGTCCTTTTTTTTTTTAAGTGTTAATTATTACAGTTGGAAGCAAGGGCCAGGACAGCTTTGGATCTGACCTAAGATTAGGGTATGGGGGAAATAGTGAGGAAAGATGCAGAATCAGTCTGCATTCAAAAAGGCATCTTGATGAAACTTTGAAAGAATTTTAAACATGCAGAAAATACTAAATTGTGTCCCTGTGAGGATAAGAGTAAAGGAGGGAGAAAACTGGATATGTATGGTTTTGGTTTTTTTCTTTCAGTGTTGAAAATAGGGAAGGAGAGAGAAAGAAAGGAGGAAGGCGCTTTGAAGTAATATTATGCAGCCTGTGTAGGGCAAGGAAAAGGGCTTATGAAGGTCTTCAAGGACAGAAAAACTTGATCATGAGACTGTAAATTTTGCGACTCCATGTTTACCTAAATCAGTAAATATATTGAAATCTGGTATTCTTTTTCAGTAGCGCCCTGAAAAGGTTTTCTGTAAGCGTTCATGATCTTTGCTGACTTTATACTGGGTCTTGTATAGCTTTATTTGCAGTTATTACAGTACCCCTATTCTTGGGTTGTTATATGTGTTTATTCAAATTTCTTCTTGTCTAATACTTATATGTCCTTATTATTGTACATTTTTTCCAGTATATCTGTATTTAAAAATTGTCAACCATATTTTGATGAATTCTTGATGGATGTGCTTAACACTTTGCTGTATATATTGAATTTTTTTAACTGAAGACTTCAAAATCCATCCAATACTTTTCATCCACAAAAGGTACCTATAACATCCTGAAACATTCAAGCTCGTTTCCTTTAACACTTGAGCTCACTTGCTTAAACAAAGTTTTCAAGTAACTAGTAAAATATGTAATTTCATTTAAAAACCTTTTGAAGGTGAACCATTTTTAGCTTGGTGCTCAGTCAAGGAAGTTGAAATGTAAGTAAAGGTTGTATGATGTAGATGTGGATAAATAGGGAAGGCATAATTCAGGGTGCACAATTTAGCCTTAATCCTGTCAGTTGCCAATATAAAATACTTAAACTTAGTGCTTTTAATGGTACTTTATATAGACTTCTATGTGTCTGGGAAAAAACCACAACAGTTGAATAATCCCAGTCATTTCTCTTACTCTTTGTAGCAATGAGACACGGACCTCCTTCTTGCTTGTTCCAAAGAAAATTGTTTATTGCAAAAAACCAGGCCTTTTAATGCTCTAAACTTAAGCAAAACAAGCATGCATTGGCTGCCTGCCACTGCAGGTGTCGCTGTTCACGCGTCCTTTTACCCAACCACCTTTTTGATCGTGCAGTGTCCATGTGTCTCCCCAACCAATCACTGCCCCACGCACGAGGTGACCACACGCTAGTTATACAATTTGTTCTCTGGTTATATAACCTGGTTTTTACCTCTCTGTTAGCTGAACCTTTCCCAGAGTGCTTTCTGGTGAGCAAGAGTGAACAGAAGTGAGCAGGATTTAACAAAGGTGAAAAAGGCCCTTATTCTATAAGGCTTTTCTTATCTCCCACAACTCTTGACATAACCTTAATCTTCTACGATTTTTCTCTTCTGAATACTTCCTAAATTTTCAGCATTCGCCATAAATTTTCAGCACTCTCCTTCCCCCCACCCCTCTCTCCTTTCCAGCTCTACCTCCTACCTCAGTAGTGCAGGGAGACAGGGAATGGGGGGGTATGGTCAGTTCATCACCCGTTGCTTCTCCCGCTGCTCAGGGAGAGGAGTCCTTCCCCTACTCCAACTTGGGGTCCCTCCCACAGGAGACAGTTCTCCAGGAACTTCTCTGATGTGAGTCCATCTCACGAACAACAGCTCTCTGCAAACTGCTGCAATGTGAGTCCATCCCACAGGCAACAGTCCTCCTCAAACTGCTGCAGTGTGGGTCACTCTTCCATGGGATGCAGTCCTTCAAGGACAGGCTGCTCCAGCAAGGGCTCCTCTCTCCACAGGCCTCCCACTGGGTCACAGCCTCCTCTCAGGCATCCACTTGCTTTGGCACGGGTCTCCTCCATAGGCTGCAGGTAGATCTCTGCATCCCCATGGACTTCCATGGGCTGCAGGAGGACAGCCTACTTCACCATGGTCTTCACCACAGGCTGCAGAGGAATCCCAGCTCCAGTGCCTGGAGCACCTCCTGCCCCTCTTTCTCCACTGACCTTGATGTCTGCAGAGTTGTTCCTCTCACATATTCTCACCCCACTCTTCTCTGGCCGCAATTACAACTGGGCAATAACCTCTTTTTTCTTCTTAAATATGTTATCACAGAGGCATTACCACCATTTCTAATTGGCCCAGCCTTGACCAGCGGCACATCTGTCTTTGGAGCCGCCAGGGATTGGCTCTGCCAGACATGGAGGAAGCTTCTAGCAGCTCCTTGCAGAAGACACCCCTGTAGTCCCCCTGCTACCAAAGCTTGGCCATGCAAAACCAATACAAATGGAATGCAGAAGTACATAAGAACTTCTTTTAATTCCATAATGAGTTATTGTCTTCACAGATATATTTATTAAAGGTGATTAATTATTGAAGAGAATATAAGAAACAGTCTTTAAAACTCATGAGCCCATTCATTTTGCTATTTAATGGTCCATGTGTGTTTCCCTTTTTCTCTTTAAATTCTCCACTAGAATAAACTGTAGGTTTGAGAGAGTGGTCTCTTCCTCTCTCATGAAGGTGGTGTATATGGGGAGGCAAGCTGCCGTATATTCTTCATAAGCTGCAACTTTCAGAGGGAGGTTCTCTCTCTTCCCCAACTTTTCTCTTTATTACAGCCGTGGTCTTCTCTTAATAAACTACCTGTTTTTTTCCCACAGGCTGGGAAAGCTATATTTTTTTATTAATTATTACAAGAAACTCCAAATCTTTTACTGGTTTCAGATTGTCTCTTCAAAATAAAAGTCCTTTGGTCTTGGCAATTAAAAGATATTTGAACTCCCAGGCAGTAGTATGTTTTCAAAAGTCATCTATAACAAAGGAAAACTACTAAAATATGGATGACTACTTCCCATTACCCCAGCACATCCTGTTTTCAGCTTCATTCTGACCAAAGAGCAGTAATTTACTTTAGAATGGAATTGTGGAATATCTCAAGTTGAAAGGGACCCATAAGGATCATCAAGTCCAACTCCCTGCTCCTCACAGGAATACCTAAAACTAAACCACATGACTAAGAGCATCATCCAGACACTCCTTGAACTCTGACAGGCTTGGGGCCATGACCACTTCCCTGGGGAGTCTGTTCCAGTGACTGACCACCTTCTCAGTGAAGAACTTTTCCTAATGTCCAATCTGAACTTTCCCTGATGCAGCTTCATACCATTTCCAAGTGTCCTACTGCTGGTCACCAGAGAGAGGAGGTTAGCACCTCCCCCTTCAGGAAGTTGTAGATTGCAATGAGGTCACCCTTCATCTTTCCCGTCTCTAAACTGAACAACACAAGTGACTTCAGCTGCCCCTCATAAGTCTTGCCCTTGAGACCTTTCACCATCTTGTTCACCCTCCTCTGGACACATTCTTATAGTTTGATGTCCTTATATTTAGGCTGTTACAACCCGCATCTGAAGGTGAGGCTAAGCCAGGTTCTTGTTAATACATCCCTTGGGGCGGATTAGAGTGAAGTGGCACTGAATGATCAGTGTTTGTAAATATACATATGCAGGGTTTATTTTAGAACAATTTGGTTGCAATAGAAAGTGGATATGTAGCTATTTGGGTTGTTATTACTATCTATAGAAATGCACCAATATAAAAGCATAAAAATAACACTTAAGAAAATGGATAAGTGAAAAGAAAGAATAGATAAGAATAGAAAGATATCACCACCCGTGGATCCAGCGATGACACTTGATTGTTGCAATTTCCATGTTTGTTGGTCAAAGTGATGGTTGCAGTCTTGATCTGTCAGGGGTGGGGGAAGCCCGCAAAATGCAAAGTTCAATGGGTTAATATACGCTCAGGTTCAGGTGGGAATGCCCAAGTACCTCCCTTGGGGGGGACTTTTATTTTGTCTGATGTAACACTGTGAATCATGTGCAGTCCTCTGGTGGAAGGCCCCAGAAATGAGTCTGGGAGCACTCTGGGGATCTTTGATGGATAATGACTTCTTCTAAGATATGACAGCTGCCTCTCACATCAGCGCAGTTGAGCCAGTTATGCCCCAGCAGAAGGGATGAATACCCATATCAGGCCTATGTGTGAAGGGGTGGCGGGAGGGGGGGAAAGAAGTTCTACACCTGAGCAAGGGAGGACAATTAGCATGATAAAAAGCACTATCCCACCTCTCAGGATCTGCTTCTTACCTGGCTCAAAACCCAACTTGTAGCCTCAGGTGGTGGGTGCTCACCCTCTCTGTCTTATGCAGATCAGAGGTTTTGCCATCACACACCCAAAGACTCTCCTCCTCCCTCTTGGCTGGGGGTAGTGTGTGGAGGTATGTGCAAACAGGGTCCCAGTAAAGCATCCTGCTGCTTTTGGAAATGGCCAATAGTTTTGCGTCATTAACCATTAACATTTCAGTCTCTCACAGAGGCGCCCAAAACTGCACAGAGTATTTGATGTGGGGACACACCAGTACAGTGTAGAGAAGGACAATCACCCAGGTGAATATTTCAGGCTGTAAGAAAGCCTGGATGAAGCATGCTTGTTATTTGAAGACAATAAGGCACTTAACAAAAAGATACTGGCAGATCGAATTTACATTCAAGTACGCTGTGCTTCCAGTAAGAATAGTAATGAGGCCACGGATGTACTTTTTCAACAGAAAGAAGCACTTCAAAGAATTTTTTCTGTTGAATAGAAGCCAGGGTGATTTGCTGGTAGTTTTCTCTCCTTTGTGTCTTTCTTTCTTAGCCACCCTGAAACTAACTGCTATTGGCAAAATAGCAACAATTAATTGTGTTGTTGATTATGGACTGATTTGTTTTCAGATCTTGGTAGAGAATGACCACCTAGGCCCCAGAAGAACTGAGAGTCGGCAAAAAGATGATGCTGATTGGCAGAGAAAAGCTCACATGGCTGTGGTTTCTATTCAAGATATTACAGTTAAATACTTTGAAATAACAGCTAAAGCACAGAAAGACAACTATTTTCTACTATCCTGTACTTCAAATAACAAATATTTAAAAGTTTCTTTAATGTTTGCCATGTTCCGTATCATACTGAGTGATCGATTTATTTTATTCATCAGTCCTCTGTGAGGAAAACACAGTTGTCATTCCCATTCGTAGAATCATAGAATGTTGAGGGGTTGGAACTGTCAGGAAAATTAATCCACAAACACCAGAGGTTTATGTCCAAAACGGAGACAGATGAGTCCTGTTACTTTATTCGAATAAAGGGAGAGGCCATGGGGCATTTCCCCAGGGTCTCTCAAATTTTTGGAGGGCGCAGACTCCTATTTATCCTAATTTCCCAACCGCATTTCCCTCTCTCTTTCCCCATTGGCTGAGGTACTTGAGAGGTACAGACTTCCAGAAACGCCTAATACCTAAGACTCCCTTCTAATGTATAACCCCCCCTTTATTTTATTCTTATGGAATTTATGGTTCTTCCCATTGTTTCTTTCATCTCTCAGTATCCAATTTCATTTATCAGCAGACCTATAGTTAATTTGTAATGACAAATCGCTTTCTTTCCATTCATCAATCAGTGGAATCCTTCCCATTGTTTCTTTTATCTCTCAGTACTAGTTTTATCTACCAGCAGGCCCACAGCTTGTTTGTAAAGACAAGTCCCTCATTCCTTTCAATTCCTCCTCTTTTATTTTTTTAATAATTGTCTTTACAAACTTTAGTTATCATTGACTTAATTTTCTGTTCTTGGGTCTTTTTTGGTTTTGCAATTATTTGCAGTGACATAATTTTCTGTCCTTTTGTAGCCATCTCTAGATCAGTAGGCATGGCTACTACCTGCATCCCTTTGATCACATGCTGAATAAGTTGCACTAAGCAAGGGATCATGCATGGTAAAAAGATTAGAGTTGCTACAGCACGTAAGAGGAAAAAGCATTTGTTTAACCCATAGTCCACCAGGTAACTACGAAAACTGTGGAGGGCTGTGAACTTCTAGCACAGGAGCCGTCTGTGCTCCCTTGGAGGAGAGAGGCCTGAGGGCAAAAGGGACACTGTCTCCAGCAACTCACTTCGAGGTTACGGCGACCAACCCCAGCATGCTTTGTTCCCCTATGGTAATACCTTGTATCCAGTTGGCTAATTGGTTTCCACCCCACCCCCTGCCTTCCCCATAAAAAGGGCCCTGAGTCTGCCCTGAACCTAGGGAGGTCTGTCCCTGGCCTCCCCTTTGCAGGGACTGCTGGACAATTAAAGCTGCCTCTGTGGAACTGCCATGCAGGCCTCCTGTCTCTCTGTCCCCGAGTTTGCCTCGGGTGATCTCACAAAGAGCTGAATCACAAGAGCTGAAATCACTTGTAGCTGAGAAATTGCTACACTTGCTGAGATCACCCACTGTCTAGGAGGGCTTGCCCTCGCCCCTAGAAGAGTTGTTCTCTGCAGGACACTCTCTCTAGGAAGGCCGTGGCATACTGGTGCTTGACAAGCATCGGACCCTCACTAAGACAGAAAACATGTCCCATTCCCATCCTTTCCACATTTGGACCAGTACATGTGTTAACTTTCTTATTCCTTTTGTTATTTGTTTTACCACTTTTCCATTGTCATCTATTTGCAAACAGCAGTTTAAGTCATTTATTTTTCTACACACTCCCCCTTCTTCTGCTAATAGATAAACTCAAAGATAAAGTCCAGTCACAAGCACTTTTTCCCACGTATACACCTGTTCTATTTAGACAATAAATACTTCTTTCAGAAGAATGAAGTAGCCATGGACTTGCTTCTTCACCCCAAAATCCTGTTCTATTATGGACTTCACTCAGGGTGCTGACTCACCATTTAGGTTAGACTGGTCTGGCCACCCATGGCCAGTTTTCAGATCCTCCTGGCCCTCCACAGACCCAACAATTGCTAAGGTTAAAGGATTTTGCTACTTCTTCTCCTAAGGCTAAAAAAAATATTCTCCCACTTTTGGCCCAAACCTAACTGACAATATAAAGGTAAGATTATTAAGAGAAACATTCTAAAGGTGTAACCTAATCTCCTAACCTAATTTTCTCTTTCACGTTGTCTTCCGCACCACTTGTGGAGAGTGAAGGCACAGAAACAGCTTAACATAAAGAAAACAATGACAGCAAAGATTCCCTCCCCAGTGACTGGAGATCCGAGAGGAGGGATGCCCATACAGACTATTCCAGCAGACAGTCTGTGGGTAGGCACACGAGACTTCCCCCGATGTCGACGCACTGGCTACTGCAGAGTGTCAGTCGTGGCCTCCCCTCCTTTTCCTCCAGCTGAGATGTCCAAATCTCCGGGGCCTCAGAGACCTTGACCCGTGTGTGATGGGTCCACCCGTGTTCAGCTGTCTTGACAGCTGTTTCTGTGGTCAGTAACACTTGGAAAGGTCCATGTCACTTCGCCACCAGTGGTGCTTCTTTTCAGTCCCTAACTAGGACCCAGTCTCCTGGCTGGATGTTGTGAACAGCTGACACTTTACCATGTCTTAATTGAGCCTCCCCTGATGGGGGAGGATTCCCCGAGCCCTTACCCAGGCTCCGCAGACGAACGGGACTTTTCCACGCTTTTGCTCTCAGATAGTTGTTTATTAAGTCTTATCAGAAAAAGGAGCCAAGGCAGAGATGACTCCCCTTAGAAAGTGCAAAGGAGAAGTCCCCCTTATCAAGATAACACTGTTCTTTTAAAGGTAAATTAACCAATGAAAGCCCGAAACGAAAGATATTTTTACTTTTCTACCAATGTTCAATAAATCGTTCTGTCACATGAAAGGAACTGCGGCATTTTTCACCCAATCATCTCAATCCACTTTTGCCGCAGAATATGGAGTAGAGAAAGAAGAAAGAAGAAGGCCTAAAACAACAACAATCCTCCATTTTGAAGGTTTTGCTTCTTATCTATTTTGCTATATTAACAAACCCAACACCTCTAAATTTTCACCCTGTGACAATCTTATGTAATGTTCTATCACCTAATTCACACCAGTGTAGATTCTACTTCCTCCCAGAGGGTAGGTAATTTTCTCCATGGACGAAGGTCAAAGACAGGGTTGTCCAGGGGGGTAGAACTCTTCAAAACAGGCAGAGAAATATTCCCTGCACTTTGGACTCCAACAAACAGCAAAGTCCAAAGGCAAGGTCTGTGCCAGCTCAGCTTCCTGTCAGAGATTTCACAAGAAACAGTATTCGGGCCACATATTGTTTTAAATATACATCATTTATATCTACCCTCCCACTAGATTGAGAATTACAAGGGTAAGGAATTCCAAACATCAGTTCAAAGGGAGATAATTGAATATCTCCCCTAGGTCTGGCCTTTATTCTTGCTAAAGCCAGTGGCAAGAGCCATACCCATGGCATCTTGGTTTCTATCACCAGCTTCAAAAGGTGTTTCTTTATTTCTCCATTCATCCTTTCAACCCAGCCTGAGCTCTGGGAGTGCCAGGGGGTATGGAGGTTCCATTGTATTCCTAAAGCAGCCATAATCCCTTGAAGAATTTTTCCTGTAAAATGAGTTCCCCTATCTGAGTCTATTGCTTCCACAATCTCGTATCTTGGAATTATTTGTTCCAAAAATACTTTATTAACTGACCTTGTAGTTGCTGAAACAGCTGGAAATGCTTCTGGCCACCCTGTTAACTGACATACTGTAGTGGGTTGACCCTGAGTTGATGGACAGTTTTTTAGACTAATGACGCTTCTCGCAATTTACTTATTTAAATCACGCGGAAAGGCGGGAATTTCCCTTTCGTTCTAGCTCGCCTGCCGGAAGGTGGGGGAGCCTCCGGGCCCCGACAGGGCCGGGCCGGGGCCCCTGCCCCCCTCCCCCCTCCCCTTTTCCCAACGCCGCCGCACGGACCCTGGGTCGCTGGGAGGGGGAACTATCCCAGAGCTGCAGACAGCTAAAGCCAGCCATGGACTGCCTCACAACTAAACCTAATCGGCGCGGCTTCGTAGGACGGCCGGGTCCCTGCCTTCACCACACGGAGCCGGCGGGAGCCAGCGGAGCCTCATGTCTGCAGCCAGCACACTTCGTGCCGAACTGAAGAAGACACCATGCAGCCAGCAGCACAAAGCGAGCGAGGCTTTCTCCACCATAAAGCCTGAACAAGAAAACTCTGCAACGTGGTGGCTTCAGAGTCAGAGAGAAAGAGAAAGTGAGTCATGTGAGACGGAGCTGGAAATGGCGACGGGAGAAAAGAGGGCGGCGCCGCGTTTCTCGCGCGTAGCTTAAAAATACCTTTTGCATGCCGTGGTAAGAAACTGTAATACCACAAACTGTTTGTCTCTTTAATCCATTTGAAGTACATGGGGGGATGGAGAATTCACGTGTGGCCCGTGAAGAGTGCTTATGCCAGGCTATATAGAAGCAGTGAAAGGCTTTTAGAGACTTGTGATGAAGAAAGCCTTTGTGTTCAGGTCAAAATAACTCATCCTTAAAAGATTGATAACCCCATGTGATGGCCCGTGTTTGGCAGTGTGAAGGAACTGTGAGATTTTTCATGGGAGAGATGTTTTACACCACAGCAGATTGTTTCTTTCCGGGCGGGTCTGCTGTTGGTGGCAGTTTGGGAACCAGGTGAAGCAAAAGAAAACCTTTTTTTTCCTTAAGCATAAGAAAGAGACTTTTCAAGAACTGAAACTCTGACTGAAATCCCATGTTCTGTTATCCTTTGTGTGAGTTGAGTAGAAGGAGAGAAGTGCTGGAGGAGGGGGGAGGTTTGCTTTAATTTCTTGGGTTTGTTTTTTTTACTTTTAATTCTATTAGTAATAAAACTCTTTCTTTGTATCACAGCTGTTTAAAGTTTGTGCCTGCTTTGTTTTTCTCTTAATTCTTATCTCACAGAAAGAAAATAAGTAAGTAATAGATAATTTAAACCAAACCAGTACATTTAATTGGTGTTTCCGCCCGGTTTCAAACTGAACCTTATACACATACTATTACCAGAACATATTTAAACCTTCCCACTCGGGGCATTTCAGTAAAATCCACCTAGCATCTCTGGAAGGGACGTACAGCCCAAGGCCTCCCTCCCCTGACAATTTTCTTTATAACCCTGGTATTAGTTTTAGCACAAATCAAACAACCCTCAGTAGCTTGCTTTGCCAGAGTAAAAAGACCCACAGCAGCATACATTTTGAGGAAGGCTTCTGCCAGTCCTTGGGAGCCCAAATAACTCCCTTCATGAAGTTGTTTTAACATCTGTAAGGCCAGAGCTTTTGGTATCCACTGTTTACCATCCCTTGTAAACCAATTATCTCCTCTTTCCTCTGCCCCGCTCTTTTTAATTATCTCAAGCTCCTCTGGTGGAAAAGACAGTTTCTCTGGCAGCAGTGGGGTTGCTGGGAGCAAGGGGAGGATCTTAGAGATTTCTGGCAACAATGCAGCTTTCTGAGCCTCTTCATCAGCCTGTCAGTTAGCTATTGCCTCCTCTGAACACCCTGCCTGGTGTCCCCTGACGTCTATAATTGCCACCCTTTTTGGTAAATTCACCACCTCCAATAGGCAAGAAATTAAGCTCTCATGAGCTAACGTTTTTCCCCTGCAGGTTAATAAACCTCTTTCTTCCCATAGTTTCCCAAATGCATGCATCACCCCATATGCATATTTAGAATCAGTAAAAACATTCGCTATCTTGTCCCGATATAATTCACAGGCTCCCACAAGTGCACACAGCTCGGCTGTCTGAGCTGACCATGTGGGCGGTAACCTACCCCTTTCCTTTAATTCCTGGCCATTAACAATAGCGTAACCTGTATCCTGTAACTTGCTTCTCTTCTACCACCCTTGAAGACCCATCAATAAACACATTTTCTCCCTCAAGCCAGGGAGTGTCTTGTAAATCTTCCCTAGCCCGGGTCTGGAGATCTATCACCTGAATGTAGTCATGGGTTTCTTCCTGGCCCCTCTCTTCAGGGCTGTTCAGGCAGGAGGCTGGGTTAAACCTTTCCCCACTTTTCAATTCTAAATCCTCCTGTTCCTTTCAATTCTAAATCCTCCTGTTCCATTAAACAAGATTCATACTGTAATAACCAAACCCTGGTCATCCACTTAGAGGCTCTTTCAGTTAACAAAGCTTTAACCTGATGTGAAACTTTAACAATCAGATATCCTCCCATTGTCAGTTTTTGGGCCTCAGTTACCATCAAGGCCGTGGCTGCACAATTCTGCAGACAATGAGGCCAGCCTCTGGCCACCCGGTCTAACAGCTTAGAAAAATAAGCAACAGGCCGCTGTGTTCCCCGTGCTCTTGCACCAAAATTCCTTTAGCATGGCCCTGTTTAACATCCACATATAGCCCAAATTCCTTTTCTAAGTTTGGAAGAGCTAAGACTGGGGCATTAACCGATTTGTCTTTTAATTTTCTAAAGCTTTGCTCTCCTTCAAGTGTCCATACTATGACATTAGGACTGTCTTGGGTTAACAAGTCATATAAAGGTCTGGCTAAAACAGACAAATCCTCAATCCATGCTCTGCAGTACCCCACCAACCCTAAAAACTGCTGTAGCTCCTTTTTTGTCTGGTGTAATGGTACTTGTAAAATTTCTTGTATTCTTTCTGGATCAATACACCAATCAAAATCCATACTCCAGTCAAAATGTGTCACAAATATTTAACCTTTTTCTCTACCAACTGCGCCTTCTTTTCAGATACTCTAAGTCCCTTTTTAGCAAGAAAATTAAGCAGCTTCACAGTAGCCTCTTCAACCACCTTTTCCTGTTCTCCTGATAAAAGCAAATCATCCACGTACTGCAACAACCTAATTCCCGAGGGTGCGGTAAACTCTCTTAATACTTTCTGCAAGGCTTGCCCAAACAGAACCAGTGACTCTGTATATCCCTGCGGGAGGACTGTCCAGGTCAATTGGTGTTTTACCATTTTCTCTTTTTCTTCCTGTTCCCACTCAAAGGCAAAATACTGTTTACTGTCCTCTGTAATTGGACACCCCCAGAAAGCATCCTTCAAATCCAGTACTGAATAATACTGATGTGAAGAAGGGATTTGATTCAGGATGGTATAGGGATCTGGAACTGTGGGATGCCTTGGTTTGACAATTTCATTTATTATTCTTAAATCCTGCACCATTCTGTAGGTTCCATCTGGTTTCTTAACCGGCAGGATAGGGGTGTTATAGGGAGACATGCATGGCTCCAAAAGACCTACCTTTAGCAGAAACTCAATGACAGGCTGTAACCCCTTCCTTCCCTCCCTTGTGCTCACTCTCCTCACTACACACCGTATACCAGAGCCGGTCTCTGTCCTGCCGCAGTGTCCAAACGGCTCCTCAGGCCCCCGGCGCTCCCGGAGGGCACGGCTGGCAGCGCCACAGGCGGCCAGGGCATCCCGCAACCTCATAGGGGCCAGCTGCCACTGCCGCCCCTGCCCAGGGGTGGCAGGGTCAGGCACTGCCCGGCACTGAGCCCCGGCTGCCCCACAGACCCCAACAGGCCCCCAGCCCGTGCTCCCGGTCCCGCAGCTCCACGCTGCTCCTTGCCTCAACCATATTAACCCTATTTGTCCATCTCCTGTTGTCGAGACTCCTTCTCGACTCCCCTTATTGCCCCTTCTGGGCATCTGTGTCCTTAATTACCTCTGGGAGAATGTGTAAACCAACTCCACATTCTTCCAAGGGATTCTTCAGAGATATTTTGGGATCGTCATCCCTTTTGCCGGGGCCCCTTCCCGGCTTTACCTTTGCTACCCTTCATGGGTGCCTTGTTTTACCCGTGCTACCCTCCATGAGTGCCCTCTCAGGTTTGCCCCCGAAGATCCCATTGTACTCACCGGTGAGATTTTCAGTGGTTCTTCCCTGCAGACTCTTCACGGACCCCCATGGTCCGCCACTCATCTGTCTCCTGGACAGTCTCGGGAACCCAAACAATTGCCCCAAGGGGAGCTGATCACCAAACCTGGTTGAGGCGTGCCTTCAGCTCCGCTCACTGCCAACCAGCCCCAGACAGTGGAAATATCCCAGACAAGAGCCCCCAAATTGTCAGGAAAATTAATCCACAAACACCAGAGGTTTATGTCCAAAAAGGAGACAGAGGAGTCCTGTCACTTTATTCGAATAAAGGGAGAGGCCATGGGGCATTTCCCCTGGGGTCTCTCAAATTTTTGGAGGGCGCAGACTCCTATTTATCCTAATTTCCCGACCGCATTTCCCTCTCTCTTTCCCCATTGGCTGAGGTACTTGAGAGGTACAGACTTCCAGAAATACCTTGATGCCTTTTCCTGGTCTTAAAATCAAGAATCAAACACAGAAGGGAAAAAAGGGATTTTACCTCTATATTTATTTTAAGGATCCTTAGGTGCACCATGTCCAGGTGGAATGCACCGAAATGCACACCGCAGAAGCGCACACACAATAGATCGGGTATAACATTATAGGTCTTACTAATTAGCATATCTATCAAAGATTCCCCAATGAGAGGCTCGAGTGAGCCCTCCTGCCCGAGGAACCTTCCCCCTGGATGGTCCTATCTCAGTTTACAAAATGTGTTCTCAAGAGGACCTTGGTGTCTGGGGCTTTCTGATCCCTAGCTATGAGGCTTCTAAGATGTTTAGTCTCCTAGCTTGACAAATAAGTCTAAGAATGCAGGCTAAAAAACACTAAGAATACAAAAGCTATAAAAAGGTATAATACTGTCCCTGCCTGGCTCCGTGGGGTCCCGCGTGCCCCCACAGATGCACGGGCAGTTTCAGTATTATGGTCGGTAGCAAGGAGTTGAGAAGGATATTTGCGTGCATTCCGGCAGGAGCATTTATTGCTTCTCTACTGTAAAAAGGTGCAGGGACAAATACGAACCTGATCCCGAAGCTCGCAGTTTTATCCGGGGGCAGGGAAAAGGCAGGACTAGGGAACGGGGACCAATGGGGAAGCTCTGGGGGAGTGACAAGGGGTAGAGGCTAACAGCCAAGCGGGGAATTCAAACTGGGATAGATTAATTTAACAGAACAATGCATCCTGGGAGAAGCCTTTTTGGTCACCCTAACATAAAGTGGTTCTTGTGGTGCTAGGGACCCGTCCCACTGAAAACTCTCCGTCCCCTGCAATGTATGCTCACCGGCCATCACAATTCCTCCTTTCTGTTTTAAACAAAAAGGCCTCTCCCAGGGATCCCAAAACCCAACATCCCAAACATCCAAACCTACACAAAACAACAAAAATGATCAGAAGTACCCACAACCCAATGTCCCAACAAGTCTTCAAATCTTTCAGAGGATTTTCTCTCTGGATGCTGGAATGGATGCTCTCACAGGCAGTGGTGAGGTTGAAGCAGCACAGTTCTCTTTGGGCTGCGGCAAAGTCCAAGCATTCACTGCTGGTGGTACCAGGAGCATCCAGAGGAAGGCATAGTGATAGATGTTGGATGCTGGTCATCAGGGTGGTGAATGTGGGCACAGGCTCTGGCAGTTGCTTCTGTTGGGGTTTTAAACAAAGTTAAAAATTTGCAATTTCAGATGGGGGGGCCTTTCCCTTCTCCCCCTCTCTTACTTAAAGGTCTGGGGAAAGGGGAATGGTATAACAAGTAGTAAATGAAGAGAGGAGTGCAAGTTAACAGAAAACATGTCATTAGGAGTATTGGGGAGTGTGATAAATAGATGCTATAATATTGGCTTTCTGCAAATGTTAAAATAAGTGATGTTAAAAGTAGCCTTTTAAACAGTAGTTTTGTCACAAGTAGATGCTATATGTAAAATAGCTTTATTACAAAACAGATGCTATATAAGGTAGTTTTGTTGTGAAGATGTGGTTTTTTTAATACTTTTTCATTCAACCAAAAACTTAGAAATAGCTATGCTTATGAACTATTTGGGCTCCTGCTACCAACTGTCAGCAACAGATAAGATATCCCCACAGCGATCTGCTGATTCCGGGAACTACCGACAAAACGGGAAAACTGCATTCCATTTTGAATTGTTCCTGGAAAGGGTTTTAAATATGTATAATTGTTTATGAATATGTATAATTGTTTATGAATATGGAATACTCCAGGTGTATGTAAAGGGTGTCTCCAAGATAGCAGGTGTGCTCTTGGCAGAGTACCAAAGCACCCAGCGCTGTGACTTTTGCTTTATTATCTTTGTCCCTTATTGTCCTTTATTAAACTTTTCAATCCTAACAGGAGAGTGAACCTCGTTTTTCACAACTGGGGACTTCGTCCGGGAGCAAACACCTCGTCTCCGAGACCCTGGGAGATCCCGAGCGGGGGAGGCGCGCCCCGCCGAGTTCGGCAGCCCGCTCCGTTTCTTCTGGTGTGAATCGGCGGTTGCAGGTTGACAGCCCGTGGACAAGAAAGGGACAAATAAAGCAAAAGAAAAAAAAAGGGAAAAAGAGGCTCCCTAAGAAACCGCGGCAACTAGCCCCACAATTCTCATGCACGAAGACCTGGACAAGAAAAGGGGTTGTAAGTATTTCCGGGGGGGCGGATACAGGGGTGACTGGTGTGTGAATGAGACGCGGGTTGGTTACCCCAGACCTGCGAAGTGAGTGCGGAGTCTCTGAGAGCTGTGGTTCCGACTTTTCGTGAGAAAGGCGGCCAGCGAGGAGACGAAGCGAAAGATAAAAGGAGTGAAAGATTCCCCCGGGGTAACTGAGACTGGGTCTCAAGGAAGGGGGTGGGACCCCCAGGAAAAAGGGAGCGAAGGGGTTTCCTGGCACAATCCACTAGGAAACGGGATGAAAGTGAGGATCCCCGATCCCAGAAAAATTGCCGGATTGAGGGTTGGAACACACAGAGGCTAGAAAAACTACTCTAGGCGGGAAGTGTGGGATTCTATACCCAAGAGAATCTGGGGTTGGCCAACAACATTTGGAATTTTACCATTTTATTTGAAAATAATACCCATGGGTGAATACTAACAAGTGATTTTAAAAACCAAGATACCTTATCACTGTGTTTTCTTGTTGTGAGTGAGAATGAATGAGACATATTAAAGAAATAAAAGTGAGTGAGTAAGAGTGAATGGAAATATATGTAATATAGATTGCTAATCTAAAATCTGACTTTAACATCTGGAGGGAGGTGGATTACATTATATTAGTATATGATAAAAGGAAAAAGGTTTTCTGTGCTGTGAGGGGAGGGAGTGTTTCAGTTGCCAGAGGGGCAGGTTAGAGCAAAAACGGGGGAACAGGTACCAGTTTGAGATACTTAGTAAATAATGGGACAAGGAACCAGTAAGTTGAGTTCCGGGGGAAAAAGGAGTAAAAAGGTGCCAGCAGATATACCCCAAGAAAGTCCTCTGGGAGTTAAGCTATCTAACTGGGATAGCGATCCCTGTACAAAGGAAAAGGATAAAATAAAGATGATTCGGTATTGTATGATAGAATGGACAAAAAAAGAAATAAGACCCGATCAGGTCTACTGGCCTAGGTACGGGTCTTCTGAAGCTTGGATTTGTCAAGCTTTAAATGCATTTGTGAATTCAAAGGAACCGTGCGATTTGGAAGAAAAGGAATATGCCTCTTGTTGGACAGGAGATATAGAACTACCAGGATTAAAAGTTCTTAAGATATCAGAGACCCCAGAGACAGAGCGAGCAGAGGAAAAGAAAGAAAAGGGCTGGGACCCCCTGGAAGTATTACCACCTTCATACAATGCCGCACTGGCTGTGGCCCCCGCCCCTGCCTCGCACGCACCGGCTGTGCCCACACCGGCCGTGGCTCCGGCCAGCTCGGGTGCCCCTGTCCCTGCCCCGCCTGTGCCGGCTGTGCCCACACAAGCCGTGGCTCCGGCCAGCTCAGGTGCCCCCGCCTCTGCCCCTGCCCTTGCCCTGCACGCGCCGGCTGTGCCCACACCGGCCGCGTCCCCGACGGACTCCGGTGCTTTCGTCTCCGTCCCGGCTCTGAGCACGCCAACAGCCCCTCCTTCGCTGGCGGCTCCGGCCTCGCTGCCGACATCCGCCCCTCCCTCGCTGACGGCTCCGGCTTCACTGCCGGCTTCAGTGGTTCCAATGTGTCCCCCTCTCAGCGAAGGGGCACCATACCAAAATACTAGGAGAAACTCAGTTAAAACCCAAGGACAGTTCGACAGTTCCTCTCCTGCCACTACTCCAAAAAGGGCCTCTTCTAAAGTTATGATGGTTGGGGAACAGAAAGGTTGGGATCAAGAGATAAATTTATTCCCATTACGAGAAGTGCCGATGGGAAGGGTTCAAGGGGGGACGGGGTTTGTGAATGTTTCTTTGACTTCTTCAGAAGTCAGGAATTTTAAAAAGGAAATTAAAGGATTGTTAGAAGATCCCATAGGTACAGCTGTGATGCCTTATCAGGCCTCCTAGACACAGAGACTAGACAGAGTAAAGGAACAAAAGTAGATATTTATTTGAAGGGCCTTCAAGGTACACCCTGGGGAGCCAGAGGCTATTGCCAAGATGGACCCCAAGATGGACGACAGGTCACAAGTTTTCCACACTTTTATAAGTTTGGTTCATTTGCATATCAGGGTCAATTCTCCAATTAAAACCCCAGTTAAATGATGTAATTCCCCTTAGCTCCCCCCCCTTTCAGAGACTCCTTGGTTTACACCCCTTGGGCTCAAGATAGTCCAGGTGTCCTTGAAGAGCAGTCCGCAGAGGCTTTGTTATGTCTAACTAGCATGAGAGAGCAGAAAGTAACAGGCTACAAGAAGCTTCAAAGTTGCACACTAAGCAATACAGAGTTTAGAAAATATAAAAGGTAAAACCTAAGGCATCATTTCCCCCGTTTAGAGGCTTGACAAGGCCTCTACCTTGTCGAGACTCTATTGTAAATATTTTAAATGTCAGCTTTTAATTTCTCTAACAAATCCCTCCCCAGCAATGGTTTAGGGGAGTTAGGCATATAAAGAAATTGATGAGTTACCCAGTATTTCCCCAGTTTAAATTTCAAAGGTTGGAAGAAAGGCCGTGTTTCAGTTACCCCTGTCGCCCCAAGAACATGAACAGTTTCATGACTCAGTTTCCCTTCTAGAGTATTTAACACAGAATATGCCGCACCAGTGTCTACCAGAAATTCTATATCATCTTTCCCCAGCTTGGCTATAACCGAAGGCTCTGCTGGGGGAGAAGCCTCCGGTCCTCATCATTCTGAGTCTTGTTTCAATGGGAGCTGGGGAACTGGGGGTGTCTTCTTCAACATTGGACAGTCAGCCTTCCAATGCCCTTTCTTCTTACAATAAGCGCATGTGTCTTTGTCCCTGGGGGGAGAAGCTTTCTTAGATGACTCTTCTTGACTACCTTTCTTCTTGGGAGAGGGTTTCCCTCTATCACTTGAGTCTCTATCTTGAAACACTCTCCAGGCTACTTCTAACAATTTACTCATGTCTTGAACCCCTTCTAACTTTTGCAACTTTCTTCTTATATCACTTGAAGCCTGACCTATAAACAAATAAGCTAGGTGGTTCCCCCCTTCCATTGTATCAGGATTTATGTTTGTATATTTGGTGGAAGCTTCTTTTAACCTATTCAAAAAATCAGTCGGAGTTTCATTAGGACCTTGCTTCACTTCGTAAAGCTTTGCCCAGTTAAGAGCTTTAGGGACACCATGCTTTAACCCATATACTATGAGATCTTGATACCGTTTTAATCTTTGCATTTGTGCTGGTACATTGGGGTCCCACCCTGGATCATCTGTTGGAAAAATTTCTGCAACCGTACCTTGTAGCGTCCCGTTAGCTATGCTTGATTCTACAGAGTCTGTAATAGCTTTGTTTACCATCTGCCTTTCAGTGGGATCAAGCAATGTCTTTATCATAACTGCTAAATCACTCTAGTCAGGATTCTGTGTTTTAATTGCTCTTTGTACCAAAGTAGCTACTTTGTCTGGGTTTTCTTTATATTTTCCCACTGTACTCTTCCATTGTTCTAATTCTATGAGGGAGTACGGAACTTTCACATAGATTGGCCCTTGATTACCCGCAGCCTGTCTCAGAGGGGCTTGTAAAACTGGCTCCTTTTTTGCTCTGGTCCGTTTAGCAATTGGGCTCCGCTCCCTTATTGCTTTTCTTGCTATCTTTCTCCTCTTTCGCCTGCTTAAAGCAGCTATCTCATCTTCCTCTTCAGAGGAGCTGCCTGAGTGAGAGCTGTCTGATTCCGAGGAATCGGCTGTGTCGGGCCTGCCCCGGCCCGTTCTGGTACCTGCTATCACTGACAGGGACCTGCTCCGCCGCAGAGGCCGGGCAGTGTCCCTGGGCCGGCGCGCTTCGAGACGTCATCTTCTGAGCCAGCCGCTCGGCGCGCGGCGTTGTCATGGAGACTCCGACGCCTGGGAGAGGGAGGAACGCCACCCCCCCTGTGGGAGGTTCCCTCCCCGCCCTCCTGGTGGAAAACCTTGTTTTCTGGCTTTACCTCTAAGGGCGGTGCCGTAGGCTGCACACGCTGGCTGTCTTTTCCCCGCAGTCCCTCTCCTTTTTCCTGTTTCACCGGCAGGAATCCACTTAAAGCTGCCTGTCCTCCCCCCCCCACCCCCGTCGACTGAGAAGGAGGAGGAGGAGGGAGAGGAGGAGGAAGAGGAGGAAGAGGAGGAGGAGGAGGAGGAGGGGGAGGAGGGGGAGGAGGGGGGCCCATTCTCAAGGCAGGAGCCACCAGATCCATCTCCACATCCTCCCCCTTCGTCGAGTCTGACATAGACTTCTTAACCTTTTTCTCTTTTCTTTTCCCTAGAAATAGTATATGCTCTCTTTTAGATAGTTGTAACTTAGATGCAGCCAAGAAGAGCTTCGCATATTCTAGTTCTAAGAAACACTGATCTTTTCGGTGATACGATATTAAATTCAATATTAATTCTTCATCTAGACTACCAAATTGGGGCCAGCTTTGCCAGTTGTCTAATCTATAAGCTGGCCAGATCACTGTGGAAAGCCGAATTAATTCTGCTTTTGTAAGGGTTTTATCTTTGCCAGTCAATTTTTCCCAGTTATCTAATACTAAACTTAAAGGCGAGTCCTGTGGTATTTCCTTCCCCATACGAGAAATATTACCGCTCATGGTTTTATGCTTATAAACAGAGAAGTTCACAGAAATAAAGCAAAGCGATCTAAAACACTCGATAAAGCACAAAGACTAGAAAAAGGAGGATTCGAGCTCGTAACCCCGAGGATTTAAACTGCAGCCGCTAACCCACTGCGCCACTTGGCTGGATGCCAAAGGGCGTTGGCTACACACAACTTAGCAACAAACCAACAGAGGGAAAATCAAATTCCCTGGAACTCGCACACGAGTTCCCTGTCAAGCTCTCACGAGCTGACAAACTAACAAAAGGGGGAAACACCAAATGAAACCCCTCGCCGGGACCCTTGCGAGTCCCCAAACAAACAAAGAGATCTCTTAATACCTAACTCCGGTGCTAACAGAATACTACCTTTATTCAGTTACTCACGTGCCTCTGTGCTGGATCTGGAGGGTGTTCTGGGCTCTTGGGGCTCCTCTGCCTCCTGGACTGTAGCAACTGCCCCCCCGGGTGCCGGCAAGGGGGGGGAGCTGAGCTGGATCTTTCTGAGTCCCAGAGGATTTACGGAAGCCTCGTTGTCCCTTCGCGGTCACCAAAGAACTGATGCCTTATAAGGCCTCTTAGACACAGAGACTAGACAGAGTAAAGGAACAAAAGTAGGTATTTATTTGAAGGGCCTTCAAGGTACACCCTGGGGAGCCAGAGGCTATTGCCAAGATGGACCCCAAGATGGACGATAGGTCATGAGTTTTCCACACTTTTATAAGTTTGGTTCATTTGCATATCAGGGTCAATTCTCCAATTAAAACCCCAGTTAAATGATGTAATTCCCCTTAGCTCCCCCCCCTTTCAGAGACTCCTTGGTTTACACCCCTTGGGCTCAAGATAGTCCAGGTGTCCTTGAAGAGCAGTCCGCAGAGGCTTTGTTATGTCTAACTAGCATGAGAGAGCAAAAAGTAACAGGCTACAAGAAGCTTCAAAGTTGCACACTAAGCAGTAGAGAGTTTAAAAAATATAAAAGTTAAAACCTAAGGCATCAGCTGAACAATTAAACCAATTCTTGGGTCCCAATATTTTTACTTGGGAAGAGATGCAGTCTATAATGAATATAATATTTTCCCCAGAAGAATGCCAGATGATTAGAGCTGCTGGAATGAGGATTTGGGAAAGAGAGAATCAACAGGGTCCACCTGGGGACCAGAAAATGCCAATAGCACCTCCTAACTGGAACCACAATGAAGAGGCAGGGCGGGCACATATGAGTGATTATCGTAAACTGATAATCAAAGGAATAAAAGAGGCAGCCCCCCGAGGGCAGAATGTCAGCAAGGCTTTTGATGGGCAACAAGGGAAAGAGGAGACTCCAACTGATTGGTTAGAAAGACTCTGGAAAAATATGAAACAATACTCCGAATTGACCCTGGGAGCATAGCTGGGCAAGCTCTATTGAGAGTTAACTTTGTCACCCATGCCTGGCCAGATATTAGGAAAAAGCTGGACAAGATAGATGATTGGCACGAGCGGTCATTAAATGAATTATTAAGGGAAGCTCAAAAGGTTTATGTACGAAGAGATGAGGAAAAAGCCAAGGTAAAAGCAAAAATTATGGTAGCTACTATGCGGGAAAATAACTCCCAGGAGAACCAGATGCCCCCAAATACCACACCCAGAAATCCGGGGTTCAGAGATAGAGAAAAGGGAAAACATAGAATTTCGGTACCATTAAAATCCCAGGAACAAGTGGCAAATACCTGTTTTTATTGTGGGAAAAGAGGGCACTATAAGAGGGAATGCCATCATCTAAAAAGGAACCTGAAAATTTTTCAAGAGATGCACCCAGAAGAATAGGGGGGTCATGGGCTCTATTTTCTGGGGGATAAATACCATCTAGAGCCTTTGATAACTTTAAAAGTAGGCCCCAAAGAGGAGGAATTTGAATTTATAGTTGATACAGGAGCAGAAAGAACTTGTGTAATAAATATTCCAAGAGGGTGTGATTTGAGTAGTGACACTGTGAAGGTGACAGGAGCAAAAGGGGAAGGGTTTCAAGTTCCTGTCATTAAAAATGTGGTGACTGAAGGGGAAACCAGAATAGGGATGGGAGATGTCTTACTAGTTCCTAGGGCAGGTTGCAACTTATTGGGAAGGGATTTGCAGGTGCAATTAGGAATAGGGGTCATACCAGAAGAAGGGAAGATGACAGCTAAAGTGTTAAAACTTAGTCAAAAAGATGAGGAAAAAATTAACAAAGAAGTTTGGGCTGGGGAAGGAAATAGGGGAGGATTAAATATTGACCCCATAAGGGTCACAAGTGAGAGAGAAGAATGCCCCATATGTGTGCGTCAGTACCCTATATCTTTACAAGGAAGGGAAGGCTTAAAGCCAGTAATAGAAGAGTTGATAAAAGATGGGACATTGGAACCTTGCATGTCTCCTCATAACACCCCTATCCTCCCAGTAAAAAATCTGATGGGACATATAGATTGGTACAAGACTTAAGGGAAGTTAACAAGAGAACACGGACCCGTTACCCGGTGGTACCCAACCCCTATACCCTGTGAAGTAAAGTCCCACCTCAGCATCAGTGGTTTAGTGTTGTGGATCTTAAAGATGCTTTTTGGGCTTGCCCGTTGGCAGAAGATAGTAGAAATATTTTTGCTTTTGAATGGGAGGATCCAAGTACTGGGAGAAAACAGCAATTAAGGTGGACAAAATTGCCACAGGGATTTACTGAGTCTCCAAATCTATTTGGGCAAGCTTTAGAAGGAATATTGCAGACCTTCCCCACTCCTCCTAGAATACAAATTATCCAGTATGTGGATGACCTTTTATTATCAGGAGAAGCTGAAGTTGAAGTTAGGGAGGCTACCATAAAACTGTTGAATTTTCTTGGGGAAAAAGGATTAAGGGTATCAAAGGGGAAACTACAGTTTACAGAATCAGAAGTAAAGTATCTTGGTCACTTAATAAGTAAAGGTAGCCAAAAACTTAATCCTGAAAGGATTGCAGGGATTCTATCCCTTCCCCCTCCTTCTTCAAAGAAGGAAGTTAGAAGACTGCTTGGATTGTTGGGATATTGCAGACTATGGATCAAAGGGTATTCACAGACAGTAAAATTTCTATATGAAAAATTAACAGAGGGGAACAACATAAAATAGACCAGAGAGGATGACAATAAATTTGAAGAAGTGAAGTTAAAGTTAGCCTCAGTACCAGCTTTAAGCTTACCCTCACTAGAAAAACCCTTTCATCTGTATGTGAATGTAAAAAATAAAATTGCTCATGGAGTTTTGGTCCAAGAATGAGCAGGAGTAAAGAGGCCAGTGGCTTATTTGTCTAAATTGCTGGATCCAGTGAGCCATGGCTGGCCAATATGTATTCAAGCTATAGCAGCTACGGCTATTCTGGTAAAAGAAAGCCGTAAACTTACTTTTGGCAGTAAACTAATTGTGTGTACACCTCATGCAGTCCGAAATGTGCTAAATCAAAAAGCGGAAAAATGGTTAACAGATTCTAAGATGCTAAAATATGAGGCAATTCTGATAGATAGTGATGACTTGACACTAAAAGTAAATAAAAGCTTGAACCCAGCCCAATTTTTATATGGGGAACCAGAGAGTGACTTAACACATAATTGTTTAGAAATCATACAATACCAAACTAAAATTCGAGAAGACCTAGCAGAACAGGCCCTCCCAGAAGGGGAAAAAATATATGTTGATAGTTCATCTAGATGCTTACAAGGAAAAAGGATGTCAAGATATGCTTTAATTGATGAGGAAAATATGCAGACCATCGAAAAAGAGAAATTACCATCAAATTGGTCAGCCCAGTCTTGTGAATTATATGCTCTAAAAAGAGCATTGGAATATTTAGCACACAAGAAAGGAACTATATATACTGATTCAAAGTATGCCTTTGGGGTAGTACACACCTTTAGAAAAATCTGGAAAAAAAGGGAGTTACTTAATTCAAAGGGAAAGGGACTGGTACATGAAGGACTCATCTTAAAAGTTTTAGAGGCATTAAAATTACCTGAAGAGATAGCTGTAGTACATGTTAGAGGACACCAAAGGGGAATGACCGCAGAAATAAGAGGGAATAACTTGGCAGATCAAGAGGCTAAAGATGCAGCAGAAAATGGGGCCAAAAAGGTTATGTTAATTTTAACCCCAAATAAGAAAGAATTAGAAATTCCAAAATTTAGTGAAGAAGAAGAAAAAAAATTAAGCAAGATAGGGGGAGAGCAAGATCAATCTGGAAAATAGAAACTCCCTGATGGGAGGCAGTTACTTAATGAACCACTTACTAAAAAAATACTAAAAGACATACATCAGAAAACTCATTGGAGTACTCAAGCTCTATGCGATCACTTTTTAAAGAATTATGAATGCATTGGGATCTTCGGATTGGCAAAGCAAGTAACTGATAAATGTATAACTTGCCAAAAAGTAAATAAAAGGATAATGAGAAAGACAACACTGAGAGGCCGCAAGTTAGCTCTGCGACCGTTTCAGAGTATTCAAGTGGACTTTACTGAACTTCCCCAAGTACAGAGGTGGAAGTTTTTATTAGTAATAATAGACCATTTAACTCATTAGGTAGAAGCTGTTCCCACTATCAGAGCTACAGCTAATGTGGTGTGTAAAACCCTTTTAAAACAGATTATTCCCAGGTATAAAATGGTTAATAGAATAGATTCAGATAGGGGGACACATTTTACATCAAAAGTTTTACATCAAATAACTGAAGCCTTAGGAATAAAATAGGAACTACATACCCCATGGCATCCACAAAGTTCGGGCCGGGTAGAAAGGATAAACCAGACTTTAAAAAGGACTTTAACGAAACTAATAATTGAAACACAAATGTCATGGGTCAAATGTTTACCTTTGGCCCTGTTGAGAGTCCGAACACAACCCAGGTCAGACCTGGGAGTGTCACCCTATGAGATGATGTTTGAATTACCCTTCCTGACCACCCAACATAAAAATGCTACTTATGAAGTAGGGGAAATGAGTGTTAGAAAATATGTCACCACAATTGCGAAAACCCTGGAAAACTTAAGGTTAAAAGGAATAATCCCTCAAACCACACCTTTAGACTTTAAAATCCATAATATCCATCCAGGAAAATGGGTACTAGTAAAAACATGGAAAGAGCAATCTTTAACTCCACAATGGGAAGGTCCTTTTCAGGTACTACTGACGACTGAGGCAGCGATCCGAACCAGGGAAAGAGGGTGGATCCACGCCGGCAGAATAAAAGGACCAGTGGAGGAACCGAAGAAATGGACTATAACATCTAAGCCGGGTGATATCAAATTGACTCTTAAACGAGGACTGGGTGGTATTAAATAATCCAACAGAAAAAGTCTTCATGTTTTAATAGACTGTATCCTAATCTCGAGATATCACAACCTCTATCATGCTGGCTGGGTTAAATGTGAATACATAAATTGTAAAAATTAGTACTGCAATTCACACAAACAACACTCCTTTGTATGGAGTGTTAAATAACAAATTTATTCCCTGAAATTATAATTTTGCCTTGTGGATAAGAATTACTAGTGCCTGTTGAGTGGGAGGTGCCTGAGGAACGGTGTGAAAATTAACAACTGATTTGCCTGGGGGGGGAAAAAAAAAAAAAAAAAAAAAAAAAAAAAAAAAGGAGGTAACGAGGAAATAGAGGGCAAGACCGGATTGGCAACTATAACTCGCCGCCAAGAAGATCATATCCACCTGCTGTGGGCAGCAACCCCATAGGCATGGGAGGTGGGGGTATAAGCCATACCGGACCTCTATTACTCCTCCTTCTTGTTTCTTGTTTCTCATCTTTTGGGATACCGGCAAAATCATGTCACAGGTGCTACCGGAAACTTTACATGGAAAGAAACCGAGGTTCCTTTTTTATTACACACACCCACGTTAACAGTCACTGTTATAACCCTTCCAAACTAGGTACCTGTACACAGAACGGGAAAAAATACTGGATTGCAGAAAACCTAGGAAAAAAATGAATGTCCAAAAGGGGAAAGATGGGTTTGTTTCACATTTGCCTTTAAAGGTAGGGTCCAAGATTTGGTAAAAGAACAAGTAGTAAATGGAAAGGCTAAGGTAACACAGCAATCTAATTCTGTGTTAACCCCACGCCAAGATTTATATACAAAACTTAAACAGCAATTAGAAAAGGAAATCGATATCTCGAGATTTGGAAAAAATCTGTTTGTGGAATTGGGGGAAAGAATAAGTAAGGAACTAAATGTAACCAACTGTTGGGTCTGTGGAGGGGCCTTAACGTCAGAGGAATGGCCACGGAAAGGCAGTAGCTTAGGCCCGGTTGAACTCCTTAAATGGAACCGGACAAATATAAGAGGGAAAAGCCGACCAGAAGGGTGGATTCTAAGTTCAGCAGTAATAGGAGAAAAATGTCTCTAGCGCACTGGAAAGAATTTTCTTAGTGAAGTAGGAAATACTCCCTGCAAGAGGTATAAAGCTAGTAATGGAACTTCTACACAGTGGATCCCAGAAAAACCAACTCTGTATTGGACCCAGAGAAAAACAGGAGGGAAAAATTGCAAGTATAATAATGGAACCAAACTTTTTCAATGCAATGACACAGACAAGAATCCTTATTTTGGGATCCCAGAGATATCAAAATTTTGGGAGAATATAAATGAACAGAAAAAGGATTATTGGAAAGCACCAGATGGCTTATTTTGGATATGTGGAAAAAGAGCATACCCAAAACTTCCCCCCCAATGGAAAGGGAGTTGTACTCTGGAGATCATACAGCCAGGATTTTTCCTTTTACCGGGATCAGATGGAGATCAATTAGGAGTACCTGTTTATGAGGACTTAAAAAGGAATAAAAGGGAATTGATTGGAGGCTATCAAAAGTGGGGAGATGAAGAATGGCCCCCTGAACGCATACTGGAAACATATGGGCCAGCCACTTGGGCACAAGATGGGAGTTGGGGATATCGAACCCCGATTTATATGCTGAATCGTATTATAAGACTCCAAGCAGTTGTAGAGATAATAACAAACAAAACTGCCCGAGCACTAGAATTGATATCAAGTCAACAAAGCCAAACCCGAGCTGCAGTGTATCAGAACAGGTTGGCTTTGGACTATTTATTAGCTGAGGAAGGGGGTGTTTGTGGAAAATTTAATACATCAGACTGTTGTTTGAAAATAGATGACAACGGGGATGCCGTCCTAGATATAGCCAAAGATATCAAAAAAATAGCCCATGTACCAGTCCAAAAATGGGAATCAATGTTAAAAGCTAGCTGGTGGGATAATGTATTGGGAATAGAATGGTGGAAGAAGCTAGGATTCTTCCTTTTATGCGCTGCAGCTGGTTTGACATTTCTTCCTTGCTTGATCCCCTGTTTTATTCGACTAATCACCAGCGTAGTCCAAGGTGTGCAAGTAGTCACAATGCCTGTGGACCCCAAATTAGCTACATCTGGAACGGCACCAAAAATAATGGTGTTAAGGAAACAAAATAATATGGGAAATCCCTTTGAAGAAGCAAGATTGATTTGTGAAAAAAATGAGCAAATAATGAAAGTCAGAAAACAAGAATTATTGCTCAAGCCAAATGATTTGTAAAAATAGAAGAGGGGGAATTGTGATAAATAGATGCTATAATATTGGCTTTCTGCAAATGTTGAAATAAGTGATGTTAAAAGTAGCCTTTTAAACAGTAGTTTTGTCACAAGTAGATGCTATATGTAAAATAGCTTTATTACAAAACAGATGCTATATAAGGTAGTTTTGTTGTGAAGATGTGGGTTTTTAATACTTTTTCATTCAACCAAAAAACTTAGAAATAGCTATGCTTATGAACTATTCGGGCTCCTGCTACCACCTATCAGCAACAGATAAGATATCCTCACAGCGATCTGCTGATTCCGGGAACTACCGACAAAACGGGAAAACTGCATTCCATTTTGAACTGTTCCTGGAAAGGGTTTTAAATATGTATAATTGTTTATGAATATGTATAATTGTTTATAAATATAGAATACTCCAGGTGTATGTAAAGAGTGTTTCCAAGATACCAGGTGTGCTCTTGGCAGAGTGCCAAAGCACCCAGCGCTGTGACTTTTTGCTTTATTATCCTTGTCCCTTATTGTCCTTTATTAAACTTTTCAATCCTAACAGGAGAGTGAACCTCGTTTTTCACAGGGAGTGTGGTTGTGGGAAAGGCAAAGCAGAGGGGTGGTAGTAGGGAATATTAACTGTTTGGGAAGCAACAGAATGGGGTAAGATTTGGGGAGACACCACAGGTGTCTTGACTTATCCGTTCGAAGTCTTGTTTGCAGTTCTGGTGACAGGACAGTGTGTCTGTTTCTGTGGTGATTTGTGCTGCCTTGCGTCATCTCCGCTTCCAAGCAACGGTGGTCTGGTCTTTTGACTGAGCCCTGTTCATCTTAGTTGGCGTTATGTCTGCAGCAACGGTGTTTGCTGGGCTGGTGCAGGGTTTGTTTTTCTTTGGCAGCTTCCAGGTCTCATCTGTGACTTTTGGCTTCTTCACCCCAGTCCTTTGGTCTTCATACTTAGCACCAGAATGTGAGAAGTCACTATTCTGTTTCTTTGGCTACTTTTCTGCATGCTCTAGCTGCACCTGCCAGCTGGTCAGGTCCACTGCCTCCCCCACGATGTTCTCGCAGCTCACTGGGAACAGTTGGGGTCCTACGGCTCGTTTCCTGCGATCCCCCCTCTTTTTCTGCTTCTTCTGCAGCACGGAGGCGGGGGATGCAGGCAGGGCCGATGCCGACGTGAAAGACACCACGCGGGCGGAGTTCTCGCAGCTGGGGGAGCAGAGCGGCGGCAGCCGCAGCTTAGTAGCCTCAGGGCATTCGCGAAGCAGAGGCAGGGGCTGGGGGGCGCGGCACAGCTGGAACGGCTGGGGCGAGCGGGGGCAGCCGGGGCAGAGCGTCCTCGCAGGAGCTGGTTCCAGCCTGCTGCCACAGCGCGGGGAGCCAAGTCCACTGGGTTGAAAACGAGAACAAATTGTCCCTTTAACTCTCGCGCCACGTGGGCGGCTAGGGCGAGCCGCAGCAAGCGGCTGCGCGGGGTCCGGTCCCGGGCCAGCCACGCGGCTGGCTTGGGTGTGCCCCCGCCTCGGCGCGGGGGGGCAGTCAGGCATGAGCCGGCGGCGAGTTGCAGGCGGGCTCGGCGGCAGTGGCGATGGGGGAGAAAAGCGGCGTCGCCGGGGCCCCCAAGAGCGGCAGGGCCAGACCACTCCAGCACCCGCCGCCGCCGCCCCCTCAGGCTGTGTTCAAAAGGCACTAAACTCCTTCCGTTCGTAATGAAATAAATGAATTAACAAGCTAAAAATTTTAGCAACAAAGTATTGAACATTTATTAGTAGAACAAAGGCAAATACAGCGCTGGGCGCTTAGCAATCAGCCAGAGGCGCAATCTTATTCACTTTTTTGTGAGCTTAAGTATCCTCTCAAACTGTTACATATTCATTAAGCTTAAAAGATAATTTACACTTCACTTCAACCTCTTTGCATCCCTCTCCCGACAGCAAGGCGCCTCTCCGGTCCTCTGGATCTTGAAGGATTGAAGGCAGGAATCCCCTTCTCAGTTGTAACTCAGTTTATTCGACAGTTTCTTTGGGAGGTGTGAGCTCTTAGTGAGATAACAGACTTCCTGGGATGTATGCAGTTTATCTTCTTTGTTTCTTTAAGATGTCTTGATCCCGGGCTCTGTGGTTTATCAACTTAAAGAACGTTTATCACTATGTATTCACTACTACGTTTCTTAGTTTATTACAACTATTTCAAAGTTACAATTCACTCTAACTTTGTTTCTACTATATTTTACCTTAACATTATTTCTACCTAGTACATTATTACTTGTAAATGTTATCCTATTATATACAAAAGCCAACATTTATCATCCACTCATTTTTCACAATTCCCCCCCCCTTTTTATTTTTCAGTTATGTTGACTTGAGCAATAATCGTTATTTAAACTTTAGTGTTAAGTTCGAAATTCCTACAGATTACGTTGGCTTCTTCAAGAGAGTCCCCAGAACTGTTCTGTTTCTTCAGTACCATTATCTTTTGTGTTATCACCGGAGTGGTCTGTTGCGGGTCCATAGGCATAGTGATTACTTGCATACCTTGGACAACACTTATAATTAGTCGGATAAAACAGGGAATTAAGCAAGGGAGGAATACCAAACCAGCTGTTGCACACAAAAGGAAAAAGGCTAGTTTCTTCCACTATGCAGTTCTTAATAATTTATCCCACCACCCAGTTTCTAGTATTGATTCCCATTTTTGAACCGGTACATGAGCAACTTTCCGTATGTCTGTAGCAATATCGAGTATAGCTTGACCATTATCAGTTATTTGCAGGCAACAGTCGGAGGAATTAAATTTTCCACATACTCCCCCTTCTTCCGCTAACAAATGGTCAAGAGCTAGACGGTTTTGGTATGTCATTGCACCGGTTTGGGATAACTGTTTAGTGACTAGTTCTAAAGCTGAGGCCATTTTGTTGCTAATGATTTCAATCACCGCTTGAAGTCTTATTATCCTATTTAGCATATAAATGGGGGTTCTATACCCCCATGAACCATCTTGAGCCCAGGTGGCCGGGCCATAATACTGTATTATTTTTCGGCAGGCCATTCTTCGTTTTTCCAGTTTTGGGTGCCTCTTATATTATCACTCCATTTTTGAATACCTTCTATTGAACTCCGTTTTTGTCTTTGTAGATCTTCATAAACTGGAATGCCTAAATTTTTCCTTACTGCTTTTGGCATTAGGAAAAATCCTGGCTGAATAGTTTCAGTTGTACAAACCCCTCTCCAATCTTTGGGAAGTTTAGTATAGGCTTTTTTCTCACAAATCTAAAAGAGTCCATCAGGAGCATCCCATGGTATGTTAACACTGCTACTACGGCTCCAGTAATTATGCAACTCTGCCGTGCCTGCAAAAGGACTGATGAAGTCATTGTTGCTACTGTTACACCAAAATCAGGTTTTGTTTTCTTGGATACTACAATTTTCATTCTGCCGGTTACTCAGTTTCCAGTAGCCATTAGGGGTTTCGGGTGACCACCAACGGTGTGTTACATTTGTGAACAGAGTTCTTTTACATGGGATTTTTCCTACCCACGTTCTATAGATTGCTTGGCCCTCTCTCTCAATGCATTTCTCACCCATTACTCCAGAATTCAGCATCCATCCCTCAGGACGGTGTTCTCTGGATATTTTGGTTTTATTCTATAAAAGAATTTCAGGGACAGTTAGGCTAATTCCTTTCCATGGCCACAGTTCTGTTGTCAATGCACCCTCACATATCTAACAATCACTGACATTTAGTGCTTGAGCTATTCGTTCCATTAAATCTATAAACAGATTTTCGCCTATTGGTGGGAGAGGTAGTGTCTCTTTTAGCTGCTCTTTAACCTTCTTATAAAGGGAGTCTGAGAGAGTTGGGGGCGGCTGGGTCTGTTTCGGGATGCTTTTGAGAGTCTGCACTCGCTGTTTTATCAGTTCCTTTTTAAATCTGTCTTGTGCACCCCCACCATCTGAAATGCCCCACATTCCTGCTTTAGCAAAACAAACATATTGTCCTTTCGGACACGGTAGTCCAAGCTGGTGTCTTCCCGAGGATTTTAACTTGGCTACCCATAGTGAGTGTTCTCCATAATTACGAGTTTCTAGGGAAGCTTCACAGTAACATATACCATTTACTGTCGTGTGCTAGGTTAGATAAGAAGCATGACTGCCCCATCTTATAAGGGAACTGCACTTGGTGCAGGGATTTGCTGGATTCGCGCTGCTTGGGGTTACCCATGCGAGAATACATGCGAAAATTAGGATCGTCACGGCTGTAATCAGAGGTCTGGTATGGCGTACACCCCCTTGTCCCATGCCCTCCGAGGTTGCAGCTCGTGGCTGGACTACGTCTAAGGCGGGTGTAGAGGCCAATCCAGGCTTGCCCTCCTTACGCCGCTTATCCCATTTCCATGCAAACCGAACTGCACATGAATGCAATGATTTCTCCCAGCTTTCCTCAGGAATTTCCAAAATTTCAGGTAGAAGGAACTCCCACCCACACAAAACTTGCACTATCACAGCATTCTCTTGGTCTCTTTGTCCTTTATAGTCTCGGCAGTTCAGACAGTGGGGATGCCTTTTTATTGAAGAACAATACCACTTACTCAAGCACTTAACACACTTGCACAATACTCATACTTGATGATTTAAATGGGGATGTTTTAGGCAAGAAAGCCGAAGCCGCATACCTTGGGCCCTTCGGCTGTTAACGCTTTCCTCCCCCCGTCCCTTGTGAGTTTGCATTATCCTTATGCTAATAGCACTGAGTGTCTTGCCGACAGTCAGGTGTCAGGTCGATGTTCTTTTATCTGGGATATTGTAGCTTCCCACTCCTCTTTAGGTATTTCTTACCATGTAGGGATTTTTAGTTCCCTCCCACAAGTTAGGGTTACAATCTCTGTTTGGTACAGACGCTCACGGAATGCATTCGGGCGGTTGGAACCACCGCGGCACTGTGGGCACCGAGGCTGTCGCTTATGGGCAATACAATACCAATTTTGCTTACAGATTATACGCTTATACTCGACCCAGCTACAGTGTCTACTATTAGGATGAATCAAGCAAGGTATGTGGACAGACACTGGTGGGGGCCGTAATAATGTTTTTGAGATCGGGGTATAATGTAATTTTTTATACAGATCACAAGCCAGTGCAAACACGTTAGGACCCTCTGTTTGATATAGTTCAGATCCTCCGGTTTGAAGCGGAACTGTTTTTCCCCAAGAGGAATAGCGCAAGAGCCTTAAAAACTTGCCTTGATGATATCTGGAACTACTGATACAGGCTTGGTTTTACTTCCTCATTATTTACAACACTTAAATTCCTTCGTGGATTGTGTGGGCTCTCCCAGTTCATTACCCCCCCGTCTGCGCTTAAAAGTTAATTTTGTATCACCCGGTGTAGATATTAGAGTCCACTCCTTAGGTTCTTCCACGGGTCCTTTGATTCGGCTCGCGTGGATCCATCCTCGCTCCTTGGTTCGAATCGCCGCTTCGGTCGTCAGCAACACCTGGAATGGACCTTCCCATTGTGGAGCCAGGGTCTGCTCTTTCCATGTTTTAACCATTACTCATTCCCCCGGGTGAATATTACGGATTTTGAAGTCTAAAGGGGCGGTCTGAGGAATCATTCCTCTCGCCCGCAAGTTTTCTAATGTTTGAGCAATTGTGGTGATATATTTTTTAACGCTCGCCTCCCCTTCCTCGTAAGAAGCGGTTTTGTGTTGGGTAGCCAAAAAGGGGAGCCCAAACATCATTTCATAGGGGGACACTCTCAAGTCTGATCTGGGTTGTGTCCTGACTCTTAGTAGTGCCAAAGGTAAGCACCTTATCCAGGACATCTGAGTTTCAATCATTAGTTTGGTTAAGGTGTTTTTTAGAGTTTGGTTCATTCGTTCTACCCGACCCGAACTTTGAGGGTGCCATGGGGTATGCAAATCCCACTCTATTCCCAGGGCCTGTGTTGTTTGCTGTAGAACCTTTGATGTAAAATGTGTTCCCCTATCTGAGTCTATTTTGTTAACCATTCCGTACCTGGGAATAATTTGTTCCAGGAGAGTTTTGCATACCACATTAGCTGTAGCTCTGACGGTTGGGACAGCCTCTACCCAATGAGTTAAATGGTCTACTATTACTAATAAAAATTTCCATCTCTGTACCTGGGGAAGTTCGGTAAAATCTACTTGAATGCTTTGAAATGGTTGCAGAGTTAACTCACGCCCTCCCAGTGCGGTTTTTCTCATATTCTTTTTATTTACCCTCTGACATGTTATACAGTTTTAGTAACTTGTTTGGCTAACCCAAAAATCCTAATGCACCCATAATTCCTCAAAAAATGATCACATAGGGCTTGAGTTCCCCAATGAGTCTTTGAATGTATATCCTCCAATATTCTCCTAGCAAGGGGCTTATTAAGTAACTGTCTCCCGTCAGGGAGTTTCCATTTCCCAGACTGATCTTGCTCCCCCCATCTTACGAAGTTCTTTTTCCTCTGCTTCACTAAATTTTGGGAGTTCTAATTCTTCCTTGCTTGGAGTTAGGATTAACATGACTTTTTGGCTACCATTTTCTGCCGCATCCCTAGCCTCCTGATCTGCTAGATTATTTCTCTTATTTCTAGGGTCCTCCCTTTTTGGTGTCTTTTAATATGCACCACAAGCTATTTCTTTAGGCAATTTCAATGCTTCTAAGACCTCTAAAATAAGTCCTTCATGAATCAACCCCTTCCCCCTTGAGTTTAATAATCCTCTTTCTTCCCAGATTTTCCCAAAAGTGTGTACTACTCCATACGCATATTTTGAATCCGTAAAGATCGTCCCTACTTTCCCTTCTAATAACCTCAAGGCTCTATTAAGAGCGTACAGTTCACAAGACTGGGCTGACCAGTGACTAGGCAATTTTCCCTTTTCCATAAGTCCCATAGTTCTACCATCTACCACTGCATACCCAGACATTCGCTGCCCCTGCTGGCACTGGGAAGATCCATCCATGAATAACTTCTCCCCGTCCGGTAATTCACATTCCATTAGGTCTTCCCGTATTTTAGTTTGATAATCTATTAGTTCTAAACAATTATGGGTAACATTCCCTCCTGGTTCCCCATACAAAAACTGAGCAGGATTCACATGGCTACTTGTGGAAATGGTCAGATTTGGAGTTTCTAGGAGTATTGTTTCATACTTCACCATCCTTGAATCTGTGAGCCATTTCTCAGCTTTCTGGTTTAACACTGATCGTATAGCATGTGGGGTGTATACTGTTAGGGTACCACTAAACGTGAGCTTCCGAGCTTCTTCTACTAACAGTGCTACAGCCGATATAGCTTGTACACAAACTGGCGAAAATGCGCATGCTCTAAAAAGGCGGACCCAAGGAGGAGCCATGCTAAACAGTTCCTGGAACATGTAAACGAGTTTGGGGAAAATTTTGAATATGCATAATCGATTATGAATATGCATTAGGCTGATGCAGTAAGAAAGGTATGTAAAGAGCATCTCTGAAATAACAGGTGTGCCCTTGGCTGAGTGCCAAAGCACCCAGTGTCGCTGTTCTCACCGCGGACGAGTAGAGAAGCGACACAAGAGTCCAGGCTCAGGGATAAATGGAAGCGATTTAATAATCTTTCCGAAGGCTTTTATATGTTAGTTCGCAAAAGTGTGTTAAATGGCATAAGGTAATTGGTTTTTTGCCATCCACCCCTTAAGGGGATTGGTCAAGTTCTAAGACACGCATCTCTGAATGTTTTTCTAGTTAGAACCATAACAATTCTGCAAAACAACCTGCAGCTGCAAGAAGTTTACAAAACTGTAACATTGTTTTGAGTTACTTGCATGGGAAAGACAAAACTCTCACAAAATGCTGCAGAAAGATGGAAAATTTCTCTGCTAAAGCTTTTCAGCGTCCACACTCAGCGCTGTGATTTTTGCTTTATTGTCTTTGTCCCCTATTGTCCTTTATTAAACTTTTCAATCCTAACAGGAGAGTGAACCTCGTTTTTCACAATTGGGTGCTTCGCCCGGGATTAACACCTCGCCTCCGAGACCCTGGGAGATCCCGAGTGGGAGAGGCGCGCCCCGCCGAGTTTGGCGGCCCGCTCCGTTTCTTCTGGTGTGAATCGGCGGTTGCAGGTCGACACCCCGTGGACAAGAAAGGGACAAATAAAGCAAAAGAAAGGGAAAAAGAGGCTCCCTAAGAAACTGCGGCAGCTAGTCCCACAATTCTTGGGCACGAAGACCCGGACAAGGAAAAAAGGATTGTAAGTGTTTCGAGGGGGGCGGATACGGGGGTTGACTGGTGTGTGAATGAGACGTGGGCTGGCTATTCCAGACCTGCGAAGTGAGTGTGGAGTCTCTGAGAGCTGTGGTACCGATTTTTTCGCGAGAAAAGTGGCCAGCGAGGAGACGAAGTGAAAGATAAAAGGAGTGAGAAATCCCCCGGGGTAACTGGGACTGGGTCTCAGGGAGGGGTTGGACCCCTAGGAAAAGGGAGCCAAGGGTTTCCTGGCACAGTCCTCTAGGAAATGGGACAATAGTGAGGGTCCCCGATTCCAGAAAAGTTGCCGGATTGAGGGTTGGAACACACAGAGGCTAGAAAAATTACTCTAGATGGGAAGTGTGGGATACTATACCCAAGAGAATCTGGGGTTGGCCAACATTTGAGATTTTACCATTTTATTTGAAAAACAATACCTGTGGGTGAGTATTAACAAGTGATTTGAAAATCAAGATGCCTTATTATTGTGTTGTCCTGTTGTGAGAATGAGTTAGACATATTAAAGAAATAAAAGTGAGTGAGTACGAATGAATGAAAGTATACATAATATAGATTGTTGATTTAAAGTTTAACTTTATTATCTGGAGGGAGGTGGATTATATTATATTATTGAAGAGGAAAGATTTTCTGTGCTGTGAGGGGTGGGTGGTGTTTAAGCTGTCAGAGGAGTGAGTTAGAGCAAAAAACAGGGGCCAGGGACGAACAGATAAAATCTCGGGAAGATGGGGCAAAGAACCAGTAAGTTGGGTTCAAGGAAAAAAGGGAGTAAAAAGGTGCCAGCAGATATACCCCAAGAGAGTCCTCTGGGAATTAAGTTAGCCAACTGGGATAGTGATCCTTGTACAAAGGAAAAGGATAAAGATGATTCGGTATTGTATGATAGAATGGACAAAAAAAGAAATAAGACCCGATCACGTCTATTGGCCTAGGTATGGGTCTTCTGAAGCTTGGATTTGTCAGACCTGTCGTGGTTTGACTTGAACTGACAGGCAGTTCTTCAGACCAATCGCGCTTCTCTCAATTCTACATATAAAAACCCCGTGGAAGGTGGGATTTTAGAGAAGTTTTTCTCCCCCGTTCCGGCTGAGTGCAGGATGGGAGAGGGAGAGGGGGAGGGGTGGGCCCCGTTGCCCGGCCCACGGGGCTGGGGACGGGCGCCCCTGCCTCTTGCCTTTTTGCCTCTTGCTCCTTCTCTTAACGCTGCAGCACAGACTCTAAACTGTAAAGAAAAAAAAGCGATTCTTTTGAGCCACGAGTGGCGATAGCTAGCCACAGGGCTGAGGTCATCTGACGCAGTATCCTGAGGAAGGGGGAGCCGGCGGAGCCTTCAGTGCAGCCAGCAGACTTCGCGACGAACAGAAGACACCCTTTTCCTACATAGTGCACCCGGCAGCGCAGAAAGAGCAAGGGGAGGCTCTCTCTCCACCTTAGAGCCTGATAACACCCTACAACATGGCGACTTTCAGAACCAGAGAGAAAGAAAAACGGGGTCACGTGAGACGAAGCTACAAGGGCGGCGCTGCGTGGTCCCGCGCGGAGCTTAAAAATCTCCTTTCCTCGCCGTGTTATGAACTGTAATATTGCAAACTGTTTGTCTCTTTAATCCATGTTAAAGTATGTAAGGAGATAAGCATTTTTTTCTCGAGTAG
This sequence comes from Lycocorax pyrrhopterus obiensis, assembly GCA_014706295.1. Taxonomy (NCBI): domain Eukaryota; kingdom Metazoa; phylum Chordata; class Aves; order Passeriformes; family Paradisaeidae; genus Lycocorax; species Lycocorax pyrrhopterus. The sequence continues at coordinate 7,246,826 of JACSVZ010000030.1, forward strand.
CTTGTAAAAAGTTAAAGAATACCGATGCTAAGCTATGTGTATAAAGCAGAGAAAGAAAAACATACAGCCTGGTGGCAGAGAAAAAACCTTATGTTCAAGCCAAAAAGAAAAATGATTCATTCTTAAACGAGTAGTAACCCCATGTGAGGGCCTGTGTCTTGCAGTTGAAAGAGCTGGGAGAGGGCTCATGAAAAAGAGATGTGGTACACCCTAGCAGAGATTGTTAATTCTAAGCAAACCTGCAAAATGGTGACAGTGTGCAAAGCCAGGCAAGGCAAAAGAGAAACCCCTTTTTTCCCTTCCTAGAATTGTAATACTGATTGGGAGAGGGAAAGGTGGAGGAGAAAAAGAGTTCTGAAAGTTTGTTCTGTTGTAGCCTTTCCATCTAAGTCTGTTAATAAATCTCTTATATTCTGTCAAGTAGTGTGCCTGCTTTGCTTTTTTCTTCTAATGCTTATCTCACAGAAAAAACATCAAAAGAGTAATGTATATAATTTAGCTTAAAAACCCACTACAGACCTTAAATATATTTGTAAATTCAAAGGAACCATTTGATCTGGAAGAAAAAGAATACGCCCCTTGTTGGACAGGAGATACAGAACCCCTGGGGGTAAAAGTTTTTAAGATATCAGAAACCCCAGAGACAGAGGGAGCAAAGGAAAAGAAAGAAAAGGGCTGGGACCCCCTGGAAGCATTGCCGCCCCCATATCATACCCTGCCGGGTGCCCCTGCTCCTACTACAGCCCTGCTTCCACTGGGCACCCCCACCCCGCCCCTGCCATGGCTTCCCTCGTGCCAGCCGCTCCAGCTCCTGCTGTGATCCCGCTTCAGAAATTTTAAAAAGGAAATTAAAGGATTATTAGAAGATCCCATAGGTACAGCTGAACAATTAAACCAATTCTTAGGTCCCAATATTTTCACTTGGGAAGAAATGCAGTCAATAATGAATATTATATTTTCCCAAGAGGAGAGGCAGATGATTAGAGCTGCTGGAATGAGAATTTGGGAAAGAGAGAATCAACAAGGTCCACCTGGGGACCAGAAAATGCCAATAGCATCTCCTAACTGGAACCACAATGAAGAGGCAGGGCGAGGACATATGAATTATTATCGTAATCTGATAATCAAAGGAATAAAAGAGGCAGCACCCTGAGGGCAAAATGTCAGCAAAGCTTTTGATGGACAGCAAGGGAAAGGAAGAAACTCCAACAGTTTTGTTAGAGAGGCTCCGAAAGAATATGAAACAATACTCCGGAATTGACCCTGAGAGCATAGCCGGGCAAGCTCTATTGAGAGTTAACTTTGTCACCCATGCCTGGCCAGATATTAGAAAAAAGCTGGAAAAGATAGAGGACTGGCACGATCGGGCTTTAAATGAATTATTAAGGGAAGCTCAAAGGGTTTATGTACGAAGAGATGAAGAAAAAGCCAAAGTAGAAGCAAAAATCATGATAGCCACTCTGCGAGAAAGTAACTCCCAGAGGAATCTGAAGCCCCCAAGTACCACTCCCAAACATTCAGGTTTCAGAGACAGGGAAAAGGGAAAAAACAGAACCCCAGCATGATCAAAATCTCAGGAGCAAACAAAAAATGCCTGTTTCTATTGTGGGGAAGAAGGACACTATAAGAGGGAATGCCCTCGTCTAAAAAAGAACCTGAAAATATTCCAAGAGATACACCCAGAAGAAGAATAGGGAAGTCATGGGCTCTATTTTCTGGGGGATAAATACCATCTAGAGCCTTTGATAACTTTAAAAGTAGGCCCCCAAGAGGAGGTATTTGAATTTATAGTTGATACAGGAGCAGAAAGAACTTGTGTAGTAAATATTCCAAGAGGGTGTGATGTGAGTAATGACACTGTGAAGGTAACAGGAGCAAAAGGAGAAGGGTTTGGAGTTCCTGTCATTAAAAATGTAGTGATTGAAGGGGAAACCAGAATAGGGATGGGAGATGTCTTATTAGTTCCTGGAGCAGGTTGCAACTTATTGGGGAGAGACTTACAGGTACAATTAGGAATAGCGGTTATACCAGAAGAAGGGAAGATGACAGCTAAAGTGTTAAAACTCAGCCAAGAAGATGAGGGAAAGATTAACAAAGAAGTTTGGGCTGGTATAAAATTAAAAAGGTTGTGGGGGTTATAGGGCGGTCAGAGATAGCTGCTGTGTACCCCAAATTGTCTCTTGGAGAGGGACAATTCAGGTGCGGACTGGGCCGCTAGCAGACCATCCTTTCTGCCCTGCGCTGCTAAGGCGCTGATGGCATGCACCCCACACCTAAGCCGGATAGCTCAAATATTACCAGAGACAAGGAGCCAAGGAGGGCCCTCCGCTAGCCCGTGTTCCAGGTACAGCTTTAATCATCCAAAGAGGTGGGCAGGCCGAGAGCACGAGGGACCCCCAGATCCCTCTTTACATAGTCTCATCTGAGGGCATGGGGGCGGTACAGAGGCGGGGCTGGGGAAGGGAGCCAATGAGCAGGGGGAAGGGGCAGGGCAGGGGGCCAGGTAAGGGAGCAACCGCAAAGGCTGCTGGGAGAAGTAGTTTTCCTTATACAGAGTCTGGGGGGGGGAAAGGTTACATTCCAACTGCAAGGACTTGTGGGAGAGGCTTTTCCTTTCCAGAGTTAAAAGGTATTTTTCAAATGCCTGAGTTTTTCCACCAGCTGGCCTCAGTGACCCCAACATCTCCCCCTTCTGTATTCAAAGGAAAAGCCTTTCCTATTATCCTTAACACACGGGTAAGGGGGTTGTGGGGTAGGGAAACACAAGAGGATAACATATAAGGGAACTTGGGGTTTCAGATTTTTTTTTTTTTTTTTTTTTTAAAAACAGCCTGGAGGTAGCACGATTGAATGTTCATGTGTCCAGTATTTTGCGCCGTCGTCTTCTCCAGGCGGCACTTGTTTCTTCGTCTGGGGTCTCCTTGTCGCTGTCTGGGGTGTTGTCTGTTGTTTCCTCAGGGGCTGTCACCGATGGTCCAAGGTATGGCTTTACATTCTTTCCAGGAATCCATCTGGGTCCTGAAGGTGTAGAAACACAAGCATATCCCCTCCCCCATACAATTAGTGGAAAAGGGCCTAATATCTGATGACTTTCTGGATCTTTGATCAACACTGGCGGTTGTTCTTTCAATTTGGCCTGGGTCGAATTAGTGAAATGCCGAAATACTGGAGGAGTAGACTCTGAGAACGAATTATTTAAAAAATTTATTGTGAACAGGGCCTTACAGAGTCTCACAACGGGAGAATTGATCTCTACCCCTCCTTTCTGTTGGTCCAGGACTCTTTTAATAGTTTGATGAGTTCTTTCAACTATAGATTGACCTGTGGGGGAGTGGGGAATGCCTGTGGTATGCTGGATACCCCACAAACTAAAGAATTCCTTGAGTTTGTTAGAGACATAAGCTGGACCATTATCGGTTTTCATTTCTGCAGGGACACCCAGGGTGGAAAAGGCAAGGAGAAAATGTTTCATAACATCCTTTGCCTTTTCTCCAGCATGAGCTGATGCGAAAACAGCTCCAGAAAATGTATCTACAGAGACATGTACATATTTCAATCTTCCAAACTGTGGGACATGGGTTACATCTGTTTGCCAGATTTCACAGCTACTTAGACCCCAGGGGTTAACCCCGGAACCTAGCAATGGCACCTGGTAGCTTTGGCAGCTGGGACAGGTTGCCACAATTGCCCTTGCCTGTTCTTTAGGCAGTTTAAACATTCTCATTAGGGCTGGAGCATTCTGATGGTAAAACTGATGGCTGAGTTTTGCTTGAGCAAATGTGTCTGGAATGTTGGGGACTTGTACTGGCATTGCAAGGGCGTCCGCCCTCCGATTCCCTTCGGCAACCGGACCAGGGAGATCAGTGTGTGACCTCACATGCATTACATGGACGGGATGCTTTCGGTGGGAAAGCAGAAAAACAAGCTTCGAAAGCAACATACAATTTTGGGTTAGACACTTCTTTTAACAAGGAGTGCTCTGCTCTAGCAATTACTCCAGCTACATAAGCTGAATCTGTCACCAGATTAATAGGTTCCTCAAACCTCTCGAAAGCTCTGACTACTGCTGCCAATTCTGTGATTTGCGGGGAGCTATCCACTACCTGGACGTCAGACTCCCACTTCTGCGTTCTGGGGTCCTTCCACGTCATCACAGATTTGTGCGAACTCCCCGAACCATCCGTGAAGACCGTTAGAGCTTTGAGAGGGGTTCGGCTTTGAAGTTCCTTAGGAGCCAATTGAAATGCCGAATTGAACAATTTATGTTTTGGATTGTGAATTGAGATCTTGCCTGAGAAGCTGTCTAGGGCAAACTGGAGGTGCTCATTTGTCTGGAGCAAGTGCTCCAAGACACCAGTTTTCAGTGGCAAATAAATGCATGTGAATTCACACCCCGCAAGGGTACGGAGGCGTGCTCTGGCTTTCATAATTAGCTGTGCCATCAACTCTTGTGGTGTGGTGATAGTTTTGCATGGCTGATGCGGCAAGAAGACCCACTCTAATATAAGAAGAGGGTCTTTTTGATTATCATCCCACTGAAAGATCAGCCCATGCAACTTGGGGGACTTACCCAAGATGATGAAACTAAAGGGCAGTTCAGGGCAGGTCCGATGGGCCTGGCGAGAAGACAGGGCAAGCTGTACCTTTTCAATGGATTCTCGGGCTTCGTCTGTGTCTTGGGGTGACTCTATCATGTGTATCCCCTATCATGCTCTATGCCCAAAAAGTAATTTTGTGCCTTTTCTGTGCCTTTAAACTGAGCTGGAGAAAAGAAAAAAAACCAAACGAACTTTTCAAAACAGTTTCCCAAGGACACAGAGATACACTCCTCTGCGTTCTCTGGCTGCAGGAGCAAGAAGGAGCACCCTGCTTGCTTGCTTCAGCCAGTGGTTTCGGTTTTTTTTTCCTCTCTTCCCGGTGTGAGATGGAAAGCTGAACTTTGTTTCCTGGGACTTTGGTTTTTCCCTTCTTCTCTTCTGGACTGTTCAACAACATCAGAACACATCGGGAGAATTTTTCCCCGAGGCCCGGGGGGTGGGCCCTCGCCGACCCAGCTCCGAGGAGGAGAGAGACCACACCTACAGAAAGACTCTGAAATCTTTCCAGGTTTCTCTCTATAGCGAGAGATTTCATTTCATTATTTAGCATTATTATCCTTTTCCTGTGTGTTTGTTAAATAAATAGTTCTTATCTCATTCACTTTCCTTCAAGGAAAATATCTTTTTTTTCCCGAACCCTGTGGGGGGAAGGGTGGTTGTAACCTGGTTTCCTCTCAGAGGATATATTGCTAAATTTTGGCCAAACCGGCACAAATTCTTATTGGCGTAGTCGGCAGGATTCGAAGGAAAGTGAAAAAACCTGTACTAATTACATCTTAGTTTAAATTTAACTACTTTGTGTTGGGGTAAAGTAGTTACCATGTTGGTTGAGTTCATAATGTCTCTCTGGCTGGATATACTCACATCTTTTTGGTCCCTAAGCTTGCTTGAGGTACTGGTAGTTTTTTGGTCCCTAGGCCTGTTTGCCTATCCACAACTTGGTCTGATCCTGTAGCTGATAAGACACTTTTACAGAGCAGGGGCACAAATCCAGATTTCTATTTTGCTTTGCTCAGTGATAATGATTTATAAGAAGTTAACAAAGGTACAGGCAGTTGTTCAAAGTGTGTATGATAAGTCGTTTCTCCATCCTAACCCCAGTCCTAGTTTCAGTAGCCTGTTTTGGGAGTTTACTAGTAATTGCACTCAGTTTGTTAGAAGAGGAGGAGACGGAATTTCCCAGCCCCTTTAAATTTGCTAAATTATCTTTTAAGAATGTTCAGTTTCCCCTAGATGTTAAAGATGTAGTTTATCTAGTAAGCTTCCTTTATGTAGTTTGTAGCTTGTCTAGAATGAGGGCTCAGATTTCCAGGGTGACTGAGGAGACACCTGACCCAGAGGTGGAAAATCCTGAGTGGGGCGGAGAATGGGAGGATATAGGCCAAATCCTAAAAAAATTCTCTGACCCAATAATTTGCAATTACCCCCCTGAACAAATTCAGAAACCAGCTGAGGTGGGGAAATATCTGAAAGAGAAATACAATAACACTTCTAATAAAGAAAAGCTTATTGTAACATGCCGAGCCTTAGCATATGCCTATCGCACACTGCTGAGTACTGTAGAGCAGCAGATAGAGGCAGAGGGGCAGGAAGATAAATCAGCAGACACCCCAGTCACTCAGGCTGCAGCCAAACCAGTAGAAGACACTAAGCCATTGACAGTTGCTCCTGTCACAAAGAAAAAACACACAACCAAAACCGATCGCCCAGTAAAAGATGATGATGATGCAGGGGAAGGAACCTCAAAGCCACCAACTGACTCAGGCACAAAAACCATTACTGAGTCCCTGTCCATAAAGGACCTTCACAGCCTAAGAAAGGACTACACCCGACGGTCTAATGAATCCATAATAAGTTAGATGGTCCGTATTTAAGATACTGCAAGTAATAATGTAATGCTAGATGGTGCTGAAGCGAGGCATTTGGGATCCCTGTCACGTGATACAGCTATTGAACAAAGGATGATAAGGGGGGCTGACTCTGCTAGTGTCTGGAGACGGCTCTTGAGTGGTGTAAAGGATAAATATCTGTGTGCAGATGATCTCTATATGCAGCAAACCCAGTAGAAGACCATTGAACAAGAGATTCAATGCCTAAGAAAACTAGGGGTAGTAGAGGTTGTCTTCACAGATGACCCAAGATTGAGAAGTCCAGACCGGGCCAAAGTTGGTCCTTTCATGTGGCGAAAGCTCGTACAGCTTGGGCCATCAGAATATAAGTCTGCTTTAGCACTGATGAAACCAGATTACGGTGCAAATGAGACCGTACAAGATATGGCAACGAAGCTTCGAGTATATGCAGACTCTGTGCATGGCCCAACACATGTGAAAATCGCAGCTGTAGAAACACGTGTGCAAAATTTAGAAGATAAGATAGAAAAGAATTTCCAAGAACTAAAAAAAAGAGGTGAAAAAGAGCTTTCTCCAAACCTCAGCAGTACAGATCAGAGATTCTGATACCCAACGAGGACGTTCCCTAGAGAGAAGGTACATCCCACAAAGTGAGCTGTGGAAATTCCTGTGTGACAGTGGGGAAGACATGAAAAAGTGGGGTCCACAGCCCACTTCTGCTCTGGCAGCACGAGTGCATGAATTAAAAGAGCACAAGCCTCAAAAAAGAAATTTTACTAAAAAGAAAGTAGCTCCAGTTGCCCGTAGCCAATCTGCCGGAAATGATAGAAAGAAGAATAACCAAAATTAGAGGGGCCCTGCCTCTAACCAAGTAGAAGCTAGAGAAAACCGTATTTTTTGGACTGTGTGGATTCGTTGGCCTGGTACATCAGAACCACAAAAAAATGATGCTTTGGTTGACACTGGTGCACAGTGTGCAATAATCCCATCGCAACATGTGGAGGTAGAATCTGTTTCTATTACTGGTGTAACAGGTGGGTCACAAAATTTGACCCTAGGAGAAGCTGAGGTGAGCCTAACTGGAAATAAGTAGAAGAAACATTTCATTGTGACTGGCCCAGAGGCCCCGTGCATTTTGGGCATAAACTTCCTCCAAGGAGGGCATTTCAGAGACCCAAAGGCACTCAGGTGGGCTTTTGGAATAGCTGCTGTAGAGACAGAGAGCATCAAGCAATTGAATACCTTGCCTGGACTATCAGAGAACCCATCTGCAGTAGGCCTTCTAAAGGAGAAAGAACAAAGAGTACCAATTGCTACCTCAACAGTGCATCGCCGACAGTACCAGACAACTTGAGATGCTGTGATTCCCATCCACAAGATGATCCATGACTTGGAGAGCCAAGGGGTGATTAGCAAAACCCACTCACCCTTCAACAGCCCCATCTGGCCTGTGCGCAAGCCTGAAAGAGAATGGAGATTGACTGTGGACTATCGTGCCTTGAATAAAGTAACTCCACCACTCAGCGCTGCCGTGCCGGACATGTTGGAGCTCCAGTATGAGCTGGAGTCCAAAGCAGCGAAGTGGTATGCCACTATTGACATTGCCAATGCCTTCTTCTCCATTCCTCTGGCAGCAGAGTGCAGGCCTCAGTTTGCCTTCACCTGGAGGGGTGTGCAGTACACCTGGAACCGACTGCCCCAGGGGTGGAAACACAGTCCCACCATCTGCCATGGACTAATCCAGACTGCACTGGAAAAGGATGAGGCTCCAGAACATCTGCAGTACATTGATGACATCATTGTGTGGGGGAACACCGCAGCAGAAGTGTTCGAGAAAAGAGAAAAAATCATCCAGATTCTCCTAAAAGCTGGTTTTGCCATCAAGAAGAGCAAAGTCAAGGGACCTGCTCGAGAGATCCAATTCCTGGGAGTGAAATGGCAAGATGGATGGCGTCAGATTCCCATTGAGGTCGTCAATAAGATCACAGCAATGTCTCTACCAACTAACAAGAAAGAAACACAAGCTTTCCTAGGTGCCATAGGCTTTTGAAGAATGCATATTCCTGAATATAGCCAGATTGTGAGTCCTCTCTACGTGGTTACGCGCAAGAAGAACAATTTCCACTGGGGCCCTGAACAGCAACAAGCCTTCGCCCAAATCAAGCAAGAGATTGCTCATGCAGTAGCCCTTGGCCCAGTCAGGACAAGACCAGGAGTGAAGAACATGCTCTACTCTGCAGCCGAGAGCCATGGTCTGTCCTGGAGCCTTTGGCAAAAGGTGTCTGATGAGACTCGAGGTCGACCACTGGGATTCTGGAGTCGAAGCTACAGAAGGTCTGAAGCCAACTACACCCCAACAGAGAAAGAAATCTTGGCAGCCTATGAAAGAATCCAAGCTGCCTCAGAGGTAACTGGCACTGAAGCACAGCTCCTCCTGGCACCCCGACTACCGGTGCTGGGGTGGATGTTCAAAGCAGAGGTTCCCTTTACCCACCATGCCACCAATGCCACATGGAGCAAGTGGATTGCTCTCATCACACAGCGCGCCCGTATCAGAAAACTGAATCGCCCTGAGATTTTGAAAATAATCACAAATTAGCCCGAAGGTGAAAACTTTAGTCTCAGTGACAAAAAAAAACAAGAACAAGTAACACGTGCTGAAGAAGCTCCACCGTACAACCAACTGCCAGCAGAAAACACATGCTATGCTCTTTTCACCAATGGTTCTTCTCGCATTGTAGGAATGAAACGAAAGTAGAAAGCAGCCATATAGAGTCCCACACGACGGGTTGCAGAAGCTACTGAAGGAGAAAGTAGATCAAGCCAACTTGCTAAACTCAAAGCTGTTCAACTAGCCCTGGACATTGCTAAAAAAGAAAAGTAGCCAAAGCTCTACCTCTATACTGATTCGTAGATGGTAGCCAATGCTCTGTAGAGATGGCTAGAAAAGTGGGAAAAGACTAATTGGCAGCGTAAGAGAAAACTCATCTGGCCTGCTAAAGAGTGAAAAGACATTGCTGCCCGAGTGAAAAAGCTACTTGTAAAAGTCCGCCATGTAGATGCTCATGTCCCCAAGAGTAGGGCTAATCAAGAACATCGAAACAACGAACAGGTAAATCAGGCTGCAAAGATAGAGGTGTCACAGATAAACTTAGATTAGAAACACAAGGAAAAGTTGTTCCTAGCTCGATGGGCCCATGATGCCTCAGGTCATCAAGGCAGAGATGCCACCTATAAGTGGGCACGAAACCAAAGAGTGGATCTAACCATAGACAGTATCTCCCAGGTGATCCATGATTGTAAGACATGCGCTGCAATCAAGCAGGCCAAGCGAGTGAAACCTCTGTGGTATAGTGAGCGATAGTCCAAATACAAGTATGGGGAGGCCTGGCAGATTGATTACATCACACTGCCTCAAACACGCCAAGGCAAGCGCTACGTGCTCACAATGGTAGAAGCCACCACTGGATGGCTGGAGACCTACCCTGTGCCTCATGCTACTGCCCGGAATACCATCCTGGGCCTTGAAAAACAAGTCCTTTGGAGACATGGTACCCCCGAGTGAATTGAATCTGACAATGGGACTCATTTCAAAAACAGCCTTATAAACACCTGGGCTAGAGAACACAGCATTGAGTGGGTGTACCATATCCCTTACCATGCACCAGCAGCTGGGAAAGTGCAACAGTGCAATAGATTGTTGAAAACCACCTTGAAAGCACTGGGTGGGGGAACTTTCAAAAATTGAGAACAGCATCTAGCAAAGGCCACTTAGTTAGTCAACACTCGGGGTTCCACCAATAGGGCTGGTCCAGCCCAATCTGAATCCCTGCACAAAGTAAATGGAGATAAGGTTCCAGTAGTGCATGCCAGAGGACTGTTAAGAAAGACTGTTTGGGTTAATTCTGCCTCGAGTACAGACAAACGCGTCCGTGGGTTGTCTTTGCTCAAGGACCTAGTTGCACATAGTGAGTAATGCAGAGAGATAAAACAACACGTTGTGTACTGCAGGGAGATCTGATTGTTGAGTGAAAACCACATGTAATGTGAAATGCCTGTACACCACTGCTCTCTAAGTGTCACTGTCACTGTTTGTTCATAGCTGTATATAAGTATTAATGTGTGTATGTGTAGAGTTAAAATATATTAATTTAGGCATTGAGCCAATAATATGTGATAAAAGGTGGAATGTCTTGGGGTGACTCTATCATGTGTATCCCCTATCATGCTCTATGCCCAAAAAGTAATATTGTGCCTTTTCTGTGCCTTTAAACTGAGCTAGAAAAAAGAAAAAAAACCAAACAAACTTTTCAAAACAGTTTCCCAAAGACACAGAGATACACTCCTCTGCGTTCTCTGGCTGCAGGAGCAAGAAGGAGCACCCTGCTTGCTTGCTTCAGCCAGCGGTTTCGGTTTTTTTTCCTCTCTTCCCGGTGTGAAACGGAAAGCTAAACTTTGTTCCTGGGACTTTGGTTTTTCCCTTCTTCTCTTCTGGACTGTTCAACAACATCAGAACACATCGGGAGAATTTTTCCCCGAGGCCCGGGGGGTGGGCCCTCGCCGACCCAGCTCCAAGGAGGAGAGAGACCACACCTACAGAAAGACTCTGAAATCTTCCCAGGTTTCTCTCTATAGCGAGAGATTTCATTTCATTATTTAGCATTATTATCCTTTTCCTGTGTGTTTGTTAAATAAATAGTTCTTATCTCATTCACTTTCCTTCAAGGAAAATATCTTTTTTTTCCCGAACCCTGTGGGGGAAGGGTGGTTGTAACCTAGTTTCCGCTCAAAAGATATATTGCTAAATTTTGGCCAAACCGGCACAGTCTGTGATGGCTCGAGGGGAGTCCAGGTCCTCGCAGCCTTTCAGGAGGTTGAACAGGGGAGCCAGCTCCTCTGTTGTGAGTCCCAGCAGAGGACAAACCCAGTTGATAGAACCACAAAGCTGGTGCAGGTCCCTGAGAGTCTTTGGGTTGTCATTGATGGCAAGCTGCTGGGGCACGATGGTTCGTTCACTGATACGAAGTCCCAGATAAGTCCAAGGACAGGTACGTTGGATCTTTTCCTGCTGTATTTCAAACCCTGCCTTTTCAATGGCCTGAACAGTTTTTTCTAGAGTCAAATCTAGATAAGCATCATCTGGTGCACAGATTAATACATCATCCATATAGTGGAGGATAATAGACTTTGAGAACTCTTTGCGAACAGGGGACAGAACACGAGCAACATACCATTGACAGATTGTGGGCGAGTTCTTCATTCCCTGGGGAAGAACTCGCCAGTGATACCTGTGTAACGGAGCTTGTCGATTGATAGATGGAACAGAGAAAGCAAATCTGGGAGCATCATGAGGGTGCAGAGGTATATTGAAAAAGCAATCTTTGATGTCTAACACAGCAAGCTTCCACTCCCGGGGAAGCATGGAGGGCGAGGGTAACCCTGTTTGTAAGGGACCCATATCCTCTATAACATCATTAATATTTCTGAGGTCTTGGAGAAGCCTATACTTGTCTTTGCCAGGTTTTTTATTACAAAGACAGGAGCGTTCCAAGGGCTGTTAGTTGGGACAAGATGACCCTTGGCAAGCTGCTCCTCTACGAGAATTTCAAGAGCGTGTAATTTTTCTGTTGACTGGGGCCACTGTTCGGTCCAGATAGGCTTATCTGTCTTCCAAGTAAGACGAGGGACAGCACTCTTTACAGTGGCCCCTGCTAGAAATCCTGCAGCTTTGGGATTTCTAGTCGGGCTCCCCACTGGCAGAGGAGGTCTCTGCCCCAGAGTGTAAATCCAGAATCAATTACAAAGGGCCGGACTGTAGCCACATGACCATCAGGTCCTTCTACCACAATGTTATTAGCACTCCTCATAGAAGTAGCTGAACCTCCTATCCCAGTGATCCTCCCATTCATCGGTTTGATGCTCCAGTCTTTGGGCCATTCAGCCCGAGAAATGATAGTTACATCAGCTCCTGTGTCTACCATACCCATCAAGTAAGCAACAGCTTTCCCATTACGCAGTTTACAATGCAACATGGGTTTGTCTCTACCCACAACTTCTGCCCACCATATGGAAGGTGTTCTGTGACACCGTGGGAATTCCTGGGGGAGTAAGATAGCCTGTGCAATAGTTGTCCCTTTGCTCATGAACCAGGGAGGGTTATTACAGGAAATGGTAACAGTAATTTCACTGTTTGAGTCCACAGTCTGTACCTCGGGACAGATAAAAAGTTCAGGTGATCCATGCACAGGGTCTTCCCTGATCAGAATGTCTGTAGTGTTATCCAAAAATCCAATTTGTCCCACAGTTACTGTGTGTGGTGCATTGTCCTCGAAGAGAAAAGAAATCTCACTCACCAAGGCATGATGTTTTGACGGTCTCTGATGGCACTTGCATTTGTGACAACCTGAGGGGACAGGCTCGGAATTCCTGTTATACACTTTAGGTTCAGGACAATCTTTAATCATGTGTCTAAAACTCCCACAATTATAACACCTTGGCTTTGCTCTTTGCATGTTATGTGAAACAGCCAGTGCTTCCATCACCCCTTTTGACACTGCCTGGGCAATTGCAACCTCAGGAGATGTTAATTTCGTGCAGGCCTCTATCATTTGCTCAATTGTAGGAGCAGGGTCAAGTGGCAAAGCCCGAAGAACCTTTTAACAATTTTCATTGGCGTTCACCATGGCCAATACACATAAGAGCTCCTTCTGGGCTTCCAAATTTTCAACCTGCTTTTCAATTGATTCCTTAAGTCTGTCAATGAACTTCATAAAGGGCTCATCGAATGCCTGCTTTATGGTGGAGAAATTATGAAAGGGGGTGGAGCCACAAGGTGTTAACAGCAAAGCTTTTTCAGCTGACCTTTTAATATCATCCAGAATCAACTCAGAAAGTACTCTGATTTGATCCTGAGGTTTCATGAAGTCACCCTGGCCGCAAAGCTGGTCAAATGTTAAATTTGCTCTATTTGGATCTCTCTGATAACTTTGGAGAAGGTCCTGTAATAACCTTTTCCAAGATCTTTCCCAAAGCATGTACTCTGATGGAGAGAGAAGACATGACATTATATTTTTTATATCATGAGGAATTAATATGTTTGCGGCAAAGGTAGCTTGAATTAGGTTTTTGAAATAAGGGGAATTGCGCCCAAAATCTTTTCCAGCCTTACACAAGTCTCTCAGCTGTTCAAAAGACAATGGATCCCATCTAGGATTAGCCCCAGTTCTATCATAGCGAACTGGAGCTGCTCTGACTTCAATTCTGTTTGCAAGTTCCCATTCACCTCCTGCTACAGCCTTATTCTTCATTGCTTCCCAGTGATCCTCAGTGTCTGAGAGGTCACTGTCTCTGTCTGAAGAGAAGCATGGAGAGTTATCCCGGTGCGAGACACGACGGGCCGCGCGGCTCTGGGACCGCGGCTCGGCGGGGGCCGGGCCGACTCCCGCCGGGCCGGCGGCGCCGGCATTCCCGGGCTCGGGGGCTTTGCAGCCGGCAAGAGGGGGTGAGGCAAAGGTGGCAACAGGCATTGACTGACTCGGGGCAGGGCTGCCGGTGAAGGGGGCGTGGGTTTGAGCAGGATCCGCAGCTGGGACGGGGGCGGCCGGCGCAGAGACACACGTGGTCGCGGGGGATGGGGACAGAGCCGGGGGGGGGGAGGGTTGCGACAGCCGGGACGCACGCGGCCGCGGGGCAGGGGGCCAGGGCTGGGAGGGGAGGGACCGGAACGGGGATGGACACAGCCGCGGGGGAGGGGGCCGGGGCAGGAGGGACTGATACAGGGACCTGCGTCGCCACGGGGGTTGTGGTCGCAGCCGCGGGGGAGGGGGCCGCCGCAGGGGCCCCCACCCCCGTGGGGGAAGGGGTCAGGACCGGAAGGGGAGGCTCAGTGGCCGGGGGCAGAGGCACCGCAGGTACACGCGGCGCCGCGGTTTAAGGGGGAAGGGGGGCCGATGGAGGAACAGCACGACGCAGGGGCCGGGGTAAGGGAGGACATGACTGTCGGCAGCGCGGGGGATTTTTAAGATGGACAAAAACATGCCTGAGGGTAACATGGGCGTTCAAGTATTTTTGCTTCTTTCTAGGGTTGGATTCTACAGGGACTTGGGGGGTGGGATAAGAGGTGAATTTCGCGATAGGGTTGATCAGGCCGACCTTGAGGAAAGTCTAGGGAGGCCCAGAAAGATGAAGGGCGCTGATGGTGGCTCCCTTGCATGAGATGATTCTGTCTTTCTGGATCTCTCTTTTCACCCCTCTGCCCCCTCCCCAAATTCCCTCCCGGGGCAGCAGGCTGCCTCAGGAGCCCTGTGGCAGGGAAAAGGGGTGACACCGGATGGGTCACACACGCTCTGGGGGGACACACACGGCCCCTGGGACGCCCTCACCTTCTCCCGCAGGCCAGGAGGATGAACCCAACATGGACCCCGACCCCGGCAGCATCTTGGGGTGGGGTCTGGTGCAGCTTTGGGGGTCTGGGGGAAGTCACATCAACCCTAAAACCCCTCCCGGCCCCACAGCCACTCACAGACCCCTCAAACCACCCCACAGCTCCTTGGCCAGGACCCACCCACTCCCTCCATTATAAATGGCCCCAAGAGCCACCAAATCTCCTTCCCATCTCCCCCAAGAGCCACCCAAATTCTCCCCAAGCCACAGAGCCTCCCAGCACCCCAAAACTCCCTCACAGACTGCCCCAAAACCCCCTCCCAGCACCACAAATGGCCCCAATATGCACAAAAGCCCTCCCAATCACCCCAGACCCTCTCCCACCCTCATGGCACCGACCAGGACAGGTTGGTGGACAGGAACACCCACAGCCGGGAGCAGCTCGGGCACTTCAGCAGCGATTTGGGCACTTTGTGGGGCACACCCCAGATGGGCAGACCCAGGCCAGGGACTGGGACAGACAACCGGAATTCCTGGAGAACAGACGGGCTCAGGTGGACACGTTCTGCCAGCACAACTATGAGATTGTGGCCCCAATCTGCCTGGCTTCACGGCCCCCCCAACACCCAAATTCTCCCGAATATTCCTCTGAACACCAAACTCGTCCCCAAATCCCTCAAAAAATTGGTGAAGCTTTGGTTGATTTCTTTACTTTTACCCCAATTTTGCCTGTTTTGACAGGATGAAAGAGGAAACTATTTAGGTTGAAAAAGACCTCCAAGATCATCCAGTGTTGCTTGATGTCACCAGAAGAAACAATTGGACAGAGCAGATGAGATTTTTTGGGCTGTAATGTCAACAAATCCACTCTTCCCAATGAATTTCCAATGTTGATCTGAGTCCCGATGGATGTTCCGGCCCCTGCGCTCACCCAGGTGCCTACGGGGACCCAGGAGAACGTGGAGAGCACCAGCCTGGGGTCTTCCCAAACTGGATCACAGGGAATGTGGGTCACCGGGGCCCTTCCCATGTGGGTCCTCTGATGGGGGATGAAGTTGGAGCAGAGGACAAAGCTCTTGCCACAGTCGGGGCACTCGCAGGGCTTCCCTTACCGTGCCTCCGTTGGTGTCGGGTCAAGGTTGAGCTCTGTGAGAAGCTCTTCCCACACTGGGGACACTCGTAGGGCCTCTCCCCGGTGTGGATGCGCCGGTGGGTGACGAGGTGGGAGTTTCGCTTGAAGCCCTTCCTGCAGTTGGGGCAGCGGAAGGGCCTCTCCTCTGTGTGAATCCGCTGGTGCTTGAGGAGATTGGAACTCTTTGGAAACCTCTTCCCACACTCGGAACACTCGTAGGGCCTCTCCCCAGTGTGGCTGCGCTGGTGGTGGATCACGCTGGAGCTCCGGCTGAAGCTCTTCCCACATTCCCCACACTCGTAGGGCCGTTCCCCAGTGTGGGTCATCTGGTGCTGGAGCAGTTTGGAGCTGTCTCTGAAGCCCTTCCCACATTCCCCACACTCATAGGGCCGTTCCCCAGTGTGGATCATCTGGTGGCGGATCAGGTGGGAGCTGTAGCTGAAGCTCTTCCCACATTCCCCACACTCGTAGGGCCTCTCCCCGGTGTGGATCCTCTGGTGGATGATCAGGTGGGAGCTGTCTCTGAAGCTCTTCCCACACTTGGGACACTCGTAGGGCCTCTCCCCAGTGTGGATCCTCTGGTGGATCATCAGGTGGGAGTTCCAGCTGAAGCTCTTCCCACATTCCTCACACTTGTAGGGCTTCTCCCCAGTGTGAAGCTGCTCATGAACCACCTCTGGCTGGATCTCCGGCCGCCTTCCCGGCACAGGGTGGGTCTTTCCTCCTCAGAGCACCCTGGGCTGGGTTTGCAGCCCCTCCTCCTGTGGGATCTCTGGGGCTTTTCCTCCCCGTTGGATTCCTGCGCCGTGGAGCCGCTCAAAACGGCCTCTTCCACCAGGTTCTGCCACGGGGATTTGTCCTCCCTGGGCTCCGTCCTCAGCTCCTTGTCTGGGGGAGGAAGGACAAGGAGAGGATGGGATTTGCCTCCGTGCCAGAGGGAAGGGGAAGGAGATCCCCCCAGTCTGTCCCCGGCAGGACGGCGTCGGCAGCGGGGTTGTCCTGCAGCCGGGGGCGATGCTGGGCTGGGAGATGGAGCAGGAGAGAGGGGGAAAGGGGCACTGACTTCCCCTCACCTGCCTGGGTGTCCCGGGGCATCTTCCTCTTCCTCGCAGCCTCCTCCTCCATCTGGCCAAGGTTTGGCAATGGGAAATCCTGGTTTGGGGGAAAAAGCAAGGGTGTGAGTGCGTTGGGTTGGGAGTTCCTCCTGCCCAAGTCCATCTCTAGAAGTCGCTGGGCATTTGGTGTCCATAAAAGCCTCCTGGACACCAAGATCCAGCCCAAAAAAACCTCAAACGTCAAGATGCAACCCCAAAACTCCCAAAATACCATGATTCAGCCCAGAAGATTCTGATTCACACCCAAAATTCCAAGATTAAGCCAAAAAAAATAGCAAGAGTTCCCCTTCTCTGTTTACTCCACTTTGGGCTTTTGGGCATCCCCCCTCTCTGGGCTTCTGGGGATCCCGTGTGTATTGGGGTTCCCCCCTCTCTGGGTTTCTGGGGATCCTGTGTGTGTTGGGGTTCCCCCATTTGGGTTTCCTGCTTTTTCCAGGCTGCCAGCGGTCCTGGGAATCCCAGGAGTTCCTGCTTTATGCTCTCCCCACTTCGGTGTCCAACAGGTCCCTGGTTCCCCGCTCACCGTTCTCCCCCCTCTCTCCGGCTGCCGGGGGTCCCCCAGCTCTGCTGTCGCCCCTCTCTGCTCTCCACACTCTGGGGCTCCTGGGCTTCCCCCATTCCTGGCTCTCCTGGGGATTCCTAAAACTGGTGTCCCCCCCATGCCAGTACCAGGCGACTGCCACGTGGCTCTGGAGCCTGACCCACCGGGACCTCCCCAAACCCCCCTCAGGGATGCCCCCATATCCCCCCAAGGGGCATTTACGGCTCAACTTTGGAATCCTGCAAGATCCAAACACCCCCCTCAAAAAAAACCCTCCCAGAGACCCCCCAGGATGTTTGGGGTGAGCTCCCCCTCCCCTGTCCCCTGTGGGATGCGGTGATGTCGATGCACCCAGGGCCAGGGGGGCTGCAGATGCAGAGAGTGGGGGAACCTCGTGGTGCCTCCTCTCCCTGCTCTTCCTCCTCCTCCTGCATAATCCCCCCTCCTTCTCCTCCTGCTTCCACCCTTCCTCATGCTCCTTCTTCATCCCTCCTCCTCCATCCCTTCTCCTCCTCCCCCCAGGACCAGCAGCACCCCTGGTCCCCCATTCCCCCAAACCCCTCGCATCCCATGGGACGAGTGGGAATGGAGCCAGGACAGATCAGGATGGACACGGGGCGGGGCTCTTGGCTGCGCCCACCCACTGGGGGGAACCCAGATAGGGGAAAAGAGAGAAAACTGGTGGGTGGACATAAAAATTTGGAGGTTGTGGCCATCCTGGGTGGGGACTTCCACCCCTCTGGGCTCATCTCATGAGCCTGCAGATTTTGGAGCAGGGAATGCAGAGATTGATGGGAGATCCCAAGGGATTTTAGGGGCAGGATGAGGGATGCTCTGAGCCCTTTGTTGGGGGGTCAGGCTGGAGACCCCACAGTGTTCCCAGGGCCCCGGGATGGAGAGTTGTCACCCCCTTCTGCTTCAGGTGGTGGTTCTGGGGGGACCTCGGCTCCTTGGGGCTCTTCCTGCAGATGAGAACTTGCAGGGACCCTCCTCCAGGTGGCTCCTCCAGGTGTTCCAGGGACTGGAGGCTCACGGTGAAGCCCTTCCCATAGTCTGGGCATCCATAGGGGCTCCCCAGGGTGGATCCCCTGGTGCCTGGTGAGGTTGGGGCTCCTACCAAAGCTTTTCCTGCACTCCTGGCCCAGGTAGGGTCTCTCTCCTCTGAGATGGGACCTCTGGGCAAAGCTTGGGCAGACACAGGACTTCTCCCCCACTTGGATCCTGCGCTGGGAGATCAGCTCCGTGCTCCAGCCAAACCTCTTCCCAAAGGAGATCAGTCCCTTGCCATGACAGCATCTTTGGTGTTTCCCACAGCCCTCCCACTCCATCTGGAGGTCCCACCCCCCATTTTTCTCCCTCCTCCACCCTTTTCCCATCATCCCCCAACCCTCATCCACCAACCAACCCCACTAAGGTGAAGGATCCCACTCCCTTTTTCCTCCCTTTCCTCTCCATCTCCCTCCTTTCTCATCTTCTCCCAAAGCCTCAGTGTCCCAAGCGCTTGGTTTGGGGCTCTCAGTCCCCTCTCCCACTCAGTTTGAGGAGTCCGACCCCCTTTTCACTGCTCTCCCCCTCTTTCCAACGGGTCCCCCCTTTTCCACCCCTCCCCTCACCCCAGAGCTCCTGGCCCGCGGCCGGGGGGGCTCCCAGCACCACCAGTGCCACCAGTACGGCCCCAGCTGCCCCCACACGCCCCATGCCCAGCGCCGGGCGGTGCCGACAGCCCCAGAGCAGCCGCGCTGTGCCCTGGGGGGTCCCCAAAGCGGCCCCGCCCCGCAAGGCGCTGGGAGCACCAGTCCGGAGCAGTGCGGAGCGCGGGCGGGCGGCATCAGCCGTGCCCGGGCAGGGCCGGGCCCCGCGGGGCTCCCGCCCGCACTCGGCCCCCGCCGGGACAGCGCGGGGGGCCCGGCCTGGCCGCCCCCCACCTCCCCCCTCCCCAAATTCCGCTCCGGGGGGCGCTGGGGGCGGGGTGGGCGCAGGTGGGGTCCAGAGGTGCCGGAGCCACGCGTCCCCCGCTGCCAGCACCACCCCCCTCAGGATTAGGGGTGCCCCAAAACTCCCTCAGAGCTGGCGGATACCCCGAAAGCCCCCAAGGAGTGGGGTCCCCCCGGCCTCATCATCCCCAACCTTCGGCTGCCTCATCCCAGGCCCCATCCCACCCATCCCCCTCCCACAGACTTCATCCCACACCCCAATCCACATCCCACCCTTCCCGGGCCCCATCCCGCCCCATCCCATTTCTCCCGGCAGCCGCCACCGGGACGCCCCAAAACCCCGCGTGCCGGGGACTCCCCAATATCCCCCAAGGGGCATTTGCGACTCACATTTGGAGTCCTGCAAGATCCAAACATCCGCCTCCCCCCGCCCCCTCGCAGAACCCCCCTCTCCCCCCAGGAACCAACAAAGATATTTGGGGCTCGGTGCTGGAGTCCTCCAAGGTCCAAAAATCCCCTCTCCCAAAACAACCCCAGGGACCGCCCAGGATATTTGGGGCGAGCTCCCCCTCCCCGGTCACCTGCGGGATGGGGGGGAGCGATGCTCCCGGGGCCGAGAGTTGCGGACACAGAGAGCGATGGACGCACGTGGAGGCTCCTCTTCATGCCTCCTCTGTCCCTCCTCTTCCTCCAGCTCCTCCCCCTTTACGCCTCCTCTTCCTCCCGCTCCTGCTCCTCCATCCGTCCTCCCCCCTCCCTCTTCCTCCTCTTCTGCCCCTCCTCCTCCTCCTGTTCTTTGTGGCTCCCATCCCGGCTTGTCTGCATCAGCCCTGGGGCCGTCCCGTGCTCAGCAGCAGCAGCAGCATCCTGTGCTCTCTCAGCACTCCCTGCTCCTTAGGGAAGGCTTTGGGATTTCTCCCGGCCACAGACACTGAAGCTCACCCCAGCCTGCCCCGCTCCCGTTGCTGTCCCCTCGCTGCTGGGCAGCTGCTGGCCCAGGGCAAGCAGAGACACAAACGAAGCCAAGTCCAGCCCGGCTGCCCGGGCTGATGCAGACGAGCCCCAGGGCCGAGGTCCTGCAGAGCCCCACGGAGCCCTCGGCTCCTCCCTGGGAACGGGTTGTGCTGCGGCTGCCGCAGCGGCCACAGCGAGTCCTGGAGCTGCCCCGGCGCCGCTGCAGCAGGACCCAGGTTCCGGCTCCTGTGCCAGGCCCTGGCCAGGGGCCATCAGATCCATTGGCTCCGTGCCGAGGGGGAAGACAAGAACAATGCATCGGATGCAGCCCCCAAGGACCTCGAGCAAACTGTGCAGCAACATCCAGACCTGGACCTGACGTTTGCAAAGCTGCAGCCGGCAGAGTTCTGTGGCGCAGGAGAGCCGGCACGGGAAGAGATGAAAGAAATGAATTCAGGAGCTGAATTTTCCAGCAATACAATATTGAACATTTCTTAGTAGAACAAAGGCATATCACAGCGCTGGGGCCCTTGGTAATATTGCCAGAGGCGCACTCCATTCGTTTTACTGTGGACTTAAGTACTCTCCTAAACTGTTACATATTCATTAAGCCCAGAAAGTAATTTACACTTCACTCAACTTTCCCCTTCTCCGGTCCCTGCCCCCTTCCACCAGCACGGCGCCGCTTCGCTCCTCTGGATAACTTCAGGATTGAAGACAGGCACCCCCCTCCGGTGCCTCCCCAGTCTCCAGCCTGATTTGTAGCTGACAGTGTCCTTGGGAGGTGTGAGTTTTGGTGAGATAACAGACTTCCTGGGATGCATGCGGTTTATCTTCTTTGTTTCTCTAGGATGTCTTATTCCTGACTCTGTAGTTTCTCAACTCAAAAGACATTTATTATCATGTGTCTGTTAATACTTTTCTTAACATATTACAACTATTTCGAAGTTACAATTTACCTTAATCTCGTTTCTACTTAACTACATTTTACCTTAACACTATTTCTACATAGTACATCATCACTTCTAAATGTTTAAATCCTATATGCGAAAGACAACATTTATCATTCACTCATTTATCACAGTCTTTATTCTCTCTCTGCTCTTCCTCTCTTTACTCTCTTTATTCTCTCTCTTATTCTCTCTTTACTGTCTCTCTTTACTCTGCCTCTCTTTACTCTCTCTCTACTCTCTATTCTCTCTCTCTTTACACACTCTTTACTCTCTCTTTATTCTCTCTCTTTACTTTCTTTCTCTTTATTCTCTCTCTTTACTCTCTTCTCTCTCTCTACTTTCTCTCTACTCTCTCATCTCTCTTTACTCTCTCTACTCTCTTTACTCTCTCTTTATTCTCTCTCTCTTTACTCTCTCTCTCTTTATTCTCTCTCTTTACTCTCTGTGAAAAACGAGGTTCACTCTCCTGTTAGGATTGAAAAGTTTAATAAAGGACAATAAGGGACAAAGATAATAAAGCAAAAAGTCACAGCGCTGGGTGCTTTTGGCACTCTGCCAAGAGCACACCTGGTATCTTGGAGACACCCTTTACATACACCTGGAGTATTCCATATTCATAAACAATTATACATATTCATAAACAATTATACATATTTAAAACCCTTTCCAGGAACAGTTCAAAATGGAATGCAGTTTTCCCGTTTTGTCGGTAGTTCCCGGAATCAGCAGATCGCTGTGGGGATAAGCCTTCTGGCGTCGCATATTCAAACCTTTTTCAGGAAAAGTTCAAAATGGAATGCAGTTCTCCCGGCTCGGTTCGCCCGGCTTGGTAGTTCCCGGAATGAGCAGATCGCTGTGGGGATATCTTATCTGTTGCTGATAGTTGGTAGCAGGAGCCCAAATAGTTCATAAGCATAGCTATTTCTAAGTTTTTGGTTGAATGAAAAAGTATTAAAAAAACCACATCTTCACAACAAAACTACCTTATATAGCATCTGTTTTGTAATAAAGCTATTTTACATATAGCATCTACTTGTGACAAAACTACTGTTTAAAAGGCTACTTTTAACATCACTTATTTTAACATTTGCAGAAAGCCAATATTATAGCATCTATTTATCACAATTCCCCCTCTTCTATTTTTACAAATCATTTGGCTTGAGCAATAATTCTTGTTTTCTGACTTTCATTATTTGCTCATTTTTTTCACAAATCAATCTTGCTTTTTCAAAGGGATCTCCCATATTATTTTGTTTCCTTAACACTATTATTTTTTGTGCTGTTCCGGATGTAGCTAATTTGGGGTCCACAGGCATTGTGACTACTTGCATACCTTGGACTACGCTGGTGATTAGTCGAATAAAACAGGGGATCAAGCAAGGAAGAAATGTCAAACCAGCTGCAGCGCATAAAAGGAAGAATCCTAGCTTCTTCCACCATTCTATTCCCAATACATTATCCCACCAGCTAGCTTTTAACATTGATTCCCATTTTTGGACTGGTACATGGGCTATTTTTCTGATATCTTTGGCTATATCTAGGACGGCATCCCCGTTGTCATCTATTTTCAAACAACAGTCTGATGTATTAAATTTTCCACAAACACCCCCTTCCTCAGCTAATAAATAGTCCAAAGCCAACCTGTTCTGATACACTGCAGCTCGGGTTTGGCTTTGTTGACTTGATATCAATTCTCGTGCTCGGGCAGTCTTGTTTGTTATTATCTCCACAACTGCTTGGAGTCTTATAATACGATTCAGCATATAAATCGGGGTTCGATATCCCCAACTCCCACCTTGTGCCCAGGTGGCTGGCCCATATGTTTCCAGTATGCGTTCAGGGGGCCATTCTTCATCTCCCCACTTTTGATAGCCTCCAATCAATTCCCTTTTATTCTTTTTTAAGTCCTCATAAACAGGTACTCCTAATTGATCTCCATCTGATCCTGGTAAAAGGAAAAATCCTGGCTGTATGATCCCCAGAGTACAACTCCCTTTCTATTGGGGGGGAAGTTTTGGGTATGCTCTTTTTCCACATATCCAAAATAAGCCATCTGGTGCTTTCCAATAATCCTTTTTCTGTTCATTTATATTCTCCCAAAATTTTGATATCTCTGGGATCCCAAAATAAGGATTCTTGTCTGTGTCATTGCATTGAAAAAGTTTGGTTCCATTATTATACTTGCAATTTTTCCCTCCTGTTTTTCTCTGGGTCCAATACAGAGTTGGTTTTTCTGGGATCCACCATGTAGAAGTTCCATTACTAGTTTTATACCTCTTGCAGGGAGTATTTCCTACTTCACTAAGAAAATTCTTTCCAGTGCGCCAGAGACATTCTTCTCCTATTACTGCTGAACTTAGAATCCACCCTCCTGGTCGGCTTTCCCCTCTTATAATTGTCCTGTTCCATTTAAGGAGTTCAGCCGGGCCTAAGCTACTGCCTTTCCATGGCCATTCCTCTGACGTTAAGGCCCCTCCACAGACCCAACAGTTGGTTACATTTAGTTCCTTACTTATTCTTTCCCCCAATTCCACAAACATTTTTTTTTTTCAAATCTTGAGATATCGATTTCCTTTTCTAATTGCTGTTTAAGTTTTGTATATAAATCTTGGCGTGGGGTTAACACAGAATTAGATTGCTGTGTTACTTTAGCCTTTCCATTTACTACTTGTTCTTTTACTAAATCTTGGACCTTACCTTTAAAGGAAAATGTGAAACAAACTCATCTTTTTCCTTTTGGACATTCATTTTTTTTAAGTTTTCTGCAATCCAGTATTTTTTCCGTTCTGTGTACAGGTACTTAGTTTGGAAGGGTTATAACAGTGACTGTTAACGTGGGTGTGTGTAATGAAAAAGGAACCTCGGTTTCTTTTTATGTAAAGTTTCCGGTAGCACTTGTGACATGATTTTGCTGGTATCCCAAAAGATGAGAAAAAAAAACAAGAAGGAGGAGTAATAGAGGTCCGGTATGGCTTATACCCCCACCTCCCATGCCTATGGGGTTGCTGCCCACAGCAGGTGGATATGATCTTCTTGGTGGCGAGTTATAGTTGCCAATCCGGTCTTGCCCTCTATTTCCTTGTTACCTCTTTTGCTCTTTTCCAGGCAAATCAATTGTTAATTTTTTTCACCGTTCTTCAGGCACCTCCCACTTAACAGGCACTAGTAATTCCCATCTATAAGGCAAAGTTATAATCTTAGGGAATAAATCTGTTATTTAACACCCCATACAATGGGGGTGCTGTTTGTGTGATTTGCAGTACCAATTCTACAATTTATGTATTCACATTTAACCCAGCCAGCATGATAGAGGCTGTGATATCTCGAGATTAGGATACAGTCTATTAAAACATGAAGACTTTTTGCAGTTGGATTATTCAATACCACCCAGTCCTCGTTTAAGAGTCAATTTGATATCACCCGGCTTAGATGTTATAGTCCATTTTTTTCGGTTCTTTCACTGGTCCTTTTATTTTGCTGGCGTGGATCTACTCTCTTTCCCTGGTTCGGATCGCTGCCTCAGTCATCAGTAGCACCTGAAAAGGACCCTCCCATTGTGGAGTTAAAGATTGCTCTTTCTATGTTTTTACTAGTACCCATTCCCCTGGATGGATATTATGGATTTTAAAGTCTAAAGGTATGGTTTGAGGGATTATCTCTCTCAACCTCAAATTTTCTAGTGTTGTCTTTTTGTTTGTTTTTTTTTTTTTTTAATGCATGTATTACTCTATATGCATATCTAGAACCAGCAAAAAATAATCACTATCTTGCCTCAACACAGCTTGCAGGACTTCACAAGCACCCACAGCTCTGCTGTTTGAGAGGCAATGTTTCACTCAGTGCATCTTTTAAATTTTTACTCTTCTACTACTACTACTTTTGAAGACTCACCACCAAACACATTCCCTCCCTCAGGCCAGGGAGTGCCCCACAGATCTTCCCCAGCTCGGGTCTGGAGATTTATCACTTGAATGCTGCACAGTCATGGGTTCTCCCCAACCCCTCAAGGAGGCTGAGTCAAACCCCCTCGTTTTTCAATTTTAAATTTTCTTGTTCTAATAAATAAGATTCACAGTACAATAACTACACTGGTCATTTACTCAGATGCTCTTTGAGTCAATAAATCTTATTTTCTTATTGTCAGCCTTCGGGCCTCATTTACTCTCAGAGCCCTGGCTGCACAACTTTGCAGATAATGCGGCAGCCTCTGGCTCCATTCTGAGACAATGAATAGCCTCCAGCCACTGGATCTGGTAACTTACAAAAATTAGCAACAGGCTGCCGTGTTCTCCAAAAGTGGTTGCCAAATTTTTAAAGCATGGGAGAACAACACTTTTTGCAAAAGCTGCTTGCAAACTAACAGTATACTTTACAGAATTGGCTCCAGGATTTTAACCTGCCTATTTTGGCTTTCTATGACAACAAACCATGCAGAGAGGACTGAGAGACACACTTTGTCCACACCTTCCCCTCAGCAGTTCTAAATCTCTTCTCCATAGCAGTCAATTTGCCCCTTCTCTAAGGCAACCCGTCTGGCCGCCTGAAGGCCACAAAAAAAAACCCAACTAACCAACTAACCAACTAACAAAAAAAACAAACTTAGAAGCACTTGAGCAAAACTCTGTTCAAAAAAAACCTCAACCACTCAGAGTTACCCAGGCAGGAGGCCTCAACTCTGAAACAGTTAATTATAAAATTTGGTGCATCTTTTATACAAATCAAGTTTTGAGGGTTCTTCACAATAACATTTTAGTGGTTACTTTAAATAGAGAATTGCCAATTATACTATTATTATTGACTTATTTTCATTATCTATTATGCCATTTTTCTTGAGGCTGCCCACACTTTTGGGTTTATTTCAGCACAACCTCTCAGGCAGATACCACAGTGTTAGCTTTTGTAGTTCTTCACAATATTAATGTGCATTCTCACTTTAGCCATCAAATTTTTTTATAGTAAATTACAATTGCAATTAAGAACAAACAGAAATTTATGCATTTTAAACTTATTCTTCACATCTACTAATAGTGGCTGAATTTAATAATAAGGAGCATACTTTATTTTCTTCACTCGCCCCTTGAATAACCAAAGATCTCGTTGACAAAACTGTGTCCCTGAGGGACAAAACTTAAAGTGAATTAAGAGCTTTCGCACCTCCTCTCGACCTAGGCCTACCTCAAAGGCTATTAAGGGCTCTTGTGTGGAGCGTCTCCGGTACAATGGGAGCTCCTGACTTTTTAACCATTTATTCTTATTAATTGCTGGATTTTTTTTTTTTTCCTGAAGATTCAGTTGTTTCTACAGGCATTCCTGTTTTCAGCGTCTCTCTGCCTTTGCCTTTCCTTTATCTTTTCTTACATACATTTGCTGCATCCTTCCAACCAGTCCACTCAGGGGCCCATTCTGCCCCTCCTCCAGCCCCCACCCCCACTACTGCCTGGGGTGCTCATTCTTTCACAAACTCATTCCTGTAACTCAAACAAAACTCCTAACAGATAATCCTAGTCCTTCCATGTACAACTTGCACTCTCCAGACGTTTTCCTCGCCTTGTCCCAACGCAGCCCTCCCCCCCTTCCAGCGCTCCCAGCAGGCACGGCCAGCAGCCCCCCAGGTGATCGGGGTGTCCTGCAGCCCCAGGGAGGCCGGGAGGCCACAGCCGCCCTTGCCCCCGGGGGGTGGCAGGGTCAGGGACTGCCCAGTGCTGGGCTCGCGGCTGTCCCACAGCTCCAGCTCGGCTCCGCACCTCCCCACAGGCCCCCAGCCCGTGCTTCCAGCCCTGCACCGCTGCGCTTGCTCCTGCCGCTCCGACAGCGGAGGATACCGGCGACTGCAGCTGGCCCTGGGTCAGCTGTCAAAATTTTGGGCAAGATGGGGGAAGGTGCTGAAAACATCTCAATTCTTTTTCTTTCTCCTCTCTTCCTTCTTCCTCTTCCTTTCTTTTTACTTTATTTACTTGCATGCTCACTCTTTCTACTACAACATTTTACACAACCATATTTCAGCAGCTACACACAGGAGTAAGTCACTCTTTAGTTCCCCATATAAAAATTGACCTGGGTTCAACTTTTTATTTACTTCTAGTGTCAAGTCATCACTATCTATCAGAATTGTTTCATATTTTAGCATCTTAGAATCTGTTAACCATTTTTCCGCTTTTTGATTTAGCACATTTCGGACTGCATGAGGTGTACACACAATTAGTTTACTGCCAAAAGTAAGTTTACGGCTCTCTTCTACCAGAATAGCCGTAGCTGCTATAGCTTGAATACATATTGGCCAGCCATGGCTCACTGGATCCAGCAATTTAGACAAATAAGCCACTGGCCTTTTCACTCTTGCTCATTCCTGGGCCAAAACTCCATTGAGCTACTCCACTTTCCACATTCACATACAGATGAAAGGGTTTTTCTAGTGAGGGTAAGCTTAAAGCTGGTACTGAGGCTAATTTTAACTTTAATTCTTCCAATTTATTGTCATTTTCTCTGGTCCACTTCATATTGTCCCCCTCTGTTAATTTTTATATAGAAATTTTACTGTCTACGAATACCCTTCGATCTATAATCTGCAATATCCCAACAATCCAAGCAGGTTTTTTAAACTTACTTCTTTAAAGAAGGAGGGGGAAGGGATAAAATCCCTGCAATCTTTTCAGGATTTAAGTTTTCGGTTACCTTTACTTATTAAGTGACCAAGATACTTTACTTCTGATTCTGTAAACTATAGTTTCCCTTTTTAAAAAAATTCCTGACTTCTGAAGAAGTCAAAGGAACATTTACAAATCCCGTTCCCCCTTGGGCCCCTCCCATCGGTACTTTCAGGCACGGGGGGCCACAGCCAGTGTGGTATTATATGGGGATGTCAATGCTTCTAGGGGGTCCCAGCCCTTTTCTTTCTTTTTCTTTTGCTCGTTTTGTCTCTGGGGTTTCTGATATCTTAAAAACTTTTAATCCTGGTAGTTCTATATCTCCTGTCCAACAAGAGGCATATTCCTTTTCTTCCAAATCGCACGGTTCCTTTGAATTCACAAATGCATTTAAAGTTTGACAAATCCAAGCTTCAGAAGACCCGTACCTAGGCCAGTAGACCTGATCGGGTCTTATTTCTTTTTTTGTCCATTCTATCATACAATACCGAATCATCTTTATTTTATCCTTTTCTTTGTACAGGGAAGTTAGCTAACTTAACTCCCAGAGGACTTTCTTGGGGTATATCTGCTGGCACCTTTTCACTCTTTTTTTCCCTTGAACTCAACTTACTGGTTCTTTGTCCCATTATTTACTAAGTATCTCAAACTGGTACCTGTTCCCCCGTTTTTGCTCTAACCTGCCCCTCTGGCAACTGAAACACCTCCTCCCCTCACAGCACAGAAAACCTTTTTCCTTTTATCATATACTAATATAATGTAATCCACCTCCCTCCAGATATTGAAGTCAGATTTTAAACTAGCAATCTATATTACATATATTTCCATTCACTCTTACTCACTTTTATTTCTTTAATATGTCTCATTCATTCTCACTCACAACAAGAAAACACAATGATAAGGTATCTTGATTTTTAAAATCACTTGTTAGTATTCACCCACGGGTATTATTTTCAAATAAAAATGGTAAAATTCCAAATGTTGTTGGCCAACCCCAGATTCTCTTGGGTATAGTATCCCACACTTCCCGCCTAGAGTAATTTTTCTAGCCTCTGTGTGTTCCAACCCTCAATCCGGCAACTTTTCTGGGATCGGGGATCCTCACTTTCGTCCCGTTTCCTAGTGGATTGTGCCAGGAAACCCCTTTGCTCCCTTTTCCTGGGGGTCCCACCCCTCCTTGGGACCCAGTCCCAGTTCCCCCGGGGGAATCTTTCACTCCTTTTATCTTTCGCTTCGTCTCCTCGCTGGCCGCCTTTCTCGCGAAAAGTCGGAACCGCAGCTCTCAGAGACTCCGCACTCACTTCGCAGGTCTGGGGTAACCAGCCCGCGTCTCATTCACACACCAGTCACCCCCGTATCCGCCCCCCCGGAAATACTTACAACCCCTTTTCTTGTCTGGGTCTTCGTGCACGAGAATTGTGGGGCTACTTGCCGCGGTTTCTTAGGGAGCCTCTTTTTCCCTTTTTTTTTGCTTTATTTGTCCCTTTCTTGTCCACGGGCTGTCAACCTGCAACCGCCGATTCACACCAGAAGAAACGGAGCGGGCCGCCGAACTCGGCGGGGCGCGCCTCCCCCGCTCGGGATCTCCCAGGGTCTCGGAGGCGAGGTGTTAATCCCGGACGAAGCCCCCAATTGTGAAAAACGAGGTTCACTCTCCTGTTAGGATTGAAAAGTTTAATAAAGGACAATAAGGGACAAAGATAATAAAGCAAAAGTCACAGCCCTGGGTGCTTTGGCACTCCTGCCAAGAGCACACCTGCTATCTTGGAGACACCCTTTACATACACCTGGAGTATTCCATATTCATAAACAATTATACATATTCATAAACAATTATACATATTTAAAACCCTTTCCAGGAACAGTTCAAAATGGAATGCAGTTTTCCCGTTTTGTCGGTAGTTCCTGGAATCAGCAGATCGCTGTGGGGATAAGCCTTCTGGTCGCATATTCAAACCTTTTTCAGGAAAAGTTCAAAATGGAATGCAGTTCTCCCAGCTCAGTTCGCCCGGCTTGGTAGTCCCCGGAGATCGCTGTGGGGATATCTTATCTGTTGCTGATAGTTGGTAGCAGGAGCCCAAATAGTTCATAAGCATAGCTATTTTAAGTTTTTGGTTGAATGAAAAAGTATTAAAAAAACCCACATCTTCACAACAAAACTACCTTATATAGCATCTGTTTTGTAATAAAGCTATTTTACATATAGCATCTATTTGTGACAAAACTACTGTTTAAAAGGCTACTTTTAACATCACTTATTTTAACATTTGCAGAAAGCCAATATTATAGCATCTATTTATCACAATGGTGATGACACCAGCTGCACAGCCACATATTAATAGACTGGGCCTGTCTGTTTCTTCCAGTGTTGCTGCCTTCAACTGGAAGTATAGAGAAGAATATAACTTGTGCCCCAGAATATTGGGATATGTCTGGAAGTGTGTGTTATGATCCGGTTACTAAAGTTCTTAGAAATGCCTCTGCCCGAATTAAGGTGCAAACGAGACCATATGCCAGTGACAATAATATGGGTTTTATTTGATAGTAAATATGAGAGAGAGAGAGAGAGAAAGAAAGAAGGAAATAGAAAATGGGGGGGGGGACAGAAAGAGAGTGACAGGGACAGAATAAGGAAAATATCACCACTCCGTGGATCCCAACGATGTTCCGTTGATCCTCTCCATCTGGTCTTGGTGGTGAAGGTCCCCCTGAAAAGCATAGAATCTGATGGGTTAATATACGCTCAGGTTAGGTAGGAAAACCCAGGCACCTCCCTGGGGGGGGAGTTTGCCATTGTCTCCTGCAACAGACTCCAGGTTTGTTGCATCAGGTGCAGTCCTGTGGTACAAGGCCTCAGGAATGACTCTGGGGGGCACTTTGGGGGGTCTTTGATGGATTCTGACACCCCCTCAGCTGCATCTCACGTGAATGTCCTGTGGATGTGCCCTGTGGGGTTGGGGGTTCCACAGCTGGGCCAGTTTGTGTAAGGGAGGATAGGTGTTCACTGCCTCTAACCAGAGGTTACACCCGAAACCTCTTTCCCCCCGCCTCATTTCGGGGGGGGGAGTCTATGTCAACCTGGCTTCTGTGGGCTGTGGTCTCCCCCACCCCAAATTCAGCCAGGGAAGAATCTCTGCTGTGTTTGGCTTTCTTGTGGATGCATTCTTCTTTTTCAGCCTTGTTTTTTTTTTCCTAGGCCTGAGATGATTAAAGAATGGGTTTTCCCTTTATCTAATCTTAGTGGTTTAACTTACAGTCCAAAGTCTCAGTCAGCTATCATCAGGGAGGCTTCTTTGGTTATAGCTTCTTTATATAGTTTTCGTTATAATGAGCAAAACTTTATATCAATGTTTGAGGCATGAATTATTTAAGTCTCTGACAGTATGTATATATATATCTTTGCAGCATAAGCAGCCAGTCAAATCACAGTACACTCTGACTCCTGTCTGTATTGTTGAAGTCAATGACCAAAAAATGCAGATGGGGGAAAAATTTGATTGGTTAGATTGCCCAACAGGAGTTGACATGTTTCCACTTTAAAGATTTATACACATAGAGGGAGGACACACAGGATAATTTAATTTGAATAATTGATAATTGGTTGGGCTTTGTTGTTGGTTGGAGGCAGGAGGGCTTTTTTGTGGGGTGGTGGAGGTTTTGTTTGTTTTTTTCTTCTCCCCAAATAAAACAGATTTTCTCCTCTAGCCTAGAAGGACCTGCAGTTGGAATTACTCTCTGTATGCTCTTCTAAGGCAGCTGAGTAGTATTTATCAAATCTTTCGACATAGCAGCTAAAAAGACGTAACAGAGCTGAGAAGGCAAGAGGCTGCCATTTTGAACCTCACTGTATTTGAGTAACTTAAATCCCTGATTTTTGGTATATTGTCTTGGTTTTACAATAGGATTAATTTGTACTTTGTTTGTGTTGTTTTAATAGGTGATGCGGATGACGCTGTCAACATTGAATTGGCGACGACGGGAAATGGTGAGGTGGTTGGTAACATGTGCAACAGAAATAGGTATGTTCTGAAATGCTTCTCAAGGGCTCCTGCCTTTTTGTCAGCTAATCTTAGAGGGCTTGATCTTGTTTGTCAACACTCAGGCTCTGCAAATATCTCCCACCTTCTGTTCCTCTTTAAAATCCCTTTTTTAGAAGACAATAATTATGTCAGTGATGAGTGGGTTTTTTGAACATGTAATAGAATAGGCACAGGCCAAGTGAGACAATAGTTGATTAATGCAGTGTAACTTCTTTCCCCTTCAAGGTAGGGATGTCCATAACCCAGATTTCCCCTTCTTCCCTCCATGCTGGGTTTGGGTTTGAGGCTGCAGCAGAGAAAAGGGTAGTGGTTATGGGATGTTACACTATGCTACAACTTTGCTTGCTCTGAAGGGTGAGGCTCCAAAAGACTGGTGAGAGCACTGTCTTGTCAGCTGTGGGGAAGATGAACCAGAAAACGGGTGAATGAAATGCTGAGGTTGCATCACGCTGTGGCAGACAAGATCTCATGAAGGGGTTCTCATTGTTTGTTGTTTGTTTTCTTGGTTTCATTTTTTTAAGCCCCTTTGTAAATCCAAGCTTAGAGTGTAATGCTTCTTTGTTACATGGCTATGACATTGTGCAGGCCTCTCGTTTGCACTGGAAAGCAAAGCAAACCAAACACTGATGCAACCCAAGCCTTTCTACGATATTGCTCAGAGTATTTCCCTAATAAAAATCTTTATGTTCAAGTGTATATCAATTTGATACAAGATGTATCTGAAAAGCCTGTTGGAAGAGGGTAGGGGTCAGGATTTTTTATTTCTTTTAAAGTTGTGCTTAGTATTAAATGACATGGTGTTCTATTAAATGAAACATTTGGCATGCTTTCATATTCTTTTGTGCATTCACTGTACCGTGAGATGCACGTTAAGAAAAGAAGTTAAAATTGCCTTTTAAGTGTTTGGTGTGAGGACTGCTTTTGAGTGATGTGATAAGACCAAATGAGCCAGAACTTGTTATCCAAATTGTATTAGATAACAAGTAAAACAGCTCAGTTGTCTCACTGGGAGATAAAAGCTTATCTTGCAGGCTTTGTTAGCTGCATTTCAGTGATTGCTACAGAGTGTACACAGGCTTTGTTTTAATGTCCTTTTGCAGACATGTTATCTGGTTTAGCTTTTCTTGCTGAAGCTGGTCTCCTTCAGTGTACTGGCAACCTCTTAGAACTTTGAATATAATCTTTTGCTGAACATCTATATCTGCTAGGTTTTGTCAGTTGTGCCTAATCCTTTCTTTCTCTCCTCAGGTGTTTATGCACTGGATAGTATAATGCAAAACTGGTTTACACTTTTCACTCCAACAGAAGCCACTAGTATTGTTGCTACAACAGTGATGTCCAACAGCACCATTGTCCGTCTGCATCTGGACTGTCATCAGCAGGAGAAGCTGGCCAGCAGTGCTAGAACACTTGCTCTACAGTGTGCCATGAAGGATCCTCAAAACTGTGCCCTCTCTGCACTGACTCTATGTGAAAAGGATCACATAGCTTTTGAGACTGCTTACCAAATTGTTCTAGATGCTGCTACAACTGGCATGAGCTACTCACAGCTTTTTACTATAGCACGATACATGGAGCACCGTGGTTACCCTATGCGGGCCTATAAGCTGGCCACTTTGGCCATAACGCATCTCAACCTGAGTTACAATCAGGACACACACCCTGCCATTAATGATGTTCTCTGGGCATGTGCGCTCAGCCACTCCCTTGGGAAAAATGAGCTAGCAGCTGTAATACCTCTGGTGGTCAAAAGCGTCAAGTGTGCAACAGTACTGTCAGATATTTTGCGCAGGTGTACTTTGACCACTCCTGGCATGGTGGGACTCCATGGAAGGAGGAATTCTGGTAAGCTCATGTCACTGGACAAAGCCCCTTTAAGACAACTCTTGGATGCCACGATCGGAGCCTACATTAATACAACTCATTCACGTCTCACTCACATCAGCCCACGACACTATAGTGAATTTATAGAGTTCCTCACCAAGGCCCGAGAGACCTTCTTAATGGCTCATGATGGACACATCCAGTTTACACAGTTTATTGATAACCTAAAACAAATCTACAAAGGCAAAAAGAAACTGATGATGTTGGTTCGTGAGCGGTTTGGTTGATGAAAATGCGTGAAGGGAGGAGGTGGTTTGTTTTTACTTGAGCCTGCCTTTGTATCCTTTTGAACTTAAAGAAACAAAGCCACACTGGTATTATATGTGTATAGTTATACTGAGTTTGAAAACTAAACTGTCATGTTGTGAAAGTTTGTGTGTTTAATTTTTTTTCCTTTTTTTCTATTTTGTGTGAGAGAGAGGTTAAAAAAAGGTTTGGTTTACACTGAGTATATGTTGTCAAGTGGCAAAAGCCCACATCACTCTCCTGTTCTTTCTGTATATGTTCACAGTTTCAAAAACAAAACATATATTGCAATGGCTTTAAAAAAACAAACAAAACACCTCCATCCTCTGATAAGTACCTCGAATGGATTCAGCTTTACTCCTTTGTAACTCATCGTTATATTTCAACATATTTAAACAAACCAACAAATGAAATACTAGTAGTTAAAAGGCTGACCATGTGGCTTTGCAGTGCTGTTCATCCAGAAGCATGGCACACAATGCTTGTGCATGTGGAAACTTAGCAACTGTCAACATACATTCTCAGGGATTTATCAAAATAAATTTTTTAAAGTATGAAAGCATTTATTGAACTGTATATATATTATAGTATATGTCTGAATATTGAAAAAATCTAACGTTAATTTATAAAAAAAATCAAATCTATGTAATGCAAAATACTTGAAGCTGCAGTAGCTTGGTTTTAAAGAAAAACTATCTGAAGGACTAAAGTGCGCCTTGCTTCAGGGTTGGCTCAGGTGGTAACTATATGCTGGGCATCTATTCAGAGCCATCTTTTGGATTTCATGGTTGGAATGATACCTACTGGGGGAAGTTTTATATATATATATGTATGCATGTACGTATATATGTATGTACATATATATGTATGTATGCATGTATATATGTATGTATATATATATGTATACACACATAAACACATGCTTGTAACAGGCACTATAGTAAAGAGGGACAACAAAAAATACACAGCCAGAGCAGCAAGCCTTAGCATTAAGAATACAGTATGCCAGAATTGGGGTTTGTGCCTCCTAGCCTAGGAAACTTAAAGAAATATCATTTTTGACACAAAATGCAAAATGATTGACGTGATATATTACGCCTTTTCAGTGAGCTAACAATAAGCTAACCTTTGTGCGCAAATATATATATATAAAATATATATTCTGCATAGGTATTTTGACTTTGTGCAGGACAGAAAGTTGTGTAGGTATGACTGTTCTACTTTTCCGTTCATTTTTCTAATATATTTTATTTTCTCTAGAATTGCTCAAACAAAAGCAGCCTTCTATCTTGCCTTGTCTTAATGCTTTAAATTAACCAAACTGGAGATCTAACTACCAAACTGTTCATTATATTATTAAAGACCAACTTTGATTACAGTATCGTGTCTTTGCTTTAGCTGATAGTTCTGTATCTTTGTGCTTTTTAAAACAGTTTTTGTTTTGGTGCAAAAGTTGTCCAGTGTCTCTCGTTCCCTTCATTAGAGAACATGCTAGAGGTATGTTTGTAGGTATTTTTGTTTAGAAAAACTATTTCATGCTCTCCATTTTATTTATTATAATAGATAAAAAGGTTGTACTTCATTACCCATGTAAACATGCTCATGAAGTTGAAATTAATTAAGATTTGATACAATGATATCAATTTATTTATGTAACTAAATCACTGTTTTATAAACTTGTTACTGATAACAGTTTTTTTTTTTGTTTTGATTAAAATTAGTTTTTTGAAAGTTGATTCTGCCTCCTTTATAGTGTCTGTTTCTGGAGTTAAATTATGTATAGATAGTTCATAGATCTTAAAAGCCCAGCTTGCAACTTTGGTGCATTATGGTGATAAGCAATATGATCAAGAAAGAAATGTTTTGTTCCTCAAAAATCTGCTGAGGAACAGTAGTGTTCACAATTGCAACAGCTCCTTTGCTCATGGAGGAAGACCTGGTGTGTCAGAGGGACCAAATGCTGCCTGCAATTGAAGATGTGTGGTCTATACAACGAACCATAAGCCTTGACATATTGCCCTGGTGGGATGGAAGAGTGTGTAGGAGCATATTTCCACTCAGTGGATTATTTGGGTGACCATGAAAGTTGAGATGTGCTACAGATATATACAAGGACAGTTCTTGCTGTTCTTTGGATTTTCTAAAGCATTTTGTGTATTCTGAACTGTGCAACTCACTCCACCCAGCATGGAGTTCTTGCTCACCAACTAACAGCCAACATTTCTGCATTTTTGGAGTCTTTGCTCTGTAAGATGTGTGTAAGTTTTCCAGCCCTCAGTGAATCATGCAATGCAGAATGGTTGAAAATTGGAGAGGAGTGTTCTGCTTTACCAAGATCTTTATCATCTTAGGTATGTTATATGATGTCATATTTGACTACATGATCTGAACACCTTCACTTTCTTTTTTTTAGTATCTTCAGCTGAAAACAGAATTAGCATGCAGCAAGCAACTATCAGAGATGCCAATGTACCCATGAATTCTGACAGTGAGACTTGTGTCACTGGAAGATTAATGAGGAAAAGTCCTGAATCTTTGTACAACTTGTCATGTAAATATATGAGTGTGGTAGCTGAGGTTAACATGACCAGAGGGCTTCTCCCAAGTTGTATGGTTCTGTTTAGTTAATGTATTCCAGTTTGAATCTCCCGGTTGGCTACTGGCCTTGGCCCCTCGTCACTCCCCCGGGGCTCTCCCATTGGTCCCTGTTCCCTGATCCCGCCTTTCCCCCAGCCCCGGGAAAAACCCTCGGTGAGCCATTGTCCTCTGGATTTGCTTGCCTGCCCTTCGAGGGTGAAGATGTAATAAACTCACTTCTCGGAATGAAGGCAAAGCAAATTCCCTTCCTGGTCTCTTTGCTACTGATTTACAATACTGAACCTGCCTGTGCATTCATGGAGCCAGG
Source organism: Lycocorax pyrrhopterus obiensis (assembly GCA_014706295.1). Classification (NCBI taxonomy): domain Eukaryota; kingdom Metazoa; phylum Chordata; class Aves; order Passeriformes; family Paradisaeidae; genus Lycocorax; species Lycocorax pyrrhopterus. The sequence goes on from JACSVZ010000030.1 coordinate 7,284,004, forward strand.
CAGGGACGGTATTATATGAGTCTTTACCAAGCCTTGCTAACAGCTGAGTTGTCCTGACCTGGTAGTACTAACATTCTGTAGCTTCTGTAACTTCTATGCCTTCCAAGTATTGAATTCTCATGATGTGTTTGCTTCATTACTTTGTCCTAGATTAATTTTCTGCTACAGACAATAAGGAATGAGAAGGATGCTCCATTCTGTAATAGGATTTGTGTGGGTGTTGGGGCTTTTTTGCCTCTTACAAATGATTCAGTATTATGGATACTGTGGATTATATAGATTGGAAAACTGAAGCCTATTTGAAGACAAAGGCTCTACAATGAAATGTGATCTTGATGGTTGCCACCTGCTTTTGACAAGCACAATGGCTTATTCTTTCAGAACTGATCAAAGTTTATTTGACTTGTTTTCATGACTGATTGAAATCTCTATATCTTCAGTGGTGCTGCGCAGTGCAGTTCACTTCACACCATGTTAAAAACTCTCATGGACCAACAGATGATTGTCCCATGTCTCTAACAAGCATGTCTAGATATGTACTGCTCTTGTTCTGTGGAGATAGGAAGACCCCAGGAAAGACATTCCATGAAAAAAAGGTCTGAGGGCTCTTTTAGCAAAAAATGATCAAATATTTATAAAACTGCAGATTTGAATTAATTTTGAAGCATAAGGAAGCCTAGTCAAAATATGTCTCAAATACCTTTTCAGAGCCCTATATTTGAGATATGCAACTGAACACCTCTGCTATCATTGCAAAATGTTATAGTGCTTTCAACACTCCTTTAAATGAGAACTTTTTCAAAATCCAAGATTGCTGTTCAGTAGTGAAGGGAACTGAGCATGATGCTTCCATATCAGACTGCTACTGAATCTTCATTCTTTTGGTGACCTGAGTGAAATATTGAAAGATGTTATATTACTTCTGTATTATGAGACTGCCCAAGAAACTGACTTGTACTCATAAGGTAATTTTCAGATTTCCCTTATATTTTATTGATTCTGCCAGAACGGAAGCCAGCAGAGGATTTTCTTACCCAAATTACATTACGTCTGTTTATCTTTTTGGTGTTTCAACACTTACTTCATTTCCACATCAGTTTCTCCCATTAGAGAAAACTGTACAACTTTTCAACATGAAAAAGAGAAAGGCATATATGGGAGACTCAGATTTTAGATACTAAGGTGCAACTCAAATCCAAGACAGCTTGTCTCAGAGTACTTCATGTCTTATTCTCAAAATTTTTTGGTTTTAATGCTATAGCGGTGAGGCTAAACCTGCATTGCATGTACATTGATGCCTTTTTTGGTGGTCCTAAAATTATGAGCCAAACACAGTTAGGGTGATAAAAAGGGATTTACCTTTTATAAGGATCCTTAGGTGCACAATTTGCCAGGTGGAAAACGCCGAAGATGCAGCCACCGCATAATGCGTATAAGATTTTTATAAGTTTTGCAAATTAGCATATTTGACAAGAATCACCAATTAAAGTTATAATTCATGAGGTAATTCCCTCCTGGTTCAAGCTCCTTCTAAATCCTCCCTCAGATGAGAACTAAACTTTGTTTATAAAGATATGTCTAGAAGAGCTAGTCTCAACCTTGGTTGCTAGGAAAAACCAAGATAGGATAGGAGCCTTAGACCCCCAGCTTAGAAGCTTTTGGAATGTCTTTTGTCTTCCTGCCTATCAGGTAAGGTAAGGAAAAATACTGAAGCTAAGCTACGAATATAATAACAGAGCTACAAATATATGTGTAAAGAATACACAGAATATATAGAAGAGGAAAGGCAAAAATTCAATTTGGCATCATTTCCCCCCTTTTTTAGAGGCTAACAAGACTCTACCTTGTCTAGTCTCTACTCCATATTTAACCACAACACCGGTTTACACAACAGGCTATCACACCAGCTATCATACAGATGCCAACTGTATTTATTTTATCCAGGCCCAATTTGGTAACCATGAGGTGAGGGTGTCAAAGATATAGTCAAAGTTCAAGGTGTTATTTCTGAAAGCTACTTTGTGTAAAATTTGAGTCTGCTTCCGAATTTCAGCCAAATCCTTCCTAATTCTTCCACTCTGGTCCACATAAGAACAAGTGGTGTTAATGATAGCACATACACCTCCTTGTGCAGCCAGTAGGAAATTGAGAGCCATTCTGTTCTGCATAACCACATGAGACAGACCACGGACCTCCTCCTGTAAGGCCAAAATTGCATCTGTAGTCTGCTGTTCAATATGTTTGATAACAGCTGAGATGTTTACGACTGCCCTCTCCAGCTTGACTCTTCTGAAAGAGGGAATGAGAGCTCTGATTATACTATGGAAAAGTGTGGGACGTTCAACGAGGGGATTAATAGATCTTTTCATTCTCCCGTTTGGATTTTCAGTATGATCAAATATTTTTATGTTTGGAATTACAGCCGCAAGGGCACAGGCCTGATCTTTGTCTATGGGCAGGATTTTCCAGGCCTTATTGTCACATATCCAATACCACCCTGTCCCGTATGGTGGAGCTAGTCTCCATGATGTCAGTGCCATCTTTCTCACAGGTCTTGGGCTTATTCTTTCCATGAATTTGGTCTTATGGCAGTATGAAGGAAGAATGGCCTTTCCTGTGGCATTTACAATTTCGCAGGGAACTGTATCATTCCCGTGATCTATTAGGCAGCTCAGGGGTATAGGAGGCAGAAGGGTCTTATTGATTTGTTCCCACCTTTCGGTACGGTTCGCTTTCATTAAAACGCCAATCAGTGGCCAGGTACTACTCCCATCTATAGGTGGCAATTGAGTACAAATCCAGCAATTGTTCTTATTAAGAGCTTTGGATACATTTTGGACTAAGGTCCCATGCAAATCGTGGGGCCAACCCTGAGTCATGGTTACCAATTGTGCAGATAACAGACATGAAAAGAACAGTTTAAACCACATCATCCTGATTTGCAGCAGTCTCTGTTTTCCCAATGGTTTCAGGAGCAGAAGCCTTCTTAACTCTGGAGTAGTGGATCCACGGTTCCTTGCCAGCAACCTTGACCACGGTAAGGGTGGTCAGCAAAACTTGGAATGGTCCCTTCCACTTGGCTTGCAAGGGGTCACTGTCCCACCATTTAACATAGACCCAGTCTCCAGGCTGGAACGGATGAGCAGGTGCGTCCAGTCCTATTGGCCTGGATAACACGATGAATCTCTGGAGCTTCTGCAAAGTGGAACTCAGAGCCACTAAGTACTTCTGTAAATCATTTCTACCCTTCATATGAATTTCTTCCGGGATATGTGGAACCTGATACGGCCTGCCATATAATATTTCATAGGGAATTATGTTGTCTCTCCGCCTTGGTTGTATGCGGATTCTCAGTAAGGCTATAGGCAAGGCCTGAACCCATGTCATGGATATTTCTTGACAGATCTTGCTAATCTGGGTTTTAAGGGTTTCATTCATACGTTCAACTTTGCCACTTGCTTGGGGCCTGTATGGTGTGCGTAGGTCCCAAGTAACTCCTAGAATCCTGCTAATTTCCCCGACAACTGTTGCAACAAAATGTGGTCCCCTATCTGATGACATCCCCAAAGGAACCCCAAACCTTGGAATTATATGATTGAACAAAACTTTCACCACCTCCTTTGCTGTGTTGGTGCAACAGGGGTAAGCCTCAGGCCATCCACTGAAGGTGTCAACTAATAAAAATACATATCTGTATCCCTCTTTACATGGCATCTCAGCAAAATCTATTTGCCAACAATCTCCTGGGAGATCTCCTGTTTTCGTTATCCCTAACACAACTCGTTTGCTCGTGTCAGGGTTGTTTCTACAACAGATTTCACACTTGATTGTTATAGATTGTACAATATCAGTCATTCCTCTCCCTATTGCTACCTTCCTCAGATGTTTTAAAAGATTTTCTGTTCCCCAATGGGTACTTTTATGCTCTTGCTGTGCTATTTCTCAAAGGAGCAGGGGTGGAACCACAACCTGTCCCCGTGGGGTGACAGCTCACCCACTTTCTTTAACCTCAGCCTTAAGAAACTTAATTAACTTTTGGTTTCTATGATCGTATTTTGGGGTAAACTCTGACAAATCTATTTCTTTCTGTGGTACCACTGCAAGAATGCCTTTTCCTGCAACCCCTTTTGTTGTTTCATCAGCAAAGCGATTTCCCAGTTCAGGAGTTGTTTTCCCCTTTTGATGACCTCTGCAATGCATAATAGCTACCTCTGTAGGCTTCCAAATACTCTGCAGGAGTGCGAAGATCTGTTCGGCATGTTTGATTTCATTACCTTGAGTGGTTAGCAGGCCCTCTCTCCTTCCAGATGGCTCCGTGGGCATGGACAACACTAAAGGCATATTTGGTCCTAGAACTCTCGTCAGTGCAATGAGTTCAGTTTTCTGTGATGATACATCTGATGGCAAGGCCTTTGCCTCAGTTACCTTATCCGTGGTGGTGGTCACTGCGTAGCCTGTCACTCGCTTACCATTTCTCATGAAGCTGCTTCCATCGGTATACAGTTCCCGATCTGAATTCTCTAGAAGCACGTCCTTCAGGTCTGGTCTGCTGGAATAGGCCTCTTCTATTGTCTGTAAACAGTCATGCTCAGGCACGTTGTCAATTAATGTAGATGACAAAAACATTGCAGGGTTTACAACAGATGTTGTTTTTAGGGTAACATCATCCTGTTCCAACAACACAGATTGATATTAAAGTATTCCGCTAGGGGATAGCCAGCGTCCCCCCTTTTGTTCCAGTACAGTTATCACTGCGTGAATGGAAACATGCGTACAAATGGAAAAATCCTAACCCCCAACAGGGGGCAACACCTTACCGGTGTAGCCTCTAATTTGAGTGTAATAGTCACAGGCTCAGCTATTTTTGATCTCCCAGGAAAATCACTGGCCCACACTATTGAAATGACAGCATCTTCAACTTCTTTGGGAATTTCTCCATCATTCTCCTGTATGAAAATGAACAGAACAAAACAAAACAGATCAAAAACCCCAAAAATGTTATGGGAAAATAAACCATCCCCAAGACAATGTCTAACCTAAACTTGCCTTGACTGGGACTGTATATCGCCATGGTTGTCTAGTAGAACAGATGGAGCTCTTTCAAGACAGTGAATTTCTGCATATGTGCAATCTGTGCTTTGGATGACCAGTAAACAAACAGTTTTTTGCATACAGATGAAATTCTGGAGGACTTTTTTTAAATATAGAAAAGTAATATTGGCTTCCTAGTATTTTTAACTATAGAAGATAATGAGTGGTTTGCATTAATAAATTTCTGTTCTATAGAAAACCCATATTCCATCATTTTCTTTGTATATCCATACAAAGTTTCATGCTGCAGGCTTTTAATGGTCTCTGTAAAAGTCACTTTTCAATAATGCTGTAGCAGAATGCTCTGCCTGGAATGGGGGTAAAAAAACTCTAACAATGCCTTATTTGCAAAGCCAGCAGTGGTGAATGGAGAAGGGGAGTTGTGCTGCTTTTGCTATTGAACAATGCTCAAACCAGTCTGACTCATCAATCCCAAAGTTAAACATCCTGATAGTGAGGTGAAGATGTGGCAGACATGGGAAGGAAAAAACAAGTCATACTACTGATAACTTATCTAAAGCTGCTGAGCTAACACAACTGGCCTGGAGACATCTGACTGACAGTCAATCACTATAAAAGCTCAGTCCCAGTTTTTAATAGGAGGGTTTTCTAACATAGTCCTTGGAGTGTATGTGTGTGTATGTGTGCATGTGTGTGTATGTGTGTATCACTATACTATACTATACTAGTAGTTATAGCTCCTATATTGTGTAGTAAATAACTGATTAAGATCTTTTAGTCTAATATCATCATAATAAATAATTAATTTTTATATAAATATATCTGGCTTGCCATCCTTAATCCTGTGGGACAAAGTTGTAAAAAGGTTCAATTACACCAGTATAATCCTTTAGACATAAACTGTTGACAAATTCTGGAGCTGAGATTGGATCCAGCTGCACCCGGACTCCTTTCCGAGGAGTTTAGAAAGCCAGAGGGTCCTTTCTGCACCTCGTGACTCATCGTGAGGACTTGTCTCATAAACTCTGTCTGAAGCTCCCATTCTGCCTGCGACAAATGCTTTAGTGTTCTGTTAAATTAGTTTGAGCTGCAGTTTTCTTTCAGGTTTGTCATAGATAAATGTTATAATATTGGCTTTCTGCAAATGTTAAAATGAATGATGTTAAAGTAGCTTTGTTATTGTAATAGATACATATTATAACAGTGGCTTTCTACAAATAGATGCTATATGTATAATGTTAAAGTAGCTTTGTCATTAAGATGTAGTTTTGTAACAATAACTAATGCCTTTATTTCCGTCATTAACTAAACTTAGACATAATAGTGAAATAGCTAATATAGTTATGCTTGTGGTAATTGAACTGTCTGCTTGGTTGGATAACATCCAACCAACGTATGTTGAAGACCCCTGCTACTGACATACCAACTATCAGCAACAACCATCTGCAGAAACCATGGACCAAAGCCCACTCTGATGGTGATAATAAAAACTGACTAAAACCATAGCCAAGAAATGTGCATGCTCGTTGGGGTTTTTAGGAGTTCTGTTTTCTTTTTCTCTTAAAGAATTTTTCCCATATATGTTGCCAGGGGGACAAATTGCTAGGTGCTTAAGAAAAACAAAAGACCTGGCCACAGAGGGCAGGGGTCCAACCAGCTACTTGTCTTTCACCTGGGGAGTTGGGTACAGCCGGGGCTGCTGGTGCTCTCAGCGTTCAGAAGGAGTTCGTCAGGGCTGGAGGCTTCAGCTTTTCAGCTGCCTTCCTTCTACCAGAGAAACCCAGGCTTCCCAAGCCCACCTTTCCCTGCCCTGCTGGGAGCTGGGCTGCAGCCGCCCTGCCTCCGCCGTCGCTTCGATCCTTTGCTACATTGTACCCTGCACACCCTTGCCGGCTGAGACCTCCCGGGGCTCCCACTGCAGCTCCGGAGTTTGATACATCTCGTCTGCCACCCGGGATCTGTGTTCGTCTCTGCTGTTCCAGCCTGCTGTTCCCGAGGGTCCGGCCGGGCACGGGGATCAGCTGCCCAGGTGGTTTGTTAAGCTTTTTGTCCATCCCTTCCCGGGACCCCAAGCCACCATTACCGTGTGCTCCCCGAGCTCGCTCCAGAGTGCCCCCTGCAGCCTCGGGGGAACCATCGCACCTGCCCTGCTCACCGGGAGCCGCCAGCGCCCCTGCCGGCTGTGACTGGAACTGCACCAAAGGGGAAAGCGCCTGACAGCCGAGAGAGGCTGTCACTGGGTTTGTGGTTCTGTTTGCTGTTACTGACATAGTTATTGTTGCTTGTTTGCCTTGTCATACATATAAATATATATTAGTAAAGAACCATTATTCCTACCCCTCATATCTTTTCCTGAAAGCCCCTTAATTTCAAAATTATAATAATTCGGAGAGAAGGGGGTTGCATTTTCCATTTCAGGGGAGGCCCCTGCCTTCCTTGACAGACACCTGTCTTTCAAACCAAGACAATGCTCTAAAAAGGTGGACCCAAGGAGAAGCCATGCTAAACAGCTCCTGGAACATGTAAACTAGTTTAAGGAAAAGTTTGAATATGCATAATTGATTATGAATATGCACTAGGCTGATGCAATAGGACAAGTATGTAAAGGGTGTCTCCGAAATAATAGGTGTGCTCTTGGCTGGGTGCCAAAGCACCCAGCGATGTGAATTTTGCTTTATTATCTTTGTCCCTTATTGTCCTTTATTAAACTTTTAAATCCTAACAGGAGAGTAAACCTCGTTTTTCACAAGGTTCGTCTAGTAGCAATTACATTTTTATAAGTGAGTATAAGTAACATAAGTGCATCAAAACTGACATGCAGCTTACATAAAGGGAAACCTTGCTTTCTGAGTTCTGCCAATTTAGATTTGTAGTTCCATAGAGTGGATTTTACTAGAAGTAAATTTATTTCACTCAGATGCCTTCAATCTGATTAAAATACAGATTTTTACTGAAAAATAATCCAGCCTTTCATTTCTGATTTAAAAACAAAATTCCCAGTAATTAATCTAATTTTAATGCATGATATAATTTGGAAAAATAGGAATATAGCTGTCCTGGTTTAAAAGAGGTGTCTGCCGAGGAAGGTGGGAACCTTCCTGGAATGGAAAAAGATGACCCCCCTCCCTCCAAATTATTATAACCTTTGAAATTACGGGGCTTTCAGGCAAAGATATGGGAAAAGGAATAACAGTTCTTTACTAGAATATATATAAAGACAGACAAACAACAACAGCAACAACAACAAAAAAACCCCAGAAAACCCAATTACAACCTTTTTCCTGTCTGTCAATCAATTTTTCCCTTTGGTGTAGCTATGACCACAACCGGCAGTGGGGGCTGATGGCTTGTGTAAGGCAGAGAGGCTGCAGTCACTCCCCCGCAGCTTCAGGAGGCGCTGTTGGCGCCTGCTGAGGCAGAGGGCGTGCAATGACTCCTCTGCAACTCCAGGGGGCGCTGTTGGCTCAGGCGGCTTCAGAGGGTGGCCAATGTGAGCTCTGATCCTCCCCATGGGGTAATGGCGGCCTTGGGGAGAGACAGAAGGTGGAGGGGGGTGTTTCAGTTTTCCCCTGGCTCTCGCATGTCCAGTGTGGTGTCCTGGCAACAGCACCAGCAGCTGAGGCTCCAGCAAGCAGCTGGGAGGTGCTCCTTCCGGAGAGAGGGAGGAGGTGGAGGCCCGGTTTTCCCCTGAGGCACCCATGCAGATGGTGAGGGTCTCTCCCAGCAAGGGCAGGTGTTGAAAAGTCCCAGTCCAATGGCCGCTCTTGCGAGCAGTGGCTTACCAACGGTAAGAAGAAACAGCAAGAAAGGTTCAGCAGTAGCAGCAAGTCCCCATGGCAGGAGAAGTCCAGCACCAAAACTCACAACCATCTGCCCTCCAAGCCGGGCAAAGACTGCCCCGCCCTCAGATCAGAAACTGCCAAAGCCACCTGGCTTCTCCCCCTCCCCCAAGCATGACTCCCAAGTTCTCCTTTCCCTTGGCCGAGTCATTACTCGGGTATGTAAGAGTGCTTGGCCATGTCTTTTGTTTCTTAATTCCCGTTATTTGTTTCCCGGACAACCCCCTCCCCTCACAGCCTCTTCCTTTCAGATGGGACAAAATTCCCTGAAAAACCCAAACCCACAACAATAGCTGATACCTTTACATTATTGGCAAGTAGGATACCCTCAAGTATTCTTTTGCTCTGCAGTTTTGGCTAGGAATAAAGTGTTCATAAATAAACATTTTCCCATTTTTTTGAGTGCTTTTCCCCTTCAAAGTAGACTTTTTGCAAGGATTAATGGTGAAGGAAGGAGCACAAACCAAGAATTGTTATGTCCAGCCCTTGCCTTGTGACAATGCAACAAATAGTACAGGTTTTTTTTGGTATTTCAACATTACAAATGACATTGAATATGAGATAAAAAGCTTTAAAGATTCTTAATCCGGAAGATGACAGTGTGTCAGGAATATTTTTACTGAGAGAAGAGATTGCTAGGATTTGCCTCCCCTGTACAAGTGTGCACTACATTGAAACCTAAGTGGTATGTAACAAAAGGTTAACCACAAGTAATATTGTAACAAGATGTGCAGGTAAAGCAAGCAAGATAGCAGAGCGAGATAACATGCGCCATCAAAAGCAAGATAGCAAGTTTTAACGGAACTTGCAAACTGCAAAATAGCTAAAAACAAGTTAGACTGAAAAACAAGAAGCACCGGGCATGCGTTGAAGATAGAGGTAAAAAGTCCAAACGTGAGGAAGATGCAGGAGAATGGGACCCTTGAACAACAAATCAATATGATTTTGCAAAAGCCTATTTATTGTTTACATTACACTATTCTTATGCATTCTTGCAACTGTAGTTCACGCGATCACGCATGACTTGATTGGTCCCTCTATGTTGTCTACGCACTCTGCATGCACTTTTCAGAGAACTTGATTGGTTCTAGTCCAGGATGGTACAGTCTCTCTTTGTCTACTTTCTTGCTGTCTTGTTATTTCGTTTTCTAGCGTCTTCTCTCTTGATTTAGCATAGCTTACATTCCAGTGACTCTGATAAGGGTAGCTGAAGATAACTTGGCTGGGGCACTCTGACAGGATTTGAGTGCTTTACAACAGGAAGACTACAGAAGACTTCATCAAAAGACCACCAGAAGACTGACGACCACTGCAGAAGGAACTGACACATGCACGAAAGCAACAAACTTATAAAATCATGACACAACTTTATGCAAATATGAGTATGCTAATGATATGTTGTAATTGTGACGTTGCGCGGAAGGACTTTTAAAATGTAACTGAAGGCTAAAGAAGATTGAGTGAGTTTTTGGTGGAGAGATCCCCCTCACTCCCAGTGAGAGGGGTTGATCAATAGTTAACTCATGTAAGCACGAGTTAACTATTAAGAGTCAGCAAATGTTAATCATAAGCCCAAGAAGCAGGATGCGCCTTAGCCTTGTCAAGATAAGAGGAACAGGACCTGTTGAAACCAGCGCAGAAACCACTGAATCAGCCAATGAAGGACTGCGCATGCTCCGGAAAGAAAGGTGAAAAGTGCATTGTGAGGTAGACTACTAGCCTTTGTCAGAACGACCCCCGAGGAAGAAGAGGAGCCTTCCTCAGTTCGACCACCAGGGTACACATTGCATGCATGGGACACATATGCTAATGATATTAATGACTTCCAAGAAGTAATTTGTATAACCACTCATATCCCAAGGAATGTGATGAATATTCATGAATTTTAACCATATACTGTCCTGTATGGAGTGCTCTGTGTGTGTGTTAGGAGGAGCGATCCCCCACGCACCCGGTGCCAAATAAAGCAAATGCCCGCTTCTCTGACTCTGTCTCTGAAGTGTCTCTAGGCTCGGTTTGGAGCGATTCAACTGGCACCCCAGATGGGACCCTCTCTGCCCGGCTGCCAGATCCAGGGGTAAGCAGACCTACCAGTCGAGACCCTGAATTTTCAGGGGGAGCTCAATGGTCCTTTGGCCCACGGTAGGGGTAGACAAGGACCATCTGCACCAAATTAAGGTATTTGCTATTTTTTTTTAAGCAGAAATACCCCTGGGTCCAGAGTTCAAGTTCCCGAGGGTGGGTTGAAAACCCCGAGAAGACTGGGTCTCCCAAAATTAGTCCTGGGCAAAAGGAAAGGTACCTTTAAGGGCTGGGGATAGAGGCCCCCAGGGGAAAGAATCCCCACTGTTGTATTAGGGGTTAGAGATCCCAGGGGTTGGACCCCACTGTCATGCTGTGTTGCTATTTTGTTACTGTGTTTTTGTGGTTTTACTGTGGAATGAGTGGGAGAATGAGTGGGAGAATGAGTGGGAGTGGGTGAGACGTGCTGCCAGCATGAAGCACGTGTGGAGCCCTATCTGCATTTCCATAACCCGGTGACTGGAACGGCCAGAGAAAAACGAAGCGATTGGCAAGGAGTGAATGAGTATAAATCATATAAACTGTTGGTTTTGAGTTCAACCTTGTTATCCGGAGGGAGGCAGACTGTATTACTGGAGGGGAAAGATTTTACCTATTGATTAAGAACACCCAGACCCCCAACGCCTTTCTAATATAGCTCCATCTGATTTCCCTTTTGAAATCCTGTGTTTAGTGTGTGAAAACAGTTGTGAAGCTTGTATTTGTGTGCATGTATTAATTGTGAGAGAAAGTGGTATTGTACTTCTACTAGAAGGAGTGGGTGGTGTCCAAGCTGCTGGAGGAGACAGCTTTGTATCAGACTAGAAAGAGCAGGAATAAGGAGCTTGGCAGAAAATGAAGGTGTAGATAATGTTAGAGTAAGGGGAGAGTGGCAGACAATAGTGAGAGATTTGCGAGGAGCATCTATTGTGGCTTTAGTGTGTGGAAGCAGGAGGAGATATGCAGGAAGTGTAAAATAAGGTTTGCGTGGAAGAGAGAAGAGAGGGAGAAAAAGGAGAGGAACAGACAAAGGAGGCAACAGGATCATCAGTAAGCAAGGAAATAACCCAGAAAAGTCTGTTAGGATGTGTGTTGGCACAGTAGAAGGAACTAGGAGGAATCCCTGGAAGGACTATGAAAAAGAGCACCCTAATTAAATACTGTAAGCAATGGTGGCCACTGTACAAATTAGATGATGGTGAAAAGTGGCCAGAAAATGGGATTTTGAACTATAACACCCTACTGCAATTAATGTTATTTTTAAGGAGGGAGAATAAATGGGATGAAATTTCATACACGGATGCTTTTTTTACTTTAAGACGCAAACCAGAGTGGCAGAAACAGTGTGGCATCAATTTGGCACCACAGGACTCAATGGTCCTTCTTTTAGAAAAGGAGGCAAAAGGGAAAAGCCGCATGAAGAGGTGTTGCTCATCATGCAGTATAGGGCAGAGATGTTTAAAGCTCAAAGTTGAGGGAGACCAGGATCCCTTAGAAACCCAGTAGTTAATGAAGTGCAGTGGTGACACCCTAACATCAGGGACAACGTCCCCACCGTCCCCAACATCCCCGGAGGATAGTGGGGATGAAGGGACAAGTGAGGCTAGCTCAGGAATATCATCCAGAACTAGGAGCAAGGCCCCTATAGAGAAGAAGCTTATAGCACCGCTCAGACAAGTGGTAGGGTGTCTTGGGGTGACTCTATGATGTGTACCCCCTATCATGGCTCTATGCCAAAAAATTAATTTTGTGCCTTTAAACTGAGCTTGAGAGGGGAGGGAAAAAAAACCAAACAAACTTTTCAAAGCAGTTTCTCAAGGACACAGAGATATACACTCCTCTGCATTCTCCAGCTGCGGTAGCACGGAGGAATCACCCTGCTTGCTTCTTCAGCCAGCTTTTTCGTTTTTTTTTTTTCCCTTTTTCTCCGGCGTGTTTCCTGGGACTTAGGTTTTTTCCTTTTTTTCTCTTCTGGACTGTTTCAACAACATCAGAACACATCGGGAGAATTTTTCCCCCAGGCCCAGAGGTGGGCCTACGGCCTACGGCCTCACTGACCCAGCTCCGAGGAGGAGAGAGACCACATCTACAGAAGGACTCTGAAATCTTCCCAGGTTTCTCTCCACAGCGAGAGATTTTATTATTTAGCATTATTATTCTTTTCCTGTGTGTTTGTTAAAATAAATAGTTTTTATCTCTTTCCTTCGAGGAAAATTTTTTTTCCCGAACCTGGTGGGGGGAAGGGTGGTTGTAACCTGTTTTTCTCTCAGAGGATATATTGCTAGATTTTGGCCAAACTGGCACATAGGGTCAGACGGAGGAATAACAAAAGTTAAAGCACCATTTACAGCTTTGGATTTAGATACCTGGAGGGAGGCAGCCTGAATGTATAGAGAAGACCCTGAAAAGGTGGTAAAGAGGTTTCAATTAGTTGTTAGAAATCAAGATGTTGATTGGGAGGATATAGATTTAATGCTATCAGAGTTAACTGAAACAGAAAAAGCAGCTGTAGTATCCAGGGCAAGAACACATGTGCAGGGACAGATAGCTGCTGGGATATTGCATGGGAATGTAGATAACATTTTCCCTACAGCAGATCCACATTGGGACCCAAACGATCCACAAACATATCCATTTTTGGTTAGATACAGGAAATTAGTACCCTGGGGACTGCTAAACACTATACTCAAAACAGTTATTTGGTCATTGTTACTCAGTATTCACCAGGAAACCCCTGAGTCCCCAGGCTCATTTGTAGAAAGGCTAAGGGATAACATGAGGAGACACACTACACTGAATCCAGCTTCTGAAATTGGGCAGCAACAGTTAATATCCTTATTGATGGGTCAATCAGCACCAGGTATACGCAGAAAATTGCAAAAGGCTAAGGAGCCAGATAACTGGAATTTAGAGAAACTTTTAGCAGCAGCATGGGAAGTTTATAAAAACAGAGCATTGCCCCTTACGGTGGCGGTTGCCCAGGTTACAGGACAGAGACTCCCCAGAGGTGGGAGAAGACCTCAACCTAGGTCTGCCTAGGTTGGCCGGTTTGGCCAAAATCTAGTAATATATGCCCTGAGAGAAAAGCAGGTTACAACCACCCTTTCCCCCACAGGGTTCAGGAAAAAAGGAAATTTTCCTCGAAGGAAAGTGAAAGAGATAAGAACTATTTATTTAACAAACACACAGGAAAAGGATAATAATGCTAAATAATGAAATGAAATCTCTCGCTATAGAGAGAAACCTGGGAAGATTTCAGAGTCCTTCTGTAGGTGTGGTCTCTCTCCTCCTCGGAGCTGGGTCGGCGAGGGCCCACCCCCGAGGCCCAGGGGAGAGGCTTTCTTAGATGACTTTTCCTGACTACCCTTCTTCCTGGGACAGGGTTTCCCTTTGTCACTTGAGTCTCTATCTCGAAACACTCTCCAAGCTACTTCTAACAATTTACTCATACCTTGAGCCCCTTCTAACTTTTGCAACTTTCTCCTTATATCGTTTGAAGCCAGACCTATAAACAAATAAGCTAGGGGGTTTCCCCCTTCCGTTGTATCAGGATTTATGTTTGTGTATTTGAGGGCAGCTTCTTTGAACTTATTCAAAAAATCAGTAGGAGCTTCATTAGGACCTTGCTTCACTTCGTAAAGCTTTGCCCAGTTAAGAGCTTTAGAGACCCCATGCTTTAACCCATATACTATGAGATCTTGATACTGTTTTAATCTTTGCATTTCTGCTGGCACATTTGGGTCTCACCTTGGATCATCTGTTGGAAAAATTTCTGTGACCGTACCTTGGAATATCCCGTTAGCTATGCCTAATTCCACAGAGTCTGTAATAGCTTTGTTTACCATCTTACCATCTGGGACCAAAGTCCCAGGAAACAAAGTTAAGCTTTCCGTCTCACGCCGGGAAGAAAAAAAAACCAAAACACCTGGCTGAAGAAAGCAAGCAGGGTGCTCCCTTTGTGCTACCGCAGCCAGAGAACCCAGAGGAGTGTAATCTCTGTGTCCTTGAGAAACTGCTTTGAAAAGTTTGTTTGTTTTTTTTTTCTCAAGCTCAGTTTAAAGGCACAGAAAAGGCACAAAATTAATTTTTTGGGCATAGAGCTTGATAGGGGATACACATCATAGAGTCACCCCAAGACATGTGGGATCAAGCAATATCTCATCATAACTGCTAAATCACTCCTGTCAGGGTTCTGTGTTTTAATTGCTCTTTGTACCAAAGTAGCCACTTTGTTTGGATTTTCTTTATATTTTCCCACTGTACTCTTCCGTTGTTCTAACTCTATAAGAAAGCAAGCAGGGTGCTCCCTTTGTGCTACCGCAGCCAGAGAACGCAGAGGAGTGTAATCTCTGTGTCCTTGAGAAACTGCTTTGAAAAGTTTGTTTGTATTTTTTTTTTCTCAAGCTCAGTTTAAAGGCACAGAAAAGGCACAAAATTAATTTTTTGGGCATAGAGCATGATAGGGGATACACATGATAGAGTCACCCCAAGACATTCCACCCCTTATCACATATCATCGGCTCAATGCCCAAATTAATATATTCTAACTCTATACACACACATTAATACATATATACAGCTATGTACAGTGACAGTGACACTCAGCAAGCAGTGGTGTACAGGCATTTCACATTACATGTGGTTTTCACCCAACAATCAGATCTCCCTGCGGTACACAACATGTTGTTCCATCTCTCTGCATTACCCACCATGTGCAACCAGGTCCCTGAGCAAAGACAACCCCACGGATGGGTTTGTCTGTACTCGAGGCAGATGTAACCCAAACAGTCTTTCCTAACAGTCCCCTGACATGCACTACTGGAACCTTATCTCCATCTACTGTATGCAGGGATTCAGATTGGGCTGGACCAGCTCTATTGGTGGAACCTCAGGCATTAACTAACCAGGTGGCCTTTGCTAGATGCTGTTCCCAGTTTTTGAAAGTTCCCCCACCCAGTGCCTTCAAGGTGGTTTTCAACAATCCATTGCACCATTCCACTTTCCCAGCTGCTGGTGCATGATAAGGGATATGGTACACCCACTCAGTGCCATGTTCCCTAGCCCAGGTGTTGATAAGGCTGTTCTTGAAATGAGTCCCATTGTCAGATTCAATTCTCTCGGGGGTACCATGTCTCCAAAGGACTTGTTTTTCAAGGCCCAGGATGGTGTTACGGGCCGTAGCATGAGGCACAGGGTAGGTCTCCAGCCATCCAGTGGTGGCTTCTACCATTGTGAGCACATAGCACTTGCCTTGGCGTGTTTGAGGCAGTGTGATGTAATCAATCTGCCAGGCCTCCCCATACTTGTATTTGGACCATCGCCCACCATACCACAGGGGTTTCATTCGCTTGGCCTGCTTGATCGCAGCACACGTCTCACAATCATGGATAACTTGAGAGATACTGTCCATGGTTAGATCCACCCCTCGGTCTCGTGCCCACTTATAGGTGGCATCTCTGCCTTGATGACCTGAGGCATCATGGGCCCATCGAGCTAGGAACAACTCTCCCTTGTGTTTCCAATCTATCTGTGACACCTCCATCTTTGCAGCCTGATCTACCTGTTCGTTGTTTCGGTGCTCCTCATTAGCCCTACTCTTGGGGACATGGGCATCTACATGGCGGACTTTCACAAGTAGCTTTTTTACTCAGGCAGCAATGTCTTTCCACTCTTCAGCAGCCCAGATTGGTTTTCCCCTGCGCTGCCAATTAGCCTTTTCCCACTTTTCCAGCCATCCCCACAGAGCATTGGCTACCATCCACGAATCAGTGTAGAGGTAGAGCTTTGGCCACTTCTCTCTTTCAGCAATGTCCAGGGCCAGTTGAACGGCTTTGAGTTCGGCAAGTTGGCTCGATCCACCTTCTCCTTCAATAGCTTCTGCAACCCATCATGTGGGACTCCATACGGCTGCTTTCCACTTTCGTTTCATTCCTACAATGCGACAAGAACCATCAGTGAAAAGAACGTAGCAAGAGTCTTCTGCTGGCAGTTGGTTGTACGGTGGATCTTCTTCAGCACGTGTCACTTGTTCTTGTTCTTCCTCGTCACTGAGACCAAAGTTTTCACCTTCGGGCCAATTTGTGATTATTTCCAAAATCCCAGGGCGATTCAGTTTTCTGATACGGGCGCGCTGTGTGATGAGAGCAATTCATTTGCTCCATGTGGCATTGGTGGCACGGTGGGTAGAGGGAGCCTTTGCTTTGAACATCCACCCCAGCACCGGTAGTCGGGGTGCCAGGAGGAGCTGTGCTTCAGTGCCGATTA
The DNA here is from genome assembly GCA_014706295.1 of Lycocorax pyrrhopterus obiensis. Classification (NCBI taxonomy): domain Eukaryota; kingdom Metazoa; phylum Chordata; class Aves; order Passeriformes; family Paradisaeidae; genus Lycocorax; species Lycocorax pyrrhopterus. The sequence continues at coordinate 7,301,220 of JACSVZ010000030.1, forward strand.
CCTCTGAGGCAGCTTGGATTCCTTCATAGGCTGCCAAGATTTCCTTCTCTGTTGGGGCGTAGTTGGCTTCAGATTATCTGTAGCTTCGACTCCAGAATCCCAGTGGTCGGCCTCGAGTCTCACCAGGCACCTCCTGCCAAAGGCTCCAGGACAGACCATGGCTCCCGGCTGCAGAGTAGAGCACGTTCTTCACTTCTGGTCCTGTCCTGACTGGGCCCAGGGCTACTGCGTGAGCGATTTCCTGCTTGATCTGGGCGAAGGCTTGTTGCTGTTCAGGGCCCCAATGGAAATTGTTCTTCTTGCAGGTAACCAAGTAGAGAGGACTCACAATTTGGCTGTATTCAGGAATATGCATTCTCCAAAAGCCTATGACACCCAGGAAAGCTTGTGTTTCCTTCTTGTTGGTTGGTGGAGACATTGTTGTGATCTTATTGACGACCTCAGTGGGAATCTGATGCCGTCCATCTTGCCATTTCACTCCCAGGAACTGGATCTCTCGAGCAGGTCCCTTGACTTTGCTCCTCTTGATGGCAAAACCAGCTTCTAGGAGAATCTGGACGATTTTCTCTCCTTTCTCGAACACTTCTGCTGCGGTGTTCCCACACACAATGATGTCATCAATGTACTGCAGATGTTCTGGAGCCTCACCCTTTTCTAGTGCAGTCTGGATTAGTCCATGGCAGATCGTGGGACTGTGTTTCCACCCCTGGGGCAGTGGGTTCCAGGTGTACTGCACACCCCTCCAGGTGAAGGCAAACTGAGGCCTGCACTCTGGTGCCAAAGGAATGGAGAAAAATGCATTAGCAATGTCAATAGTGGCGTACCACTTTGCTGCTTTGGACTCCAGCTCGTACTGGAGCTCCAACATGTCTGGCACTGCAGCGCTCAACGGTCGAGTCACTTCATTCAAGGCACGATAGTCCACAGTCCATCTCCATTCTCCTTCAGATTTGCGCACAGGCCAAATGGGGCCGTTGAAGGGTGAGTGGGTTTTGCTAATCACCCCTTGGCTCTCCAAGTCACGGATCTTCTTGTGGATGGGAATCGCAGCATCTCGAATTGTCCGGTACTGTCGGTGATGCACTGTCGAGGTAGCAATTGGTACACTTTGTTCCTCCTCCTTCAGAAGGCTTAGTGCAGATGGGTTCCCTGATAGTCCAGGCAACATATTCAATTGCTTAATGCCCTCTGTCTCCACAGCAGCTATTCCAAAAGCTCACTTGAGTCCCTTTGGGTCTCTGAAATATCCGCTTTGGAGGAAATCTATGCCCAAAATGCACGGGGCCTCTGGGCCAGTCACAATGAAATGTTTCTTCCACTCATTTCCAGTCAGGCTCACCTCAGCTTCCACCAGGGTCAAATTTTGTGATCCACCTTTTACACCAGTATTATAAATGGATTCTACCCCCACATGTTGCGATGGGAGTATTGTATACTGCGCACCAGTGTCAACCAATGCATCATATTTTTGTGGTTCTGATGTACCAGGACAAAGAATCCACACAGTCCAAAAAACATGGTTTTCCCTGGCCTCTACATGGCTAGAGGCAGGGCCCCTCTAATTCTGGTTATCCTTCTTTCCCCGGGCATCCATCGTAGAGGTTCCTTCGAGGGGATCAGACATGTCATCGTCTTTTCCATCATTTCCAGCAGATTGGCTATGGGCAACTGGAGCTACTTTCTTTTTAGTAGAACTTCCTTTCTGAGTCTTGCGCTCCTTCAATTCATGCACTCGCGCTGCCAGAGCAGAAGTGGATTGTCCACCCCACCTCTTCATGTCTTCCCCACTGTCACACAGGAATTTCCACAGCTCACTTCATGGGATGTACTTCCTCTCTAGGGAACGTCCTCGTTGGGTATCAGAATCTCGGATCTCTACTGCCGAGATTTGGAGAAAGCCCTCTTTGATCTCTTTCTTGATTCCCTGGAGATTGTTCTCCATCTTATCTTACAATTTCTGCACACGTTTTTCCACAGCTGCGATTTTCGCATGTGTTGGGCCATGCACGGAGTCTGCATATGCTCGGAGCTTCGTTGCCATATCCTGCACGGTCTCATTTGCACCGTAATCTGGTTTCATCAGTGCTAAAGCAGAAGTATATTCTGATGGCCCAAGCTGTATGAGCTTTTGCCACATGAAGGGACCAACTCTGGCCTGGTCTGGACTCCTCAATCCTGGGTCATCTGTGAAGACAACCTCTACCACCCCTAGTTCTCTCAGGCATTGAATCCCTTGTTCTATGGTCTTCCACTGGGTTTGCTGCATATAGAGATCATCCGCGCACAGATATCTTTCCCTCACACCACTCAAGAGCCATCTCCAGACACCGGCAGAGTCAGCCCCCCTTATCATCCTTTGGTCGATAGCTGGATCACGTGACAGTGATCCCAAATGCCTCGCTTCAGCGCCATCCAGCATTACATCATCACCTGCAGCATCCCAAATACGGACCATCCAACTTATTATGGATTCATCAGACCGTCGGGTGTAGTCCTTTCTTAGGCTGTGAAGGTCCTTTATGGACATGGACTCAGTAATGGTTTCTGTGCCTGAGTCAGTTGGTAGTTTTGAGGTTCCTTCCCCTGCATCATCATCTTCTTTCACTGGACGAACGGTTTTGGTTGTGTGCTTTTTCCTCGTGACAGGAGCAACTGTCAATGGCTTAGGCTCTCCCTCTGGTTTGGCTGCAGCCTGAGTGACTGGGGTGTCTGCTGATTTATCTTCCTGCCTCTCTGTGTTTATCTGCTGCTCTACAGTACCTAGCAGTGTGGGATAGGCATATGCCAAGGCCCAACATATTACAATGAGGTTTTCCTTATTAGAAGTGTCATTGTATTTCTCTTTCAGATATTTCCCCACCTCAGCTGGTTTCTGAATTTGTTCAGGGGAGTAATTGCAAATTATTGGGTCAGAGAATTTCTTCAGGGTTTGGCCCATATCCTCCCATTCTCCACCCCACTCAGGCTTTTCCACCTCTGGGTCAGGTGTCTCATCAGTCACCCTGGAAATCTGAGCCCTCATTCTAGACAAGCTGCAAACCACATAGAGGAAGCTTACCAGATTAAATACCAGAAATACCAAGAAGATGGTTTCTTTAACATCCAGGGGAAACTGAACTTTCTCAAAAGATAATGTATCAAATTCAAAGGGGAGGGAGATGAAAGGCTGGGAAACCCCGTCTCCTCCTCTTCTAACAAACTGAGTGCAATTACCAATAAACTCCCAAAACAGGCTACTGAAACTAGGACTAGGATCAGGACGGAGAAACCACATATCATACACACTTTGAACAACTGCCTGTACCTCTGTTAACTTCTTATAAATCATTATCACCGAGCACAGCAAAATAGAAATCCGGATTCGTGCCCCTGCTCTGTAAAAGTTTCTTATCAGCGATAAGATCGGACCAAGTTGTGGATAGGCAAACAGGCCTCGGGACCAGAAAGGCATTAGTGCCTCAAACAAGCCTAGGGACCAAAAAAACATGAGTATATCCAGCCAGAGAGACATTATGAACTCAACCAACATGATAGCTACTTTACCCCAACACAAAGTAGTTAAATTCAAACCAAAATGTAATTAGTACAGGTTTTTTCACTCTCCTTCAAGCCCCGCAGTTGGGTGCCACTAATTATATGTGCTGGTTTGGCCAAAATCTAGCAATATATCCTCTGAGAGAAAAGCAGGTTACAACCACCCTTACCCCCACCAGGTTCGGGAAAAAAGGAAATTTTCCTAGAAGGAAAGTGAAAGAGAAAAACTATTTATTTAACAAACACACAGGAAAAGGATAATAATGCTAAATAATAAAACTCTCACTATAGAGAGAAACCTGGGAAGATTTCAGAGTCCTTCTGTAGGTGTGGTCTCTCTCCTCCTTGGAGCTGGGTCGGCGAGGGCCCACCCCCGGGCCTCGGTTGAAAATTCTCCCGATGTGTTCTGATGTTGTTGAAACAGTCTAGAAGAGAAGAAGGGAAAAACCAAAGTCCCAGGAAACAAAGTTCAGCTTTCCGTCTCACGCCAGGAAGAAAACAAACCAAAACAGCTGGCTGAAGAAAGCAAGCAGGGTGCTCCCTTTGTGCTACCGCAGCCAGAGAACCCAGAGGAGTGTAATCTCTGTGTCCTTGAGAAACTGCTTTGAAAAGTTTGTTTGTTTTTTTTTTCTCAAGCTCAGTTTAAAGGCACAGAAAAGGCACAAAATTAATTTTTTGGGCGTAGAGCTTGATAGGGGATACACATCATAGAGTCACCCCAAGACATGTGGGATCAAGCAATATCTCATCATAACTGCTAAATCACTCCTGTCAGGGTTCTGTGTTTTAATTGCTCTTTGTACCAAAGTAGCCACTTTGTTTGGATTTTCTTTATATTTTCCCACTGTACTCTTCCGTTGTTCTAACTCTATAAGGGAGTATGGAACCTTCACATAGATTGGCCCTTGATTACCAACAGCCTGTCTCAGAGGGGCTTGTAAAACTGACTCCCTTTTCAATCTGGTCTGTTTAGCAATTGGGCTCCGCTCCCTTATTGCTTTTCTTGCTGTCTTTCACCTGCTTAAAGCAGCTATCTCATCTTCCTCTTCAGAGGAACTGCCTGAGTGAGAGCTGTCTGATTCCGAGGAATCAGCTGTGTCGGGTCTGCCCCGGCCCGTTCTGGTACCTGCTATCACTGACAGGGACCTGCTCCGCCGCAGAGGCCGGGCAGTGTCTCTGGGCCTGCGCGCTTCGATGACGTCATCTTCTGAGCCAGCCGCTCAGCGCACGGCGTTGCCATGGAGACTCCGATGCCTGGGAGAGGGAGGAACGCCACCCCCCCTGTGGGAGGTTCCCTGCCCGCCCTCCTGGTGGAAAGCCCTGCCTCTCGGCTCCACCTTTAACGGCGGTGCGGTAGGCTGCACATGCTGGCTGTCTCCTCCCCCCAGTCCCTCCCCCCCTGGAGGGACCGGAGGAAAGGGGGGAGAGAAAGAGCCGGGCGGCTTCTGGGCAGCAGCCAATGAAGACACAAGCGCCTTCTAGAGCTGCCAGCAGTCTTCATCCTTTTTCAGATGCAGCCCTGCCAGTGCCTGAGTCATGGCCAGGAAGTCTCCCGGGACCGCGGGAGGCGGCGGGGGCCAGTCTGCCTCGCCCTCCTCCTGTTTCACCAGCCGGAACCCATGTAAAGCTGCGTCTCCTCCCCTCCCCTCCCCACCCCCGGGGCCCATGTCGGCTGAGAATGAGGAGGAGGAGGGAGAGGGGGAGGAGGAGAAGGGGGAGGGGGAGGGGAAGGAGGGGGGCCCATTCTCAAGGCAGGAGCTATCAGATCCATCTCCATATCCTCCCCCTTTGTCGAGTCTGACATAGACTTCTTAACCTTTTTCTCTTTTCTTTTCCCTAAAAACAGTATATGCTTGTGCTGGAGCTCGCAGTCTTCTGAGTCTTGGATTATGATTTCTCAGCGCAGAGCTCCAGCAACACGCAGCACACAGCAACCAGAAACAACCACCCCAACCTTTGCTCCTCCCAGGGTCTGATTTATAGGGCTTCTGCCCGCCGTGCAGCCACAGCTGTTTGTAGGAGGTTGATGAGCACCTTCGGTTGAGGTAGTCTCAATTAATAATTGGATCCTGGTGTGTGGATCCTGGTCTTGAGTGAAAGTTTGGCTAGTGCATACCATTAGGGTTTAAATGCATTATACGATATATGCTCTCTTTTAGATATTTGTAACTTAGATGCAGCCAAGAAGAGCTTTGCATACTCTAGTTCTAAGAAACAGTGATCTTTTCGGTGATACAATATTAAACTCAATATTAATTCTTCATCTAGACTACTAAATTGGGGCCATCTTTGCCAGTTATCTAATCTATAAGCTGGCCAGATCACTGTGGAAAGACGAATTAATTCCGCTTTTGTAAGGGTTTTATCTTTGCCAGTCAATTTTTCCTAGTTTTCTAATACTGAACTTAAAGGCGAGTTCTGTGGTATTTCATTCCCCATACGAGAAATATTGCAGCCCATGGTTTTATGCTTATGAACAGAGAAGTTCACAGAAATAAAGCAAAGCAATCTAAAACACTCTATAAAGCAAGAAGAGAAAACTAGAGAAGGTAGGATTCAAACCCACAACCCCAGGAATTCAAACTGTGGCTGGCTGGCTGGAAATACGCTCCAAGCTTCTAACCCACTGCACCACCTGGCTGTGTGCTAAAGGGTGTTGGCTGGACACAACCTAGCAACAAACCAACAGAGGGAAAATTAAATTCCCTGGAACTCTCACATGAGTTCCCTGTCAAGCTCTCACACTAACAAAAGGGGGAAACACCAAATGAAACCCCCCCCCCGGACTCTTCCAAATCCCCACCTAGGTGCCTACAGAATATCACCTTTATTCAGTTACTCATGTGCCTCTGTGCTGGATCTGTAGTTTTCTGGGCTCTTGGAGCTTCTCTGCCTCCTGGACCATAGCAACTGCCCCCCCACTGGGTGCCGGCGGGGGGGGGGAGCTGAGCTGGATCTTTCTGAGTCCCAGAGGATTTTCGGAAGCCTCGTTGTCCCATCTGGGGTGCCAAAGAACTGATGCCTGAAGAGGCCTCCTAGACACAGAGACTAGACAGAATAAGGGAATAAAGGTAGGTATTTATTTGAAAGGCCTTCAAAGGTACGCCCTGAGGAGCCAGAGGCTATTGCCAAGATGGACCCCAAGATGGACCACAGGTCACGAGTTCTTCACACTTTTATAGGTTTGGTTCATTTGCATATTAGGGTTAATTCTCCAATTAAAGCTTCAGTTTAATGATGTAATTTCCCCAAGCTTGCCCCCCCCTTTAGAGTCTTTGGCTTATACTTTTTGGGCCTAGGACTGTCTGAGTGTCCTTGGAGAGCAGGCCTGGAGAGGCTTTGTTACGTCTAACGAGCACGAGAGAGCAGAAATTAACAGGCTACAGGTTACACACTAAGCAGTACAGGATTTGAAAAATATAAAAGTTAAAACCTAAGGTATCAAGTGTCTTCCCCTCCTCTTCCCCTCACAAGGAAGTTGTAGACTGCAATGAGGTCTCCCCTCCGTCTCCTCTTCTCCAGGCTGAACAGACCAAGTGACCTCAGCCACTCCTCATACAGCTTTCCCTCAAGGCTCTTCACCATCTCTGTAGCCCTCCTTTGGATGCTCTCTAATAGTTTAATATCTTTCTTATATTTTGGTGCCCAAAACTGCACAGAGTACTCAAGGTGAGGCTGCACCAGTGCAGAGCAGAGCAGGACAATCCCCTCCCTTGCCCAGCTGCCAATGCTGTGCCTAATGCACCCCAGGACACGGTTGGCCCTCCTGGCTGCCAGGGCACTGATGACTCTTATTCAACTTTCTCTTGACCAGAACCTCCAGGTCCCTTTCCTCAGCACTGCTTTCCAGCATCTCATTGCCTAGTCTGTCTGAATATCCAGGGTTGCCCTGTCCCAGATGCAGAATCTGGGACTTTCCCTTGTTGAACGCCTGTACTAGTTTGAAAACAAACCAGTGGGAGGGAGGCACCAAGTCAGAATAACAATCTAATAGGGAAATTTAAAAAAAATAAAGGCCGAAAACACTGGTTTAAACTGACAGAATCAGGATACAACCTGACACCCTGTTAGTCAGGGTGGCAGTAGCAGTCCGATAAGAATGGTGGCTGCAGTCCTCCAGAAGTGGTGGATGTGGTTCTGTTGAAGCAGTGATCCTGTAGAGGGGTCTGCTCTTCCTCAGAAGGTCCAGTGGTGGCTATGTAGCTCTCGTCCTCTGGGAATCCAGTGGAAAAGGGTGTCTGTGGTGTTTGGAATCTCAGATTATATCCAGGATGGAATGCTTGGTTCCTCCTTCTGGGTGGAGCATCTCACAATGGGATGGTGAGTCATGAGGCAAGGCGTTGATGGGCTCATTAACAGAAGATAGTCTGGAGGGAGTTATCTATGAGTCATGCGACAGGGCATTGATGCCTGTGGGAGCTCAGGACTTCTGAACAACGAATCAATATGATTTCGCAGAAGACCTTTTATTGTTTACATAACACTCTGCTTATTCATTTTACAACTGCTGTACACGCATTACTTGATTGGTCCCTCTATCTTGTCCACACGCTCTGCATGCACTTTTCAGAAAATATGATTGGTTCTAGTCCAGTGCAGCACAGTTTCTCTTTATCTGTTTCTTGCTGTCTTGGTATTCTGTTTTTCAGCTTTTTCTTTCCCAATTTAGTGCAGTTTACATTTCAGTAACCTTGATGAATTCCTGAGGGCTCTGATAAGAATAACTAAAGATGTTTTGGCTGGGACACACTATCAGGGTTCAAATACATTACAACAATTCCCCCTTTTTCTTCTTGCACCAGCCAAACCCTTTCTACTATGTTTTCCACCAAACAGATCGCTAATTTCATTATATATGGAAAAACACAAAGCAATACAGTAATGGCTAATAGTATTTACGAAGCTCCCTTCACAATTCTTACACCTGTGCCCACGTGCCAATAACAAAAATCTATAGCAGTTCTATTCTGCAACATACTGTGTCTAATACTATCTACATCAGTGAATATCTGATTTAACTGCTTAACTGTCCAGTATCTCAACTTATTAAGCGTAACCAGATCTGGAGCAGCAGCAGCACCTAAGGTAAAAAAAACCAAAAAACCCAATGTTTATTTATCGATAATATTAGGGATCGGAGCGTCCTTCTCAAGCCAGGGGCGAATCCATTTCGCTGGTATCCATCGGGGTCCTTTATCTGTAATGACACAAGCATAACCCCTTCCCCCCATTAATAACTCCACAGGTCCTTCCCATGACCCTGACATAGGATTTTTAAAACAAACTTTTGGTCGGTGCTGTATCAATTCAGAATCTTGCTGCAAACCTGAGTAATGTGTTAATGCTGGTGGGTCACTGCGAGTACCTACTAACCGTAGATGATTCATAATATAAACTGCTTTCAGTACTCTGTCCTGTGGGCTCAGCCCATCCTCTCCCGCTTTTTGTTTATCAAGCAGCCCTTTCAGTACCTGATGTGTTCTTTCAATTATGGTTTGTCCTGTAGAGTTACCTGGAATGCCCGTGCTATGCCTCACTCCCCCAAAGAGCCAAGAAATCTTGGGTTCGTTGGGCTATATAACCTGACCCATTATCTGTCGATTTCCTGAGGCAAGCCCATTATGGCAAAACAGCCTTGCCAGTGTCGAATGACAAAATGAGACTCTTTGCTTGTCATAGGAGTGGCTCAAACCATGGCAGAAAAGGTATCTATGGTTACATGAAGGCATTTGAAGCGACCAAAAGGGGCATAGATGGTCACATCAGTTTGCCATAATTGCAGAGGCCCTAGGCCGCGAGGATTAACCCCAGAACCCAATCCACCAATCATACCCTGACATTGTGGACAGGTTGAGACAATTCCTTGAGCATTCTGCAGCGATATTCCAAATTGTTTGTGTAAAACCTTTGCGCTTTGGTGAAAAAACTCATGAGCCCTTCTGGCTTGGCCAAACTTATCAATACTGGGAGAAGCAGAGGCCCAAAAGTGGGCCCAGCAATTGGTCAGCCTTCTCGTTTCCCAAGGCCAGACCTTCTGTTAATCCAGAGTGACTCCGTATATGAGTGATAAAATAATCCTGCTTGCGAGAATTAAGTAACTGCCATAGCTGCACAAAGAGTTGCCGCAACCGCCAGCTTTGAGTTTCTTTCAGTAACGATCGCTCCATGCGCTCAACAACACCTACTACGTAAAGAGAATCAGAAACGATGTTAACAGGATCATTTGGCCATTTTTCAAATACCCGGAAACAGCATGCAACTCAAGAACCCGCAAAGAGTCTCCTGGTCCCTCAAGGATTTCACTGAGCCATTTGCCTTTGTCCTGCCAAGTCAGACTTGCTTTAGAAGTCTTTCAACTGGCATCAGTGAAAACTGTGAGGCCTTCTACAGGTTGCTTTGATAACCAAGGTAGTTCTTCGACCTGTTGATGTAAAGAAAAGAATTTATGAGGGGGAAAATGAGTACTAATGAGACTTGGAAAATTCAACAATGCCCATCGTAAGATGTCTGAATTCTGTAATGACTATTGCAAGTAATCCTTAGTTAATGGAAGAAGAATATTTTGGGGTTCCATTCCTGCAATCTCCAATGTTTATTTCCATGCCTTGACCACAATTTTTGCTATAGCCTCCATTCGCGTAGTCACAGATTTACCCAAATTGAATGGTAAAAACACCCACTCTAAGATCTTTAGTGGCTGTTTAGCTTGGCCATTCCACTGCATCAGTATAGCCATCACATGTTTTTCTTTATTCAACACAGCCACGGACAATGGCAAAGTAGGAGACCAACGATCTGCAAAGGAATTACCCAATTTTGTAGCAATTTGAGTAAGAGCCTTCTGTTGTTTTTCAGTCAGCTCGCGCAGCAAATTGGCTTGACTTCCCCTTTTCAATAATGGCATTAGGGGCTCAAGATCTTCATTAGCTATGCCACAGGTACTACAAATCCACTGTATGTCCCCAATTAATTTTTGAGCATCCGTCAAAGTCTGAATTTCCGTACAAATTGTTAATTTCTGGGGCCAAATTTGGGCTTCAGTGATAAGCATTCCCAGATATTTCCATGGGGCCTGTTGTTGGACTTTTTCAGGGACAATTTGAAGGCCTGCCTCCTGCAATTGTTGCTGTAAGGCAGGTAGCAGGTTTGCTACGTCTATATGTTCCCCTGCTATTAGAATATCATTCATGTAATGATAGATAAGATACTGTGGGTACCGTTTTCTCAATGGGGCTAGCGCCCAGGCAACATACAGTTGGCACATCATGGGAGAATTACGCATTCCTTGTGGCAACACAACCCATTGATACCTCTTTGCTGGCTCTGCCTTGTTAATGGATGGCACTGAGAAGGCAAACTTCTCACTATCATTCTCGTGCAGAGGGATTGTAAAAAAGCAATCTTTTAAGTTGATAACTAACAGTTGCCAATTGACAGGTAACATTGATGGCGAGGGTAGGCCGGGCTGCAGGGATCCCATTTCCTGCATTACAGAATGAATGGCTCGAAGGTCATGTAATAATCTCCATTTCCCTGACTTCTTAGGGAAGGGATGATCTGCCCCCTTTTCAATTGATCTTCAACCAATTCATTAACAAGGGCAAGCTTTTCTTTAGATAGCGGCCATTGATCAATCCATATTGGCATTTCTGTTAACCATTTTAATTTTACGATTGGCCACCTTTCAATGGCCACCGCTAAAAACCCTCATTGGTGAGACAGAAACCCATCTGGCTCAGTGCATCCTGTCCCAACAGCCAGATTGTTGTATTCATCACCTAGGGTTTCATCTGGGCACAAACATGTGCTTCTTCCTCAACCCACACTGTTAAGAGGGTTTTACTAACTCGAGTCATTTGCATGCCCCCCACTCCCATAACTGGTGTTTCCAGAGTATTCAGAGGCCATGTTGCAGGCCATGTAAATGAGGGAACAATGGTGACATCTGACCCTGTGTCCAGCAACGCGGCTGTTGTTGACAGGGTTCTTCCATCGGGGTACTGAAAAGTAATGGGTTTAATTGGTTTATCTCTCGATAATGGTAATGTAAACATTACCTCAGGGGTTCCTGTCAACCCAAAACCTCCATCCCCCCTTTGCATGACCCCTTGTCTAGGGACCTGGGCTTTAAAAGGAACTAACTGGGTGTAGTGGTTTTGGTTCAAAATATGCATTACTTACTGATTATTCCTTCTGTGAGATTAGAATTAGGAGAAAACAAAGCAGGCACAAAACTTAAAGAATATAAAGAAGTTTATTAACAGACCTAAAATAAAGGAAAAAAAGTAATCAGAATAAACCTTCAGAACTCTTCTCTTCCCCCCACTTTCTAGCCATCTTTTAATCAGTATTGCAGTACTTGAAAAGTCTCTTTCTTATGCTTAAGGAAAAAAGGGTTTTTCTGCTACACATGGTTCTCAAACTGCCACCAACAGCAGATCCGCCTGGAGGAAAACAATCCGCTGTGGTATAAACATCTCTTCCATGAAAACTCCCACAGTTCCTTCACACTGCAGAACATGAGCCATCACATGGCGTTATTAATCTTTTTAAGGATGAGTTATTTTGGCCTGAACACAAAGGCTTTTCTTTGCCACCAGGTTTTAAAAGCCTCGCACTGCTTTTACATAGCCTGACATGGGCACTCTTCACAACCTCTACGGGCCACACGTGAATTGTCCATCCCCCCATGTACTTCAAATGGATTAAAGAGACGAACAGTTCGTGATATTAGTTTCTTACCACAGCATGCAAGAAGTTTTTTAAGCTACGCATGAGTAACACGGCACCGCCCTCTTTTCTCCTCTGAAGCCATTTTTAGCTTCGTCTCACGTGACTCACTTTCTCTTTCTCTCTGGCTCTGAAACCGCCATGTTGGAAAGTGTTTTTCAGGCTCCACAGTGGAGAAAGCCTCGCTCCCCCTGTGCTGCTGGCTGCACGGTTCGGCGTGATGTGTGCTGGCTGCAGACAGGAGGCTCCGCCGGCTCCCGCTGGCTCCGTGTGGAGAGGGACCCGCCAGTCCCAAGAAGCCGTGCCGGATGGGTTTAGCTGTGTGGCAGTCCATGGCTGGCTTTAGCTGCCTGCGGCTTGGGGATAGTTCCCCCCGCAGCGACCCAGGGTCCACGCCACAGCGCTGGGAAAAGGGAGGGGGAGGCAGGGGCTCAGCCCGGCGGGCCCGGAGGCTCCAAGGCCCCCCCCCACCTTCTGGCAGTCGAGCTGCCACGGAAAAAGCCCCAAACCCGCCTTCCCGCGCCGTTTAAATATGTAAAATTGAGAGAAGTGTTATTGGTCTAAAAGGCTGTCTGTCAATTCAGGTTCAACCCACTACACTGGGCCAATCGGGTACCTTTTGGAATGTGGATAGGTGGTCTCAATGTTTGTACCATTATCCCAATATTGCCCAAGTAATCTGCATCAATTAGTCCAGGCAAAACAAAAATGCCTTGCTTTGATGTGGATGATCTCCCTATCAGCAGGGCACTAAGCCCATACCCCAAAGGCTCATTCACCGTTGATGGAATGACCTGTACATCAGTGTTTTGCAGGGTTATTTCTATTGCTGTTGCCAAGTCCACTCTGGCACTTCCTGCTGTTGCTGAGTTGAGGACATCCAGGCAGCCGCCTGGTTGCGGGGGAACATTTGTGTCATTGTGAGTCCCTCCTTCGCGCTTCGTCCCTCGTTTCTCAACAGCGTTCTGTCTTGTATTTCGACCTGCATTCACTGGCCCGGTGCCCAAATTTATCACATCTATCACAGTTTCCTGAGAAACCAGTAGATGTCGCTGTTACCTTACTTTTCTTTGCAGCTTTCACTCGGCACCGCGCTTTGTAATGGCCAGATTTGCCACAGTTAAAACATTTCTGGCTAGAATCACCTTTTCCTTGTTGGACCAGGGGCTTAAGGGCAACTGCAATTGCTTCTGCTCGGTAAATGGCTTTTTCCTCTGAAGTTCCAACCCTGGAACAAGCTTCAACCATGTCCACCAAAGTGGCAGTTCGAGGCAAGGTTTGCAAGATCCTCTTACAGGTAGGGTTAGCATTTTCCACAGCCAATTGCATTCCCAAGGCAGTTTTTACATCTGGAGACATTCCCGGAACTCGATCAAGTGCACCTTTAAGGCAATCTATGAAACTCATGAAAGTCTCCTTCGCCTCTTGCTTAACGGTTGTATAGGATGGTGACGGAAGTTCCATGTCTGGGACAGCACGGAATGCCTCCCATGCTAGCTGCTGAGATTGCTGCAAAATTGCTGTATGTAAACGTGCCTGAGCTTGTGGGTCAGTAAAAGGCCCTTTCCCCAACATCATGTCTGGGGTAGCAAACTGCCGAGGGTCTCCTTGAGGGAGCCCAAGATTTTCAACCCCGGCAGCATCTATACGCCTTTCCCAGTCCGCTTGCCATAGCAGTCTCTGTGTGGGTTTTAAAAAAATTTCTGCCAGTTTTCTACCATCAAACGGAGCCATTAAACCACTAGAAAAAATGTGGTCTAGCAAGGTTTGCACGTACGAATTAGTTAATCTATACTGCATTACAGCCTTTTGCCCTTCTCGGACGAGCTTCCAATCCAGCCCTACCCACTGGTGTTGGTTAGGATTACCAGGGGCAGTGATTACCGGGAATAAACTCACCCTCAATCAAGGCCTCACATATAGTCCCTTGCCACCGCCGAGCAGGATTGTCGGACACAGGGCAGCTTGGGGATCCATGATCAGGACTTTCTTTTTTCCGCTCCGGGCCTCGAGCTGGGGGATCAGTCATTCTTGGCATTCCCTGGTTCCAGTCTAACTTTTGCCCTGGCTGGAATTACCCCTCTTCCCCTTCTCGCTCCTGCTGTCTTCCCCCTTCTCTGTTCGCCAAACTGTTTCCTCAGCAGGAGTCACAGGGCGGACGGACCCCTCATCGGAGCCATCCCCCCCCCGGGGAGCTGGGCCTCGCAATCCTCTCTGCCAACACGGTCCGACAGCTCGGCACCACGATACACAGATTTGGCAGTTGATTCAGTATTCTTTCTCCCTTCCGTCAGTAGTAGGGGTTTCTTTTTTCTTTTTCTTTCTCCTGCCACCTATGCTCTTCCTCTTCAAAGGAAAGCAAAAAGGCTCTGCCTCTGAATACCTATCATTTGCATTTGAATCCCTGCTCTGGCTAAGCCTCGGTGAGTCAGGCAGCGAGGCGGGTATGGGGATATACGCGCCCTCCTAATGCTATTGTTAACTCTCCAGGGGATACCACGGGACACCCCATAGGTAATCCTGGTGGCTGTGGAGGGGACAGCTCATCCCCTTCCATTTTCTCTGGTTCTGGTGCGGGCTGCGGAGCCTGTAACTCCGTCTCTGGGGGTGCAGAAGGTAGGGATGGTATAACTGGGTCTACTCCCCCAAAGAATTCTCATGCGAACATCGGAAAGGCAGCTGCGGGACCACCTAGTTCTAGACGGGCCGCTGGCCCTGCCGCAGCTGTTTTTTCTGCTTCTATTTGCCTTAGCACCATTATTATTAACTCCCATACCGTGCTAAGTCCCTTAGTTTCTTTTAATCCATCGCTTACGGCATCCCAGAGAGCGATTCCCAGCCTTTCCCACTCAAGGGTGTTGACAACACACCCGAGGGTGGCAAAAAATCCTCTCTTCTGACCCCATCTTAACAGTCTTTTCAAGACCTCTGGGTCATATTTAATTTCTCTCTCGGAGAGAATACGCTGGAGGACCCTGAACGTGGCCTGTTCTTCTTTTGACAGTCCCTTTCCCATCCTCCAGCCCCCAGTCGCTCACCTCTTTGGGGGTACTCGCTGCAGCGTATGTTTTCCGGAGCTCTTTTCTCAGGAGCTTTCTTCTGCCCCCGAACTCCAATGGAGCTGTCCTCTGACTCCCCCCACCGCAGTCCTGCCATGGCAGGCTCCGACCAGGGCCTCCCGCCTTTTCACTCCACAGAACCCCCTTCAGAATCCAAAGGGTCCGGTCTGCTTCATTATCGCAGCGTTTATCACGTCGGCGTCACCAGCATGCAGGAGCTCAGGACTTCTGAACAACGAATCAATATGATTTTGCAGAAGCCACTTTATTGTTTACATAACACTCTGCTTATTCATTTTACAACTGCTGTACACGCCATCACACATTACTTGATTGGTCCCTCTATCTTGTCCACACGCTCTGCACGCACTTTTCAGAAAATATGATTGGTTCTAGTCCAGTGCAGCACAGTTTCTCTTTATCGATTTCTTGCTGTCTTGGTGTCTTGGGGTGACTTTGTGGTGTGTATACCAATCCTTGCTCTTGCCCAGAGGTTGGTTTTGTGTTTTTTCTCTGCCTTTAAACTGAGCCTGAGTGGAGAGAGAGAAGAAAAAAATTCAAGGACAGAGATAGCAGAGGGCTCAGCTCTGGGTCAGCCAAAGTGGAGAAAGCACCCTGTTTTTTCCAACTTTTGGTTTTTCTCCAGAGAGTTGAACTTTGTTTTTCCTGGACGTTCGGATTTTCCTTTTCTTTTCCTGGACTGTTTCAACATCAGAACACATCGGGACTTTTTCTTCACCGAGGTGGAGGCCCTGGAGGAGGGGGGGGGCCATCCCATCCCAGCTCCGAGGAGGAGGGGAGAGGTTACGGAAAGACTGAATTTTCCCAGGTTTTTCTCTATAGCGAGGGGGTTTTACTATTTAGCATTATTATCCTTTTCCTGTGTGTTTGTTAAATAAATAGTTTTTATCTCTTTCACTTTCCTTCGAGGAAAATCTTTTTCCTGAACCTGGTGGGGGGAAGGGTGGTTGTAACCTGCTTTTCTCTCAGCAGATATACATTGCTAGATTTTGGCCAAACCGGCACATATAATTAGTGGCACCCAACTGCAGGGCTTGAAGGAGAGTGAAAAAACCTGTACTAATTACATTTTGGTTTGAATTTAATTACTTTGTGTTGAGGTAAAGTAGTCACTATGTTGGCTGAGTTCATAATGTCTCTCTGGCTGGATATACTCATGTTTTTTTGGTCCCTAGGCTTGTTTGAGGTACTAATGCCTTTCTGGTCCCAAGACCTGTTTGCCTATCCACAACTTGGTCCGATCTTATCGCTGATAAGAAACTTTTACAGAGCAGGGGCACGAATGCGAATTTCTAATTTTCTGTGTTCAGTTATAATGATTTATAAGAAGTTAGCAGAGGTACAGGCAGCTGTTCAAAGTGTGTATCATATGTGGTTTCTCCGTCCTGATCCTAGTCCTAGTTTCAGTAGCCTGTTTTGGGAGTTTATTGGTAATTGCACTCAGTTTGTTAGAAGAGGAGGAGACGGGGTTTCCCAGCCTTTCATCTCCCTCCCCTTTGAATTTGATACATTATCTTTTGAGAAAGTTCAGTTTCCCCTGGATGTTAAAGAAACCATCTTCTTGGTATTTCTGGTATTTAATCTGGTAAGCTTCCTCTATGTGGTTTGCAGCTTGTCTAGAATGAGGGCTCAGATTTCCAGGGTGACTGATGAGACACCTGACCCAGAGGTGGAAAAGCCTGAGTGGGGTGGAGAATGGGAGGATATGGGCCAAACCCTGAAGAAATTCTCTGACCCAATAATTTGCAATTACTCCCCTGAACAAATTCAGAAACCAGCTGAGGTGGGGAAATATCTGAAAGAGAAATACAATGACACTTCTAATAAGGAAAAGGTCATTGCAATATGCTGGGCCTTGGCGTATGCCTATCCCACACTGCTAGGTACAGTAGAGCAGCAGATAAACACAGAGAGGCAGGAAGATAAATCAGCAGACACCCCAGTCACTCAGGCTGCAGCCAAACCAGAGAGAGAAACTAAGCCATTGACAGTTGCTCCTGTCACGAGGAAAAAGCACACAACCAAAACCGATCGCCCAGTGAAAGATGATGATGATGCAGGGGAAAGAACCTCAAAGCCACCAGCTGACTCAGGCACAGAAACCATTACCGAGTCCCTGTCCATAAAGGACCTTCACAGCCTAAGAAAGGACTACACCTGACGGTCTGATAAATCCATAATAAGCTGGATGGTCCGTATTTGGGATGCTGCAGGTGATGATGTAATGCTAGACGGTGCTGAAGCGAGGCATTTAGGATCCCTGTCACGTGATCCAGCTATCGACCAAAGGATGATAAGGGGGGCTGACTCTGCCGGTGTCTGGAGATGGCTCTTGAGTGGTGTGAGGGAAAGATATCTGTGCGCGGATGATCTCTATATGCAGCAAATCCAGTGGAAGACCATAGAACAAGGGATTCAATGCCTGAGAGAACTAGGGGTGGTAGAGGTTGTCTTCACAGATGACCCAGGATTGAGGAGTCCAGACCAGGCCAGAGTTGGTCCCTTCATGTGGCAAAAGCTCATACAGCTTGGGCCATCAGAATATACTTCTGCTTTAGCACTGATGAAACCAGATTACAGTGCAAATGAGATCATGCAGGATATGGCAACGAAGCTCCGAGCATATGCAGACTCTGTGCATGGCCCAACACATGTGAAAATCGCAGCTGTGGAAAAACGTGTGCAGAAATTGGAAGATAAGATGGAGAAGAATTTCCAAGAACTCAAGAAGGAGATTAAAGAGGGCCTTCTCCAAACCTCGGCAGTACAGATCCGAGATTCTGATACCCAACGAGGATGTTCCCTAGAGAGAAGGTACATCCCACAAAGTGAGCTGTGGAAATTCCTGTGTGACAGTGGGGAAGACACGAAGAAGTGGGGTGGACAGCCCACTTCTGCTCTGGCAGCACAAGTGCGTGAATTGAAGGAGCGCAAGTCTCAGAAAGGAAGTTCTACTAAAAGAAAGTAGCTCCAGTTGCCCGTAGTCAATCTGCCGGAAATGATGGAAAAGACGATGACACTTGGTATTCTGTTTTTCAGCTTTTTCTTTCCCAATTTAGCGCAGTTTACATTTCAGTAACCTTAATGAACTCCTGAGGGCTCTGATAAGAATAACTAAAGATGGTTTGGCTGGGGCACACTATCAGGGTTCAAATACATTACGACAGACGTCCCATTAATCAGAAGATAGTCCGGAGGGAGGAGGCACGGAAACACTGCCCCACCTGGTTTCAACAGCTCATGAGGATGGTAATAGAATACACTGCAACCCAGGACAACTTCATATGGTTGGTGATTGCCCAGTCCTCTAATTTGTTGAGGTCTCTCTGCAGGGCCTCTCTGCCCTCAAGGGAGTCAAGAGCTCCTCCCAGTTTTGTATCTTCTGCAAACTTGCTTAGTATCCCTTCCAGTCTTGTGTCCAAGTCATTTATGAATATGTTGAAGAACACAGGGCCTAAGATGGAGCCCTGCAGAACTCCATTAGTGACAGGTTGCCAGTCTGATGTCACCCCAGTCATTATAACCCTTTGCGCCCAACCCATGAGCCAGTTGCTCCCCCATTGCATGATGTGTTTATACAGCTGAGTGCTGGACATTTTATCCAGAAGGATTCTGTGAGAGACAGTATCAAAAGCTTTACTGAAATCCCAAAAGATTATGTCAATTGGCTTCCCTTGACCAACTAGGTGGGTTATCTTGTCATAAAAGAAAATCAAGTTTGATAAGCAGGACTTTCCCCTCATGAAGTTATGCTGACTGTGACCGATGACTGCGTTGTCTTTCACGTGTTTTTCAATAACTCCCACAATAATATTTTCCATGATTTTATGCGGATGCTAAAAATTTAGAAGCAGAGAAATTCTTCAGCTTTTTCTCAATATTCTGTGAGAGCATTGCTTTCACACACAGACTAGATGAAAACAGTGAAGATGGTTTTGTAAACTAATTCTTTATCTCTGCAACCTGGGGTCTGTTGTGCAGAGTTGTTATGGTACACATTGAAAAAAATATTTTGACGTGGGTGTTGTGGGTTTTGGCCAATAGGCCAAGAGGTGGCTGGTCAAAGAACCAATGGCCTCCTGTAATCTTTGCGAACCAAGTTATATAAGCAGTCTTTAATTAATAAACGAGGCTCGCTCGCTCGCTCGATTCTCCCCGGACTTGGAATTTGGATCGTGTCGTTTCTTGCCGTTCTCCGTGCAACAGCGACATCTGGTGACCCGCGACGTGTACGACAATTGCAACTGAACTTAAAGAGACGAACTGAGACTTTGCGCAGCAGCTCAGAGGTACGCACCCCCCCCCCCCCTCCGCCGCGAGGCTGTCGGGACGGACCCCTAGTCCAGGCACCAGGGTGTTAGACAGAAACTGAAAAGATGGAGCATAAAAGTACAAAGGAAAGCACGGTCCTTTCTGCCTGGAAAACTGTTTTGTCGGTCTCGGGGGCTAATATTTCCGATGACGCTCTGTGTAATGTCCTGCGTTGGGCAGAGGACCACGGTCTTGCAGCAGAACCTGCCACTGCATTTTGCTTGGCAACTTGGAAACTGATAGGGGATAAATTACTTCATGAGTTCACATACGGAGATATTGGGGTGCAAGACCTGCTTCGTGCGTGGCGGTTTTTATTCGATGCCCTGCAGGAATTTTATGCGAGAGAAGAGGGTTCTGAGGGAGATACAATTTCCGAGGGACATGAGCCATCAGAAACTGCAGAGACTCAGGGCAGCGTGGGTACCGAGTCTCCGGCACCGGAAACTGAGACAGTCTCCGCGTCTCTGATGCCGGCGCGACCGGACAGAGTCGCGGAGGCTGCGCGGGGATCCTACTCTTCGCCACGGAACTATGTTCCGCCTATATATCCCTCTCCGCGCGACTTTGTGATGATGAAATACCCCTCGCCTGCCGAACAGCTAGCAAAAATAACCGAGCAACGCAAAGAGTTGGAGCGCTCCCCACCCTTCGCTCCAGCGGCCCCCCTTCCCCTCTCTGTGGCACAACCGACTGCACAGCCGCTTAGTTCAGCTGCCGTGGCGGGACCTGTTATCTCCACAGCTTCTCCGATGCCGCAGCCAGGCACGGCAGCTGGGATTCTGCCGCAGCGGCGGGAGGTGTTCCGGCGGTCGCCGCGCATTCGGCCCTAGCATCGCCGCTTCCCCCCCCGCAGCCAGCCCTAGCGGCGCCGCCCGGCATGACCGCGGTGCCTCAACCACAGCCGCCTTTAACAACTGGCGTAACAGCGTGGTCGCCTGGACATGCAGCATACAGATTTTATTCTGCAAATACGTCCGCGGGGCCCGGCTATCCCGCGCATGCGCCCGGGGTGGCCTATCACTCTGCACATGCGTCAGCGGCGCCCGGCTTTTCTGCGCAGACGTCAGCATCCGGGTATTTCCCCGTGCAAGCGCAGACAGGGCAGCCGCCTATGGCGGATATCTCCGCGCCTCTGCAGGACAACTCGCGGTGGCTGGCACTGTTGCCGGAGGTGTTACAGCAGCTAGCAGCGCTGCCGGACACGTTGGTGCAGGCAGTTGCTGCCAGGCCTGCGCCAGGGCGTCCCGAGCTGGCTACGCAAACCGGCGAACGCAGCAACGGCAAACCCGAAAGTAGCAGCGCTTGCACAGACACTGGTACCGCTACAAGCAACAGCGTTTCAAGCTGCACAATCGCGAGCAGCTACACTCCACGCAATCGTCTACAACCTCCGCCGCTATGCCATCCGCTAGTCCGGCGCCCGTGGCTGAGAGCCGGCAATCTGTAACACGGATGCCGCAGAGCCGTCCTTGGACGCTGCCAGACTGTAAGGTGACTGTACGGCCAAAACATGCGAAGCAGTTCTGGGAGTCGGTTAAACTGCGGGCTTTGGAGGAGGGAGATTGGGACTTAATAGAGAAAGTAGGGGATGCCTGGCAAGGTAGAGGGGCCTGTGCAGGTACCTCGGGAGGAACCTGAACAGGTTGCTACAACACCTCAAGAAAGTGTAACGGTAGTTCAAGACAGTAGTGCACCCTCAGAGGGGGTTATTCAAGCATTTCCTGTGCAGAAAGCTCTCCCCAACTCGGGTCTGCCTGACAGACATGCGAATATTGCCTGGAAAGTAGTCCAGGATCTACAATCCAAAGTAGCACAATATGGGCTTGGTTCTCCTGAAGTCATGCATGTTATTAGAGTGCTGAATACTGAGCTGCTTTCTCCGTTGGACATTAAGCATCTAGCTCAGGTGTTATTTCAACCTGTGCAATGTACAGTTTTTGAGAATAACTGGAGAAGGCTGGCTGACAAGGCTGCAGTTCAGAATACGATGTTGCCTCCAAATCATCGCAGGTTGGGAGTTGGAGTGGATGCTCTTATGGGACTTGGTGTCTTTTCTAATCCTGATCTCCAAGCTAATTGGGATCCTCTGGTCCTTGAACAGGCTAAAAGTGTTGGCACTGTGTGCCGGTTTGCCCAAAATCTAGTAATATATCTTCTGAGAGAAAACTAGGTTACAACTACTCTTCTCCTTACCAGGTTCGGGAAAAAAAAGGAAATTTTTCCTCGAAGGAAAGTGAAAGAAATAAAACTATTTATTTTAACAAACACACAGGAAAAGGATAATGATGCTAAATAATGAAATGAAATCTCTCGCTATAGAGAGAAACCTGGGAAGATTTCAGAGTCCTTCTGTAGGTGTGGTCTCTCTCCTCCTCGGAGCTGGTCGGCGAGGGGCCCACCCCCCAGGCCTCGGGGAGGAAATTCTCCTGAATGTGTTTTGATGTTGTTGAAACAGTCCAAAAGAAAAGAAGGGAAAAACCAAAGTCCTAGGAAACAAAAGTTCAACTCTCTGTCTCACGCTGAGAGGGCAAAAGGGAAAAAAAAAAACCAGCTGGCTGAAGGAAAGCGAGCAGGGTGCTCCCTCTGTGTTCCTGCAGCCAGAGATCGCAGAGGAGTGTATCTCTGTGTCCTTGAGAAACTGTTTTGAAAAGTTTGTTTGGGTTTTTTTTCTCAAGCTCAGTTTAAAGGCACAGAAAAGGCACAAAATTACTTTTTGGGCATAGAGCATGATAGGGGATACACATGATAGAGTCACCCCAAGACACACTGAAAAAAAAAAAAAAAGCACCCACATTGTTTGAATTGATTGCTAGTTTGATAATCAAATGCTGCCAACGGTGTTTGCATTTAATGGCAGCGGATCCTGCAATGATTATTCTTCCAGTACCGCAGGAACACTTTGAGTGGAGCCTTACCAACAGTGCTCCTTTGCAAAGTGTGCTACAGAATTTTTCGGGACAGATTGCTTATCATCTGCCCAGTCATAAATTACTGCAATTGGCAAAATCGACAAGCTTCACCTTGCGGCCAAAAAATAGTCGGGTGCCAGTGCAAGGACCCACCGTCTTCACAGATGGGTCCAGGAAGACCAGGAAAGCCATTGTTACCTGGAAGGAGGAATCTGAGTGGCAGGTGCTGGAAGGCCATGAGTCAGGCTCAGCCCGGCTGGTTGAATTGAGGGCTGTTGCCATGGCTTTTCAGCGATTCTCTCAGGTACCTTTGAATTTGGTCACTGATTCTGCTTATGTAGCAGACATAACCCAACGCTTAGATTGTTCACTTCTAAAAGAAGTCAATAATGCGGCTCTGTTTTCATTATTGAAAACTTTGTGGTGTGCAATTCAAGCTCGAGTGCACCCATATTACATTCTGCATATTCGAAGTCACACCAATTTGCCAGGTTTCCTAACAGAAGGTAATGCCAGAGCTGATGTGCTAGCCAACCCTGCGTGGGTAGCGCCTCGGCCTGACAAAATTGCACAAGCCAAGGCATCGCACGGATTTTTTCCATCAAAGTGCACATACCCTGCAGAAGCAGTTTCATTTAATGCCAACCGAGGCTCGGGACATTGTCAGCGCTTGTGCTGACTGTCACGGACTCGCTGCACCTTTACCATCGGGGGTAAACCCCCGAGGCCTAAAAGCTTTGCAGCTTTGGCAAATGGATGTAACGCACATCCCCGAGTTTGGTCAAGTTAAGTATGTGCACGTGTCGATTGACACTTTCTCCTCAGCTATGTGGGCGTATGCTCATACTGGAGAGAAAGGTCGCGATGTCACTGCCCATTGGAAATTGGCTTTCACGGTCTTGGGCATGCCTTCTTCTGTGAAAACTGATAATGGCCCTGCCTACGTCTCACAGAAGACGCGGCAGTTTTTGCACCTACGGCGTGTAAACCATACTTTGGGTATTCCGCATTCTCCTACTGGCCAAGCCATTGTTGAACGCGCTCACGGTACCTTGAAGCGTGTTCTGGAGAGACAAAAAGGGGGAATGCATGGAGAAACCCCACAGAGCCGACTAGAAAAAGCTTTGTATACAGTTAATCGTCTTACAGTGCCACCAAATTCAAATAATCCTGTTATTTTGAATCATTTTCTCTCATTGCAGTCTTCAGGCGAGACGCGCCTGCCTCGAGCGAAAGTCTGGGTACGGGACCTGCTCACTGAGAAGTGGGAAGGCCCGTGTGAGCTTATTGCTTGGGGTCGTGGGTATGCTTGCGTTTCCACAGATACAGGGGTACGATGGCTACCTGCAAGGTGTGTTCATCCTGACCTGCGGCACCAAAAGCAGAACAGGCAACCTCCAAGGCAACCTTTAAATGATGACCAGAATGCAGATCATCAACCAAATGATCCTTCTGATGATGACCAGGGTATCGACCATCAGTCGGATGGTCCTTCTACAAGCAGAGACTGAACTTCAAGTTTCTTTTGTTATGGAGTCAGAATGTTAAAGCCCTTAAGGCTGTTCAGAGTTAGCAATTCATGTAGAGCCCTTAAGGCTCTAATTAATTCTTTAGAATTAATAGCTGATGTAGAATTGGGTTTGCTAGATGTATCTCCCATTATGCCTTTTCCTGGTCTTAAAATTAAGAGTCAAACACGGTTAGAAGGGAAAAAAGGATTTTACCTGGTATTTATTTTAAGGATCCTTAGGTGCACTACATCCAGGTCGAATGCACCTTCATGCCACACCGCAATGCCCCCCACTTAAAAGATCTGGTATAACATTATAGGTCTTACTAATTAGCATATTTATCGTAAATTCCCTAATGAGAGGCTTGAGTGAGCCCCTCTCCCCAAGGAACCTTCCCCTGGATGGTTCTATCTTAGTTTACAAAATGTGTTCTGGAGAGGACTTTGGGGTCTGGGGCATATTGCTCCTTAACTACGAAACCTCTAAAATGCTTAGTCTCTTAGCTTAACAAACAAGTCTAAGAATGTAGGCTAAAGCGCTAAGAATACAGAAGCTATAAAAAGGTATAACAGGGGTATAAAAGAAAAGACAAAAATCATCATGGCATCACCCATGGCACCACTGGAGAATCTCTCTGCCTACTTTAAATCAGTGTCTGATTTAAATTCTGTTTGGTAACTGGCCACTACCAAATGGACCCCTTATGCTGTGTTTGTTTACCTTGCTGCAAGGGATCCTGCAGAGGATTACAAACGCTACCTTTTGGTCTTAAACAAAAAGGGGGAGTTGTGGGTGCTAAAAAGTTAGAAGCAGAGAAATTCTTCAGCTTTTTCTCAATATTCTGTGAGAGCATTGCTTTCACACACAGACTAGATGAAAACAGCGAAGACGGTTTTGTAAACTAATTCTGTATCTCTGCACCTGGGGTCTGTTGTGCAGAGTTGTTATGGTACACATTGAAAAAAATATTTTGAAGTGGATGTTGTGGGTTTTGGCCAATAGGCCAAGGGGTGGCTGGTCAAAGAACCAATGGCCTCCTGTCATCTTTGCGAACCAAGTTATATAAGCGGTCTTTAATTAATAAACGGGGCTCGCTCGATTCTCCCCGGACTTGGAATTTGGATCGTGTCGTTTCTTGCCGTTCTTGGTGCAACAGTGACAATTTTACTGGACACTGACATGAGACTGGCAGGCCTGTAGTTTCCAGGGTCCTCCTTCTTGCCCTTCTTGAAAAATTGGGACAATGTTTGTCAGCTTCCAGTCAGCTGGGACCTCTCTGGATTTCCAAGACTGCTCAAAAATCATTGAGACAGGCTTTGCAATGACATCAGCCATCTCTTTGAGAATTCTTGGATGAATCCCATCAGGCCCCATAGATTTGTAGCGATACAGCTGGAGCAGCAGATCCCACACAAGTTCAGCATCAACTAGGAGTTGATCATTCTCACAGTCATGGTCCTTCAGCTCAGGGCACTGAGACCCCCCTTGGTCCATCATCTGTGTTGAAGACAGAGGCAAAGAATGCGTTAAACACCTCTGCCTTGTCTATGTCCCTATTTGTGAGGTGACCATCCTCATCCTGTAATGGGCCAATGTTATTTCTACACTGCCTTTTGACATTAATATATTTGAAAAAACTCTTTTTATTGTCCCCCAGAATTCTGGCCAGCTTCAACTCCAGTTGAGCTTTGGCCACATGAATTTTCTCCCTACAGTGGTGAGCAGCATCTCTGCTGTCACCTGACATTGCTTCCACTGGGCATACACCTTCCTTTTTTGCCTAAATTCCAAGAGAAGATCCCTGTTCAGCCTTCTGACTCGCCTACTTGACTTCCAATACTTGTAAATTGCCTGTTCCTGTGCTCTTAGGAGGTGATTCAAAGGAATCGATGGACAAACGGATTGTCCACCAAAAGTGCTTTTATTTTAGCCAGCAGGAGAGCAGGGGTCCGCACCCCACCAAAATGCTTCTCTGCCACTTACAAATTTCAGTGGGTTTATATAGCAATTTTATCAAAAATACCATGCATCCTTACACTTCTAAGGTTAGCATTTGATAAGCAAGCGGTTAGACATACATTGAGTCAGATTCCTATACTTTAAGCTAGTGTCTGCGCACTGTCCACTCGAAGTCTACATGCCCTAAAGCAGCTGGTCTTTATTGCTTCTTTGCACAGGGGCGAGTCCCTACTTGCTGTTAGCTATTCTGGTATACAAAGTCTAAAGCTTTTTGTCAAGTCACACTCATGTCAAGCTAGGCCTGCCAGCCTTTCTTATGCTAACATGCTAAACAGTTATGTATACTTGTGCTAAGTACTTGTTTACTTATGCTAATTGCTTGTGCCTACTTATGTAAAACAAACTCCTTATTTCAGAGGTGATATTTAAAAAGTGAGGAGCACTGATGAACCCCAGCACCTGTAAAAACATTTTCCCAGGGGACTTTACTCACTAGTTCCCTAAGCAGCCTGAAGTCTGCTCTCCTCATGTCCAGAGTTGAGGTTTTGCTGGCACTTTTCCTCCTGTCAACAGATTTTAAACTCAGTCACTGTAGTTGCTGTGGCCAAGATGGCTGCCAATCTCCACTTCGCTCATGAGATCGTCTCTGTTGACAAGCAGCAGATGAAGAAGGGCATCTTTCCAAGTCAGGTCCCTTAGGACCTGTTCCATAAAGTTGTCATCCAGATTTTTTAAGAATCTTCTGCCTGGGTTGTACCAGCTGTGTGATGCTCCCAGTTAATTTCTGGCCAGTTGAAGTCCCCCAAAACGACAAGGGCAATTGACTTGGAAGTGTCCCTTAGTTCCTCAAAGAATAATTCTTCGGTGTCATCGTCCTGGCTAGGAGGTCTATAGTAGACTCCGATGGTGACATCCACATTATTTGTTTGTCCCTTTAGTCTTATCCAGAGGATCTCAACTGTGCCATTACAAGCTGTGAGCTTGTAGTGGGTTGACCCTGAGTTGACGGACAGTTTTTTAGACTAATGACGTTTCTCGCAATTTACCTATTTAAACCACGCGGAAAGGCGGTGTGATAAATAGATGCTATAGTATTGGCTTTCTGCAAATGTTAAAATAAGTGATGTTAAAAGTAGTTTTTTAAACAGTAGTTTTGTCACAAATAGATGCTATATGTAAAATAGCTTTATTACAAAACAGATGCTATATAAGGTAGTTTTGTTGTGAAGATGTGGTTTTTTTAATACTTTTTCATTCAACCAAAAACTTAGAAATAGCTATGCTTATGAACTATTTGGGCTCCTGCTACCAACTATCAGCAACAGATAAGATATCCCCACAGCGATCTGCTGATTCCGGGAACTGCCAAGCCGAGCGAGCCAAGACGAGCGAGCCGAGACGGGAGAACTGCATTCCATTTTGAACTGTTCCTGGAAAGGGTTTTAAATATGTATAATTGTTTATGAATATGTATAATTGTTTATGAATATGTAATACTCCAGGTGTATGTAAAGGGTGTCTCCAAGATAGCAGGTGTGCTCTTGGCTGAGTGCCAAAGCACCCAGCGCTGTGACTTTTTGCTTTATTATCTTTGTCCCTTATTGTCCTTTATTAAACTTTTCAATCCTAACAGGAGAGTGAACCTCGTTTTTCACAATTGGGGGCTTCGTCTGGGATCAAATACCTCGCCTCCGAGACCCTGGGAGACTCCGAGCGGGAGGCGCGCCCTGCTGAGTTCGGCGGCCCACTCCATTTCTTCTGGTGTGAATCGGCGGTTGCAGGTTGACAGCCCATGGACAAGAAAGGGACAAATAAAGCAAAAAAAGGGAAAAAGAGGCTCCCTAAGAAACCGCGGCAACTAGCCCCACAATTCTCGTGCATGTAGACCTGGACAAGAAAAGGGGTTGTAAGTATTTCCGGGGGGGTGGATACGGGGGTGACTGGTGTGTGAATGAGACGCGGGCTGGTTACCCCAGGCCTACGAAGTGAATGCGGAGTCTCTGAGAGCTGCGGTTCCGACTTTTCGCGAGAAAGGCGGCCAGCGAGGAGACAAAGCGAAAGATAAAAAGAGTGAAAGATTCCCCTGGGGTAACTGGGACTGGGTCTCAGGGAGGGGGTGGGACCCCCAGGAAAAAAAGGGAGCAAAGGGGTTTCCTGGCACAATCCACTAGGAAACAAGGGGACGAAAGTGAGGATCCCCGATCCCAGAAAAGTTGCCGGATTGAGGGTTGGAACACACAGAGGCTAGAAAAATTACTCTAGGCGGGAAGTGTGGGATACTATACCCAAGAGAATCTGGGGTTGGCCAACAACATTTGGAATTTTACCATTTTATTTGAAAATAATACCCGTGGGTGAATACTAACAAGTGATTTTAAAATCAAGATACCTTATCATTGTGTTGTCTTGTTGTGAGTGAGAATGAATGAGACATATTAAAGAAATAAAAGTGAGTGAGTAAGAGTGAATGGAAATATATGTAATATAGATTGCTAATTTAAAATCTGACTTTAATATCTGGAGGGAGGTGGATTACATTATATTAGTATATGATAAAAGGAAAAAGGTTTTCTGTGCTGTGAGGGGAGGGAGTGTTTCAGTTGCCAGAGGGGCAGGTTAGAGCAAAAACGGGGGAACAGGTACCAGTTTGAGATACTTAGTAAATAATGGGACAAGGAACCAGTAAGTTGAGTTCAAGGGGAAAAAGGAGTAAAAAGGTGCCAGCAGATATACCCCAAGAAAGTCCTCTGGGAGTTAAGTTAGCTAACTGGGATAGTGATCCCTGTACAAAGGAAAAGGATAAAATAAAAATGATTCGGTATTGTATGATAGAATAGACAAAAAAAGAAATAAGACCCGATCACGTCTACTGGCCTAGGTATGGGTCTTCTGAAGCTTGGATTTGTCAAGCTTTAAATGCATTTGTGAATTCAAAGGAACCGTGCGATTTAGAAGAAAAGGAATATGCCTCTTGTTGGACAGGAGATATAGAACTACCAGGATTAAAAGTTCTTAAGATATCAGAGACCCCAGAGACAGAGCGAGCAGAGGAAAAGAAAGAAAAGGGCTGGGACCCCCTGGAAGTATTACCACCTTCATACAATGCCGCACTGGCTGTGGCCCCCGCCCCCGCCTTGCACGCACCGGCTGTGCCCACACAAGCCGTGGCTCCGGCCAGCTCGGGTGCCCCTGTCCCTGCCCCGCCTGTGCCGGCTGTGCCCACACAAGCCGTGGCTTCGGCCAGCTCAGGTGCCCCCGCCTCTGCCCCTGCCCTTGCCCTGCACGCGCCGGCTGTGCCCACACCGGCCGCGGCCCCGACCGACCCCGGCGCTTTCACCTCCGTCCCGGCTCTGAGCACGCCAACAGCACCTCCTTCGCCGGCGGCTCCGGCCTCGCTGCCGACTTCCGCCCTTCACTCGCTGGCGGCTCCGGCTTCACTGCCGACTTCAGTGGTTCCAATGTGTCCCCCTCTCAGCGAAGGAGCACCATACCAAAATACTAGGAGAAACTCAGTTAAAACTCAAGGACAGTTCGACAATTCCTCTCCTGCCACTACTCCAAAACAAAGAAAAAGGGCCTCTTCTAAAGTTATGATGGTTGAGGAACAGAAAGGTTGGGATCAAGAGATCAATTTATTCCCATTACGAGAAGTGCCGATGGGAGGGGTTCAAGGGGGGACAGGGTTTGTGAATGTTCCTTTGACTTCTTCAGAAGTCAGGAATTTTAAAAAGGAAATTAAAGGATTGTTAGAAGATCCCATAGGTACAGCTGAACAATTAAACCAATTCTTGGGTCCCAATATTTTTACTTGGGAAGAAATGCAGTCTATAATGAATATAATATTTTCCCCAGAAGAATGCCAGATGATTAGAGCTGCTGGAATGAGGATTTGGGAAAGAGAGAATCAACAGGGTCCACCTGGGGACCAGAAAATGCCAATAGCACCTCCTAACTGGAACCACAATGAAGAGGCGGGGCGGGCACATATGAGTGATTATCGTAAACTGATAATCAAAGGAATAAAAGAGGCAGCCCCCCGAGGGCAGAATGTCAGCAAGGCTTTTGATGGGCAACAAGGGAAAGAGGAGACTCCAACTGATTGGTTAGAAAGACTCCGGAAAAATATGAAACAATACTCCGGAATTGACCCTGAGAGCATAGCTGGGCAAGCTCTATTGAGAGTTAACTTTGTCACCCATGCCTGGCCAGATATTAGAAAAAAGCTGGAAAAGATAGATGATTGGCACGAGCGGTCATTAAATGAATTACTAAGGGAAGCTCAAAAGGTTTATGTACGAAGAGATGAAGAAAAAGCCAAGGTAAAAGCAAAAATTATGGTAGCTACTATGCGAGAAAATAACTCCCAGGAGAACTAGATGCCCCCAAATACCACACCCAGAAATCCGGGGTTCAGAGATAGAGAAAAGGGAAAACATAAAATTTCGGTACCATTAAAATCCCAGGAACAAGTGGCAAATACCTGTTTTTATTGTGGGAAAAAGGGCACTATAAGAGGGAATGCCATCATCTAAAAAGGAACCTGAAAATTTTTCAAGAGATACACCCAGAAGAAGAATAGAGGGTTCATGGGCTCTATTTTCTGGGGGATAAATACCATCTAGAGCCTTTGATAACTTTAAAAGTAGGCCCCCAAGAGGAGGAATTTGAATTTATAGTTGATACAGGAGCAGAAAGAACTTGTGTAATAAATATTCCAAGAGGGTGTGATTTGAGTAGTGACACTGTGAAGGTGACAGGAGCAAAAGGGGAAGGGTTTCAAGTTCCTGTCATTAAAAATGTGGTGATTGAAGGGGAAACCAGAATAGGGATGGGAGATGTCTTACTAGTTCCTAGGGCAGGTTGCAACTTATTGGGGAGGGATTTGCAGGTGCAATTAGGAATAGGGGTCATACCAGAAGAAGGGAAGATGACAGCTAAAGTGTTAAAACTTAGCCAAGAAGATGAGGAAAAAATTAAGAAAGAGGTTTGGGCTGGGGAAGGAAATAGGGGAGGATTAAATATTGACCCCATAAGGGTCACAATTGAGAGAGAAGAATGCCCCATACGTGTGCATCAGTACCCTATATCTTTAGAAGGAAGGGAAGGCTTAAAGCCAGTAATAGAAGAGTTGATAAAAGATGGGACATTGGAACCTTGCATGTCTCCTCATAACACCCCTATTCTCCCAGTAAGAAAATCTGATGGGACATATAGATTGGTACAAGACTTAAGGGAAGTTAACAAGAGAACACGGACCCGTTACCCGGTGGTACCCAACCCCTACACCCTGTTAAGTAAAGTCCCACCTCAGCATCAGTGGTTTAGTGTTGTGGATCTTAAAGATGCCTTTTGGGCTTGCCCATTGGCAGAAGATAGTAGAAATATTTTTGCTTTTGAATGGGAGGATCCAAGTACTGGGAGAAAACAGCAATTAAGGTGGACAAAATTGCCACAGGGATTTACTGAGTCTCCAAATCTACTTGGGCAAGCTTTAGAAGGAATATTGCAGACCTTCCCCGCTCCTCCTGGAATACAAATTATCCAGTATGTGGATGACCTTTTATTATCAGGAGAAGCTGAAGTTGAAGTTAGGGAGGCTACCATAAAACTGTTGAATTTTCTTGGGGAAAAAGGATTAAGGGTATCAAAAGGGAAACTACAGTTTACAGAATCAGAAGTAAAGTATCTTGGTCACTTAATAAGTAAAGGTAGCCGAAAACTTAATCCTGAAAGGATTGCAGGGATTCTATCCCTTCCCCCTCCTTCTTCAAAGAAGGAAGTTAGAAGACTGCTTGGATTGTTGGGATATTGCAAACTATGGATCGAAGGGTATTCACAGACAGTAAAATTTCTATATGAAAAATTAACAGAGGGGAACAACATAAAATGGACCAGAGAGGATGACAATAAATTTGAAGAATTGAAGTTAAAGTTAGCCTCAGTACCAGCTTTAAGCTTACCCTCACTAGAAAAACCCTTTCATCTGTATGTGAATGTGGAAAATGGAGTTGCTCATGGAGTTTTGGTCCAGGAATGGGCAGGAGTGAAAAGGCCAGTGGCTTATTTGTCTAAATTGCTGGATCCAGTGAGCCATGGCTGGCCAATATGTATTCAAGCTATAGCAGCTACGGCTATTCTGGTAGAAGAGAGCCGTAAACTTACTTTTGGCAGTAAACTAATTGTGTGTACACCTCATGCAGTCTGAAATGTGTTAAATCAAAAAGCGGAAAAAAGGTTAACAGATTCTAGGATGCTAAAATATGAAGCAATTCTGATAGATAGTGATGACTTGACACTGGAAGTAAATAAAAGCTTGAACCCAGCCCAATTTTTATATGGGGAACCAGAGAGTGACTTAACACATAATTGTTTAGAAATCATACAATACCAAACTAAAATTTGGGAAGACCTAGCAGAACAGGCCCTCCCAGAAGGGGAAAAAATATATGTTGATGGTTCATCTAGATGCTTACAAGGAAAAAGGATGTCAGGATATGCTTTAATTGATGGGGAAAATATGCAGACCATCGAAAAAGGGAAATTACCATCAAATTGGTCGGCCCAGTCTTGTGAATTATATGCTCTAAAAAGAGCACTGGAATATTTAGCACACGAGAAAGGAACTATATATACTGATTCAAAGTATGCCTTTGGGGTAGTACACACCTTTGGAAAAATCTGGGAAGAAAGGGGGTTACTTAATTCAAAGGGAAAGGGACTGGTACATGAGGGACTCATCTTAGAGGTTTTAGAGGCATTAAAATTACCTGAAGAGATAGCTGTAGTACATGTTAGAGGACACCAAAGGGGAATGACCGCAGAAATAAGAGGGAATAACTTGGCAGATCAAGAGGCTAAAGATGCAGCAGAAAATGGGGCCAAAAGGGTTATGTTAATTTTAACCCCAAATAAGGAAGAATTAGAAATTCCAAAATTTAGTAAAGAAGAAGAAAAAGAATTAAGCAAGATAGGGGGAGAGCAAGATCAATCTGGAAAATGGAAACTCCCTGATGGGAGGCAGTTACTTAATAAACCACTTACTAGAAAAATATTAGAAGACATACATCAAAAAACTCATTGGGGTACTCAAGCCCTATGCGATCACTTTTTAAGGAATTATGGATGCATTGGGATCTTCGGATTGGCAAAGCAAGTAACTGAGAAATGTATAACTTGCCAAAAGATAAATAAAAGGGTAATGAGAAAGACAACACTGGGAGGCCGCAAGTTAGCTCTGCGACCGTTTCAGAGTATCCAAGTGGACTTTACTGAACTTCCCCAAGTACAGAGGTGGAAGTTTTTATTAGTAATAATAGACCATTTAACTCATTGGGTAGAAGCTGTTCCTGCTGTCAGAGCTACAGCTAATGTGGTGTGTAAAACCCTTTTAGAACAGATTATTCCCAGGTATGGAATGGTTAATAGAATAGATTCAGATAGGGGGACACATTTTACATCAAAAGTTTTACATCAAATAACTGAAGCCTTGGAATAAAATGGGAACTACATACCCCATGGCACCCACAAAGTTCGGGGCAGGTAGAAAGGATGAACCAGACTTTAAAAAGGACTTTAACGAAACTAATGATTGAAACACAAATGTCATGGGTCAAATGTTTACCTTTGGCCCTGTTGAGAGTCCGAACACAACCCAGGTCAGACCTGGGAGTGTCACCCTATGAGATGATGTTTGGATTACCCTTCCTGACCACCCAACATGAAAATGCTACTTGTGAAGTAGGGGAAATGAGCGTCAGAAAATATGTCACCACAATTGCAAAAACGCTAGAAAATTTGAGGTTAAGAGGGATAATCACTCAAACCACACCTTTAGACTTTAAAATCCATAATATCCATCCAGGGGAATGGGTACTAGTAAAAACATGGAAAGAGCAATCTTTAACTCCACAATGGGAAGGTCCTTTTCAGGTACTACTGACGACTGAGGCAGCGATCCGAACCAGGGAAAGAGGGTGGATCCACGCCAGCAGAATAAAAGGACCAGTGGAGGAACTGAAGGAATGGACTATAACATCTAAGCCAGGTGATATCAAATTGACTCTTAAACGAGGACTGGGTGGTATTGAATAATCCAACTGAAAAAGTCTTCATGTTTTAATAGACTGTATCCTAATCTCGAGATATCACAACCTCTATCATGCTGGCTGGGTTAAATGTGAATACATAAATTGTAAAAATTGGTACTGCAATTCACACAAACAACACCCCTTTGTATGGGGTGTTAAATAACAAATTTATTCCCTGAGATTATAACTTTGCCTTGTGGATGAGAATTACTAGTGCCTGTTGAGTGGGAGGTGCCTGAGGAACAGTGTGAAGATTAACAACTGATTTGCCTGGAAAAAAGCAAAGGAGGTAACGAGGAAATAGAGGGCAAGACCGGATTGGCAACTATAACTCGCCGCCAAGAAGATCATATCCACCTGCTGTGGGTAGCAACCCCATAGGCATGGGAGGTGGGGGTATAAGCCATATCGGACCTCTATTACTCCTCCTTCTTGTTTTTTGTTTCTCATCTTTCGGGATACCGGCAAAATCATGTCATAAGTGCTACCGGAAACTTTACATGGGAAGAAACAGAGGTTCCTTTTTTATTACACACACCCACGTTAACAGTCACTGTTATAACCCTTCCAAACTAGGTACCTGTACACAGAACAGGAAAAAATACTGGATTGCAGAAAACCTAGGAAAAAATGAGTGTCCAAAAGGGGAAAGATGGGTTTGTTTCACATTTGCCTTTAAAGGTAGGGTCCAAGATTTGGTAAAAGAACAAGTAGTAAATGGAAAGGCTAAGGTAACACAGCAATCTAATTCTGTGTTAACCCCACGCCAAGATTTATATACAAAACTTTAACAGCAATTAGAAAAGGAAATCGATATCTCGAGATTTGGAAAAAATCTGTTTGTGGAATTGGGAGAAAGAATAAGTAAAGAACTAAACGTAACCAACTGTTGAGTCTGTAGAGGGGCTTTAATGTCAGAGGAATGGCCATGGAAAGGCAGTAGCTTAGGCCCGGTTGAACTCCTTGTGCCGGTTTGGCCAAAATCTAGCAATATATCCTCTGAGAGAAAAGCAGGTTACAACCACCCTTCCCCCCACAGGGTTCGGGGAAAAAAAAATTTTCCTCGAAGGAAAGTGAATGAGATAAGAACTATTTATTTAACAAACACACAGGAAAAGGATAATAATGCTAAATAATGAAATGAAATCTCTCGCTATAGAGAGAAACCTGGGAAGATTTCAGAGTCTTTCTGTAGGTGTGGTCTCTCTCCTCCTCGGAGCTGGGTCGGCGAGGGCCCACCCCCGGGCCTCGGGGAAAAATTCTCCGATGTGTTCTGATGTTGTTGAACAGTCCAGAAGAGAAGAAGGGAAAAACCAAAGTCCCAGGAAACAAAGTTCAGCTTTCTGTCTCACGCCGGGAAGAGAAGAAAAAAAAACCGAAACCGCTGGCTGAAGCAAGCAAGCAGGGTGCTCCCTCCTGCTCCTGCAGCCAGAGAACGCAGAGGAGTGTATCTCTGTGTCCTTGGGAAACTGTTTTGAAAAGTCCGTTTGGTTTTTTTTCTTTTCTCCAGCTCAGTTTAAAGGCACAGAAAAGGCACAATATTACTTTTTGGGCATAGAGCATGATAGGGGATACACATGATAGAGTCACCCCAAGACATTCCACCCCTTATCACATATCATCGGCTCAATGCCCAAATTAATACATTTTAACTCTACACATACACACATTAATACTTATATACAGCTATGTACAAACAGTGACAGTGACACTCAGCAAACAGTGGTGTATAGGCATTTCACATTACATGTGGTTTTCACCCGACAATCAGATCTCCCTGCGGTACACAACGTGTTGTTCTATCTCTCTGCATTACCCACCATGTGCAACCAGGTCCCTAAGCAAAGACAACCCCACGGATGGGTTTGTCTGTACTTGAGGCAGAATTAACTTAAACAGTCTTTCTTAACAGTCCTCTGGCATGCACTACTGGAACCTTATCTCTATCTACTGTGTGCAGGGATTCAGATTGGGCTGGACCAGCCCTATTGGTGGAACCCTGAGTGTTGACTAACCAAGTGGCTTTTGCTAGATGCTGTTCCCAATTCTTGCAAGTTCCCCCACCCAGTGCTTTCAAGGTGGTTTTCAACAATCCATTGCACCGTTCCACTTTCTCAGCTGCTGGTGCATGGTAAGGGATATGGTACACCCACTCAATGCCGTGTTCCCTAGCCCAGGTGTTTATAAGGCTGTTCTTGAAGTGAGTCCCATTGTCAGATTCAATTCTCTCAGGGGTACCATGTCTCTAAAGGACTTGTTTTTCAAGGCCCAGGATGGTGTTCCGGGCAGTAGCATGAGGCACAGGGTAGGTCTCCAGCCATCCAGTGGTGGCTTCTACCATTGTGAGCACGTAGCGCTTGCCTTGGCGTGTTTGAGGCAGTGTGATGTAATCAATCTGCCAGGCCTCCCCATACTTGTATTTGGACTATCGCCCACCGTACCATAGGGGTTTCACTCGCTTGGCCTGCTTGATCGCAGCGCACGTCTCACAGTCATGGATCACCTGGGAGATACTGTCCATGGTTAGATCCACCCCTCGGTCTCGTGCCCACTTATAGGTGGCATCTCTGCCTTGATGACCTGAGGCATCATGGGCCCACCGAGCTAGGAACAACTCTCCCTTGTGTTTCCAATCTAAGTCTATCTGTGACACCTCTATCTTTGCAGCCTGATCTACCTGTTCGTTGTTTCGGTGTTCCTCATTAGCCTTACTCTTGGGGACATGAGCATCTACATGGCGGACTTTTACAAGCAGCTTTTTCACTCGGGCAGCAATGTCTTTCCACTCTTCAGCAGCCCAGATGAGTTTTCTCCTGCGCTGCCAATTAGTCTTTTCCCACTTTTCCAGCCATCCCCACAGAGCATTGGCTACCATCCACGAATCAGTATAGAGGTAGAGCTTTGGCCACTTCTCTCTTTCAGCAATGTCCAGGGCTAGTTGAACAGCTTTGAGTTCAGCAAATTGGCTTGATCCACCTTCTCCTTCAATAGCTTCTGCAACCCGTCGTGTGGGACTCCATACGGCTGCTTTCCACTTTCGTTTCATTCCTACAATGCGACAAGAACCATCGGTGAAAAGAGCGTAGCATGTGTCTTCTGCTGGCAGTTGGTTGTACGGTGGAGCTTCTTCAGCACGTGTCACTTGTTCTTGTTCATCCTCGTCACTGAGACCAAAGTTTTCACCTTCGGGCCAATTTGTGATTATTTCCAAAATCCCAGGGCGATTCAGTTTTTCGATACGGGCGCGCTGTGTGATGAGAGCAATCCATTTGCTCCATGTGGCATTGGTGGCATGGTGGGTAGAGGGAACCTCTGCTTTGAACATCCACCCCAGCACCGGTAGCCGGGGTGCCAGGAGGAGCTGTGCTTCAGTGCCGATTACCTCTGAGGCAGCTTGGATTCCTTCATAGGCTGCCAAGATTTCCTTCTCTGTTGGGGTGTAGTTGGCTTTAGATCCTCTGTAGCTTCGACTCCGGAATCCCAGTGGTCGACCTCGGGTCTCACTAGACACCTTCTGCCAAAGGCTCCAGGACAGGCCATGGCTCCCGGCTGCAGAG
This sequence comes from Lycocorax pyrrhopterus obiensis, assembly GCA_014706295.1. Classification (NCBI taxonomy): domain Eukaryota; kingdom Metazoa; phylum Chordata; class Aves; order Passeriformes; family Paradisaeidae; genus Lycocorax; species Lycocorax pyrrhopterus. Next base: position 7,338,901 of record JACSVZ010000030.1, read on the forward strand.
TAGAGCACATTCTTCACTCCTGGTCCTGTCCGGACTGGGCCAAGGGCTACCGCATGAGCAATCTCCTGCTTGATCTGGGCAAAGGCTTGCTGCTGTTCAGGGCCCCAGTGGAAATTGTTCTTTTTGCGGGTAACCACGTAGAGAGGACTCACAATCTGGCTATATTCAGGAATATGCATTCTCCAAAAGCTTATGACACCTAGGAAAGCTTGTGTTTCCTTCTTGTTAGTTGGTGGAGACATTGCTGTGATCTTGTTGATGACCTCAGTGGGAATCTGACGCCGTTTATCTTGCCATTTTACTCTCAGGAATTGGATCTCTCGAGCAGGTCCCTTGACTTTGCTCTTCTTGATGGCAAAACCAGCTTCTAGGAGAATCTGGATGATTTTCTCTCTTTTCTCAAACACCTCTGCTGCGGTGTTCCCCCACACAATGATGTCATCAATGTACTGCAGATGTTCTGGAGCCTCACCCTTTTCCAGTGCAGTCTGGATTAGTCCATGGCAGATTGTGGGACTGTGTTTCCACCCCTGGGGCAGTCGGTTCCAGGTATACTGCACACCCCTCCAGGTGAAGGCAAACTGAGGCCTGCACTCCAGTGCCAAAGGAATGGAGAAAAATGCATTAGCAATGTCAATAGTGGCGTACCACTTCGCTGCTTTGGACTCTAGCTCGTACTGAAGCTCTAACATGTCTGGCACGGCAGCACTCAGTGGTGGAGTCACTTCATTCAAGGCACGATAGTCCACAGTCAATCTCTATTCTCTTTCAGTTTTGCGCACAGGCCAAATAGGGCTGTTGAAGGGTGAGTGGGTTTTGCTGATCACCCCTTGGCTCTCCAAGTCACGGATCATCTTGTGGATGGGAATCACAGCATCTCGAGTTGTCCGGTACTGTCGGTGATGCACTGTTGAGGTAGCAATTGGTACTCTTTGTTCTTCCTCCTTCAGAAGGCCTACTGCAGATGGGTTCTCTGATAGTCCAGGCAAGGTATTCAATTGCCTGATGCCCTCTGTCTCTACAGCAGCTATTCCGAAAGCCCACTTGAGTCCTTTTGGGTCTCTGAAATGCCCTCCTTGGAGGAAGTCTATGCCCAAAATGCACAGGGCCTCTGGGCCAGTCACAATGAAATGTTTCTTCCATTCATTTCCAGTCAGGCTCACCTCAGCTTCTACTAGGGTCAAATTTTGTGACCCACCTGTTACACCAGTAATAGAAACAGATTCTACCTCCACATGTTGTGATGGGATTATTGTGCACTGCGCACCAGTGTCAACTAAAGCATCATATTTTTGTGGTTCTGATGTACCAGGCTAACGAATCCACACAGTCCAAAAAATACGGTTTTCCCTGGCCTCTACCTGGTTAGAGGCAGGGCCCCTCTAATTCTGGTTATCCTTTTGTCTATCATTTTCAGCAGATTGGCTACGGGCAACTGGAGCTACTTTTTTTTTAGTAAAATTTCCTTTCTGAGACTTGCGCTCCTTTAATTCATGCACTCGTGCTGCCAGAGCAGAAGTGGGCTGTGGACCCCACTTCTTCATGTCTTCTCCACTGTCACACAGGAATTTCCACAACTCACTTCGTGGGATGTACCTTCTCTCTAGGGAACGTCCTTGTTGGGTATCAGAATTTCGGATCTGTACTTCCGAGATTTGGAGAAAGCCCTCTTTCATCTCCTTCTTGAGGTCCTCCATCTTATCTTCTAAATTCTGCATACGTGTTTCCACAGCTGCGATTTTCGCATGTGCTGGGCCATGCACAGAGTCTGCATATGCTCGGAGCTTTGTTGCCATATCTTGCACGGTCTCATTTGCGCCGTAATCTGGTTTCATCAGTGCTAAAGCAGACTTATATTCTGATGGCCCAAGCTGTATGAGCTTTCGCCACATGAAGGGACCAACTCTGGCCCGATCTGGACTTCTTAATCTTGGGTCATCTGTGAAGACAACCTCTACCACCCCTAGTTCTCTCAGGCATTGAATCCCTTGTTCAATGGTCTTCCACTGGGTTTGCTGCATATAGAGATCATCTGCACACAGATATCTTTCCCTTACACCACTCAAGAGCCGTCTCCAAACACTAGCAGAGTCAGCCTCCCTTATCATCTTTTGGTCAATAGCTGGATCACGTGACAGGGATCCCAAATGCCTTGCTTCAGCACCGTCTAGAATTACATCATCACCTGCAGCATCCCAAATACGGACCATCCAACTTATTATGGATTCATTAGACCGTCGGGTGTAGTCCTTTCTTAGGCTGTGAAGGTCCTTTATGGACAGGGACTCGGTAATGGTTTCTGTGCCTGAGTCAGTTGGTGGTTTTGAGGTTCCTTCCCCTGCATCATCATCATCTTTCACTGGGCGATCGGTTTTGGTTGTGTGTTTTTTCCTTGTGACAGGAGCAACTGTCAATGGCTTAGTGTCTCCCTCTGGTTTGACTGCAGCCTGAGTGACTGGGGTGTTTGCTGGTTTATCTTCCTGCCCCTCTGCCTTTATCTGCTGCTCTACAGTACCCAGCAGTGTGCGATAGGCATATGCTAAGGCCCAGCATATTGCAATAAGCTTTTCCTTATTAGAAGTGTCATTGTATTTCTCTTTCAGATATTTCCCCACCTCAGCTGGTTTCTGAATTTGTTCAGGGGGGTAATTGCAAATTATTGGGTCAGAGAATTTCTTCAGGATTTGGCCCATATCCTCCCATTCTCCACCCCACTCAGGATTTTCCACCTCTGGGTCAGGTGTCTCTTCAGTCACCCTGGAAATCTGAGCCCTCATTCTAGACAAGCTACAAACTACATAAAGGAAGCTTACTAGATAAACTACATCTTTAACATCCAGGGGAAACTGAACATTCTCAAAAGATAATTTATCAAATTTAAAGGGGAGGGAGATGAAAGGCTGGGAAATTCCGTCTCCTCCTCTTCTAACAAACTGAGTGCAATTACCAGTAAACTCCCAAAACAGGCTACTGAAACTTGGACTGGGGTTAGGATGGAGAAATGACCTATCATACACACTTTGAACAACTGCCTGTACCTCTGTTGACTTCTTATAAATCATTATCACTGAGCAAAGCAAAATAGAAATCTGGATTCGTGCCCCTGCTCTGTAAAAGAGTCTTATCACCCACAGGATCAGACCAAGTTGCGGATGGGCAAACAGGCCTAGGGACCAAAAAACCACCAGTACCTCAAGCAAGCCTAGGGACCAAAAAGATGTGAGTATATCCAGCCAGAGAGACATTATGAACTCAACCAACATGGTAACTACTTTACCCCAACACAAAGTAGTTAAATTCAAACCAAGATGTAATTAGTACAGGTTTTTTCACTCTCCTTCGAATCCTGCCGACTACGCCAATAAAAATTGTGCCGGTTTGGCCAAAATCTAGCAATATATCCTCTGAGAGGAAACCAGGTTACAACCACCCTTCCCCCCACAGGGTTCGGGGAAAAAAAAATTTTCCTCGAAGGAAAGTGAATGAGATAAGAACTATTTATTTAACAAACACACAGGAAAAGGATAATAATGCTAAATAATGAAATGAAATCTCTCGCTATAGAGAGAAACCTGGGAAGATTTCAGAGTCTTTCTGTAGGTGTGGTCTCTCTCCTCCTCGGAGCTGGGTCGGCGAGGGCCCACCCCCGGGCCTCGGGGAAAAATTCTCCCGATGTGTTCTGATGTTGTTGAACAGTCCAGAAGAGAAGAAGGGAAAAACCAAAGTCCCAGGAAACAAAGTTCAGCTTTCTGTCTCACGCCGGGAAGAGAAGAAAAAAAAAACCGAAACCGCTGGCTGAAGCAAGCAAACAGGGTGCTCCCTCCTGCTCCTGCAGCCAGAGAACGCAGAGGAGTGTATCTCTGTGTCCTTGGGAAACTGTTTTGAAAAGTCCGTTTGGTTTTTTTTCTTTTCTCCAGCTCAGTTTAAAGGCACAGAAAAGGCACAATATTACTTTTTGGGCATAGAGCATGATAGGGGATACACATGATAGAGTCACCCCAAGACACTCCTTAAATGGAACCGGACAAATATGAGGGGAAAGCCGACATGAAGGGTGGATTCTAAGTTCAGCAGTAATAGGAGAAGAATGTCTCTGGTGCACTGGAAAGAACTTTCTTAGTGAAGTAGGAAATACTCCCTGCAAGAGGTATAAAGCTAGTAATGGAACTTCTACATGGTGGATCCCAGAAAAACCAACTCTGTATTGGACCCAGAGAAAAACAGGAGGGAAAAATTGCAAGTATAATAATGAAACCAAACTTTTTCAGTGCAATGACACAGACAAGAATCCTTATTTTGGGATCCCAGAAATATCAAAATTTTGGGAGAATATAAATGAACAGAAAAAGGATTATTGGAAAGCACCAGATGGCTTATTTTGGATATGTGGGAAAAGAGCATACCCAAAACTTGCCCCCCAATGGAAAGGGAGTTGTACTCTGGGGATCATACAGCCAGGATTTTTCCTTTTACCAGGATCAGATGGAGATCAATTAGGAGTACCTGTTTATGAGGACTTAAAAAAGAATAAAAGGGAATTAATTGGAGAATATCAAAAGTAGGGAGATGAAGAATGGCCCCCTGAACGCATACTGGAAACATATGGGCCAGCCACCTGGGCGCAAGATGGGAGTTGGGGATATCGAACCCCGATTTATATGCTGAATCGTATTATAAGACTCCAAGCAGTTGTGGAGATAATAACAAACAAGACTGCCCGAGCACTAGAATTGATATCAAGTCAACAAAGCCAAACCCAAGCTGCAGTGTATCAAAACAGGTTGGCTTTGGACTATTTATTAGCTGAGGAAGGGGGTGTTTGTGGAAAATTTAATACATCAGATTGTTGTTTGAAAATAGATGACAACGGGGATGCCGTCCTAGATATAGCCAAAGATATCAGAAAAATAGCCCATGTACAGGTCCAAAAATGGGAATCAATGTTAAAGGCTAGCTGGTGGGATAATGTATTGGGAATAGAATGGTGGAAGAAGCTAGGCTTCTTCCTTTTATGCGCTGCAGCTGGTTTGACATTTCTTCCTTGCTTGATCCCCTGTTTTATTCGACTAATCACCAGCGTAGTCCAAGGTATGCAAGTAGTCACAATGCCTGTGGACCCCAAATTAGCTACATCTGGAATGGCACAAAAAATAATAGTGTTAAGGAAACAAAATAATATGGGAGATCCCTTTGAAGAAGCAAGATTGATTTGTGAAAAAAATGAGCAAATAATGAAAGTCAGAAAACAAGAATTATTGCTCAAGCCTGTGGGAGAATGGTTCGACCTTGAGAGTGTGCAGAAAGTCCCTGGCCTGCAGCCAGAAGAAACAAAGAGCAGCTGTGTGTTATGAGAAAAAGAAACTAGCTAAAAATAATCTCGCTGTACCTAGTATAAAAAGAGCTATCCGAGACTAATAAAGAAGAAGCTTGCTTATCACTCATATTGAGTTGGGGTCTTGTTTCCCTCGCCCCCCTCTTAACATTTGGCGCCCGAACCGGGACTCTGAACAGGGACTCTGACCAAGACGAGGGGGTCCTTATCTATGGCACGAGGGGCGAGAGCGGAAAAGCACCGGCAGTAGCGAGCCGGGGGGCGAAAGATCGGCGATCTGCTAAGCAGTGGGATTCCGCATCCGCGCCTGGGCACGGGGCATATGCCAAGCCCGCCGTCCGCTGAGGCTACACTTTGGGAGCTATGGGGATTGACCAGAGAGTGATCCCGGGGATTGACCAGAAAGTGATCCCGAACTACGTGCAGGGACGAGCCAGAGGGTGATCCTGGATTCACGTCGGCCGGCCGAGAAAAAAAATGGAACGTGAGGTAGCCTGCGAATTACTTTTATGCTTTTTAGAAAAGCGGGGAATACAGGGTTTGAAACATATCCCGGGGTTGGTTGCCCTAGGAAAGGTTAAGGGATTCTTTAAGGATCCGAATACATTCTTCGAGGTATCGGAGTGGAGGAAGTTTGGGGACGCGCTATGGGATGCAGTGATAGATGATGATAAAACGGCAAAAAAGATGATAAAGCTCGGGGCCCGGAGCGGAGAAGGGGAGGTCGTGATCGCGGCTCCCCGAGCCGCTTTGTGCCGGCGATCCGGCTCGGCGGTGGCAAAGAAGTGTACGAGAGGCTTTGATTGAAAAAGACTTCTGACGGTAAAGTCAGGTATGAACTGTGTCTTCAAAAAGTAGTTTTTAATTGTAAAATTAGGAAAATTACGTAAAAAGCGCAGAGAGACTCGCGTAAAAAGCTAAAATCTACAGTTATGAAACATGTCACAGCTATCCCAAAACAACAATTGAGAAATTTGGCATTTTAGATAAACGAGCAGTTTCCGAAGGCAAGCACGGCTGGCGCGCAGCCTCTGCAGCCTGCACAGAAGCAGGGGGAGGGAGCCGAAATTCAATCTGTAACAGATCGCAAGCCGCCCAGAGCATTAGATATAATTGGCAGCACAGCAAAAACTGCAAAAAAAAAGCATATAGCATCTGAGGGCGTGCAGGGAGATGCGGGCTCGACCCTGGCGGATTCGCGGTCCGAAAAGCGAGTCGGACCGGGGCGTGAGCAGACAGAACCACAAAAGCAGCCGTAGACAATCCCTTATCCACGTCTGCGATGCGTGGTCTCCCTCAGTTGCCTGTTTTTACGCAAAATTCTGCAGAGTCCAACCCTAGAGACTTGCTCCGAAACTTTTAAATACAGCTACAAAGCTAGGCGCTATTCCGTACAACAAAATGGCGGCGCCCTGGTTACCTTCGTAAACAATGCCTACGTACTTCCGTCTCCGCCATCTTGTGACCAACAAGTTACTTGTCCTCCAGCTACAGCGCCACCTGTGACCGCTTCTATTATTGCAATCTCAAATATATATAATAAACAGCCACAGAAAATAAGAAGATACGACAACATCAACGAGATACAACAACATCAAGCCACAGAAAATACAACTTAGAACATGCGTCAACAATCTACAAATCTACAGCAGCTCTTGAGAGAAATTAATTGAATCAGGCCAATTTTGAAGATCAGTTGTAAAGAGACCACTCAACTCTGACTCGTTTTGTTGTATTTAAGTGATGTTAAATTTAAGTTCTGTTATTTTAATTTCTGCTAAGTTTAAGTTACATTCAAGTTAAGTTTTGTTTGGTTTCAGTGATGTTAACCTAAAATTGAAAGATAGAGTTCTTTTGTTATAGAAGTAAGATTGAACCAAATTGAAACACTTATAACAAATCAGTGAGCAACTGTTCAAGATAAGTTGTAAGAGTATGAGAAGATGAGGTTTGTTAAAATCTTAAGTTAATTGAAAATTCTATAAGTGTTCTGCATTAGTCAATTGTGATAATTATTTATAACAATCTTTGCTGTTTTATCTTTCATAGGTAGCAGAAAAAGATGAGTAACAATTCCAGATTATGCATATGATTGATTGCAAGGTGTTTAGTGCTTTCTTTCTCGCTTTTGTTTTGCTTTATTGTCATATATACATAAGTGTGTGAGAAGGTATAACTGCAATTTCTTAAGTCAGGGAATATTCTCAATGTCATATCGTGAATTTGCGGACATGTTGTGAAAAGCATTATCCGGAAGATATTATATCATGTTACACATATGCATTTCTTAAGTTGTTTGTAGTTTGTTCATAGTACCATTGATTACTTAGCTGAAGATAAATAACAAAGCCGGCTGCTTTACAGACTTTTACATATCGTTGTGTAGCTATCTGCAAGACATGTATCCTTTTAAGAAATTTTTCCAGCTGCTATTAATGAAGGCTTGTTTGTAAGATAGGTTAGGAGAACCCTTCCAGCTAAGGCCTTGGCTCTGGCCAAGCCCTGGCCCTACCTGGTTAGGAGGCATACCTACAGACCCAGGTGTTTCTGCACTAAAAACATAGTTAAGTCACTTTGACTTGCTGATTCAGATATGTGAAAGCTGGACCCCTTTTGAGGTACACTTGAGAGCCTTGCCCGGGAAAGGTTTCTCCAAGTCCTCAGTGTGGAACAAGGGTTCACCAGCTGTGGCAGACTCTAGGTGATAGTTCAGTATTTAGACAAGTAAAAGTGTGTTGTTCTAAGTTGCTATCCTTCTATCATGTGCTGTGAATTATATGTACTATCCTTGTTTGTTCTTGCTTAGTGTGACTTCGCTGTCTCATAGCATGTGTTCGCTTGCTATTATGTTGCCTTCACGTTTACAGTGACAGCTGCACAGGTTATCACAAAACAAAAGAGGGAATAGATCCTCAAGAGCATTTAGATAGTGCGATATTTACGCTAAAAGTTTTTGAAAGCAGGTCATCAGTTTACTGAAAGTAGTTTATGTTGTGAACCATCTACGTTTAGTAAGTACTCGCAGTGACCCACCAGCATTAACCCATTACTCAAGCTTGCAGCAAGATTCTGAATTGTCACAGCACCGACCAAAAGTTCGTTTTAAAGATCCTATGTCAGGGTCATGAGAAAGACCTGTAGAGTTGCTGATAAGGGGAGAAGAGGTTATGCTTGTGTCATTACAGATAAAAGACCGCGATAGATACCAACAAAGTAGATTCGCCCGTAGCTTAAAAAGGATACTTCAATCTCTAATACTACTGAAAAAATAAACATTGTGCCTTTCTTTTTAGATATTGCTATTGCTCAAGCTTTAGGTATATTTAATAAGTTAAAATAGATGAGTTAAGATATTAGATAAGTAAACAGTTAAATCAAATATTTACTGAGGTAAATTTTGTTATTGACCCATGGGCACGAGTGTAAGAATGGCGAAAGGAATTTTGTAATTACTATTAGTCATTACTGCGTTGCTTTGTGTTATTCTATATATGCATTGTTTAGTGTTATTCTAGATATAATGACAATCAGCGATCCGCTTGATAGAAAACATAGTGGAGAGAACTTGGCTGGTGCAAATAAACAAAAAGGGGGAAATTGTTGTAAAGTACTCAAATCCTGTCAGAGTGCCCCAGCCAAGTTATCTCCAGCTACCCTTATCAGAGTCACTAGAATGTAAGCCATGCTAAATCAAGAGAGAAGACGCTGGGAAACGGAATAACAAGACAGCAAGAAAGTAGTTAAAAAGAGACTGTACCATCCTAGACTAGAACCAATCAGTCTTCTATTTGCTTAGCACTAGAATCATTTGCATCTCCTTTTAGAACCTGCCTCATACCGCTGCCTCCTGGGGTGAACGCTTTAATCGGCAGAGATGTGCTCGAGCAACTAAGAATGCGTCTTACCAATGAACCTTTTTAACAGCGGTCGCTGTTGATTGGGTTTTCCCGATCCAGCTAACATGGACAGACCCTAACCCAGTGTAGATCGAGCAGTGGCCGCTGAAGAAAGAAAACCTAGAAGCAGCTCACCAGCTTGTAGCAGAACAATTACGACAAGGACATTTACAGCCGTCTACTAGCCCGTGGAATACTCCAATTTTTGTAATAAGAAAAAAGTCAAGAAAATGGCGTTTCCTACATGATCTTTGAGCGGTGAACGCCAAAATGCAAACCATGGGTGCCTTACAACCTGGAATGCCAAACCCCGCCATGATTCCTGAGAAATGGCATCTGCTAATTGTAGACTTAAAAGACTGCTTCTTTACCATTCGGTTGCACCCAGAAGACACACAGAAATTCGCTTTCACGTTACCCCCCATCAACCGCAAAGGACCAAGTCAGCGCTTTGAGTGGACAGTATTGCCGCAAGGCATGAAGAATAGTCCCACCCTATGTCAATTATTTGTGGGGTCAGCCTTGCAACCCCTGCGCCAAAAGTGGCACACCACACTTATCTATCATTACATGGATGACATCTTGTTAGCTCAGCAGAATGCCTTTACTACTGAGCAAGAAAAGGACTTAGAAAACACCTTATGGGCCCAGAGACTTTGTATAGCCCCAGAAAAAGTGCAAAAGACCTCTCCTTGAAAGTACCTCGGCTGGGTGATCACTGACGCCCAGATTCGGCCACAAAAGATCCAGTTTAACACCAGTATTGCTACCCTCAAAGATGCTCAGCAATTGCTTAGAGATTTGCAATGGCTACATCCAGTTATAGGCTTCTCTACCGATGACCTGAACATGCTTCGCCCGTTGCTTGCGAGCACGAACCCGGCGGCACCAGTCAAGCTCACCAAAGTACAACGAGAAACACTTCAGCGAATCGCTACACAAGTTGCTACTCGATGGATCGACCGCCGTGATCCTGATGTACCGGTAGATGTCACCATCCTTATGAGCCCCGCGCAAGTAATGGGTGCACTGACGCAGTGCAAAAAGAAAAAGGGGGAATTGTGGGAGAATGGTTCGACCTTGAGAGTGTGCAGAAAGTCCCTGGCCTGCAGCCAGAAGAAACAAAGAGCAGCTGTGTGTTATGAGAAAAAGAAACTAGCTAAAAATAATCTCGCTGTACCTAGTATAAAAAGAGCTATCCGAGACTAATAAAGAAGAAGCTTGCTTATCACTCATACTGAGTTAGGGTCTTGCTTCCCTTGCCCCCCTCTTAACACAAGCCAAATGATTTGTAGAAATAGAAGAGGGGGAATTGTGATAAATAGATGCTATAATATTGGCTTTCTGCAAATGTTAAAATAAGTGATGTTAAAAGTAGCCTTTTAAACAGTAGTTTTGTCACAAATAGATGCTATATGTAAAATAGCTTTATTACAAAACAGATGCTATATAAGGTAGTTTTGTTGTGAAGATGTGGTTTTTTTAATACTTTTTCATTCAACCAAAAACTTAGAAATAGCTATGCTTATGAACTATTTGGGCTCCTGCTACCAACTATCAGCAACAGATAAGATATCCCCATAGCGATCTGCTGATTCTGGGAACTGCCAAGCCGAGCGAGCCGAGCCGAGCGAGCCGAGACAGGAGAACTGCATTCCATTTTGAACTGTTCCTGGAAAGGGTTTTAAATATGTATAATTGTTTATGAATATGTAATACTCCAGGTGTATGTAAAGGGTGTCTCCAAGACAGCAGGTGTGCTCTTGGCTGAGTGCCAAAGCACCCAGCGCTGTGACTTTTTGCTTTATTATCTTTGTCCCTTATTGTCCTTTATTAAACTTTTCAATCCTAACAGGAGAGTGAACCTCGTTTTTCACAGCGGGAATTTCCCTTTCGTTCCAGCCCGCCTGCCGGAAGGTGGGGGGGGCCTCCGAGCCTCTGGGCCCCGCCGGGCCGGGGCCCCTGGCTCCCTCCCCTTTTCTCAACGCCCCGGCACGGACCCTGAGTCACCGGCGGGGGGAGCTATCCCAGAGCCGCAGGCAGCTAAAGCCAGCCATGGACTGCCACACAGCTAAACCCATCCGGCGCGGTTTCCTGGGACCGGCGGGTCCCTCTCCCCTCTCAGGGCGGAGCCGGCGGAGCCTCCTGTGTGCAGCCAGCACACTTCGTGCCGAACTGAGGAAGACACCATGCAGCCAGCAGCACAAAAGGGAGCGAGGCTTTTTCTCTCGTAAAGCCTGAATAAAAACACTCTGCAACGTGGTGGCTTCAGAGTCAAAGAGAAAGTGAGTCATGTGGGACGGAGCTGAAGATGGCGGCGGGAGAAAAGGGGCAGTGCCGCGTTTCTCGCCCGCAGCTTAAAAAAACTTCTTGCATGCCGTGGTAAGAAACTGTAATATCACAAACTGTTTGTCTCTTTAATCCATTTGAAGTACATGGGGGATGAAGAATTCACGTGTGGCCCGTGAAGATTGTGAAGAGCGCCCATGCCAAGCTATATAGAAGCAGTGAAAGGCTTTTAGAGACTTATGATGAAGAAAGCCTTTGTGTTCAGGCCAAAATAACTCATCCTTAAAAGATTAATAACCCCATGTGATGGCCCATGTTTAGCAGTGTGAAAGAACTGTGAGATTTTTCATGGAAGAGATGTTTTACACCACAGCAGATTGTTTCTTTCCGGGCGAGTCTGCTGTTGGTGGCAGTTTGGGAACCATGTAAAGCAAAGAAAAAAACCCTTTTTTCCCCTTAAGCATAAGAAAGAGACTTTTCAAAAACTGCAACTCTGACTGAAATCCCGTGTTCTGTTATCCTTTGTGTGAGTTGAATAGAAGAAGTGCTGGAGGAGGGGGGAGGTTTGCTTTAATTTTCTTGGTTTTTTTTTTCTTTTTCTTTTAATTCTATTAGTAATAAAACCCTTTTCTTTGTATCGCAGCTGTTTAAGGTTTGTGCCTGCTTTGTTTTTTCTCTTAATTCTTATCTCACAGAAAAAAAAAAGTAATAGATAATTTAAACCAAACCACTACATTCTAACCCTTCTATTACATACAATGTCATGCTCCACCTCTTCTGCCCTGCCTATCTCTCCTAAAGAGCCTGTAACCATCCAACAGGGGACTCCAGTCACAGGACTCATCCCACCAGGTTTCATTTATGCCAATGATGTCAAATGTCTGGGATGGGGCCAAAGCTTAGAGCTCCTCGTTTGTTCCCCATGCTGTGTGCATCAGTGTAGAAAGATTTCAGGTGTGGTACTTTGTGGCCATCAACTTTTGAAGCAGATTGAGGGATCACACTAGCACTCAGTTCCTCAAGTTTTGGACCACTGTCCCATCGCTCATCACTGGCAAGCCTTGTTTTTTCTCCCTTTCCCCCTTCCAAACTAGTTTGAAGTTCTATCAACAAGCCCCCCTACCTCCTGTGCTAGAACTCTTTATCCCCTCTGAGAAAGGCGTATCCTATCAGGTGTTGAATCGGGGAGGAGGGGGAAGCAGAGGTTAAATGATTTACTAAGAAGCTGTTTGTTAAAAACAATGCATACAGCTTGCTCAACACTTATTGTGCCTACCAAAGCAGAATGAGAAGATATAAGACTATTGATAAACAGAAGGAATCTTGACCAAAGATCCTGTTTTCAAACCTAAAACTAACTTAAACCAGCCTTGAAGTTTGGACTTGGGCCAGGGACATAAAGAGCATGCGCAGGGAAGCAAGGTGAAAAGTTCAGAAGGAGGAAGACCCTTTATTTCATCTGAGGAAGACTCTTACTTCATCCCGAAGACCCCTGCCCACGACCACCAGACAACACCGCGCAAGCGCAATGCAGATGTAAATGACTTTTGGGCTCATTATAATACGAAGCGAGGCTAGGCGGGGCTAGGTAATGAATATGTATAGGCGTATTGGGAAACTTAATGAATATGGAGCTTGTAACCCGATATATACCAAGCTGAATACAGCTGTCGGCACGCATGACTTTGGAGGAATTATCCCCCATGCGTCCCAGCTGGAATAAACATACCTACTTTACTACTTATTCCAAGTAGTGGAGTCTTTCCTGCGTATCATTTTGGCGAGCCAGCAAGAGGAACTCTGTCCGGCTGCAGGATCGGCTGAGGAGCGGATGTCCTAGGCGCGCCCCAGGGCTTTCCTGGAGGAACTCCGCCTCTCGGCTCGCTCACTGCAGGGACAGACAGCAACCTGCTGGGACTGCGGATAAACGGTATGTTCTGGATTTAGGGTGCCTGTAAGTCGTACGCGTGGCCAGGGCTGCTGGTAAGACGCGCAGAGACGTCTGGCGCACAGCGTGGTCCCTGTGTGGGTAAAGGTAGAGCTTGCAAGCAGCCGGCTTATGGAAGCCGGGAAGGGGGAATCACCGGTCCGGAGAGCGGATTGGGTGATTCCGGGTGGGGTTTCCGCCAGAACTTGTTGATGATTGTATTGGGGAAAATAAATAAGCGGGACCCTGAAGTTATTAAAAGTGAGTGCTATAAATATTTTGGCTACTAGTAGCTGGTTTGAATGTTGTTGGGGTGCTTATATGTCTGTGTGGATATTGGTTGCTGTTGGACTGCTTTTATGTGTATGTGGCTGTATATTAGCTCGCCTATTTGTTTGCAGATCGGAGACGTGTATGTTGCCGTGTGTTGTTTGAGTACGTTGTATTGAAGCATTTGTTTGGAGCGGTGCTGGATTATTGATTTTTGTGCTAATAGAATTAGAATCGTGGCCAGGCGAGAGGTTAAAAGAACCCCTCCCCCTCAGTGGTTTGGTCTTGATTCTTGGGAATTTGTAAATCCGATAGAACATTGGATAGAGAGAAGAGGCGAACGAGTTCCTTTAGAGGGAATATCTACAACCTCTGCAGGAAAATTAGTAGCTTTAGATTGGGAACAACCAGCGGCAGAGGATTTAGGTTTTGAAAGAATACATGGAATAACTTGATTTTGTGGATGCACTAGAATTTTTCGTTCAGCGAGAGGGTGGCATGTTGCGTGGGTATTAATACAGTGTAAAATTTGTAAGAAAAAAGTGGTACCGTTCCTCTGCCAAGCGGCAGAGCTTATGCTCTCAGTGTTATCGCAGGCACTCTAGTGAAGTTGATTTTGAGCCTGAGATTTTAAAGCTTGTGTGCGGGAAGTCGCATTTGGTACCTGAGGTTCGGGAGGTTCAGGAAGAAAACTGGGAAAGAACTGTGAGAAAGTGTGAAGAAAGGTTTGGGTGGAAGCGAGCTAAAACTAGGAGAAGGAGATAGAAACAACAGTGGATAAGCAGGGAGGGAGGTCGATGCCCCCCTCTATCCCTCAACAGTTACATAGTAGGAGTATAGCCCCCGACTCTCTCCGTTCTTTTGTCCTACCTGCACGGGTGATAGAAGGGATTCCTTGCTTTGTGTGTGGGCATAAGAAGACTCCAGCCCCACACCGGCTGTGGGTTTTAGCTCAGTGTGGATTTTGTGGAAGTCGGAGATATTACGATTCTACTTATTTAGCAGACAGAGATCCATGCCCGGAGTGCTGGGAAAGCAAGGACCATTTTGTTTTAAAATTTTTGTGTGGCAAAGAGCATCGCGTTCCTGAAGATAGTAGTGTGCTAGAAAAGGATTGGGAGGAGGTAGTAAAGGCTGGCAGAAAGTATAAGAAAATTTATAAAGAGTGGCTTATACACTATACAGGTGACCCGGAGTGGGTGGCACAGCATTTGAGTGAACTTGAATTCTGAACAGGATGGGAACTGAACAGAGTAAGGAAATCTCTAGAGCGAGCCTGCTTGGCTGTGTTTTGGCACATTGGAAAGAGATAATAGGAACTGGAGGCACAGAAAATAAAAGAACTCTTGTAAAATATCGCACCCGATGGTGGCCACTGTATAAATTAGAAGATGGAGCAAAGTGGCCACCGAATGGAACTTTAGATTATAATACCTTGCTACAGCTAATGTTATTTCTGAGACGGGAGGGCAAATGGGAAGAAGTTTCCTACTCTGACGCATTTTTCTCTCTCCGAGACCACCCTGAATGGCAGAAAGATTGTGGAATTAAACCCCCCAGTGATCCTATGGTGTTAGCTCTTGAAAAAGAAAATAAAAAAGACCGAGGAAGAATTAAGAGGTGTTGTTCGTCGTGCAGTATAGGTCAGAGATGTACAAGGTCAGACAAAGTCTATCAGGCAGCGGCTCAGGGACAAGACGATGATGAACTAACCCATTTCCTTAAGCCTCCCCTTAGGAGACGGGAAGAGGATGCGGACTCGGAAGGAACACCAACGCCAACCCCCTCTCCCCCGGGCAGTTCTGTCTCATCCCGAACCAGAAAGCAGGTATTGATGGCACCCCTGCGAGAGGCAGTGGCACCTGATGGGAATACAATGTTGGTTAGAGTACCTTTCTCTACTGCTGACCTGGACGCGTGGTATAAAGTTGCCAAAAATTACCGAAGTGATCCAGCGGGTACCGCTGAACGCTTGCGACTCATAATAAAACAGCATAATCTAGATTGGGAAGATATACAATTACTATTAGGTGGACTAATAGACACGGAGAAACAGTTAGTTTTGAAAACAGCAAAGGATTTGGCAGAGGAGTATTACAAAATGCAACAATTAGATGTCAAAGATTACTTCCCTCTCCAGGAACCATACTGGAGTCCGAATAGAACAGCTGAATTAGAGAAATTAAAAAGTTATCAAGAATGGATAGCAAAAGGGGTGGAAAGGGCCATTCCCAAAACCCTAAATTGGTCAGCTTTGTATGCAGTGAAACAGGGTCCTTCCAAGTCACCGTCCGAATTCCTGGATCGTCTGAGGGACGCAATGCGCCGCAATACATCGCTGGATCCTGAGTCCGAGGTAGGGGTACAACAGCTAGTATCTTTGTTTCTAGGGCAATCCACAGGAGATATCAGACGTAAATTGCAAAAACTTCAGGGGCCAGAGGGGAGGAACCTGGAAACTCTATTAGATGCAGCCTGGAGGGTGTTCAGTAATCGAGAAGAAAATTACAAGCAGGGGATGAAGAAACTAGTAGCAGTAGTAAGAGAAGGAAATAGGGAAAGACCTAGACAGGGACCCCCCAGAGAAGGACCTCCCAGACAGGGCCCACCCCGGCTAGGTAAAGACCAGTGCGCGATTTGCAGGAGATTTGGTCATTGGAAGAAGGAGTGCCCAGAAAGAAGACAAGAAGACCACCAGAACAGAAGAGACCGAGAAGGAGGGAGGGTGGTTGCACACATGAAAGAAGATTGAAGAGGACCGGGGGATTCTACCCTAGCAGATCCACTGGTTATAATGAAGCTAGGGAAAAAGGAAAAAGAAATAGAATTTTTGGTTGATACGGGGGCAGCATATTCGGTTTTAAATAAAGCTTTAATGCCTGTAGGGGATGACTACGTTGTGGTACAAGGAGCAACTGGTCAATCTGAAAAAGCATATTTTTGCAAACCATTGAAATATAAATTTGAGAAACAATGGGGTATTCACAAGTTTTTATATTTACCCAATTCTCCAAAAGCACTTTTAGGAAGAGATCTATTGGAACAATTACAAGCAACCATTACATTTAGGAATGGGGAAATTATTCTGGAGGTAAATGACCAACAGTATGTGGAAATACTGAGCCTAATACTAACAACTACAGGCTCTGCAAAGGAAATTAGAGAAGAGATAATGAGTCAAGTGTTCCCAGGAGTCTGGGCCACAGATGTACCTGGGAGAGCCAAAAATGCAACCCCAATACAGATTAAGCTCAAGGAGGGAAAACAACCAGTTAGAATTAAACAATACCCCCTCAAAAGGGAAGACAGAGAAGGAATTAGCCCAGTAATTGAAAAATTCTTACAGTTAGGACTGTTAAAAGAGTGCCAGTCTGATTTTAACACTCCTATCTTGCCTGTCCGTAAACCTGATGGGTCATACCGGGTGGTACAGGATTTACGGGCTGTTAACAAGATAACTGAAGATCTCTATCCTGTGGTAGCGAATCCTTACACTCTGTTAACATGCTTAACACCAGAGCTAACTTGGTTTACTGTTTTAGATTTAAAGGACGCCTTCTTTTGCCTCCCTCTCCATGAAGCCAGCCAGAAAATTTTTGCATTCAAATGGGAAAGCCCTAAGAGTGGGCACAAAACTCAGCTCACATGGACGGTGTTGCCTCAAGGATTGTTGGGGGTTTGAGGAGTTCTCCTGTTCTTTTTCTCGTAAAGAATTTTTCCCATATATGTTTCCAAGGGGACAAATAACTGGGTGCTTAAGAAGAACAAAAGGGCCGGCCACAGAGGGCGGGGGTACAACTAGCTACTCGTTTTTCACCTGGGGGGTGGGGGAGCAGGGTTTGCTGGTGCCCTCAGTGTGAAGAAGGTGTGGGTCAGAGCTGGAGGTTTTCTTCTTTTCGGCGGTTTTTCCTTCTACCTGAGAAACCCGGATTCCCAAGCCCACCTTTCCTTGCCCTGCTGCGAGCCAGGCCGCCGCCGCTCCGCTCTCCGCAGGCGCTTGGACCCGTTCGCTGCACTGTAACCCTACACACCCTTTGCCGGCTGAGACCTCCCGGAGCTCCCACTGCAGCCCCGGAGTTTGCTACATCTCGTCTGCCACCTGGGATCTGTGCTCGTCTCTGCTGCTCCAGCCTGCTGCTCCCGAGGGTCCGGCCGGACACCGGGATCAGCCGCCCAGAGGGTTTGTTGAAGCTTTTAGTCCATTCCTTTCCTGGGACCCCGAGCCGCCCCTGCCAGCTGTGACTGGAACTGCACCGAAGTGGGGGAGGGGTGCCTGACAGCCGAGAGAGGCTGGCACTGGGTTTGTGGTTGTGTTTGCTGTTACTGCCATAGTTATTGTTGTTTGTTTGCCTTGTCATACATATATATATATTAGTAAAGAACTGTTATTCCTACCCCTCATATCTTTGCCTGAAAGCCCCTTAATTTCAAAATCATAATAATTCGGAGGGAAGGGGGTTGCATTTTCCATTTCAGGGGAGGCTTCTGCCTTCCTTGACAGACACCTGTCTTTCAAACCAGGACAGATCTTGGCGCCCAACGGTGGGGCCTGAGGGCATCAAGAGAAAAGGGGTGAAAAAAGGAATAACAGTTCCTGGGTAACTTAATTTTGTGCTGAATATAGAAACCTTGTTAGGCAGCACTATGTGGTCTAGCTTACCCTGGTTCGGGTGGCACATGGTCATGGCTGTATTTTTCCCCTTTGTGGCCCCTTTTCTAAACATGGGTCCTCTGACTAAGGCTACCGTGGCTGTTATCCAGTTTGCACTATGGGTTGATAAGGTGAGGAATTCATGGGTTTTTAACTTCCTCCGGAATGTGGGCACATGGATAAATGGTTATCACACATTAAGTGCATGTTTTTGGGGTTATGTTAAAAATGGTACCTTCTGTGAGGAAATGCCACCAGGGGAAGTTTTCTCCCAACCCTTCAACCAGTTCTTTGGGTCCACTCCACCAGTTTTCGAAGGGTTTAGATTTCCTCTGGATACTAACCAAGTGATGCTGGTATGCCTACTCTATTTAGTACTCAAGGATAAGTTGAGATTGATTTGGATGACTACCCAGACACCCACCCCAGAGATCAGGAATACTGCCCCAGAACCTGACACGGCCCCAGAGACTAGAGATCCTGCCCCAGAACCTGACACGGCCCCAGAGACTAGAGATCCTGCCCCAGAACCTGGCAGGGCCCCAGAGAGTAGAGATCCTGCCCCACAGCCTGACCCTGCCCAACAGCCCACCTCAGAAATGAACCACCCGGATTGGATGGGGGTAGTGGAGGAGAAGATATGCCAGGTGCTGAGGGAATACACCTCCCCAGCTAGTGGAAAACCCTCTCCCTGCCCCAGCGAGAGAGAGTCTGATGGCGCAGCAGTGGAACCCACGGATGTTACAACCGTCCAGGCTCCAGCTGAACCACAAGGGCAATCACAGCCAGCAGCAGTCGCCCCTGTGCAGAGGAGGAAATATAAGACTAAGTCAGTACGCCCAGTTAATGATGATGGGGAACCAGGGCCCTCGCAACCAGCAGGGGAGCCAGAACCTGAAATTATCACCGAGTCCCTGTCGTATGACAGTCTCCGTAATATGCGAAAAGACATTGTGCGGCGGGGGCGTGAGGCTTATACAACCCGGTTACTTCGGGTTTGGGACCTTATGGGTACAGGCGTGCAACTGGATAGTGGCAAGGCAAGGTATTTGGGACCCTTGACCCAGGACCCAGGTGTGGATCAGGTATTCGTGAGGGAGCCAGGGCCCCTTTCTCTCTGGGAGCGGCTTTTAATGAGTGTGAGAGAGAGGTTCGTCCACAAAGAGAGAATGCAGGAGTACCATCATAGAATGCAATGGAAGACACTTGAGGAAGGGATCCAACAGCTAAGAGAAGTGGCAGTATTAGAGGTACTCTTTGGGAAGGATGGACAGCATGATAATGACCCCGACAAGGTCAAGTGCACAGGGCAGATGTTGTGGAACCAGGCAAAGCTAGGGCCACAGCAATACACCCCCTTCATTGCAATGATTAATGCCGAGGACAACCGAGAAACAGTGGGCTCCGTTGCCAACAAGCTCAGAAATTATGAGAGTATGGTTAATGGCCCACTAAAGACTCATGTCTCTGCTGTGGTTAAGGACCTCAAAGAGGAATTTAAAGAGGAGATTAGGGGGGTGAGGGAGGAGTTGAAGAAGATCAGTGTGGCACCAGTGCGAGTCACAGGCCCCCAAATCAGAGCCCGACATTCCCCAGCTAGAGAGAGAGGGTACACCTCACGAGATGAGCTGTGGTTTTTTCTGTGTGACCATGGGGAAGACATGAGAAGGTGGGATAGGAAACCCACTTCTGTCCTGGCAGCACGGGTGCGTGAACTCAAGGAGAGAGACGCTAACCGAGGGGGTTCTGCTAGAGTGAGAGTAGCCTCAGCCTCCTGTGACCGAGCTGACAGGTATTCCAGAAGGGAGGATGATATGTCGGATCCCCTTGAAGGAACTTCTAGCATGTATGCCCAGAGAGGAAATGATAACTAGGGCTAGAGGGGCCCTGCCTCTCGCCAGGAAGAGGCACAGGAGAACCGGCTCTTTTGGACGGTGTGGATCCGATGGCCTGGCACATCAGAGCCACAGAAATATGATGCGTTGGTTGATACTGGTGCACAGTGTACTTTAATGCCATCGGGACATGTGGGGGCAGAACCCGTTTCTATTGCTGGCGTGACAGGGGGATCACAGCAGTTGACCCTGTTGGAAGCTGAGGTGAGCCTGACTGGGAAGGAGTGGCAAAAGCATCCGATTGTGACCGGCCCAGAGGCCCCATGCATTCTGGGCATAGACTTCCTCCGGAACGGCTATTACAAAGACCCAAAAGGACTCAGGTGGGCATTCGGAATAGCTGCTGTGGAGGCAGAGGGCATTAGGCAATTGAACACCCTGCCTGGACTATCTGAGAATCCTTCTGCAGTTGGGCTCCTGAAAGTGGAAGAGCAACGAGTGCCAATTGCCACCTCGACAGTGCACCGCCGGCAGTATCGGACAAATCGGGATGCCGTGATCCCCATCCACAAGATGATCCGCGAGCTAGAGAGCCAAGGGGTGGTCAGCAAGACCCACTCACCCTTCAACAGCCCCATTTGGCCTGTGCGCAAGTCTGACGGGGAATGGAGATTGACTGTGGACTATCGTGGCTTGAATGAAGTGACTCCACCGCTGAGCGCTGCCGTGCCGGACATGTTAGAGCTCCAGTACGAGCTGGAGTCCAAGGCAGCAAAGTGGTACGCCACCATTGACATTGCTAATGCATTTTTCTCCATTCCTTTGGCACCGGAGTGCAGGCCTCAGTTTGCCTTCACTTGGAGGGGCGCGCAATATACCTGGAATCGATTGCCCCAGGGGTGGAAGCACAGTCCCACCATCTGCCATGGACTGATCCAGGCCACACTGGAAAAGGGTGAGGCTCCAGAACATCTGCAATACATTGACGACATCATTGTGTGGGGGAACACGGCAATGGAAGTATTTGAGAAAGGAGAGAAAATCATCCAAATTCTCCTGGACGCTGGCTTCGCCATCAAGAAGAGCAAAGTCAAGGGACCTGCCCGAGAGATCCAGTTCCTGGGAGTAAAGTGGCAAGATGGACGACGTCAGATTCCCACTGAGGTCATCAACAAGATCACTGCTATGTCTCCACCAACCAACAAAAAGGAAACTCAAGCTTTCCTAGGCGCCATAGGTTTTTGGAGGATGCACATTCCCGAGTACAGCCAGATTGTGAGTCCGCTCTACCTGGTTACCCGCAAGAAGAACAATTTCCATTGGGGCCCTGAGCAGCAACAAGCCTTCACCCAGATCAAGCAAGAAATCGCTCATGCAGTAGCCCTGGGCCCAGTCAGGACAGGACCCGAGGTGAAGAACGTGCTCTACTCTGCAGCCGGGAACAAGGGTCTATCCTGGAGCCTTTGGCAGAAGGTGCCTGGTGAGACTCGAGGTCGACCACTGGGATTCTGGAGCCGAAGCTACAGAGGGTCCGAAGCCAACTACACTCCCACAGAGAAGGAAATCCTGGCCGCCTATGAAGGAGTCCAATCTGCCTCAGAAGTAATCGGCACAGAAGCACAACTCCTCCTGGCACCCCGACTACCGGTGCTGGGGTGGATGTTCAAGGCAAAGGTCCCTTCCACGCATCACGCCACTGACGCTACTTGGAGCAAATGGATTGCCCTCATCACGCAGCGCGCCCGAATTGGGAACCCAAATCGCCCTGGGATCTTAGAAATAATCACGAATTGGCCGGAAGGTGAGACCTTTGGGTTATCTTCTGAAGAAGAAGAGGAGCAAGTGACACGTGCCGAAGAAGCCCCACCGTATAATGAGCTACCAGAGAATGAAAGACAATATGCCCTCTTCACTGATGGTTCCTGCCGAATTGTAGGCGCTAGCCAGAAATGGAAAGCTGCTGTATGGAGCCCCACACGACAAGTTGCACAAGCTACCGAAGGAGAAGGTGGATCGAGCCAACTTGCTGAACTCAAAGCTGTCCAATTAGCTCTGGACATAGCTGAAAGAGAGAGGTGGCCAAAGCTCTACCTTTACACCGATTCATGGATGGTAGCTAATGCTCTGTGGGGTTGGCTGGAAAGGTGGAAGAAGGCCAATTGGCAGCGTAGAGGAAAACCAATCTGGGCTGCTGATGAGTGGAAAGACATTGCCGCTCGGGTAGAGAAGCTATCTGTGAGAGTCCGCCACGTAGATGCTCACGTCCCCAAGAGCCGGGCTAATGAAGAACATCATAACAACAAACAGGTAGATCAGGCTGCGAAAATAGAGGTGTCACAGATAGACTTGGACTGGCAACATCTGGCTCGTCTCTGCTGCTCCAGCCTGCTGCTCCCGAGGGTCCGGCCGGACACCGGGATCAGCCGCCCAGAGGGTTTGTTGAAGCTTTTCGTCCATTCCTTTCCTGGGACCCCGAGCCGCCCCTGCCAGCTGTGACTGGAACTGCACCGAAGTGGGGGAGGGGTGCCTGACAGCCGAGAGAGGCTGGCACTGGGTTTGTGGTTGTGTTTGCTGTTACTGCCATAGTTATTGTTGTTTGTTTGCCTTGTCATACATATACATATATTAGTAAAGAACTGTTATTCCTACCCCTCATATCTTTGCCTGAAAGCCCCTTAATTTCAAAATCATAATAATTCGGAGGGAAGGGGGTTGCATTTTCCATTTCAGGGGAGGCTTCTGCCTTCCTTGACAGACACCTGTCTTTCAAACCAGGACAAGGATTTAAGAACAGTCCCACTCTGTTTGGAGAACAACTTGCAAAAGACCTAGAGTCCTGGGAAGCCCCACCAGGAGAAGGGAAGCTATTGCAGTACGTAGATGACCTCTTAATAGCTACCCGGACAGAAGAAGCTTGCGTAGCCTGGACGGTAAGCCTCTTAAACTTTCTGGGACTCCAAGGGTACAGGGTATCTAAGAAAAAGGCTCAGGCGGTGGAACAGAAAGTGATCTACCTGGGCTATGAAGTTAGTGCCGGGTAACGAACTCTGGGGCAAGATCGCAAAGAAGCCATATGCCAAACCCCTAAACCCCAGACAGTGAAAGAGTTACGGACTTTTCTGAGGATGACAGGATGGTGCAGATTATGGATTTATAATTACGGGCTGCTTGTGAAACCGCTATACGAGCTCTTTACAAAGGAAAGCGGAGATCTCCAGTGGACAAAGGAGGCCACGCGGGCCTTCAATCAGCTAAAAAATGCCCTCATGTCAGCTCCAGCTCTAGGACTTCCAGACGTGGGTAAACCATTCTTTCTATTTTCCCACAAGAAACAAGGGGTTGCCTTAGGAATACTAGCACAGGACCTGGGCCCATACCGACGGGCAGTTGCTTATTTCTCTAAGCAGCTAGATGCAGCAGCCAAAGGATGGCCTGGGTGCCTCAGAGCCGTTGCGGCAGTCGTGCTAAATATCCAGGAAGCACGCAAATTCACCTTGGGTCAGAAAATGACTGTGCTGGTGTCCCACACGGTGTCCGCGGTGTTGGAAGTGAAAGGCGGGCACTGGCTCTCCCCACAAAGGTTCCTGAAATATCAAGCCATCACGGTGGAACAAGATGATGTAGAAATAGTGGTAACTAACATTGTCAACCCAGCTTCCTTTCTCAGTGGAGACCAAGGGGAACCAGTACGCCACAACTACCTCGAGACTATCGAAGCCACCTACTCCAGCCGCCCGGATCTGAAGGATACCCCTTTAGACAATGCAGAGACCTGGTTTACTGATGGGAGCAGCTACGTCATCAGTGGAAAGTGGCATGCTGGGTATGCAGTTACCACCTGCTGGGAAGTAATAGAATCTGGACCCCTGCCAACAAACACCTCTGCACAAAAGGCTGAAATAATCGCCCTAACCCGCGCCTTAGAGATAGCAAAAGGAAAGAAAATAAACATTTATACAGACTCAAGGTATGCATTTGGGGTTCTACATGCACACGGGGCCATTTGGAAAGAAAGAGGACTGTTAAATTCGCAAGGCAAAAACATCAAACATGCACAAGAAATAATACAACTGTTGGAAGCAGTCCAGCTACCTGAGAAGGTAGCAATCATGCACATTAAGGCACATCAAAAGGTGAGCTCAGAATTGGAAGAAGGAAATGAACTGGCGGACAGAGAGGCAAAAGAAGCAGCAAAAGGTGAGGTAACAACAACTGGAGCCTTGATCCCAGATGGACAACTTTCCCTAGAGGGTAAGCCAACGTATAACAAAAAGGACAAGAAATTGATTAAGGATGAAGGGGGAACATTTAACCAAGAGGGATGGGCTATCACCGCAGAAGGAAAATTGTTTATTCCCTCCCATTTGCTATGGTCACTAGTAAGAGAGGAGCACCAGAAAATGCATTGGGGAACAAATGCCTTATATAACTGTCGCTGTTCTAACCGCAGACGAGTAGAGAAACAACACAAGAGTCAGGGATAAATGGAAGCGATTTAATAATTTTTCCAAAGGCTTTTATATGTTAGTTCGCAAAAGTGTGTTAAATGGCATAAGGTAATTGGTTTTTTGGCCATCCACCCCTTGAGGTGATTGGCCAAGTTCTAAGACACCCATCTCTAAATGTTTTTTCTAGTTAGAACCATAAGAATACTGCAAAAAAAACTGCAGGTGCAAGAAGTTCACAAAACTGTAACACTGTTTTGAATTACTTGCATGGGAAAGACAGAGCTCTCACAAAATGCTGCAGAGAGCTGAAGAAATTCTCTGCTGAAGCTTTTTCAGCATCCATATATAACTACTTAATTGGGAAAATTATCGCTAGAAATTTATACGAAACCGTCGTACAGGTAACCTGACAGTGTAACCTTTGCCTCCAGACTAATCCCAAAAATACCCCCAAACCAAAAATGGGTCAAATTGGAAGGGGCCATGGGCCTGGACAGCAGTGGCAAATTGATTTTACGGAACTTCCAAGAAAAGGGGGGTACCGATATTTGCTAGTGCTGACAGATACTTTGTCAGGATGGCCGGAATCTTTTCCTACTAGAACCGCTAAAGCTCGGGAAGTAACCAAAGCGTTACTACAAGAAATAATACCATGCTTCGGAGTTCCAGCCACAATATCTTCAGACAGGGGACCGCATTTTATTTCAAGGGTGGTCCAACAAATTAGCCGTCATTTAGGCATAGATTGGGAACTCCACACTCCATACCACCCCCAGTCGAGTGGTCAAGTAGAGAAAATGAATTATTTGATTAAACAGCAAATTGTGAGACTAGGGCAAGAAGGTAACCTACCCTGGCCCCAATCTCTTCCACTTGCATTGTTACGAATTTGGACCAAGCCCAGAATTAAAGAAAAGCTAAGTCCCTTCGAAATACTTTATGGGAGACCATATGGGGTGCAGAAAGGAATATCTACCCAAATTGGGGAGGAGACGTTAACCATCTATATGATTGCTTTAGACAAACAGCTTAGAGAAATTGAAAAACATGTGGCTGGAACCCGAAGTTGAGGCTTGGATGGTCCTGTACATGACATTCAGCCTGGAGATTATGTATATGTTAAGTCTCTTACAGAAAAAACTCTGGAACCACAGTGGGAAGGACCATTCCAGGTACTTCTCACCACTTACACCGCGATTAAGATCAGAGAACAGAGTGCCTGGATTCACCATACTTGGGTAAAGAAGGCTCCAGAGGCCCCTTGGAAAGTGACCCCTGGTGATGATGAACTGAAATTGAAGTTTACCCGAACAAAATGAAAATGTTATGGTGGCACGCAAGTATAACCCAGAAAATTGTTTTTTTCACAGTCATAATTGTAGCCTTAAGTTGGGAAGTTATTCATAGGAAAGAAGACATATGGTCCCAAGCCTTTATGCGGTTTACTGGACTCATGGGGAAATATTCTGATCTAAAGGATTTAAACCTACTGACTGTGGTCATGCACGGAAACCAAGTGTATACAAAGCAAGAATGGGAAAAACAAAAAACTTGGCAACTTCAGGGAACTGTAGGAGAAGAAATCAAAATAGGATGCCGAATGATTAACGGAACTACTCATAAAAAAGCAACCCAAATTAGTGTTTCAACTACTCCTACAGACAAACATAATGAAATCTGTAGTCATTCAAGTGAAGTAGATTGTTGGTATAATTTTACATTAGTACAGACCATTGAAGTAGTTTGTCTTTGGGCCCAGGACAGTAATGGGCTCTCATTCAAATTCCAGATAAATACCATGGCTAGGCCTGTTGCAACCTATGCCAGCACTCGAATCCAAACCCAGGTCACACTACTTAAGCCGGAACCAAAGATTTATGAGATTGGCCCTTATGTAGTGAGGAATACAAGCCAGCAATTATTGCTGTTTAATCCAGAGTAGTCTCTTAAGCGTTGTAGTGGGCTGAACCTGAGTTGATGGACAGTCTTTTAGACTAATGACGCTTCTCACAATTTACATATTTAAACCGCGCAGAAAGGCGGGAATTCCCTTTCGTTCCAGCTCCCCTGCCGGAAGGTGAGGGGGCCTCGGAGCATCCGGGCCCCGCCGGGCCGGGGCCTCTGCCCCCCTCCCCTTTTCCCAACGCCACGGGATGGACCCTGGGTCGCTGGGATGGGGAACTATCCCAGAGCCGCAGGCAGCTAAAGCCAGCCATGGACTGCCACACAGCTAAACCCATCCGGCGCGGCTTCTTGGGACCGGCGGGTCCCTCTCCTCTGCACGCGGAGCCGGCGGAGCCAAAGGGAGCCGGCGGAGCCTCCTGTGTGCAGCCAGCACACTTTGCGCGGAACTGAGGAAGACACCATGCAGCCAGCAGCACAAAGGTAGCGAGGCTTTCTCCACCGTAAAGCCTGAACAAGAACACTCTTCAACATGGCGGCTTCAGAAGCAGAGAGAAAGAGAAAGTGAGTCATGTGAGACGAAGCTGGAAATGGTGACGGGAGAAAAGAGAGCGGTGCCGCGTTTCTTGCGCATAGCTTAAAAAAACTTCTTGCATGCCGTGGTAAGAAACTGTAATATCACAAACTGTTTGTCTCTTTAATCCATTTGAAGTACATGGGGGATGGAGAATTCACGTGTGGCCCGTGAAGATTGTGAAGAGTGCCTATGCCAGGCTATATAGAAGCAGTGAGAGGCTTTTAGAGACTTATGATGAAGAAAGCCTTTGTGTTCAGGCCAAAATAACTCATCCTTAAAAGATTAATAACCCCATGTGATGGCCCATGTTTAGCAGTGTGAAAGAACTGTGAGATTTTTCATGGAAGAGATGTCTTACATCACAGCAGATTGTTTCTTTCCGGGTGAGTCTGCTATTGGTGGCAGTTTGGGAACCATGTGAAGCAGAAGAAACCCCTTTTTTCCTTAAGCATAAGAAAGAGACTTTTCAAGAACTGACACACTGACTAAAATCCCATGTTCTGTTATCCTTTGTGCGAGATGGGTAAAAGGAGGGAAGTGCTGGAAGGGGGGGGAGGTTTGCTTTAATTTCTGTTATTTCGTTTTACTTTTAATTCTATTAGTAATAAAACTCTTTCTTTGTACTGCAACTGTTTAAGTTTGAACCTGTTTTGCCTCACAGCTCTCTAGTTTTCCTCAATATTTTCTTATTTTACCCTTATGAAAATAACAGATTTCGAGTGCTTGACGCTTAGCTGCGTCAAACCACGACAAGCGTGTAGAACTACTAATGCAAATTAATATTTCTGAATTCCAACCAGCCTGCTCCCCTTTAATACAAACATCCTTTGAAGGGTGGACAGCCTGGCTGCAAAAGCAAACACCCCTCAAAGGCAGAATGCGGAGCGACCTGACTGGCATGCTGGGAACAGGACTGGGAGCCCTAAATGGAATTGATTCAGAGATACTGATGAATAAATTGGCCACGGCAACCAGTGACCTGATCAAATTAAAACAGCCCCTACAATCCTCCCTATTAGCATTAGAAAACAGCCAGTGGCAAGTCTCAAAAATACTCCCAGACTTCGCAAAGACCAGCGACCTGGACCACAGACTGATATTAAACACTTGGTGTAGCTCAAGACAATGTATCATTAGCCCTTAGCTGCATACAAGCCCAATTATGGATGCAGTCAACAGCTTCCTTAATGATAAGAGAAGGAAATGAAGGTGTTTTCCCTATTGAAATCCGAGAAGCTGTTTGGAATAATGCTACTAAGTTAGAAAGAAAGCTCCAATCCTGGTGGACCTCGGTAAATTTCACTTATGATCCAATTACTAACATAGCGACTGCCTTTGTGCTTACTATACGTAATGCCACAGTTTATGTAATTCATCCTATTGTTGCATTGGGACTAAACCATGAAGGAACAGTTTTTTATCCCTCTGAACATAGAGTATGAGCTCGGATGGCAGAAGAAAAATGGCAAACGGTAAATTTAGAATCTTGCATCACATGGGAACAACAAGGATTTATCTGTGAAAGTAATACACTTGATGCCAAAGATATATGTCTTGATGTGGAACAGGGCATTTGTCACTTCGAGGTCCACCCAGACACTACACCAAAAACTGTACTTGTATATATTGGTCAAGGTTGTGTGTGCTTAAGAACTATCTGCACTTTTATGATGATAGATGGCAGTAATATAAATGTAGCTGCCAGGAATCACTCTAATTTTTGTATTTGTAATTTTACCAAGATTGTTGTGTGTGACTTTTCGTATTTAGCACTGGTTGTGTCTCATCAATTGATAAGGTCTAACTACACCATATACCATAAATTGCTACCCACACCTATTGGGATGGACCTCACATTAGTAAAGCAATTAGTGAAACATCAAGACCTAATTGAGATTTTAGAAGAAATCTGAAAAAACGGGAAAAAGACCTTAGTCACCATCCATCATGACACACAAGAAATAAGCAGAATCATGCAAAGAGTAAAACAAGATGCAAGTCATAACTGGTGGGACATGCTTTTCGGGTGGTCACCTACCGCCACTGGCATTCTGAATATGCTATGTTACCCCATAATTGTTTTATTAATTTTGGTGAGTGCTTGCCTTGTGTTGTCCATTATGTCGCTTGTTTGGAACTATAAAGTGCTAAAGAAGCTATCAGTTTTAACTACCTTGTCAAATGCATGTGGAAAAGCATTAAGGGATGCTTATCGTAAAAGATTATTAGAAAAATAATTTATGTATTAGTAAAAGAATTTACTAACTCTATAGAAAAGGGGGGACTGAATCAGGGGGAGGAGGGGGGAGCAGAGGTTAAATGATTTGCTAAGAAGATGTTTGTTAAAAACAATGCATACAGCTTGCTCAACACTTATTGTGCCTACCAAAGCAGAATGAGAAGATATAAGACTATTGATAAACAGAAGGAATCTTGACCAAAGATCCTGTTTTCAAACCTAAAACTAACTTAAACCAGCCTTGAAGTTTGGACTTGGGCCAGGGACATAAAGAGCATGCGCAGGGAAGCAAGGTGAAAAGTTCAGAAGGAGGAAGACTCCTTTACTTCATCTGAGGAAGACTCTTACTTCATCCCGGAAGACCCCTGCCCACGACCACCAGACAACACCGCGCAAGCGCAATGCAGATGTAAATGACTTTTGGGCTCATTATAATACGAAGCGAGGCTAGGCGGGGCTAGGTAATGAATATGTATAGGCGTATTGGGAAACTTAATGAATATGGAGCTTGTAACCCGATATATACCAAGCTGAACGCAGCTTTCAGCACGCATGACTTTGGAGGAATTATCCCCCATGCGTCCCAGCACTGGAATAAACATACCTACTTTACTACTTATTCCAAGTAGTGGAGTCTTTCCTGCATATCAAGGGTGAGCGAGTGACTTTCATGGGTGCCTGGTATTTGGCCAGTGTCAAACCATGACACCAGTTTGAATGGGATACCTCACAAACATGAACAAAATAATTACCCTTATAATTCCATACTTTGTGTCCTAGCCTCTCTCCTCACTTAGCACAGGCCAGTTTCAAAATTTTTGTGACATGAGATTCCTAAAATACAAATATTTTGGAACACAGATTTTGTGTTTTATGGGAAGGAAAGCTTTGTTGGATCTAGACTAAAATTACTAGTGTTATTAAATTTTTTTTTCACAATAACAATTTCAAATCCCAGCTACCAGCAAACATCTAGCTTCTCACTTTATCTAGATGCCCTAACATGGTGCACCTACAGCTGTCTCCTT
Source organism: Lycocorax pyrrhopterus obiensis (assembly GCA_014706295.1). Taxonomy (NCBI): domain Eukaryota; kingdom Metazoa; phylum Chordata; class Aves; order Passeriformes; family Paradisaeidae; genus Lycocorax; species Lycocorax pyrrhopterus. The sequence goes on from JACSVZ010000030.1 coordinate 7,369,295, forward strand.
TTGTAGGAAGGGGAAGGAAACCAACAGCTGGGCAAGTTGCTTGCAGTGCTGTACTGGTAATGGTGTAACCCAACTGATGCAGGAATTTACATCTACAGGTTTGCTCATACCAGGTAAATTAATCCCAGTCAGGCCTAGGCAGGTACACAGCCATCTCAGTGCTTCCACAGAGCCCACCCCGGGCAAGGTCGAAAAATTGTTCTGCCAGTGTGCAACCCCCCCGCGATGGAGCCTGCGGGCAGCCTTCAGCGAGCACGGGCACTTACACTCACAACCCTCTTCCTCTCCCCCTAGTTCTCCGTTTCCGTCTTGCCCTACTAGGAGAGAACGCGGAGAAGGAGGAAGGAAGACGAGTACACACGACCCCGACAATGCGAGAGGCTAGCACCATTCCAGTCCAATCGCGGCGATACTCCCCCTACAGCAGCAGGAAAGACAAGGAGCTGTGACGATACAGACACGCGTACTACCCTTTCCCCCCCTCCTCCCCTTCCTAGCTTTTTCGATCACGTGTCGCGAGGAGGCGGGGGTCAAGGTGTCACGTGAGAGCAGGAGGGTGGGATTGATGACCCAGGCTGAAGAGGAAGATGGCGGCGGACCGAGCGCTTTTGTCATTGGGGGCTGTACGTCCCGCCGACTTCGAGGTGGTGGAGGATGGCAAGAACGTCTTTGCTAGCCCCGTATCCACTTTGGAGGTGAGAACCCGTCTGTCCTGCAGCCGCTCTCTCTCCTTCCCTGGCGCAGTCTGTTAATGCGGGGCCCAGTCGTTGCCCAGACCCCTCTGGTGGAGTGTGACGGTGCCGGTGCCCAGGGGGCTCTCTCCGATTACCGGGGGTCCCTTCTCGGCCTCCAGCTGTTGCCCTCTTTTCTGGGAGCGGCGGCTCCTTGGCCCTTGTCATTTGGTGGGGAGAGTTGCCTCGCCAGGGGCCCTCTGGGGCCCTCATTCCTGCATGGACTCGGTTGTTCCTCAAGTCTTTTTCCTGTCAAAAAAACCCCCCAAAACCAAACCACGGAAAAGTCTTTCTCCAAGTATCACACCTGCAATTGCTCAGAGAAATCAAGAGTCTGAAAGACCTAAAATTGTGTCGTGAATGCATCTATAAATCACTCTTGCTTTCCATGTTAGGAGTCTAATAAGTAAACTCCATTACAACTGAATATGTAAATACTTCCTAGTTCTGAAAAATGCTCATATCTTCATTAAAGCGGCAACTTTTTTCTAAGTTGTAGCCATGTTTCACCCCTGCTAGGTTCATATGGAAAAACTTTGTTTTCCCTGTACACAGTTAACCATTTAAAAAGAAAATTGTATGTCTTCCTCTTCCTGAAGTTTCCTGCCCCTGATGATAGGATCACTGTGTATTTCTATTTTGCTCTGTTGTCTGTCACATCAGTAAGTAAAGAGGCTCTTAACTGTGATTTTTAAAGACACTTGCATTCTCTGAAGTAGTTTAAAAATCTTGGTTATTTTATTTTTATAGATAATTTGTGCAATGCTACAAAAAATTGTGGAAAAATACTGTAAAGGAATAACGTGATTTGTTCACCTGCAGTTGTCAAGAACTGTTTTAATAGGATTTAAGCACATCTGTGTGTGGTACAGGGTGTATTATTGGAGTCTTGTTTTGTACTTTCAGAAAAACCAATAAAACGTAAATAATTTCTTTATTGATGTGCTCTTGAATTAAACCCCTAAGATATGTGATAGAATTAATGCCTAAGCTACAGTCTAACAATGAAAAGTTCTCATCTTAATGATTAAAAATACTTACTGAAAACTTCTATAGCTGGGAAAAAAAAGGTGAAGAAATGCACTTCCTCCATATTGAGTGGTTTGGTTGACAGCTCTGTTGTGCTGCTTTGCTTTTGTGGTCAGTTTATTTGGAAGAAAGTAGTTAAGTAGCAAAGGGTAGTCTCCTTGCTTCAAGAGACACTTTGAAGACAAAGCATGTTTTTACTTTTAATCAAATAGAGTGCCTAGGAAAGAACCCTGCTCTTGTGAATTTCTAGCAAATTTGGAAGGAAGAGGCCATGAGGATTGAGTTTGAACTTCTCCCTATCTTAAAGCTAGATTGTTTAAGTGTATAGGGCACCTTAGTCCGGAGAAGAATGATTGACATGGTGTGGGTCTAATTAAACTTATGCATTTGAGTGTTGCTGTAGTCCTATAATATTCATAAAGTAGCTGTTTCTAAATGGCAATGGCAGCTGATCCTGATCATATGTTTGTTTGCTGATTAACTAAGAGGAGAGTATGGCAGGTGACAGTGAGGTCCAAATCCGATTTATGTGAAGGTTAATGGTGCTTTAAGAGAGTTCCTAACTGTTTTAATCTTGGAGCTGTTACCTTGCTTTTTGCATGATTAATTTCTGTTCTTGCCCCCCTCCTTTTTTCCCCCTCCTTTTTTCCCCCTCCTTTTTCCCCTTTTTCTCCCTTCCCCCCCCCTTTTTTTTTGCCCATTTTTTTCCCCTTTCATTCTTTTTGCCCCTGACAGAAGACATGCTGTTCTGTTTTTACCTATAATTTGGTGAAGTTAAGCAGTGGAAAAGCTGTAAAACTGCTAATAATTCTTCCAAATAGCTTCAGTGTTAGCATTTGTTTTGTAAGAGGAGATTTTGTTAGCTTACCTAACTTCGTTCCAACAAAATATAAATTTCATGTATATTATGAACAGTAAAAATAAAACTTTGAAATTTCTTATGGCTGCAAGCAGCTATGTATTGTTTGAATTAAGCTAACTTGTTCACTTAATCTTTTTTCTACATAGAAGAAATTACTAAACAAAATCTAAATATAAGCCTTTCCAAAAAGACCTTCATAATTAAACTACATTCAGAATGCTATCAAGCTTATTCTAGATATTTCTGTAGCAGTTTTTAATGTAAGTGAAACTTGAGGAAATGGTTTGGGGTTTTTTTTCTGACAAAGAGCAGCTGACTAGTTTGTATCCTTTTTTCATTCTTATTGTAGGAAATAGAAATAGCTGACTGGGCTTCCTTTCTGTACATCTTGCTTGTTTCTTTGCAATGAAAGAACGTTTATTGCAATACTTATATACTGATATGTGACAACTGGTTCTCTGCTATTTCACTTTTTTTTTTAACAGTCACGTTCTTCATCTCCAGAGCCAGCGAGTCTTCCTACAAAAGACCTCAGCACAAACTCTAATGGTCCAAAGCCAGCAGAAGTCATGCCAGATGATGATAGAGAAGACTTCTTTTCTGGTAACTGCTTTTTTTTTTTCTTCTAATGTGACTGCATAGACTCTTTTCTTCTTAGACTTAAAGGGGTGTGCTTTTGTGAGGAGGAAAACCTTTTTATGCTGTAAAAGGTAATTTCCATATCTATAAGGAAATATGAAGCAGTGCCCTTGCAATGGAAATTCTGATTTTAAGCTTAAGCAATTTAATATTGTAAATCTTAACCATTGTTCAACCTGCTGAAGATATACTTTCTGGAAAATTCATTAAGTAATATTTTCCTTTGGATATTAGGAGTATTGCTAGTCTTTGTCGATCATTCTTTATTGGGTTCAATGATCACCTATTTAATTGAAGTCCTATGATCTTCTGCAATATACTGTCATTTATGAACTTGAAATAATTTGCAAGAAAAGTGGCATACTATAAAAGGTAAAACAGCTGAGCAAAACTTTTGTGCAAAATTTGTTCTACTGTTGTTAACACATCTAGCTACTGCTTGAATGTTACTGTAAAACTGTTTTGTAGGGTAGCCTTTTCTTTTTGAACTGGAAGTAGAAGATTTAATCTTGCTTATTAGGGAAATTAAAGTGATATGTGACTAGGGGTAGATGAGTCTCGTTTAAATTTAATAGTAAATTAAAATTGGGGATTTTTTTTACCAAATTTGTGTGTTGTCATCTGAGCAGTAAACACTTTATTACACTCTTGATGATACATATTTTTTAATGGATCTATTAAGAATTACATACTAAAGCAATGTCAGTTTGAGAAGCTTATTTGGTAGAAAAGTTAAATTTAAATGTCTTAAGATTTTGCCAGTGATTAACAGGATTTTTTTCTTGTGGGACTCTAGTTAAGTTTGATTACTAAATACAGGTTTGTCTGTGATATGTACTGTCACTGCATAGTGTGGCAGTATTAGCTACTTAATAACTTGTTCCACTGATGGTAATAGAGCATGTCTTGTTATGTAATAATATTCAACTTTGTGTGTGTCTAAAAACACTAGGCAAGTTAAAGACTTGTTTTCTACTGCATAACCATTTATAGTTGTCCCAGTCCTTTTTTACAATTATGAAGACTGATAATTCAGATCATATTGCAAGCTGGAGGGTATTTCTATTTATTAAAAGACTTTTTTTATTATTAAAAAAAAGGTGAGAAACTGACATATGGGATCAGTCTTGGCATTTCACTAGGCTAAGATTTGAGCTCTAACACTTAACAATACTGGATGTTTTGGAGAGAGATGTATGAAAGTTTTGATAAGTAATCAGTCAATGACACTTATTTTTAATCCTTGATCAGACACTGCTTTGATGTTGGTTTTCTACGTCCTATTTTTCCTACACATGAATTATGGTTACTGTCACAATTACAGGTGTAGAAGCATGTACTATTCAAGAAAGGAGATGTAATGTTTAGAATATATTGTGACAAAACATGGTTTTAAATACTTCTTCTCAATGCTAATGCTTTTCCTATTAGTGAGTCAGTTGGCAGTCTGCTTTGAATACATTCCTAATCTTATCTTTGTTTGTACCCTGATGTAATTATTTTGAAATGAAGTTCATAGCATTTAGTTCTGGGCTGCTTTATATAGATAAGTATATACATGTGCCCATTACCTTTGTTCTTAACTTACCAAATTTATATTTGCATATATTTAAACTTACATTCTAACAGTGTCATAAGCAAGTTTATTGATTAGTTTGCAAACTCTCTAAAACAGCCTCAAGAGAAATGGAGAATAATTAGGAATTCAGTGATAATCCTATTAGTTTTGTATTTCTATTACCTGATCTTGTGATCTACAAAAGCTAGGAACACTTTACTAGTACAAGAAAGCTTTATTTTTAATTTGGTTATATAGCTTCAGTATATGAAGCCAGCTTTTTGTAGCTGTAGGGCCATCTGGAATATATATTTTAGGAAAGCAGATTCCCCTTTGGCTAGAAAATATTAAATTAAGAAAAAAGGTGGCTGGACTGAATATTGATGGGATCCAGGCAGAAGTAAGATGTTAGCAGCCAGATTGTTGCAAGTGAATGGAATACAGAAAAGATGGATAAATGATTTAATGAGTTTGAGTTTTAGTATGGAAGGCATTTTTTTAAATTCAAGCAGCATTCAGCTGTGAAAGCATTTGACGTACTGTACTGCAGGTCTAATATGACTAAAAGTGATTTTTGAAAGGTCAGTTCATATACATATTCATGTGTTCTTTCTGGATCTCAGTAAGAAAGGCCCAACAGCAAATGGCTTAATAAAATAGCCATTTTACTAAGACAGAATAAAAAGAGCAAATCTTATGTCTCTTCAGATGGGTGGAACCCTGTGATCATGCAGAAACAGATGCACCTTAGATGTGTTTCTCTCATGGCATGCTACACAGATTGTCTGTGGAGGGAAGCTCCATCTTTTTTGTATTTGAGCTATTACAGAATCATAGAATGGCCTGGGTTGGAAGGGACCTTAAAGATCATCTAGTTCCAACCCCCCCTACCAAGAATAGGGACACCTTATACTAGACCAGGTTGCTTAGAGCTCTATCCAACCTGGCCTTGAACATTTCCAGGGATGGGACATCCACAGCTTCTCTAGGCAACCAGTTCCAATGCCTCACCACCATCAAAGTAAAGAATTTTTTCTTAATATCTAATCTATACCTATTCTCTTTTAGTTTGAAACCATTCCCCCTTGTCCTGTCACTACATGGTCTTGTTAAAAGTCCCTCTCCATCTTTCTTGTAGGCTCCCTTCAGGTACTGGAAGGCCACAATTAGGTCACGCTGAAGCCTTCTCCTTTTCAGTCTGAACAATCCCAATTCTTTTATCCTTTCCTCATAGGAAAGGTGCTCCATCCCTCTAATCAACTTGGTGGCCTTCCTTTGGACTTGCTCCAACAGGTTGATGTTCTTCCTGTGCTGGGATCCCCAGAGCTGGATGCCGCACTCCAGGTGGGGTCTCACCAGAGTGGAGTAGAAGAGGGGCAGAATCACCTCCCTCACCCTGCTGGCCACACTGCTTTGGATGCAACCCAGGATAAGATTGACTTTCTGGGCAGCAAGTAGCACATTGCCGGCTCATGTCTAGCCTCTCCTCCACCAGCACCCTCAAGTCCTTTTCAGCAGGGCTGCTCTTGATTTGTTCATCCCCCAGCCTGTATTGATACTGGGAGTTGCTCTGACCCAGGTGAAGTACCTTGCCCTTTAGTTTGACCAGCAGGTCCCTACTCAGCCTACTCATGCTGGTCTCTTGCCTTCCGTGCTCAATTTCTTGCTCCTGGGGATTGCTGGCTCTTGTGCTCTATGGAAGACGTCCTTAAAGATCTGCCAGCTCTGTTCTACTCCCTTGATCCTGAGAGCAGTCTCCCAGGGGATCCTATTGACTATCTCCTTGAAGAGCTGGAAGTTTGCTTTCCTTTAAGTTCAGGGGCCTAAATTTACTCCTTACCTGACTCATATCCTTCAGGACTGCAAACTCCGCCAGTGCATGATCACTGCAGCCCAGGTTGCCGCCAATCTTGATATCCCCGATTAGCTAACTTGTGTTGGTGACCAGTGCATCCACTATCACATCCCCTCTAGTAGGGCTGTCTATTACCTGGATCAGGAAGTTATCCTCCATGCATTCCAGGAGTCTTTTGGATCGTCTACAGCTCACCATGCTACTTTTACAGCAGATGTCAGGGTGGCTGAAGTCCACTAGCAGGACAAGAGCCTATGAGCATGATGCCTCCTGTAGCTGGAGCAAGAAGGCTCCTGGTGGAGGAGAGGCTGGACGTGAGCTGGCAGTGTACACTTGCAGCTCAGAAAGCCAATTGTATCCTGGGTTGCATCCAAAGCAGTGTGGCCAGCAGGGTGAGGGAGGTGATTCTGCCCCTCTTCTACTCCACTCTGGTGAGACCTCACCTGGAGTGCTGCATCTAGCTTTGGAGTCCCCAGTGCAGTAAGGACATTGACCCATTGGAGTGGGTCCAAAGGAAGGCCACCAAGTTGATTAGAGGGATGGAGCACTTTTCCTATGAGGAAAGGATAAGAGAATTGGGATTATTCAGCCTGGAAAAGAGATGTCTCTCTTGTACTGAGGAGCCCAGAACTGGACACAGCACTCTAGATGTGCCTCACCAGGCCTGAGTAGAGGGGCAAAATCACCTCCTTCGACCCGCTGGCAATGCTCTTCCTAATGCATGCCAGGATACCATTGGCCTTCTTGGCCACAAGGGCACACTACTGGCTCATGGACTGCTTATTGTCCATCAGGCCCCTGAGGTCCTTCTCCACAGAGCTGCTTTCCAGCAGGTCAGCCCCCAGCCTGAACTGGTGCATGGGGTTATTCCTCCCCAGGTACAGGACTCTGTACTTGCATTTGTTGAATTTCAGACAGTTCTTTTCTGCCTGTCTCTCCAACCTGTTGAGGTCCTTCTGAAGGGCTGCACAACCCTCTGGGGTATTGGCCACTCCTCCCAGTTTTGTGTTGTCAGCAAACTTGCTGAGGAGGCATCTGCCCCTTTGTCCAAGTCATTGATGAATAACAATACTGGGCCAGGTATTGAACCTATTGAACCTGGAGGCTGTTGACAGGCCTCCAACTAGGCCCTGTGCCACCAATTACAACCCTCTGGAATCTGCCATTCAGCCAGTTCTCAATCCACCTCACTGTCTACTCATCCAGTCCACACTTCCTGAATTTGCCTGAGTATGCTGTGAGTGTTGAAAACCTTGCTGAAGTTGAGGTAGACAATACCCACTGCTCTCCCCTCATCCATCCAGGTAGTTGTTTCATTGAAGAAGGCAATCATGTTGGTCAAGCATGATTGCCCTTTAGTGAGTCCATGGTGACTACTCCTGATCACTTTCTTGTCATCCATGTGGAGAGATGGCTCCAGAATGAGGCACTCCATCACCTTTCCAGGAATTGACGTGAGGCTGACTGGATGGTTGTTCCCTGGGTCCTCCTTCTTGCCCTTTTTGAAGACTGAAGTGCCGTTTGCTTTCTTCCAGTCCTCAGGCACCTCTCCTAATCACCATAACCTTCCAAAGATGATCATGAGTGGCCTTGCTATGATGTCCACCAGCTCACTCAGCACTGTTGGATGTATCCTGTCAGGGCCCATGGACTTGTGGATGTCAAGTTTGCCTAGATGTTTTCTGACCCAATCCTCCTTGACCAAGGGAAAGTCTTCCTTCCAAGATTCCTTAACCATGTTCTCCTGGGTCAGAGATCCCTGAGGGCTGGTTTTGTCAGTGAAGGCCAATGCAAAGAAGGCATTCAGTAACTCTGCCTTCTCTGCGTCCTCTGTTACCAGGGTCCCGCCTCCATTTAGTAATGGGTCCATATTATCCTTTGTTTTCCTTTTGTTACTGATGTATTTTAAGAAACCCATCTTGAAGTCCTTGACATCTTTGCCCAGATTTAATTCCAGATGGGCCTTGGCCTTCCTTGTCTCATTCTAACTTACTCTGACAACCTCTCTATATTCAGTCCAAGTGACCTGTCCAGGCTTCTATCTTCTGTGTATTTCCCACTCGTGCTTGAGTATTGACAGGAGCTCCTTGTTCATCCATGCATGTCTCTTGTCCCTTTTATTGGATTTCTTGCTCATTGGGATACACTGTTCTTGAGCCTGGAGGAAATGGTGCTTGAATCAGCTCTCTCTTTCCTGCAGGGTCTGGTCTCATGGGATTCTTTCAAGAAGATCCCTGAAGAGCCTAAAGTTAGCTCTCCTGAAGTCCATGGTTGCAATCGTATTTGCTGCCTTGCTTCCTCCTCGCCAGATACTGAACTCCACAATGTCACTGTCACTGCAGCCAAGGCTGCCCCCAACCTTCACATCTCCAACAAGGTCTTCCCTTTTTGTTAGTTTAAGGTCAAGCAGCACACCATTCCTTGTGGGATCCTCCACTACCTGTGACAGGAAGTTGTCATCAATGCTTTCCAGGAACCTCCTGGACTATTTGTGCTTCACTGCGTTGCTTCTCCAGCAGATGTCAGGGTAGTTAAAGTCCCCCACAAGAACCAGGGCCTGTGACTGTGAGGCTGCTTCTAGCTGCCTGTAGAAGGCCTCATCCACTTCTTCCTCCTGATCAGGTGGCCTATAGCAAACACCCATGACAGTGTCACCCTTACTAGTCAGGCTTTTATCCTAACCCATAAGCTCTCAACTCGCTTGTCATCCACCCCAAGACAGAGCTTGATACATTCCAAGTGTTGCCTCACATAAAGGAGAACTACACCACCACGCCTTCCTGGTCAGTCATTCCTAAACAGTGTAGCTCTTGTAGTGGGTTGATGCTGACCAGATGACAGGCACCTACCAAAGCCACACTATCACTCCCCTCCGCAGCCGGACAGGGGAGAGAATATATAATAAAGGGTTCATGAGTTGAGATAAGGACCAGGAGAGATCACTCACCAAATACTGTCAAGGGCAAAACAGGCTCAACTTAGAGATATAAAGTGAATTTATTACTAACAAAATCAGAGCAGGATAATGAGAAGTAAAATACCCTTAAAAAGACCTTCCCCCACCCCTCCCTCCTTCCCAGCTCTACCTCCTATCCCAGCAGTGCAAGGAGACAGGGAATGGGGGTTATGGTCAGTTCATCACCCGTAGCTTCTCCTGCTGCTCAGGGAGAGGAGTCGTTCCCCTGCTCCACCATGGCGTCCCTCCCACAAGAGACAGTTCTCCACGAACTTCTCCGACGTGAGTCCATCCCATGGGCAGCAGTCCCCCTCAAACTGCTCCAGCGTGGGTCACTCTTCTATGGGGTGCAGTCCTTCAAGAACATGCTGCTCCAGCATGGGAGCAGAGCCCCTCTCTCCACTGGTCTCCCACAGGATCACAGCCTCCTCCCAGGCGTCCACCCAGTCTGGCGTGGGGCTCCTCCACGGGCTGCGGGTGGACATCTGCTTCCCTGCGGACCTCCATGGGCTGCAGGGACACAGCTGCTTCACCATGGTCTTCACCACGGGCTGCAGAGGAATCTCGGCTCCGGCGCCTGGAGCACCTCCTCCCCCTCCTTCTTCACGGACCTTGGTGTCTGCATAGTTGTTCTCACATGTTCTCACTCCGCTCTTCTCTGGCTGCAATTACAACTGCACAATAACTTTTTTCCTTTCTTCTTAAATATGTTATTACAGAGGGGTTACCACCATTTCTAATTGTCCCAGCCTTTACCAGCGGCACATCCATCTTTGGAGCCACCAGGGATGGACTGCTGGACATGGAAGAAGCTTTTAGCAGCTTCTCACAGAAGCCACCCCCGCTACCAAAACCAGGCCATGCAAACCCAATACACCCTTCATGACAACATTCCAGTCATGTGAGCTATCCCACCATGTCTCTGTAATTGCAATGCGATCAAAGCCCTGTGACTGCACACAGAACTCTAGTTCCTCCTGTTTGTTCCCCATACTGCGTGCATAGGTGTACAGGCACTTTATAGAAGTGGGGTTTTGTGTCAATATCCCAGTAGGGTGCAAGGAGTTCCCCATAGTCCTATCTTGTGATTACGTCTTTGGCTGCTTGCACTTGCTGGAGATATCCCCTCTTAAGAGTTCTTTTGCTACTTGAGTGCGCGCTAGAGTTCTCCCCCTCCCATACCTTATTCCTGTCTAGCCTGGCTATGTCCCTATTCCCCTTCAAACCTAGTTTAAAGCTCTCTCAACAATCCCTGCTAACTCCTGAGCCAGGATCCTTTTATCCCTTTGAGACAGGTGGACATCATTTGTTGCCAGCAGGCTCAGTGTCATATAAACTGACCCATGATCAAAACCCCAAAATTCTGCTGGTAACATCAGTCTCGAAGCCATCTGCGTGATTTTCCCATTTCTTGCCCTACCATTCCCTGCAACTGGCAGGACAGAAGAGAACACAACTTGTGCTCCAGACCCCTTGACCAGTTGTCCCAAGGCCCTGAGGTCCCTCTTGATTGTCTGAAGCCTTCTTGTTGGGACTTGGTCAGTACCCACCTGGAAAACCAGTAGTAGTAGTCAGTGGGCTGTACCAGGCTGGGAAGTTTCTAGGTGATGTCTCTTACCCAGACCCTAGGGAGGCAGCACATCTCCCTATGGGTTGGGTCCAGTTGGCATATCAGACCCTCAATTCCTTTTAAAAAGGAGTCACCAATGACTACTACCTTACTTTTTTCTTAACTGTGGAAGTCATGATGCCGGAGGTACACTGCCCTGCCTTAGGTGACCTCTCCAAGCTGGATGGGCCTTCATCTACTTCCTGATTTCCCTGGTCCTCAAATTCCAGGGCCTCATATTTATTGTATAAGGGCACCTGGGGAAGTGAGGTAGGTTGGGAGGGGATTTGTCTGCCACCTGGAGCAGAAACCCATTTCTATTCCCCTCCGTCTCTAGGGTCCCCTCCATCTGCCTAGTGGTAAGAGAGTAGGGGATCCATTGCTTCTTGTGAAATGGGTGGCAGGTCTGTTTGTCTGAGGCTTGGTAGAGTGAGGTTTCACCAGTAAATCTCTTCTTCGGAGTCCCTAATACTTCACCTCTCAGTTCAGCCACTAGGCTAAGTAGATTGTTGACCTGATTGCACCTCACACAGCTGTTCTTTCTCCTGCCCTCTGAGAGCAGCACCAGGCTCTGGCACTCCCTGCAGCCTGAGACCTTGACCCCTGCATGCTTTCATGGGCATTCTGTCTGAGTTGCCACATCCTTTCTGGTATGTGCAGAGGAAACAACTTTTGTCTGAGTGTACACCATACCTGAACTCTCTTCATAAGGGTGATGACCACCAACTGAGCTGGCAATGCCTCAGCACCCTTCCTGTTCTGCCTGCGTGAACTGCTGCACTCCTGGTCACTCTTGCTCCCTTGGGGTGGCTTATCTACAAGGGGCTGGGGTGCCTCCCTCTGCTCTGGTATCGAGGTCTTGTCCGGTAGGAAAGCTCACCTCCCTCCCTCGGCATGATCCTCAGCTCCAGAGCACATCTGTCCATGCAGATCACCTCAGAGCCTTCACTGACATGGCCACACATTTTCATGTACTTTTAAAAGGGCAGAGTTAGAAGGTGACCACATACTTAAACATAATGCATCTGTGTCAGAAGGTACATTTATGGTCTTCCATGTACTACAAATCAAACTTTGATTTATTTAATTTACATTTAAAAAATCATCTGAAAGCAGTATTAACAAAACTGCTACATAGATGATTAAAATATTAAGCTTATGGACATTTCTTCTCTCAAAAACTAAAATTTCTAGCAAAAGAATGAGAAAATGAGGAAAAGTTATCTACACCTTTGCCTAGTGCTCCTCCCATACAGGGAAACTCCTTCAAACCACAAAAATATCTCTATTTGTCTCCTATCAGAAAGTAGTGTTGGGGAAACTAGACCAGGGATTCAAACTGAAAGAGGCCATAGTAAGTGATAAATTAAAAACTGTTTTCCTCAGAGATACTGGAGCAGAATCATCCATAGTTAAAGCAGAATCATGTCCTGGAGTCATCCCTCTGAAACATCAGAAAATATTAGTGAATGGATTAAATGGAGTAGTGGTTCCTTATTCAATTGTTAAGGTATAATTGGAATTTCCTTTTTCCACCCATAGTCATCCCCGCGCCCCCTCCCTCCCCAATAGTGAATGCTGCTAAGAAACCTATATATAATGTGTATGGATATTCTGTGAGGCAAAAGCTGGATACAAGGCAAAACTAAACAGGCTTTTGAAACAACTGATGAAGAAAAAATGCTTGTTATCTTTTTCAGCACCAAATGGATAGGGGATAGGAAATAAGTCCCCGTGTCCACTTGGCAAATTGATTATGTCAAACCTTTCCCTCAAACACCTGAGAAGTGGTGTTATATCCTTACTGAAGTTGAAATAATATTTGGCTCCGGGAAAGGTTTTCCTTGCAGGAAAGCTGATAGTCTTACTACTGTGGGAGGACTTAAAGGACAGTTTTCTGACACTCCCATGCCTTCTGCTGTTGCCTTGGGGTGACTTTATGATGTTGTATCCCCTATCGCTGCTCTATGCCCAGAAATTAATTTTGTGCCTTTTCTGTGCCTTTAAACTGAGCCTGAGAGGGGAGAGAGGAAAAAAACCAAGTGAACTTTTCAAAACAGTTGTTCAAGGACACAGATACACACTCCTCTGCGTTCTGCTGCTGAGGCAAGAAGCACGGAGGAAGCACCCTTCTTGCTTTCCAGCCAGCTTTCGGCTCCTTTTCTCCGGCGGGAGACGGAGAGTTGAACTTTGTTTTCCTGGGACTTCGGTTTTTCCCTTCTTCTCTTCTGGATTGTTTCAGCATCAGAACACACCGGGAGAATTTTCCACCAAGGCCCCGGGATGGACCCACATCGACCCAGCTCCGAGGAGGAGGAGAGAGACCACATCTACAGAAGGACTCCGAAATTTTCCCAGGTTTCTCTCCACAGCAAGAGGTTTTATTATTTAGCATTATTATCCTTTTCCTGTGTGTTGTTAAATAAATAGTTTTTTATCTCTTTCACTTTCCTCCGAGGAAAATTTATTTTTTTCCCGAACCTGGTGGGGGAGGGGTGGTTGTAACCTGCCTTCTATCAGAGGATATTTTCCTCCAAATTTGTCCAAACCGGCACAGCTGTGCAGTCTGACAACGGCTCTCATTTAAAAAATAAAATTGTACAAGAGTGGTGTGAACATAATGGAGTTGCCTGAGTGTTCCACCTGCCCTACAGACCCCAAAGTAATGGCATGGTTGAGAGATGGAATGGTCTACTAAAATGAACTCTAGAGCTAAATTTATATACAGAAAAATGGAGTAAAGCCCTACCTGAAGCTGTCTGATGCTTAAATAACTGACAGACACCCACCAGATGCCCGGTGGAATGAGCTCATTTTCCTGGTCTCCAAACAACAAAACCTGTAAAACCCCCACTGTCAGCCTGTTGCTTTTCTCAGCGTGACGCTGTTCTTGCCTGGAACAATAATCATGTCATTCAGTTCATGAACATCATCTCTCAAATGGGTAATGAATCAAACTGTTGGTATTGTTTACAGCATTCTCAGTCTTCACATGCTAATTCTGCATGGTTAGCTGAATCTGTTCCTGAAACATTTTGGTATCAATCTAAATTGGTATACTTACTTCCCAACCCGTTGGAGTCCAAAGTACAGGGAATATTTCTCTGCCTGTTTTGAAGAGTTCTACCCCCCTGGACAACCTTGTCTTTGACCTTTGTCCATGGAGAAAATTACCTACCCTCTGGGAAGAAGCAGAATCTACACTGGTGTGAACTAGGTGATAGAACATTATATAAGATTGTCACAGGGTGAAAATTTAGAGGTATTGGGTTTGTTAATATAGTAAAAAGATAAGAATCAAAAACTTCAAAATGGAGGATTGTTGTTGTTCTCCAGACCTTCTCCTTCGTCTTCAACAACTCCATATTCTGCAGCAAAAGTGGATTGAGAGGATTGGGTGAAAAATGCCGCAGTTCCTTTCATGTGACAGAAAGATTTATTGAACACTGGTAGAAAAGTAAAAATATCTTTCGTTTTGGGTTTTCATTGGGTAATTTACCTTTAAAAGAACGGTGTAATCTTGATAACTCGGCTTTTCTCGCATGCTCTAAGGGGTCATGTCTCTGGCTGAGCTTCCTTTGATAAGACTTAATAAACAACTATCTGAAAGTAAGAAGCATGGAAAAGTCCCGTTCGTCTGCAGAGCCCAGGCAAGGGCTCTGGAAATTCTCCCCCATCCGGGGAGACATAATTAAGGTGCGGTAAAGCGTCATATGGTGCCCCGTGTCACCAACCCTCTAACTTATAAAGCCCAACCTTTTAAGGCACATTCATATGATAAAACCCCATGGTGCATTACAATGCCCAAACACATAAATTCAGTGTGGGAGAAACAAGCCTTTGTGACTATACTCTGCTCTACAGCTGGATGCAAACCCAGTTTCAGATTATATGCTGTAATCGAACCAGAGTTTGTAATGACTCCAATTTAAGAACCACATGGATCTGTAAAAACAAAACACTGCTCTTTTAAATATTTCACCACTCTGGAATCTTGCATGGAATATTAATGGTACATTTTGCCAAAATTCTATAATTTCACTGGTCCTAATTTTACATTTTACAGAGTAATGGTTGGTTAAATACTAACAACAATTGGATCACCTGTAACTGGCATAACATGATTCGCTCTATATATGCCAATTCCTTTTCATACTATTTGAACGAGCCACACTTGCCTACTCAAATTTCATCATCCTGACAGTGAAAAGGAGACTTATCAATGATGTGAGGAATATTTCCCTAGATATTCTTATGAAATCAAACTGGTGGCCTACCATTCTAGCATCTGGATAGTTCTGGCTCTGTAGCAGAAACACGTTTAAAAGTCTTCCACCACAATGGGAAGGAAGTACTTGTACCATAGCACATCTTGTTTCCTGTGCATTTCAAACCAAAAATTTAACTATTCCCTTTTTACACAACCATTAGCCTGTATGCCATCGGCATTTTGTAATTAAACCCCTGGTAAAAACACCTATTTACACCTATATCACGATTAGCTATTTAAAACCATTAGGCCACAGACTATCTTCTAGCATCACAAGGAGGTGTATGCGTATTGCCAAATACCATTTGTTTTTATACTAACGAATCTAAACAAATCTAATATCATATAAACATAAATCAAAGACAAGTTCATACCTTTCACCAAATAACTCGAGCAACCCTTGTCAGAAGGTCTATCAATTGCCTGGTTTTGGCTGTGGTCTTGGTTACCTGACTTCAGAGCATGGGCCTGTCATGTTCTGTTAATATTAGCTCTTACTATGGCTGTTGGAATTATGTTACTTTGTATTATATCTTGCTTTAAATCTTTATGCATATTGGTTACTAAAAATTAATGTTTTCTACTCTCCTCCCTCCTCGAATGAACAGCCTTCAGACAACAAGTGGCCCATTACTGCCGTGGAGTCCTCTTTATGACCCAATTACTAAGTTGCAGGTCATGGGCAAGAGGTGATGATGCCACCACCACTGGCATCCTTCCCTGTTTGTGATGGTGTTGGGGGTGGGGTGTGGCTGGTACCCCCTGCTCCTGACCCCTGGTAATATGGTTAGCATAACTAATGTCATTTTATAAGGCAAACAGACATTCTCTGTGACCAACCTGGTCACGTATTAGTCCCCTTTCCCCTCATTATCAGGCCCTGAAGGTCCTGTGAACCAAGTAGATGAATCAAACAGATTTCTTCTTTCCCGCCCTATTGGCCTCAAGATTCCTGGGTGCCAGGCTAACTACTCCCCTTCTTACTGGCCTTGAAAGCCCTAGGCACCCAGATAACCAGGTGTTGTTGATGACTCCATCACAGAATAGGGAAGCATAACAGAGCAGTTACAAGTCCTAAGTGAGAACTTGGACCAGAACTGCTGCTGGACAGTGAGACCTGTGACCTCCCAGTGGCCAGAGGTGCCTCCACTGTCACCTGCTTCCTCTGAGGATTGAGTGACACGTATTCTTTTATATGTCTTTCAAATATAGATTATGATTGCTATGTTGATACAGTAAACCAAGTATTAAGATGTGACCTGATTTGCAGAGGGTCCAGGTGATTAGAAACCATAAGTTAAGTGGTGCTATAAAATTCTGTACTACCGTTGTCAGATGAAAAATTGTCTACACCTGGTGAGATAACACAATGTTTATTCTTCAAAATCCACTGGTCCATGGAACTGCACAATGCCCATTGTGTAAGAAGGAGAACTGGATAGCAACCAGCCCAGTTGTGCCAACTTTTACCAGTTCACCTGGTGGTCAGGTATGACTTTGGGGTTGCTGACCACCAGGGACCACCAGAGAGATCCCCTGGACAGAAGAACGCATGCATAAAGGGGAGGGAAAATATGTTAATGATTTCGGGGAAATGATTATCATATGTATGTTTATTCTGGGAAAATCGATGAATATGTATGTAAAATATCGTATCTAAACAGGAACTTTCCTGTATTCAGTATGCGTGACTTTAGGAGGAGCTACCCCCTCGTGCATCCAGCGGAACAAAGAATGCCGGCTTTTTAATGCTACATTGGTGTTAAGAAGTTTTTTTATTTTTACCAATTTTTTGGTTATGCTATGCTACTTATAAAATTGTACTACACTGATTCTGCTTATAGAAATCTTGTATTATTCTGATTATAAATTATATTCTATACTAATCATAAAATCCTGTTAAGTAAAATAAATCTCCAACTGTAACTATGACTTAGTGCTGTCATTATTCTGCCAAAGATCCCTAAAAGAACCTGTCTGTCCCCTTGGTTTCAGGTGACACCATGTGATCTAGATACATTTATCGATGTCTACTGTAGGATATCACTTGCTAGTTATGCTATTAAATCTCTGCAAGAAAAAAAAGGCTATGCTAATCAATACAGTAACTTTCAAGTTCAAATATATTTTGATAAAATTAAGGTTAAAAACAGATATACCAGAAATGCTAGAGCAGTTTAAACGAAAAGGTAGCATTAGAAGACTTTTGCATTGAAATTTACTGCAAAGCTATTTGCTAGTTAAGAGTTTTGACATACTAAGTTCCTGTTTCATTAACATTTTCTGAAGCTCTAAGCACTTAAGCTCATGCAGTCACATAGAAGTCAAGCTACCTTTTTTGTGGCAGACTAATGCTTCAACACTGGCATGAAGTTTCTTAAGTTGCTGATCCAGATTCTCAAATTGCTCCTGTTTTTCTTCAAACCACTGACAAAAGAGGAAAAAGTCTAGCATTATAATTTAGATTACCAACAGCATTCCTTGTTTTAAAGAAGCAAATGATTCATTTATTGCTAGGATGGTCAACTGATACAGCTAAGAATCCAAGACAATAAAGCAGATTACTATCTTACTTTCTATGTCTACAGCTTTAAAATGCAATTGTTGAGCTTCATTAATTTGTTTCATTCATTATTCGAGTAAAAAAAAAATGAGCTCTTACTGCATCTGATTCATTCATCTTAATTGTCATTTTGTTGACAGCATCAGCAGCCTTGTTTACCATCCTCAATATTCCTGCTCCACTCAGAGCCTGGGTGTTAACCGCTCTAGGCAGCTGGAAATGAATGACAAATAAGGGCAAACAGACTGGTTTAAAGGCTGAAGGTTTAACTGGGTACAAAGGGGAGAAAAGGATAAACTATTTTCTTTACTCCTATGTGTTACAATCTAGTGGAATCCAATTTCTCAGTTTTACTCTTTTTACATTCTCAGAGGAAAACTTAATAGAGACTATTTACTTTACTTCTACACCTTTACATTTAAATGGAACAAACAACCTACTTGTCAGAAGTTATGAACTAGCCAAAGGCCGTAACTAGTCAACTATATACTACAAAGAACAAACTGCCACTACAGAAACAGAAAAGCTTAGATTTATAATTACATACAGAAATTCTGTAAACCATTTCATTACAATGCACAATTCACACTGTGTACAGTTCATAGAAAGTTGATGCTTTTTTGCTTTTAAATATAGGCCAGGTTTCAAAACCTACCTCATGAGTATTAAGAGAACTGTGCATTTTGAGGTACTTAGAAGTCCTCATGAATAAGTTAACAAACTTGAAATTGATATTATTCTTTGTTAACATTAGTCTAAATATATCAGGCCATTTATCCTTCATATCTGATACTTTGTGTCAGCAGCATTGACACTTTTAAGTTATCTATCAATGATGCTTCTGTCAGTAATGAGGCCTCTGTGACTTATTAGCATAGCTAAGATATTGACATTGGCCAAAAGATAATCCACTATTACAGCAAATCAACTATGTATGTTTATAGACATGTTTTTGGAGACATAACAGACAACCACAATATATTTCCTTTTGTAAAAGGTGCCAGATTGATAGCAGTGGTGACTGAAGTCCTCAAAACATCTAGCGTGGCCAGCAGCACTGCATGCCTGTTCACATTATGCCAATAAACCTCAAGCTTGACTCCTAGAGGCAAGAACTGTTTCCAAGCCAGTTTAATTCATTATTTTAATTAACTCTCAGTAGCACTGATTATGGATTTTTATATTGTGTATGATGAGCTTCACACAGAACCGGAAAGACCAACTCACTTGGCAGAAGTCATTGAACAGCAGATAGCTTTTGGTCACTACTAACCTAAGATTTATCAGAGGCAGAGGCAGTAGGCTTTGTACACAATTACCTAAGTAGCCTTTTGTCACTCTGTCCCATGAAGGGTACAATCCAATTTGATTTCATATGAATTTAGGAGATTAGGTCTCAATACAAAGAGTGCATTACTTTGTACATTACCACATCTGGAAACAAATAAAGAACTTAAAAGACTGTAAATACCTCAGAACTTTCCAAGAATAGCCTTAAATCTGGATCTTGCAACAAGGTAGGGTGTTTTACTGTTCTTTGTAGATACCTATGATTTAAAAAAGTTCAAATATTAGATAACAAAATGGATTTCATGTGCCTGACAGCATTGGAAAGTATCCTTTAGCTAAAGAATGGGTACAATGCAGGCAGCATGTAACCTTTTTTCATTATCTAATGGGGTTTGAACAGTTGTAGTCATCTCTAGAGACAGGTTGTTGGCAGTGGTTTCTAACCTAGTTTGTTTATATGAAACTTAAGGTGTCATAATCTGCCATAAATCTATGTTGCACAGTATTAAAATAATATAATTGATATTTTAAACACCTCAGTGAAGGCTTTCTGTTCTAACAACAACCAATTTAAATGAACTATTTATTCATTGGCTAGACAGCCTTCTACCTATATTAGTTCTACAGGACTCATCCACCCAGAAGTTAAATTAGTGCAAGTCTTTATTTTTGAAATTTTTTGCATTTCTGCTTGGATCTAAAAACCATTGATTGTACAAATATGAGTTGAAGATGGAAATTTCTACAGTTCTCATTCACTAAAAACTGCTGCAAGTTTGTCATAACTGATTTTAATATGTATCAACAGAAAGTGTCTGACGTTTACAAGAATGCTTTACAGAAACTTAATACCTCGAAATACCATGGGAGCACGGGAAAGTATTCAATAGTGCCAATTAAGATGAACAAACGGAATGTGCCACCGCGGCAGCTGTGCTGACCCCTGCACCGCCAGCGAACCGTAAGTCTGTCGGGGCTGTGGGAGAAGAACCAGAAGATGGACCCTCGTCCCCCCACCTGTTTGACCCTGGAGGGGAACTGGACGGTACCGTAGAAAAGCTCGCACCGCCGCCCCGCCATGCGGCATCAGCTGGAGCTGTCGCGGCAAGTGGCTGGAGCCGGAAGGCCTGTCTTGGCAGCATGTTCCCTCTCCGTTTGCCCTCTGCGAGAGTGCAGCGGCAGCAGCAGACACAGCAGGGGGAGAGTGTGCGGGGCCACGGGGGCGCAATGCTGGCGACCATGTGGCGCCGGCGAGCACACAGCGGCGAGCACATGGCAGCACAAAAGAGCACAAGGCAGCACACAGAGAGGTTTGTCTCCACTGGACCCTGGGAAGAGGAAGTGTCACACGGCAGATCCCTACGGAGAGGAGCCTGCCGAGAGCTGACGGACGAGTAAACAGTGAGTGATCATCCCATAGAAGGAAGTGTGTTGCTGATGTGGCCACACGGGATAGGTCACATAGGGAGGATTAACAAATAAGAAAATACTGTGCCTTAGAAAAGTGTATAAAACAAGCTCATTCCTTTGAATAAACGATTCAGATTCCCTGCCGGTCTGAGTCCATGATTCAATTGCCGACAAATGGTGCCTCGTGTGAGGAATTTATTATACGCCTAACTGTGCGTCAGTCGGTGAGCCCCGTGGGACTTGAAGTGCTGCTGAAAGAACCAGGAAAGCTGGCCAGCGATTAATCCCTGCAAGTTGTAGGTGAGCCATGGGGGGCGTAGGGGATGGTGTATCCCACGAACAGAATGTCGCAGAGACGTTGAAGCGGATTTTAAAGAAATATGGGAGGAAAGTTGAGTCTACAGATTTGAACAGACTCTTGTTCTGGGCAAAAGACTGTGACTCAACTTTAGATAGTACCAATATTTTTGATCCTCAGACATGGGACCCTTTAGAAGATGAGTTGTGAGACCGAGTTACATGCGGCGACGCAGCACTGACAAAGCTTTTGTATCCGTGGAGGACGGTGTGTAAGGCGCTCATAGCGCATGCGGCACCCAGAGACCGGACAAAGAAAGACGCTTGTGCCACCGCGGCAGCTGTGCCGACCCCTTCTGTGCTGCCAGCGAACCGTAAGTCTGTTGGGGCTGTGGGAGAAAAACCAGAAGATGGCCCCTTGTCCCCCCACCCGTCTGACCCTGGAGGGGAACCGGACGGTACCGTAGAAAAGCTCACGCCGCCCCGCACCATGCGGCATCAGCTGGAGCTCTGTTGCAGCGAGTGGCTGGAGCCGGGGGGGCCTTTCCTGGTAGCATATTCCCTCTCCATTTGCCCTCTGCGAGAGTGCAGCAGCGGCGGCAGACGCGGCGGGGGGAGAGCGTGCGGGGCCAAGGGGACACGGGGCTGGCAACTGCGCGGCGCCGGCAAGCACACAGCTGCGAGCACATGGCAGCACAAAAGAGCACAAGGCAGCACAGAGAGGCTTGTCTCCACCGGACCCTGGGAAGAGGAAGTGTCACACGGCAGACCCCTACGGAGAGGAGCCTGCCGAGAGCTGATAGACGGGTGAACAGCGAGTGATCATCCCATAGAAGGAAGTGTGTTGCTGATGTGGCAACACGGGATAGGTCACGTAGTGATGATTACCATATAAGGAAATACTGTGCCTTAGAAAAGTGTATAAAACCAGCTCATTCCTTTGAATAAACGATTCAGATACCCTGCCGGTCTGAGTCTGTGATTCAATCGCCGACAACAGAACATCATTAATAGTATTTGTATTTTTTGCAGAGCTTCAGTTTTGCTCAAGCCTGTGCCGGTTTGGCCAAAATCTAGTAATATATCCCCTGAGAGAAAACTACGTTACAACCACCCTTCCCTCCCACCAGGTTTGGGAAAAAAAGGAAATTTTTTCCTCAAAGGAAAGTGAAAGAGATAAAAAACTATTTATTTTAACAAACACACAGGAAAAGGATAACAATGCCAAATAATGAAATGAAATCTCTCGCTATAGAGAGAAACCTGGGAAGATTTCAGAGTCCTTCTGTAGGTGTGGTCTCTCTCCTCCTCGGAGCTGGGTCGGCGAGGGCCCACCCCCCGGGCCTCGAGGAGGAAATTCTCCCTGTGATAAATAGATGCTATAATATTGGCTTTCTGCAAATGTTAAAATAAGTGATGTTAAAAGTAGCCTTTTAAACAGTAGTTTTGTCACAAATAGATGCTATATGTAAAATAGCTTTATTACAAAACAGATGCTATATAAGGTAGTTTTGTTGTGAAGATGTGGGTTTTTTTTAATACTTTTTCATTCAACCAAAAACTTAGAAATAGCTATGCTTATGAACTATTTGGGCTCCTGCTACCAACTATCAGCAACAGATAAGATATCCCCACAGCGATCTGCTGATTCCGGGAACTACCAAGCCAAGCGAGCCGAGACAGGAGAACTGCATTCCATTTTGAACTGTTCCTGGAAAGGGTTTTAAATATGTATAATTGTTTATGAATATGTATAATTGTTTATGAATATGTAATACTCCAGGTGTATGTAAAGGGTGTCTCCAAGACAGCAGGGGTGCTCTTGGCAGAGTGCCAAAGCACCCAGCGCTGTGACTTTTTGCTTTATTATCTTTGTCCCTTATTGTCCTTTATTAAACTTTTCAATCCTAACAGGAGAGTGAACCTCGTTTTTCACAATTGGGGGCTTCGTCTGGGATCAAATACCTCGCCTCCAAGACCCTGGGAGACTCTGAGCGGGGGAGGCGCGCCCTGCTGAGTTCAGCGGCCCGCTCCGTTTCTTCTGGTGTGAATCGGCAGTTGCAGGTTGACAGCCCATGGACAAGAAAGGGACAAATAAAGCAAAAAAAGGGAAAAAGAGGCTCCCTAAGAAACCGCGGCAACTAGCCCCACAATTCTCGTGCACGAAGACCCAGACAAGAAAAGGGGTTGTAAGTATTTCCGGGGGGGCGGATACGGGGGTGACTGGTGTGTGAATGAGATGCGGGCTGGTTACCCCAGACCTGCGACGTGAGTGCGGAGTCTCTGAGAGCTGCGGTTCCGACTTTTCGCAAGAAAGGCGGCCAGTGAGGAGACGAAGCGAAAGATAGAAGGAGTGAAAGATTCCCCCGGGGTAACTGGGACTGGGTCTCAGGGAACGGGGTGGGACCCCCAGGAAAAAGGGAGCAAAGGAGTTTCCTGGCACAATCCACTAGGAAACAGGGGACGAAAGTGAGGATCCCAGATCCCAGAAAAGTTGCCGGATTGAGGGTTGGAACACACAGAGGCTAGAAAAATTACTCTAGGCGGGAAGTGTGGGATACTATACCCAAGAGAATCTGGGGTTGGCCAACAACATTTGGAATTTTACCATTTTATTTGAAAATAATACCCGTGGGTGAATACTAACAAGTGATTTTAAAAATCAAGATACCTTATCATTGTGTTATCTTGTTGTGAGTGAAAATGAATGAGACATATTAAAGAAATAAAAGTGAGTGAGTAAGAGTGAATAGAAATATATGTAATATAGATTGCTAATTTAAAATCTGACTTTAATATCTGGAGGGAGGTGGATTACATTATATTAGTATATGATAAAAGGAAAAAAGTTTTCTGTGCTGTGAGGGGAGGAGGTGTTTCAGTTGCCAGAGGGGCAGGTTAGAGCAAAAACGGGGGAACAGGTACCAGTTTGAGATACTTAGTAAATAATGGGACAAGGAACCAGTAAGTTGAGTTCAAGGGGAAAAAGGAGTAAAAAGGTGCCAGCAGATATACCCCAAGAAAGTCCTCTGGGAGTTAAGTTAGCTAACTGGGATAGCGATCCCTGTACAAAAGAAAAGGATAAAATAAAGATGATTCGGTATTGTATAATAGAATAGACAAAAAAAGAAATAAGACCCGATCAGGTCTACTGGCCTAGGTACGGGTCTTCTGAAGCTTGGATTTGTCAAGCTTTAAATGCATTTGTGAATTCAAAGGAACCGTGCGATTTAGAAGAAAAGGAATATGCCTCTTGTTGGACAGGAGATATAGAACTACCAGGATTAAAAGTTCTTAAGATATCAGAGACCCCAGAGACAGAGCGAGCAGAGGAAAAGAAAGAAAAGGGCTGGGACCCCCTGGAAGTATTACCACCTTCATACAATGCCGCACGGGCTGTGGCCCCCGCCCCCGCCTTGCACGCACCGGCTGTGCCCACACAAGCCGTGGCTCCGGCCAGCTCGGGTGCCCCTGTCCCTGCCCCGCCTGTGCCGGCTGTGCCCACACAAGCCGTGGCTCCGGCCAGCTCAGGTGCCCCTGCCTCTGCCCCTGCCCTTGCCCTGCACGCGCCGGCTGTGCCCACACCGGCCGCGGCCCTGACGACCCCGGCGCTTTCGCCTCCGTCCCGGCTCTGAGCACGCCAACAGCACCTCCTTCGCCGGCGGCTCCGGCCTCGCTGCCGAGTTCCGCCCCTCCTTCGCTGGCGGCTCCGGCCTCGCTGCCGACTTCCGCCCTTCACTCGCTGGCGGTTCCGGCTTCACTGCCGGCTTCAGTAGTTCCAATGTGTCCCCCTCTCAGCGAAAAAGCACCATACCAAAATACTAGGAAAAACTCAGTTAAAACTCAAGGACAGTTCGACAATTCCTCTCCTGCCACTACTCCAAAACAAAGAAAAAGGGCCTCTTCCAAAGTTATGATGGTTGAAGAACAGAAAGGTTAGGATCAAGAGATCAATTTATTCCCATTACGACAAGTGCCGATGGGAGGGGTTCAAGGGGGGACGAGGTTTGTGAATGTTCCTTTGACTTCTTCAGAAGTCAGGAATTTTAAAAAAGAAATTAAAGGATTGTTAGAAGATCCCATAGGTACAGCTGAACAATTAAACCAATTCTCGGGTCCCAATATTTTTACTTGGGAAGAAATGCAGTCTATAATGAATATAATATTTTCCCCAGAAGAATGCCAGATGATTAGAGCTGCTGGAATGAGGATTTGGGAAAGAGAGAATCAACAGGGTCCACCTGGGGACCAGAAAATGCCAATAGCACCTCCTAACTGGAACCACAATGAAGAGGCGGGGCGGGCACATATGAGTGATTATCGTAAACTGATAATCAAAGGAATAAAAGAGGCAGCCCCCCGAGGGCAGAATGTCAGCAAGGCTTTTGATGGGCAACAAGGGAAAGAGGAGACTCCAACTGATTGGTTAGAAAGACTCCGGAAAAATATGAAACAATACTCCGGAATTGACCCTGAGAGCATAGCTGGGCAAGCTCTATTGAGAGTTAACTTTGTCACCCATGCCTGGCCAGATATTAGAAAAAAGCTGGAAAAGATAGATGATTGGCACGAGCGGTCATTAAATGAATTACTAAGGGAAGCTCAAAAGGTTTATGTACGAAGAGATGAAGAAAAAGCCAAGGTAAAAGCAAAAATTATGGTAGCTACTATGCGAGAAAATAACTCCCAGGAGAACTAGATGCCCCCAAATACCACACCCAGAAATCCGGGGTTCAGAGATAGAGAAAAGGGAAAACATAAAATTTCGGTACCATTAAAATCCCAGGAACAAGTGGCAAATACCTGTTTTTATTGTGGGAAAAAAGGGCACTATAAGAGGGAATGCCGTCATCTAAAAAGAATCCTAAAAATTTTTCAAGAGATACACCCAGAAGAAGAATAGAGGGGTCATGGGCTCTATTTTCTGGGGGATAAATACCATCTAGAGCCTTTGATAACTTTAAAAGTAGGCCCCCAAGAGGAGGAATTTGAATTTATAGTTGATTCAGGAGCAGAAAGAACTTGTGTAATAAATATTCCAAGAGGGTGTGATTTAAGTAGTGACACTGTGAAGGTGACAGGAGCAAAAGGGGAAGGGTTTCAAGTTCCTGTCATTAAAAATGTGGTGATTGAAGGGGAAACCAGAATAGGGATGGGAGATGTCTTACTAGTTCCTAGGGCAGGTTGCAACTTATTGGGGAGGGATTTGCAGGTGCAATTAGGAATAGGGGTCATACCAGAAGAAGGGAAGATGACAGCTAAAGTGTTAAAACTTAGCCAAGAAGATGAGGAAAAAATTAAGAAAGAGGTTTGGGCTGGGGAAGGAAATAGGGGAGGATTAAATATTGACCCCATAAGGGTCACAATTGAGAGAGAAGAATGCCCCATACGTGTGCATCAGTACCCTATATCTTTAGAAGGAAGGGAAGGCTTAAAGCCAGTAATAGAAGAGTTGATAAAAGATGGGACATTGGAACCTTGCATGTCTCCTCATAACACCCCTATTCTCCCAGTAAGAAAATCTGATGGGACATATAGATTGGTACAAGACTTAAGGGAAGTTAACAAGAGAACACGGACCCGTTACCCGGTGGTACCCAACCCCTACACCCTGTTAAGTAAAGTCCCACCTCAGCATCAGTGGTTTAGTGTTGTGGATCTTAAAGATGCCTTTTGGGCTTGCCCATTGGCAGAAGATAGTAGAAATATTTTTGCTTTTGAATGGGAGGATCCAAGTACTGGGAGAAAACAGCAATTAAGGTGGACAAAATTGCCACAGGGATTTACTGAGTCTCCAAATCTATTTGGGCAAGCTTTAGAAAGAATATTGCAGACCTTCCCCGCTCCTCCTGGAATACAAATTATCCAGTATGTGGATGACCTTTTATTATCAGGAGAAGCTGAAGTTGAGGTTAGGGAGGCTACCATAAAACTGTTGAATTTTCTTGGGGAAAAAGGATTAAGGGTATCAAAAGGGAAACTACAGTTTACAGAATCAGAAGTAAAGTATCTTGGTCACTTAATAAGTAAAGGTAGCCGAAAACTTAATCCTGAAAGGATTGCAGGGATTCTATCCCTTCCCCCTCCTTCTTCAAAGAAGGAAGTTAGAAGACTGCTTGGATTGTTGGGATATTGCAAACTATGGATCGAAGGGTATTCACAGACAGTAAAATTTCTATATGAAAAATTAACAGAGGGGAACAACATAAAATGGACCAGAGAGGATGACAATAAATTTGAAGAATTGAAGTTAAAGTTAGCCTCAGTACCAGCTTTAAGCTTACCCTCACTAGAAAAACCCTTTCATCTGTATGTGAATGTGGAAAATGGAGTTGCTCATGGAGTTTTGGTCCAGGAATGGGCAGGAGTGAAAAGGCCAGTGGCTTATTTGTCTAAATTGCTGGATCCAGTGAGCCATGGCTGGCCAATATGTATTCAAGCTATAGCAGCTACGGCTATTCTGGTAGAAGAGAGCCGTAAACTTACTTTTGGCAGTAAACTAATTGTGTGTACACCTCATGCAGTCTGAAATGTGTTAAATCAAAAAGCGGAAAAAAGGTTAACAGATTCTAGGATGCTAAAATATGAAGCAATTCTGATAGATAGTGATGACTTGACACTGGAAGTAAATAAAAGCTTGAACCCAGCCCAATTTTTATATGGGGAACCAGAGAGTGACTTAACACATAATTGTTTAGAAATCATACAATACCAAACTAAAATTTGGGAAGACCTAGCAGAACAGGCCCTCCCAGAAGGGGAAAAAATATATGTTGATGGTTCATCTAGATGCTTACAAGGAAAAAGGATGTCAGGATATGCTTTAATTGATGGGGAAAATATGCAGACCATCGAAAAAGGGAAATTACCATCAAATTGGTCGGCCCAGTCTTGTGAATTATATGCTCTAAAAAGAGCACTGGAATATTTAGCACACGAGAAAGGAACTATATATACTGATTCAAAGTATGCCTTTGGGGTAGTACACACCTTTGGAAAAATCTGGGAAGAAAGGGGGTTACTTAATTCAAAGGGAAAGGGACTGGTACATGAGGGACTCATCTTAGAGGTTTTAGAGGCATTAAAATTACCTGAAGAGATAGCTGTAGTACATGTTAGAGGACACCAAAGGGGAATGACCGCAGAAATAAGAGGGAATAACTTGGCAGATCAAGAGGCTAAAGATGCAGCAGAAAATGGGGCCAAAAGGGTTATGTTAATTTTAACCCCAAATAAGGAAGAATTAGAAATTCCAAAATTTAGTAAAGAAGAAGAAAAAGAATTAAGCAAGATAGGGGGAGAGCAAGATCAATCTGGAAAATGGAAACTCCCTGATGGGAGGCAGTTACTTAATAAACCACTTACTAGAAAAATATTAGAAGACATACATCAAAAAACTCATTGGGGTACTCAAGCCCTATGCGATCACTTTTTAAGGAATTATGGATGCATTGGGATCTTCGGATTGGCAAAGCAAGTAACTGAGAAATGTATAACTTGCCAAAAGATAAATAAAAGGGTAATGAGAAAGACAACACTGGGAGGCCGCAAGTTAGCTCTGCGACCGTTTCAGAGTATCCAAGTGGACTTTACTGAACTTCCCCAAGTACAGAGGTGGAAGTTTTTATTAGTAATAATAGACCATTTAACTCATTGGGTAGAAGCTGTTCCTGCTGTCAGAGCTACAGCTAATGTGGTGTGTAAAACCCTTTTAGAACAGATTATTCCCAGGTATGGAATGGTTAATAGAATAGATTCAGATAGGGGGACACATTTTACATCAAAAGTTTTACATCAAATAACTGAAGCCTTGGGAATAAAATGGGAACTACATACCCCATGGCATCCACAAAGTTCGGGGCAGGTAGAAAGGATGAACCAGACTTTAAAAAGGACTTTAACGAAACTAATGATTGAAACACAAATGTCATGGGTCAAATGTTTACCTTTGGCCCTGTTGAGAGTCCGAACACAACCCAGGTCAGACCTGGGAGTGTCACCCTATGAGATGATGTTTGGATTACCCTTCCTGACCACCCAACATGAAAATGCTACTTGTGAAGTAGGGGAAATGAGCGTCAGAAAATATGTCACCACAATTGCAAAAACGCTAGAAAATTTGAGGTTAAGAGGGATAATCACTCAAACCACACCTTTAGACTTTAAAATCCATAATATCCATCCAGGGGAATGGGTACTAGTAAAAACATGGAAAGAGCAATCTTTAACTCCACAATGGGAAGGTCCTTTTCAGGTACTACTGACGACTGAGGCAGCGATCCGAACCAGGGAAAGAGGGTGGATCCACGCCAGCAGAATAAAAGGACCAGTGGAGGAACTGAAGGAATGGACTATAACATCTAAGCCAGGTGATATCAAATTGACTCTTAAACGAGGACTGGGTGGTATTGAATAATCCAACTGAAAAAGTCTTCATGTTTTAATAGACTGTATCCTAATCTCGAGATATCACAACCTCTATCATGCTGGCTGGGTTAAATGTGAATACATAAATTGTAAAAATTGGTACTGCAATTCACACAAACAACACCCCTTTGTATGGGGTGTTAAATAACAAATTTATTCCCTGAGATTATAACTTTGCCTTGTGGATGAGAATTACTAGTGCCTGTTGAGTGGGAGGTGCCTGAGGAACAGTGTGAAGATTAACAACTGATTTGCCTGGAAAAAAAGCAAAGGAGGTAACGAGGAAATAGAGGGCAAGACCGGATTGGCAACTATAACTCGCCGCCAAGAAGATCATATCCACCTGCTGTGGGTAGCAACCCCATAGGCATGGGAGGTGGGGGTATAAGCCATATCGGACCTCTATTACTCCTCCTTCTTGTTTTTTGTTTCTCATCTTTCGGGATACCGGCAAAATCATGTCATAAGTGCTACCGGAAACTTTACATGGGAAGAAACAGAGGTTCCTTTTTTATTACACACACCCACGTTAACAGTCACTGTTATAACCCTTCCAAACTAGGTACCTGTACACAGAACAGGAAAAAATACTGGATTGCAGAAAACCTAGGAAAAAATGAGTGTCCAAAAGGGGAAAGATGGGTTTGTTTCACATTTGCCTTTAAAGGTAGGGTCCAAGATTTGGTAAAAGAACAAGTAGTAAATGGAAAGGCTAAGGTAACACAGCAATCTAATTCTGTGTTAACCCCACGCCAAGATTTATATACAAAACTTTAACAGCAATTAGAAAAGGAAATCGATATCTCGAGATTTGGAAAAAATCTGTTTGTGGAATTGGGAGAAAGAATAAGTAAAGAACTAAACGTAACCAACTGTTGAGTCTGTAGAGGGGCTTTAATGTCAGAGGAATGGCCATGGAAAGGCAGTAGCTTAGGCCCGGTTGAACTCCTTAAATGGAACCGGACAAATATAAGAGGGGAAAGCTGACCAGAAGGGTGGATTCTATAGATGACAACGGGGATGCCGTCCTAGATATAGCCAAAGATATCAGAAAAATAGCCCATGTACCGGTCCAAAAATAGGAATCAATGTTAAAAGCTAGCTGGTGGGATAATGTATTGAGAATATAATGGTGGAAGAAGCTAGGCTTCTTCCTTTTATGCGCTACAGCTGGTTTGACATTTCTTCCTTGCTTGATCCCCTGTTTTATTCGACTAATCACCAGCATAGTCCAAGGTATGCAAGTAGTCACAATGCCTGTGGACCCCAAATTAGCTACATCTGGAACGGCACAAAAAATAATGGTGTTAAAGAAACAAAATAATATGGGAGATCCCTTTAAAGAAGCAAGATTAATTTGTGAAAAAATGAGCAAATAATGAAAGTCAGAAAACAAGAATTATTGCTCAAGCCAAATGATTTGTAAAAATAGAAGAGGGGGAATTGTGATAAATAGATGCTATAATATTGGCTTTCTGCAAATGTAAAAATAAGTGATGTTAAAAGTAGCCTTTTAAACAGTAGTTTTGTCACAAATAGATGCTATATGTAAAATAGCTTTATTACAAAACAGATGCTATATAAGGTAGTTTTGTTGTGAAGATGTGGTTTTTTTAATACTTTTTCATTCAACCAAAAACTTAGAAATAGCTATGCTTATGAACTATTTGGGCTCCTGCTACCAACTATCAGCAACAGATAAGATATCCCCATAGCGATCTGCTGATTCTGGGAACTACCAAGCCAAGCGAGCCGAGACAGGAGAACTGCATTCCATTTTGAACTGTTCCTGGAAAGGGTTTTAAATATGTATAATTGTTTATGAATATGTATAATTGTTTATGAATATGTAATACTCCAGGTGTATGTAAAGGGTGTCTCCAAGACAGCAGGTGTGCTCTTGGCTGAGTGCCAAAGCACCCAGCGCTGTGACTTTTTGCTTTATTATCTTTGTCCCTTATTGTCCTTTATTAAACTTTTCAATCCTAACAGGAGAGTGAACCTCGTTTTTCACATCCCGATGTGTTCTGATGTTGTTGAAACAGTCCAAAAGAGAAGAAGGGAATAAACCAAAGTCCCAGGAAACAAAGTTCAGCTCTCCATCTCACGCCGAGAAGGAGAAAGGAAAAAAAAACCAGCTTCCTGAAGAAAGCAAGCAGGGTGCTCCCTCTGTGCTACCCGCAGCCAGAGGACGCAGAGGAGTGTATCTCTGTGTCCTTGAGAAACTGTTTTGAAAAGTTCATTTGTTTTTTTTCCTCAAGCTCAGTTTAAAGGCACAGAAAAGGCACAAAATTACTCTTTGGGCATCGAGCTCGATAGGGGATACACATGATGAGTCACCCCAAGACAAAGCCTCAGCTGTAAAGTACCAAAACTGCCCCATTACAGGCACAAATTGCTTGGAAACTGTCCTAGAAAGTTATATAGACTGGGACTTAACTGAAAGTTTGAGTACATCGATATTGTAAACACAATGTATTGTCTCCATCCTCCATTAGATATGGCCACCAGATCCTTACTTTTCTTCCTAAAGAAGCTAAGAGTTGCAGTGAAACTATTTCATACATTAGATTGCTCAACTTTTCCTTGCTTGTTCTGATAGTCAGTAGCAAGTACTAGTTGACCTGGCAAAGAGCTTTTTCTTTTGAACTTTTCTACTAGAAAATAGCACTTACTGCAAGGGTGATTAACATTTTCACTGGAGACAATACCAGGCATGCTTGAAGACACCTGTCAGGCTTGTAGTACTTAAGTTCACTATTCTAAGGCATAAACTTCAATGAATTAAAAAAAAAAGGCAAATTGCTTTTCTGCCCACTTTCCCCATGATACTAAAAGGGTTAATTCAATTTCTACTGTTTCTGTGAAACCTTAAGCACAGAAACAAGGCATGCAAAAGCAGCTTTCAGCAAGGACAATTGGAAGATAAGAAGAAGACATCTGGCTCAAGAATGCCATGATAGACAAAACAAAGGGCTGAATCTCTGGCAACTTGGGGTGGGAGTTATGGTAATGGGTAAACTGTAATACGCATATAGCGATTGTATATAAGCAACACACTTGTAGAATCATGTCCATGTGGGGTTAGAAACTCCTTCGTGCACCTCAGGCCTGAATAAATGATGCGCTCTTTTGATGCCAAACTGATTTTTGCCTTTTTGCTTTTATATATTCTTTATATATTCTTCATATATATTTGCAGCTCTGTAGCCAATTATTGTATAACTACATAGATTCATAGCTAGCATTTCACCAACTCTGTTAGACAGAGAGACAAAACACATTCCTAAAGGCCCCAATCCTAATCTTGCTTCCTCTGAGAACCAAGGTTAAACCAGCTTCTCAAGACACTTTCTCATAAACAAAGTTTAGTTAGTATCTAAAAGGGGGGTTTCAGAAGAGGGTCAAATCAAGGGAGGAATTACCTCATCACCTGTGTCTCTAATTTGGGATTCTTGTCAGTTATGCTAATTTGCTAAACTTATAAAATTGTGCCCGCTTTATGTCACAGGGCACACCTTCGGTGCGTTTTCAGTGTGTATCTCGGCATGTTGTGCACCAGAAAGGATCCTTTATAAAGGTAACCGCATTTTAACACCTGTGTCTGACTCATGATTTTAGGACCAGAAAAAGGCATCACTTTAACACAACTTCAGTGTTGGAGAGTCTTATTCCAATATTTTGGACATTTGGCAACAGGAGGAGCTATCCCCCCCATGCATCCAGCCGAATAAAGAATGCCTGCTTCTTAATGCTACATTGGTGTTAAGGAGTTTTTTTATTTTATCAAATTTTTGGTATCACTTTTGGTGATCCAGGTGAAACATACTCCTGAATTTCAACAGATCTGAGCTGTCACCAAGGGATTCTTGAGGAGAACCTTTGATCCCCAGTCCAAAGGAAATCGGAGCAAGACCCCTGGTAAGATAAAGGCATTCTTTACTTTAAAGGTGTTAACTGTTGACCTGCCTGTAAGGCGAAGCAAAAGCTACACAGGGTTTGGTTCAAAGGTACCTAAGGTGGGAACAGGGAAGGGTTAGAGTTCCTTCAAAGGGAAGAGTTAGAGTCCCTTCTAGGAGCTCCTAAATGGTAATTGGTTATAATGTGAAATTAAACCTCAAAAGAGGTATCATGGGTGTCACCACTGGAATGTATCTTGAAACATCAGAAACAAATTGGGGGTGATCCCCTTACACAAAAAAACCTATAAAATATTGTAATCAGTGGTGACCACTTTACACATTGAAAGATCAAGAGAAGTGGCATAAGGATGGAACATTACAGTATAATAGCATATTGCAATTAATGTTGTTTTGTAGAAGGGAGAATAAGTGGGATTAAGTTCCTTATGTTGACTAGTTTTTCACCCTAAGAAATCATCCAGTGGCAAGAGGAATGTGGGAGGACCCTTCAAGATCCATTCATTTTAACATTTGAAAAGGAAAAGAAAGTGAAAGGGTTGAAGTGATGTTGTTCTGCGTGCAGCATAGGACAGAAGTTTTTAAAGTGTGGGCGAGAGGAGGAGGACGATTTACAGCTGATGGTTACTCTGTGGCAAAGAATGGGGGAGGGGAATGGTGAATCACTGGGAAAGATGTTTAAACCTATGAGTAGGTTGTGGGAAAGTGGACTGGAATGGAGAGAATGTTTTAGGGGATCAGAGGATTTTAGTCCGATTGCAGGATGCACTAGAAGGCAGAAAGGAAATGTTGGGGGAGGTGCCAGGGAAGTCCTTATGGCTCCCCCACAGCAGGTGGTCAGGAATCATGGTCCAGTAACCCCATTTTTAATAGTGGATTTAATGTCATGGAGACAGGTGGCAGGAGTTTATAGGGAAGATCCAAATAGAGTTGCTAAAGTATTTGAAACCAAAATTAGGACTCAGGACCCCCTCACTTGGAAACAATTGGTTGAATATTGTAATAGTTGGTGGCTGAAGAATACTTTGGTAATTTGTAAAGAAAGGGGACATTGGAAAAGGGAGTGCCCCCAAGCCAGGGGAAATCGGACAGGAAACCTAAACCCGGCTCTTCAAACCATCAAGCTCAAGACCTTAACTGAAAATGAAGGATTCCCCTGAAGGGGACCAGGGGAATCATCCTCAGCTGAGCCCCTGGTTACATTATTGCTGGGGAATGAAAAGGTACATTTTTTTAATTGATACAGGAGCAAATTATTCAGCACTGAATACATACAGAGGAAAACTTAGCTTGGAACTTGTAAGTGTTATGGGTATGAGAGGGAGGAAAGAGAACAGGCCTTTTTTACAACCATTACTATTTAAATTAAGAAAACAGTGGAGGACACACCAAATGATATATGCCTGAATGCCCAATCCCCTTGTTGGGGAGAGATTTATTGGGAAAATTGGATGCTCAAATAACTTTCCAGGATGGGGAAATACAAATTCAAATACCAGAAACCAAAACCGTCAGGGCAAAGATATTTATGTTACAGGAATCAAATGAGTTGGAAGAAATCCCAAAGGAGGTAGAGAATGCTGTAACCCCACTGGTGTGGGCAACTGAGACGCCTGGATGATCAAAGATGGCCAAACCAGTGAGGATTACTCTCAAACCTGAAGCCAGACCGGTAAAGCAATAACAATATCCTATTAAATGGGAGGCAAGGAACAGTTGGAGAAGCTTATATAAAAATTTTTAACATCTAGGTTATTGAAAGAGTGTGAATCAGAATATAACACACTGATATTACCAGTTAAAAAGCAAAATGGGGAATATAGATTAGTACAAGATTTAAGGGCCATTAATAAAAAGTACCTGATATTCATCTAATAGTAGCTAATCTGTACACACTCTTGACAGCACTGAAAGGGGCATAAAAATGGTTAATGGTGCTCGATCTTAAGGATGCCTTTTTCTTTAATACCTTTTGACTCAGATGTTAATGATTTTGGGGAAATGATTATCATATGTATGTTTATTCTGGGAAAATCAATGAATATGTATGTAAAATACATTATATAAACAGAAACTTTCCTGTACTCAGCATGCGTGACTTTAGGAGGAGCTATCCCCTCATTCATCCAGCCGAATAAAGAATGCCTGCTTTTTAATGCTACATTGGTGTTAAGGAGTTTTTTTATTTTACTGAATTTTTGGTAACACTCTCATGACTGCCATCCTGAACATTGCTACATTAACTGGCACCCTTCAGGCAGCTGTTCACCCCTCAATGGCAGTACTAGATGTAAAAGATACATTCTTTACGGTGCTGCTACAGGAGAAAGATAAGGAAAGATTTGCTTTTACCTATGTCTTGGTTTGAAAGACAGGTGTCTGCCTAGGAAGGTGGGAACCTCCCTTGGAATGGAGAATATGACCCCCTTCCCTCCGAATTATAATAACTATGAAATTAAGGGGCTTTCAGGCAAAGATATGGGAATAGGAATAACAGTTCTTTACTAGTATGTATATGGATAACAAGGCAAACAAACAACAACAATGGGAGCAACAACAAACAAAATCAGAAACACAGTAACAGCCTTCTCTTGGCTGTCAAGCCCTTTCCCCTTTGGTATAGTTACGGTCACAGCTGGCAGGGTAGGTGTGATGATTGCCCCGTGACTGCAGGGGGCGCTGTGGCGCGAGCTCAGCTGCCTTCTCCATTAGGTTAATGGCAGGCGCGCCGGCGGAAGAGATAGAAAAGGGGCTTTCTTTACAACCTTACAGGGGCAGTTGGTCCCGGTGCCCCTCCGGATAGCAAAATGAGCTGTAGCAGGAACCTCGGAGCAGCGGCTGGAATGGCAGAGGCAGGCACACCCAGGGTAGCAAACGACATGTAGCAGAAACTCCAGAGCTGTCGCAGGAGCCAGGGGGTGTCCCGGCAGGCACGGGATGCTGAGTTACAGTGTAGCGAAAAACCTGGAGCAGTGGCAGAAAAAACGACGGGGCTGGGCAGCAGCAGCTGGGCTCCCGAAGGCAGCCGGGAGACGCTCACTTGGAGGGGGCTCGGGGTCTCGGGTTTTCCCCTGAGGCACCCGAATAGATGGTGAGGGTCCTTTCCAGTGAGGTAGGGTGTTAATAAGGTCCCAGTGCAACAGCCGCTCTTACGAGCAGAGCCTCACTCATGGTAGAAGACAGTAGGAGACGGGACTCCGCAGTGGTGGCGAATTCTTCCCACAGCAACCACAGCCTGTCTCTCCTTTGATCCTGAGAGCAAGACAGAGAGAAGCCGAGCCCAGCTCCTCATCCCCCAGCCAAAATCTCGAGGTATCTCTGCCCTTCCAAAAGAAAGCCCCTAAACTACAAGAGTCAGCCGCACCCTTCCCCCCACCTTAGCCACTTCTTTTGTCTCTCTTAAGTACCGGTAGTTATTATCTCTGAGGCAACAGATGGGGGAACATTCCCTGAGAGAAAAAGAAAAAAACAAAGAACAATCCTAACCTCCAACAACCTACGATAGGATACAATTTACTTTTAACAGACTTCCTCATGGCTGTAAACATTCACCCACTATAGCTCATGCAGCTCTTGCTGAATTGTTGGACAAGCTGCTGCTGCCATTTGGCAAGCACTGTACAAAACAAAAACATCGTATTAGCTCTGGGTGGATATACCCTAGGCACTCACTAGAAAGGGTATCCAGTCCAGTCTCCCCGATGAGACTTGTGTTATTTTTATTTCCCTTTCCAGGAACAGTACCAGTGACAATATCAAAACACCGTCCCTGAAGATGGTCAAACACTGGAAGAATACTTATCTTTGCCACAGAACTAATAATCTCCAATATGAATCAGATCCAGTTTATACATTGACAAGTCCATCGCATGGGGTGGAAGCTCACAATTCTTTTATTTGTACTAATCAATATGGTAACTGCAGTACTTTCTAAATCATACGTTTAAGATTGTTGGAAATACAAGAATATTGGGGAATACAACAAAAAATTAACAAAGCCAATCATTAGTCAACAATACAGTAAAGTGGCTAAAATCTGAAAAGGTGGAAGGGAACTGTCACTTTTCTGTCCCACAATGCAGAACCATCTTTATTAGACTACACAAACAGAAACACCCTTTTAACTATAAAAATGGTGAATCAGATAGAAAAAAAAGAACAATCTGTCCACAATGCATCCTACTGTCTCTGAGACCCCTGATAAGACTTTTGAAACCTTATCCCCACAGGTTTCTGAAGTTGGACTCTATGCTATTAAATATACAGAGTAGCAACAAGTGCTCTTTAATCCATCATGGTCCTTTGAGTAAGTGGAACTATCAATGCAGGTTAATATCTCTGCAATTAAACCCACCTGCTCACCATTCCTAAAAGCATCCCATACAGGGTGGTCAGCATGGTTGCATGAGCAAACCCTCACCTCTCCAAAACAAGCAGGGAGAGATGTGATTGGCATCCTGGGAACAGGATTAGGAGTATTAAACAGCATAGATGCTGAAGTTTTGGCAAACAAATTAAGCTTGGAAACAAATGATTCATATAAATTGGAACATCTGTTAAGATCTTTGCTGGCACTAGGAACTAGTCAATGGCTCTTAGCTGATATATTGCCTAAATGGGAAAGAATGAATGAGAAGGATCACCAACTAGTTGTAGACACACTTGGCATCACCTAGAAGAATGTTTCTCTAGCTCTTACCAGTATGCAAGTTCACTTATGGGTGCAATCAACTATAGCAGCAATTATAAAGGAAGGCGATGAGGGCACATTACCCACTGAGATTCAAAAGTTACTTTGGGAAAATGCAACTCAATTTGGAAAGGATTTCCAGTCTTAGTGGTATCTAATCAACCTCACTTATGACCCTACCAAAAGTAAAGCCATAGCTTTTGTTTTTATAAATACACAATGCTTTGGTATATACGATATACCCAATCCTTGCACTAGGAGTAAATGACCATGGAACTATATCTGTTTGGACAGAGAGTATGGGACCAACAAAATGGGAACAAATGTCACACTGATGATGCTAATGTGTTGTACAGAAACAACAAGGATTTATTTGTGAAAGCAACACCATTAAGGCCCAAGACATTTGTCTTGACACTGAACAAAATGTTTGTTATTTTGAAACACATCCTGATGAAGTCCTTAAACTGTACTGGTATATGTTGGAAATAGATGTGTTTGTATGAGAGAATGTGCTGGTTTTGACTGGGATAGAGTTAATTTTCTTCACACTATCTTGTATGGGGCTATATTTTGGATTTGTGCTGGAAAGAGTGTTGATAATAGATGTTTTCCTTATTTGCTGAGTAGGGCTTACACAGAGCCAAGGCCTTTTCTGCTTCTCACACCACCCCCACTGTTGCCAGAATGATTTTTGCTTTTATATTCTCTATATTCTTTACACGTATATTTGTAGCTCTGTAGCCTGTTATTGTATTCATAGCTGCCTGCCTGCCAACCCTGAGTCCAAGTACTTTTCCCTACCTTTTCGCTACCCTGATAGGCAAAAAGACAAAACATATTCCAGAGCTCCAAGCCCTGGGGGGTACAAAGCTCCTATCCTATCTTGGTTCTTCCTGGGAACCAAGGATGAAAACAGCTCTTCAAGATACATTTTTATAAACAACGTTTAGTCCCTATATAAAGGGGGGGGGGTGGGATTCAGAGAGGGTTGAACTGGGGAGAATTGCCTTACCACTCGTGCTCCTAATTGGTGATTTTTGTCAATTATGCTAATTTGCTAAACTTATAAAACTATATTCACCCCATGTGGGGGTGGGCATTTTGGGTATTTTCCATATCTGCCCCTTGGAGGCCACCGATAAAGACCAGCCTTTATATTACATCCTATAATAATATTATCTCAAAAGTGTGTTGTTTTATTTCCAGGTTCTTTAAGGCATTGCCGCCAGCGAGTAGGCTGGGGGTGCACAGGAAGTTGGGAGGGGACACAGCCAAGACAGTTGATCCTGGTGGACCAAAGGAAAATTCCATATGATATGATGTCATGCTCATCATATAAAGCTGGGGAAAGAAGAAGGAAGGGGGCACATTCGGAGTTACGGTGTTTGTCTTCCCAAGTCACCATTAAGTGTGATGGAGTCCTGCTTTCTTGAAGCTGGCTGAACACCTGCCTGCCCATGGGAAGCAGTGAATGAATTCCTTGTTTTGCTTTGATGTGTGTGTAGCTTTTGCTTTACCTATTAAACTATCTTTATCTCAACCCATGAATTTTCTCCCTTTTACTCTTCTGATTCTCTCCCCTATCCCACCAGGGAAGAGTGAGTGAGTGGCTGTGTGGTGCTTAGTTGCCAGCTAGGGTTAAAGCAGAATAGAACCCTTTGTTATTTTCTATTTATAGACAACACCACTGTAGATATGCAAATATCTGTATTTTCAATTTTAGTGAAATTATGGGATGCCATTAAGCATTCAGCTCTTGTCACAACCTAGCAACTGTTACAATCTAACTATACATTGTATCAAGATTTATTAGTCTTGGGGTGACTTTATGATGTGTATCCCCTATTGCTGCTCTATGCCCAGAAATTAACTTTGTGCCTGTCTGTGCCTTTAAACTAAGCCTGAGAGGGGAGAGAGGAAAAAAAACCCAGCGAACTTTTCAAAGCAATTGTTCGAGGACACAGATATACACTCCTCTGCATCCTGCAGCAGCAAGGAAGCACCCTTCTTGCTTTTCAGCCAGTTTTCAGCTCCTTTTTCTCCGGAGAGAGACGGAGAGTTGAACTTTGTTTTTCTGGGACTTTGGTTTTTCCCTTCTTCTCTTCTGGACTGTTTCAACAACATCAGAACACACTGGGAGAATTTTCCACCGAGATCCTGGAGGTGGGCCCTCGCCGACCCAGCTCCGAGGAGGAGGAGCGAGACCACATCTACAGAAGGACTCTGAAAATTTTCCCAGGTTTCTCTCCACAGCGAGAGTTTCATTATTTAGCATTATTATCCTTTTCCTGTGTGTTTGTTAAATATAGTTTTCATCTCTTTCACTTTCCTTCGAGGAAAATTTATTTTTTCCCGAACCTGGTGGGGGAGGGGTGGTTGTAACCTGCCTTCTATCAGAGGATATTTTCCTCCACATTTGTCCAAACCGGCACAATTACCTACCCCTATTGGAATCAATCTCACATTGGTAAGAAAACCGTGGCAGCAGGAAGACCTGTGTCAATTGCTAAAATGAGTTCAAAAAAAAGGACAAAGAACCCTAATTACTGTCCATCATGGCACAGATGAGATACACCATGTCCTAGAAAGAGTGAAGATAGTGGAGAACGTCACTGGTGGGAAACTCTACTTGGATGGTCACCAACAGCAACTGGAGCTTTGAATTTGATGTTAGACCCAATTGTAGTCTTGTTAATCTTTGTATTTTTGTGTTTATTGTTAACCCTTTATTTATATATCAAATTACAGTGCTTATCTCAATGTATAATAGCTATGAGTGCACATGTTGATATTAAAGAATCAGAGAATCTGATATTTTAACTTATTTACCAGCCTATCAAAAAGTTGATGTCTTTAGCACCCTTTATTTATGGCACAGAGGCAAGAAATGACCATACCACCACTCTGGGAAGTAAAATGGTTTGACTGTAGTCACAGGGTAGAGAATATGATGGGTACACTCTTCCTGTTTGAACTAACTGAACTTTGGTGCAGGCAGATGCTCAACAAGTAGGCCTATCCAAAGTTAATCCTACTGTGTGAGGCTATCAGTAAACACAGCACCAAAACCACAAAACTGGTTTAGCTGGAAACAGGGCTGATAAGTGCCTGAAACTGCATGAACGCAGCACAAAATCTGACTACAAGTCAACCACTTGACGCTACCAATATGTGCAGTCACCAGGGTCCATTGAGCTCTCCTTCCATAGCAGCTGGCTGTGTAACAGTGATCTCCCCTCGAGTGGAGATGCCTCTCAAGGTTACCCCTCAAGGCTGAGAGATCCCCTACCTGACACCAGGCATTGATGGGTTGCGAAGTGACATTTTTTGCATGCATGTAACATTTAGATACATAGAGTAAGATTACATAATGGTCTTTGTATCCCATACTAACTTTAAATGTAGTAGATCATACAGCATTGACTGCTAATCCATCTGTACTCATTAAATATCTTACATACCTACATTTACTGATTAGAACTCAATAAACTACTAGATCAGATCTGAGTGATCTAATCTAGTCTTGTAACACCTTTCCACGGCAAAGGTATGTGAACAATACAAGTTGTATACCAGTTCTGGGTGTCAGAGATCTGCTATCTCTTACACCAAAACATAGCTAGTTATGCTAATGCACTATAAGTCATCAGAAGGCTGTTATACAGGAGAGCAGACTTTGGCCTCTTCAGGAATCTGCTTGGTAGAGTACCATGGTATAAAGACCTGGAGGGAAGAGAAGCCCAAGAAAGCTGGTTAATATTCAAGGATCACTTCCTCCAAGCTCAGGAGTGATGCATCCCAACAAAGACGAAGTCAGACAAAAATGCCAGGAGGCCTGCGTGGCTGAACAAGGAGCTCCTGGACAAACTCAAACATGAAAAGGAAGCCTAGAGAGAATGGAAGCAAGGACAGGTAGCCTGGGAGAAATTCAGAGGGATTGTCTGAGCAGCCAGGGATCAGGTTAGGAAAGCTAAAGCCCTGATAGAATGAAATCTGTCCAGGGACATGAAGGGCAACAAGAAAAGCTTCTGTAGGTATACTGGTGATAAAAGGAATAGGGAAAATGTAGGCCCTCTCTGGAAGGAAATGCAAGATTTGGTTACCATGAACATGGAGAAGGATGAGGTACGAAACGATTTTTTTGCCTGTCTTCATCAGCGAGTGTTCCAGTTACATCACCCAAGTCACAGAAGGGAAAGGCAGGATTGGGAAAATGAAGAACTGCCCATTTGTGAGAGACTGAACTTTTATGAAAGCCCCTGTAGCAGGATGCTCTGCCTGGAGTGGGGGTTAAATAATTCAAACAATACCCTTTTTGCAAAGCTACCAGTGGTGAATGGAGAAGGGGGTTCATGCTGCTTTTGGTGTTGAAGAATGCTGAAACTAGCCCGACTCATCAATTCCAAAGTTAAACATCCTGATAGTGAGGTGAAGATACGGCAGACCTGGCAAAGTACCTGATAAAGGAGCAAACAAGTGATACTACTGAAAACTTATCTAAAGTTGCTGAGCTGACACAGATGGCCTGAAGACTAATGACTGACAGTCCAGTACTTTATACTATAAAAGCCCAGTCCCACTTTTTAACAACAGGGTCTTCTAATATACCTCTTCTTGGACTGTGTGTGGAGATTCCTCCCTTGAGTAGGGACATCCCTCAAGGTTACTCCTCGAGGGTGAGTGAAAGAGATTTGCCCACAGTCCCTAGGTATGGGTGAGCAACATCAATCTCCATTTAATAATTCTTTTTGCTAGCTTTAATATAATTGCTTTGATACTGCTTTAAAAATACTGCACTATACTATACTAGTAGTTATAGCTACCTATACTATGTAGTAAATAATTCTGATTAAGATCTTTTGTCTAAACAGTATCATAATAAACAAATGATTTTTATATAAATAGATCTGGTTTGGCATCCTTAATCCTGTGGAACAAAGTTGTATAAAGGTTCAATTACACCTATACAATCTTTTAGACATAAACTGTTGACCAGGTCTGGGACTAGGATTGGATCCAGCCACACCCAGACTCCTCTCTGAAGAGTTTAGAAAGCAAGGGGATCCTTTCTGTACCTTGTGACTCAACAGAAAGGTTTCTCTAATAAACTTTGTCTGAAGCTCCCACTCTGCTCATGATAATGCCCCATCCCTGGAGGTGTTCAAGGCCAGGCTGGATGGGGCTTTGAGCAACCTGGTCTAGTGGAAGGTGTCCCTGCCCATGGCAGGGAGGGTGGAACTTGATGATCTTTAAGGTCCCTTCCAACCATTCTATGATTCCACTATTCTATAGTTTCAACTGACTAAAGGTTTCTTTCATCCTTCCCCCTGCCCAACAGTCAATTTTATATAAAATAGCTTCACTGAAGTGATTTAATGCCTTAAAATTACAATGTTTAAGTAAGTTGAAGAAAGTTTTTCTTACCGGATCTCTGCAATGTCAATTTTAACAAGTGACCTGTTTGAAAACAGGTAACTATAATTTTCCCCATATATTTCCTATTATTAATGGAAAGTATTCCATTTCTACACAAAAATTGTGAAGCGGCATACAGACTCCAGAATCCACCTAAGTACAGATGGTTTAGATCCCAGTTACAGACCCCATGTATTATATTAAAATTCCTTTTGATGCTAAACAAGTTTGTTAGATACATACAATACCTTTCTAATGCTGCTCTTCTTTTTTCTACGAATTCAGCAGAT
Source organism: Lycocorax pyrrhopterus obiensis (assembly GCA_014706295.1). NCBI lineage: Eukaryota > Metazoa > Chordata > Aves > Passeriformes > Paradisaeidae > Lycocorax > Lycocorax pyrrhopterus. The sequence continues at coordinate 7,413,109 of JACSVZ010000030.1, forward strand.
GACAAATCTTCCTTGCCTACTTTAACCTTGGTCATGCCTTTGAAGAAAAGTGCATCATGTTAATTTTATGTTATCATAAAGAAATCATTAATGTAACTGATATGATTGGAAGATTAAGTTCAGCTAATCTTAAGCCAAAATACAATGAAAACACCACATAGGAATACAAAGAACACAAACACTGTATGCTGCACACTTTTGTGGGAAACAGAACTATGAAATACGCAATTTCCTGTAATACATCTATTGTGATCAAAGGTTTTTAATAACTCGTTGGATTTGCATTTATGAAAACAATCTAAATAAATGTCACAGTTTCACTGGCCACTTGTGCTCTGAAGAAAACAGTTACTCTAATAAAGCAGAACAAGAAATTAAATCTTATTTTATAAGTATATTGCTTGGTATGCTCGTAATTAATATTTTGATTCTATTATTTTTTATTTCTAAAAATAAATGTGGAGGATTTTTTTGTTTTGGGTTGTTTTTTAGGGTTCCTTTTAAATTAATGTATTGGGTATAAATGGCAAGGCTTTGGGTGCCAGGGGGGCAGGCCCTGCAGGGGTGATATCTATGGAAGGAGGTCAAATTCTATCCTATGCTGGTCACAGCTGGTTCCAATCAGCTTAACAATGGACCCACCACAGGCCAAAGCTGAGCCAGAGAAGTTTGTGGTGCCTCTATGAAAACACAATTTTAAAAAGGCAATAAATATCAAGGGAGAAAAGAAACAAGGCCAGAGCAGTAGGGGAAACTCCATGCTGGAGCAGGTACATCCCTGAAGGGACTGCAGCCCGTGGAGGAACCCATGCCACGGCAGAGGAAATGAGTAGAAGGAAAGAGCAGTGGAAGATAAGGGTAAGGAACAAGGAGTGGCAGAAAGAAACCCCTGTGTCTCGATCTCAACCTCCTGCACCATCTGTGGCCTCACTGTAAAGGGACTGAGTGCAAGATGCACCGATAATAAGGGGAGTATGTCGTACTTGGACACGAAAAGAACCACGCAGACCTAGCTTAGTTCAAGACAGAAAAGAAGCCAGGAAAAACCCCCCAGCTGTTTATTTTACTTCATATATATATATGTTCCTAGGAATGACCGTGGATTGGAGGATGAGGTTACCACCTCTCCAACCACACTGGTCAAACGAAAAGTCCATCAAACTTCTCAGCCTCAGGAGAAGGAATGAAAACAAAAAGGAACAGTTAGCCAAACATAACTGTGTTTACAGAAAGCGTGTGAGAACTCCATCACAGAAATGAAAACATCAAAAGACTGCAAATCTCAGGGCGACAGGAGTAAAGACTATGAAGGGGGGACAAGAAGTGTCTGGCCTGAAGCTGAGCCTGAGAAAGCCAGAGGGAAAGTGTTTTCCTTAAGTGTTTTTCTTTTTTTTTTTCCCCCATGTCCTGGTTCCAGCCCAGATCAGTGGGAGGGGGCATGGCCAAGAAATTGTGTTATTCAATACCATCTTATGTCATTGCCAGGTGTGGGGAAAAGGGACTCCCTCTCACTTCCAAGAAGAAAGGACATTCCTTTCTGGTTTGTGGTGGCCGGTGAGCCTACGTAACAAGGAACAAAGAGAGTCCTCTGGTGAGACAGTCCCTAGTATAAGAGAACCTCCCCAGGTTAGGGTGAAAAAAGAAGCTTCTCCCAGGATGCTCTGTTCTGCTATGTTAATGTACCCCAGTTCTGCTTCCCTGGTTGGTCGTTGACCTCTCCGCCCCCTTGTTACCTTATATGTCCCTGCCCTAGAAAGTTCTCCACTCCAGGTTCCCCCCATTGGCCCTTGCCCCTTGCCACTCCCCCAGAGCTTCCCCATTGGCTCCCATTCCCTAGTCCCGCCTTTGTACCACCCCTGTGCCCTCAGATCATTGGTCTCTGATGCTCGCCCCGCTCCTGTACTTAAACCTGGACCCTCCATTGTCTTTTGTCTTTGGCCCTGGACTCCTTCACAGTGCGGCTGCAATAAACCTTCATCCGTGGAACTCTACACGGAGACCCTTCCTGCCTCTTTGCCGTCGACCCATATTACTGGAGCTATCCATTTGTTTGTGCGTGCACGCGTGTGTGAGTGTGTGCTGGTCCTGCCGAGCGGCCTTGCTAAGGAGACGCTTTTGGAAGGTCACGGCATCGCGCTCCGGCACTGCAAACCCATGCGCGAAGAGCAACACTGGTTGGAGGAAAGCGTGGCGGGCAGAGGTTCCGTCCACAATTTTTTTTATTGTCCTGGGCTTGGTGAGCATCTTGTATGTAAGTCACTGTCATAGTTTAAGCCCAGCTGGAGATTAAGCACCATGCAGCTGCTCACTTACCTCCACTCTCTCCCCCAACCCTGGTGGAATGGGGAGGAGAATCAAAGTAAAACTTGTATGTTGAGATAAGAACAGTTTAATAATTGAAAAGAAAATAAAATGCAGTAAGAATGATGCCTTAGGTTTTAACTTTTATATTTTTCAAATCCTGTACTGCTTAGTGTGTAACTCTGAAGTTTCTTGTAGCCTGGTAATTTCTGCTCTCTCATGCTAGTTAGACATAACAAAGCCTCTCCAGGCTTGCTCTCCAAGGACACCCAGACCGTCCTAGGCCCAAAAAGTATAAACCAAAAGCCTTTGAGAGGGGGGCAAGCTGAAGGGAAATTACATCATTAAACTGAAGCTTTAATTGGAGAATTAACCCTGATATGCAAATGAACCAAACTTTTATAAGTATGAAGAACTCGTGACCTGTCGTCCATCTTGGGGTCCATTTTGAGAATAGCCTCTGGCTCCCCAGGGTGTACCTTTGAAGGCCTTTCAAATAAATACCTACCTTTATTCCCTTACTCCTGTCTAGTCTCTGTTTTTAGGTGGCCTCTCAAGGCATCAATAATGGTAAATGATAATAATAATAAGGGAAAAAAAAGTGATGCACGATGCAATTGCTCACCACCCACTGACTGATGCCAGACCCCCCTTCCCAAATCCAGATTGGCCGCCCTTCTGGGTAACTTCCCCCAGTTTATATACTGGGCATGACGTTCTATGGTGTGGAATATCCCTTTGGTCAGTTTGGGTCACCTGTCCTGGCTATGCTCCCTCTCAGTTTGTTTTTTTTTGTGTACCTCCTCACTGGCAGAGCATGAGACAAGAAAAAAAGTCCTTGACTCAGGATAAACATGACTAAGCAAAAATCCAAAACACCAGTTATAGATACTGAAAAGGCTTCAGCAGGGAATTTCTTCAGCTCTCTGCAGCATTTTGTGAGAGCTCTGTCTTTCCCATGCAAATTATTTAAAACAATGTTACAGTTTTGTAAACTTCTTGCACCTGCAGGTTGTTTTTGCAGTATTGTTATGGTTCTAACTAGAAAATATTTAGAAATGGGTGTCTTAGAATTTGGCCAATCCCCTCAAGGGGTGGATGGCCAAAGGACCAATTACCTTATGCCATTTAACACACTTTTGTGAACTAACATATAAAAGCCTTTGGAAAAATTATTAAATCGCTTCCATTTATACCTGAGCCTGGACTCTGTGTCGTTTCTCTACCCGTCCTCGGTGCGACAGTGACAACCAGTTGGTTATTAACACCATTCTCATTCCGAATCCAAAACAGCACTGTACTAGCTACTGAGGCTGAAACCAGGACAATCACCCTCTCTTTGTACACTTTTGTTATTAGTATTGTTTCTGTTACTGTTAGTTCCCTTGTCTTATTGCTGTTTCCAGTAAATTGTTCTTATCTCAACCCATGATCTTTGCCTTTTTTGCTTCCAATTGGAGGGGGAGGGGAAGCAAGTGCTGGTGCAGTTCCGGTGGGAACACTAAATTGATGAATACCATTCCTAAACCACTGACAGCCCTTAATTGGTGCCAAACATGGCACATGAAGGGTTGAGATAACAACAGATCTGCCCAGAGTGGGTTGGAAACAAATTTGATCTAAGCATTTGCCGTAATTAAATACGGAGCCACTGGTCACAGTGTTGCTTGGTCTGTTCATGTGAGTGTGGTACCTAACCCTGTATATATTCCCATATGTGCTCCTCACCGGAATCTCTTCCAGAGCAGAGAGAAGGATCAGGATTACTTTGTTGCTGTACTGTGGGATATCAGTTTATCACATGATAACATCAAGAGCAATTAGGGTATTTTGGGATGTGTATTCAGTGTTCCTTTCCTGCCTTGTCCTGGGGTGCTATCTCTGGGAATTCATTAATAATCCTACCCAGCCTGTGGGGGGGAACAGGGAAGGATGATTTTCCCCAGCCTTTCACTCCCTTTTCTTCCTTCAGGCCTGTTACAATAGCTTTCGAGAATTTTGAAATCCCTTTGGATGTTAAGGAAAGCGTGTTCTTGTTGGAGGTGATCTATAGGGAATCGAATAATGAGCAGTCCCCTGTCAATCCAGATGAGGTGCAGTGTACACAATCTATGTGGCAGAAGTTTGTATGGAGCCCACCATTGTCATATGCCAACTCACTGGCATTGATGTCAATGAAAGAAAGAAAAGAGTGCATCAGGTGACTATCCATCTCTGGCAATATGAAGGTCATATTTTTCCTCCCTACCAAGCTGCACCTCGGCTGTGGAAAGACTCAAAACCTGCAGACAGACTTGAAAGACTGGAGCAAACTATAGAGGAAATGTCCCATGCCCCTCCAGTATGTACCAGTCTCTGCTTCTGGGAGCAAGCACCCCCCTTAATGAGAGAGAGGGTACACACCATGAGATAACCTGTGGTTTTACCTGCATAACCACAGAGAGGACATGAGGAAGTGGGATGGAAAACCCACCTCTGCCCTAGCAGCACGGGTACATGAGTTGAGAGGAAGAACAACCACTGCAGGAAATTCTTCAAGGATTAATGCCACTCCAGTTTCCAGTGGGCAAGTCCTCAGGCAGAAAAGAAGGGATGATGTTATGTCCAATCCTCTTGAAGGGACCTCCAGTTCATATTTACAAGAAGTGAGCAATGACTACTATGACCAGGACTAGAGGGGCCCTGCCTCCAGCCAGGTGGAGGAAAGAGACAATTGGATCTATTGGACTGTGGGGATCTGATGGCCTGACACGAGACCCACAAGAGTATAAGGCTTTAGTTGACACCAGCACACAATGTGCCACCATCAATACTGCTAATGTATTTCTCCACTCCTTTAGCAACAGAGTTCAGGCCACAGTTTGCTTTCACCTGGAGGGGAATCCAGTACATCTGGAACTGACTGCCCCAGGGGTGGAAACACAGCCCCACCATTTGCCATGGATTGATCCAGACTGCACTGGAAAAAAAGGGTGAAGCTCCAGAACACTTGCAGTACATCGATGACATCATTGCATGGAGCAACACAGCAGAGGAAGTTTTTGAGAAAGGGGAGAAGATAATCCAAATCCTGCTGAAGGCCAGTTTTGCAATAAAGCAAAGTAAGGTCAAGGGACCTGCCCAGGGAATTCAGTTTTTAGGAGTAAAATGGCAAGACAGAAATCATCAGATTGCAATGGACGTGGTCAACAAAATAGCAGCTATATCCCCACCAACCAGCAAGAAGGAAACACAAGCTTTCCTAGGCGCTGTGGGTTTTTGGAGGATGCCTATTCCAGATTACAAGCAGATCATACACGCTATCATGTGACCAGGAAGAAGAATGATTTTAAGTGGGGTCCTGAACAACAACAAGCTTTTGAAACAAATTAAGCAGGAGATTGTTCATGCAGTAGCTCTTGGGCCAGTCAGGACAGGACAAGATGTGAAAATGCTCTACACTGCAGCCGGGGAGAATGGTCCTTCCTGGAGCCTCTGGCTAAAAGTACCCGGGTAGACTCGCGGATGACCCCTGGGGTTCTGGAGTTGGGAATACAAAGGATTCAAGGCCTGTTACACCCTGTGGTGGTTTAACACCAGCAGGAAATTGAACTCCAAATAAGCCACTCCCCTTCCCCTGCCCCTTCTGGTAAGGGAGGGACAAAAGCAGAGACTATGGATTGAGATAACAATTTACTGAAAGCAAAAAGCAATGGAATAAGAAACTCATGGTAACGACAGCAAGATTAATAACAAAAGTATATGAAAAGAGAAGGTGTTTTACCCACAAAAAAGGTGTTCACCACTGGGAACAGAAAAAGATGGTGGATGCTTACTGTAGACCATGTCTACATGGCTTCCCCAGACAAAGATAAGATGGAGACCATTCCCACATGCCATGCCACTTGGCTGTCGGGAACAAAGGC